>NC_069401.1:71593491-71620991 GCF_026875155.1 Cherax quadricarinatus | reverse complement strand
ACTAGTGAATGTAGCCTTACAGCTAGTTCATGATGTACCAGGTGTTGCACACCCTGGTATGGATCGTTCAGTAAAACAAGCCAGATTGAAATACTTTTGGCCTCATATGGCAACTGATATTTCTGAGTATGTTAAGAAATGTAGTGTCTGCATGCAACATAAAGGTAATGCTAATGGTCCTAATCCAATCCAAGTATATCCAACCACTAGTGAACCGTGGGAAAGAGTTGCGCTAGATTTGTTAACTAATTTCCAATGTTCCCTCCAAGGCAACAAACATCTGTGTGTTATGGTAGACCATTTCACCAGATATTGTGAGTTAGTTCCTATTGCAGATAAGACTGCCGAGACAGTAGCTAAAGCGTTTAAAGAACGCATTATCTGCAGGCATACCACCCCTAAGTCCCTAGTAACAGATAATGGAGGTGAATTCTGTAATGAGATTCTTGAAAATTTGTGTACCTTGTACAAGATCTCTAAATCCACCATTGTTCCTCATCATCCTACCAGCAATGGGTTAGCGGAACGAACCAATAAGAAAGTACTTGATGTCTTGAGAGCCACTATCAATCCCAATAGTGAAACTTGGGATGAAGTCATACCTGATGTGCAGTGTGCTATAAATTCTGCTTACAATGTTTCTATAGGTGACACTCCACATTATGCATTGTACGGTGTAGATAAACGTTTGCCTTATGAGTTGTTATATTCTAATCCGAAACCAAATTACAACCCTGATGATTTCATAGCAACTCGTACCAGCTTAGCTCAAAGTGTTTTTAGAAGAATCCGAGAAACACTTCATAAATCAACAGCAGAATTTACAAGAGTCGCAAACACTCGAGCAAAGCCATCCAAAATCAAAGTAGGTTCGAGAGTTATGCTGACTAACTTTAACAAAACGTCTGCAATGCCAAAGCTTGATCAAAAGTTTGTTGGTCCTTATCGAGTAGTTGAACATATCACTGGTAATAAGTATAAGGTTAGAGAAATTAGTACTGGTCAGTATAAAGAATCGCATTTAGATCATATGAAGTTAGTATGTGATGATAATGATGTTCCAACCCAGACTAATGTGACAGACTCTGACAATCCTCCTGATCCTGTACTCTCTTCCTCTGATACTCAGTCAGACGATCAACCTGAATGTCGTTATTCCCTACGTACACGACAGGTATTGAGAAACCCTCAAGTATCATTTGTTACTTCCAATTCAGATTTGCCTCAAATACAGCATGAGTTAGCCAGTGCTACAGAGTTTGATCCTCCCAGAGATGACACCCATTCTGCATATGTCAATCTCACCCTAGCAGAGTTGGGGTTAAATGTAAATAACCTGTATAGATGAATAATTACAGTATCAACTTATCAGTATTCAAGAATTTTTTTTTGTGTTCACGTTCTCTCCGAATTCTGAGAGTTAACAGTCTAGATTTGAGTGCACCGAATCTGCCTTTCTGTTAAACACTTCTTTCTTTGTATATATTCCTTCCTCAGAATCCGTAGATCACATGAATACAGATCGATCGATCAAATTTTTTTTATCACTTCTACTGTGTAATCTCAACGTTGAGTTTCATTCGTTGAGTTTCATTCGATGAGTTGTGTTATATTATACCTTGTATTGCATTACAGTTTCAGTTATGTAGGCTTCCATTCCAATGTTCTACTTATGTATGTTATAATGTTCAATTGTTGTGTACTTTGACATTGTATAGAATCAGCCCAAGCCGTATACCTGCCATCTCTAGTTTGTATTAGTTGTATGTCGGGACGACATACGTTAGCGTCGCCGAGCTCTCAGTAGTAGTACCAGTTCCTAGCAACCAGTTACCAGTAACCAGTGTACCAGTAGATGACTCACTACCAACCGTCTCTGCGTGAATCACTGACTCTCATATTGCTGCTGACCTAGCAGGATTTCAAACACCCCCTCACATATGGGCACTGTGAGTAGTCAGTCTTACGAGAGATAGCAAGGAGGCAGGTCACCGGCTGTTTGGCGCCTACCAATACTTACCGTTATAATTATACGTACTACCAGCCTACGTGAGTATTTCTTTACCCTATCCACGTGTTCGAACCCCACATGATATGTGTGTGTGTGTGTTTGTGTGTGTGTGTGTGTGTGTGTGTGTGTGTGTGTGTGTGTGTGTGTGTGTGTGTGTGTGTGTGTGTGTGTGTGTGTGTGCGAGCGTGTGCGTGTGTGTGTGTGTGTGTGTGTGTGTGTGTGTGTGCGTGCGTGCGTGCGTGCGTGCGTGTGTGTGTGTGTGTGTGTGTGTGTGTGTGTGTGTGTGTGTGTATGTGTGTGTGTGTGTGTGTACTCACCTAATTGTAGTTGCAGGGGTCGGTACTCAGCTCCTGGCCCCGCCTCTTCAATGAACGATACAAGGTCCTCTCTCTCCCTGCTCCATGAGCTTCATCATACCTCGTCTTAAAGCTATGTATGGTTCCTGCCTCCACTACATAGCTCGTCAGACTGTTCCACTTCCTGACCACTCTATGATTGAAGAACTGCTACCTAACATCCCTGTGACTCATCTGAGCCTTCAACTTCCAAGAGTGACCCCTTGTTCCTGTGCCCCCTCTCTGGAACATCTTGTCTCTGTCCACCTTGTCTATTCCACGCAGTATTTTGTATGCCGTTATCATGTCTCCCCTATCCCTCCTGTCCTCCAGTGTCGTCAGGCCGAATTCCCTCAATCTTTCTTCATAGGACATTCCCCTTAGCTCTGGAAGTAACTTCTTGAACTAACCTTTGCACTTTCTCTAATTTCTTAACGTGCTTGTCCCGGTGTGGGTTCCAAACTTGTGCTGCATACTTCAGTATGAGCCTGACGTACACGGTGTACAGTGTCTTGAAAGATTCCTTACTTAGGTATCGGAATGCTAATCTCAGGTTTGCCAGAAGCCCATATGCTGCAGCAGTTATCTGGTACATGTGTGCTTCCGGAGACGTGTTCGGTGTTATAATCACGCCAAGATCTTTCTCCTTGAGCGAGGTTTGCAGTCGTTGGCCACCTAGCCTATACTCTGTTTGCGGGCTTCTTTGCCCTTCCCCGATCTTCATGACTTTGCATTTGGCAGGGTTGAATTCGAGAAGCCAGTTGCTCGACCACGTGTCCAGCCTGTCCAGGTCTCTTTGAAGGCCTGCCTGAGCCTCATCTGATTTAATTCTCCTCATTAATTTCACATCATCTGCGAACAGAGACACCTGAGTCTATCCCATCCATCATGTCATTCACATATACCAAAAACAGCACTGATCCTAGGACCGACCCCTGTGGGACCCCGCTCGTCACAGATGCCCACTGTGATACCTCATCACGTACCATGACTCGCTGTTGCCTCCCTATGAGGTATTCTCTGATCTATTGAAGTGCCCTTCCCGTTAAACGCCCCTGATCCTCTAGTTTCTGCACTAATCTCTTGTGAGGAACTGTGTCGAAGGCCTTCTTGCAGTCCAAGAAGACGCAATCAACCCACCCCTCTCGTCTCTTCTGTTACTTTATCATAAAACTCCAGAAGGTTTGTGACAGGATTTGCCTTCCATGAAACCGTGCTGGTTGTCATTTATACTTTTGTTCCGTTCCAGGTGCTCCACCATTCTCCTCCTGATAATCTTCTCCATGACTTTGCATACTATACACATCAGTGACACAGGTCTGTAGTTTAGTGCCTCTTTTCTGTCTCCTTTTTTAAAAATGGGAACTACATTTTCCGTCCTCCATACCTCAGGCAGTTGCTCAGTTTCAAGGGATGTATTGAAGATTGTGGTTAATGAGACACACAGCATTTCTGCTCCCTCTCTAAGGACCCACGGGGAGATGTCCGGTCCCATTGCCTTTAAAGTATCAAGGTCAAATTGCAGCTTCTTCGCCTCCTCCTCAATTGTGTGTATGTCATGCAGCAGTTGTTGGTGCATTCCCTGTTGGTGTCCCCATCTGTCCTGTCTTCCATTAGTCCATCATGTCTCCACTGTGAATACTTCCTTAAATCTCTTGTTGAGCTCCTCACATACCTCTTGATCGTTTCGTGTGAGTTCCCCCACCTTCTTTCCTCAGCCTGATCACCTACTCTTTGACTGTTGTCTTTCTTTTAATGTGGCTATACAGTAGTTTCGGGTCAGACTTGACTTTTGATGCTATGTCGTTTTCATACTGTCGCTGGGCCTCCCTCCTTATCTGTGCATACTCGTTTCTGGCTCTTCGACTGATCTCTTTATTTTCCTGGGTCCTTTGCCTTCTGTACCTCTTCCATTCTCTAATGCACTTATTTTTTGCCTCCCTACACCGTCGGGTAAACCAAAAACTCACTTTGGTCTTCCCAATAATTCTGTTGCCCTTGGTAACAAACCTTTCCTCTGCCTCCTTGCATTTTGATGTTACATATTCCATCATTTCGTTTACTGACTTTCCTACCAGTTCTCTGTCCCACTGAACCTTCCGCAGGAAGTTCCTCATACCTGTGTAGTACCCCCTTTTATAGATTGGCTTTTCCCAATCGACTCCTATTACCCTCTCCACTTGTAACTCTACTATAATTAAAACACTCACGTGTGTGTGTGTGTGTGTGTGTGTGTGTACTCACTTAATTGTACTCACCTAATTGTGGTTGCAGGGGTCGAGACTCAGCTCCTGGCCCCGCCTCTTCACTTATCGCTACTAGGTCCTCTCCCTCTCTGCTTCCTGAGCTTTGTCAGACCTCTTCTTAAAACTATGTATGCTTCCTGCCTCCACTACTTCACTTGCTAGGCTATTCCACTTCCTGACGACTCTATGACTGAAGAAATACTTCCTAACGTCCCTGTGACTCGTCTGAGTCTTCAGCTTCCAGTTGTGACCCCTTGTTTCTGTGTCCCCTCTCTGGAACATAGTATCTCTGTCCACCTTGTCTATTCCCCGCAGTATCTTGTATGTCGTTATCATGTCTCCCCTGACCCTTCTGTCCTCCAGTGTCGTCAGTCCGATTTCCCTCAACCTTTCCTCGTACGACATTCCCCTGAGCTCTGGGACTAGCCTTGTTGCAAACCTTTGTGCTTTCTCTAACTTCTTGACGTGCTTGACCAGGTGTGGGTTCCAGACTGGTGCTGCATACTCCAGTATGAGCCTAACATACACAGTGTACGGTGTCTTGAACGATTCCTTATTAAGGTATCGGAACGCTATTCTCAGGTTCGCCAGGCGCCCGTATGCTGCAGCAGTTATTTGGTTGTGTGCCTCCGGTGATGCGCTCGGTGTTATGGTCACCCCAAGGTCTTTCTCCCTGAGTGAGGTCTGTAGTCTTTGTCCACCTAGCCTATACTCTGTCTGCGGTCTTCTTTGCCCCTCCCCGATCTTCATGACTTTGCATTTGGCAGGGTTGAATTCGAGAAGCCAGTTTCTGGACCACATGTCCAGCCTGTCCAGGTCTCTTTGCAGTCCTGCCTCATCCTCATCCGATTTAATTCTTCTCATCAACTTCACATCATCTGCGAATAGGGACACTTCAGAGTCTATTCCTTACACCATGTCATTCGCACATATCAAAAATAGCACTGGTCCTAGAACTGACCCCTGTGGGACCCCGCTTGTCACAGGCGCCCACTGTGATACCTCTTCACGTACCATGACCGTTGTTGCCTCCCTGTCGGGTATTCCTGATTCATTGCAGTGCCTCCCTGTTATATGCGCCTGATCCTCCAGATTCTGCACTAATCTCTTGTGGGGAACTGTGTCAAAGGCCTTCCTGCAGTCTAGGAAAACGCAATGAACCCACCCTCTCTCTCGTGTCTTACTCCTGTTACCTTGTCATAAAACTGCAGAAGGTTTTTGTGACACAGGATTTGCCTTCCATGAACCCATGCTGGTTTTCAGTTATAATCTTGTTCCGTTCCAGGTGCTCCACCACTCTCCTCCTGATAATCTTCTCCATGACTTTGCATACTATATATGTCAGAGACACAGGTCTGTAGTTTAGTGCCTCATTTCTGTTTCCTTTCTTAAATATGGGGACTACATTTGCTGTCTTCCATTTCTCAGGTAGTTGCCCAGTTTCAAGGGATGTGTTGAAGATTGTGGTTAGGGGCACACAAGAATCTCTGCTCCTTCTCTGAGGACCCATGGGGAGATGTTGTTTGGTCCCATCACCTTTGAGGTATCAACGTCGCTTAGCAGCTTCTGCACCTCCTCCTCGGTTGTTCGTAAGTCATCCAACACTTGTTGGTATATTCCCTCTTGATGTTCCCTTCTGTGCTGTCTTCCTTAAGCCCTTCCTGTCTCTACTGTAAAAACTTCCTTAAATCTCCTGTGTGTGTATGCGTGCGTGCGTGTTGACACTCGACACAGGAATGTCGTCTTGTGTGTGACATTGATCACGAAGAAACATTTAAAGAATCCAAAGAACTCAGAAGACAGGAAGACCAGAGGCAATAGAATCGTGACGTTAAAAACACTAATGAACGATATGGAGTAGATAAAGGGATGGTCAAGGCCAGGGTATGTTATGTTGAAACGTAGATGGCAACCTAAGACAAAAGAGATGCCAAAAAGGTGTCAGTCACGGGTTTTAAAAAGGGCAGCCGTGGTCCCGAGCATCAGGGGGTAGGTACGATCAGTCACTGAGGGCATAGCAGCGAAAGCTGCTATGTCTCAGTGACTGAGACATACACACACACACAAACAACTCGGTGAGTACAACTTACTGAGTACCTGCACAAACACAGCTCGGTGAGTACAACTTACTGAGTACATGCACAAACACAGTTCGTTGAGTACAACTTGCTGAGTACATGCACAAACACAGCTCGGTGAGTACAACTTACTGAGTACATACACAAACAGATCTCGCTGAGTACAACTTGCTGAGTACATGCACAAAAAGAGCTCGGTGAGTACAACTTACTGAGTACATGCACAAACACAGTTCGTTGAGTACAACTTGCTGAGTACATCACAAACCAAAAAGCTCGGTGGTACAATTACTGAGTACATGCACAAACAAAGCTCGGTGAGTAACAACTTATGAGTACATGCAAAAACACAGCTCGGTGAGTACAATTTATGAGTACATGCACAACACAGTCGGTGAGTACAATCTTACGAGTACCGCACAAAACAGCTTGGTGAGTCAACTTACTGAGTAAAATTTCACAAACACAGGTTTGTTTAGTACAACTTGCTGAGTACATGCACAAACACAGCTCGGTGAGCACAACTTATGGTGACATCACAAACAGATCTCGCTGAGTACAACTTGCTGAGTACATGCACAAAAAGAGCTCGATGAGTACAATTACTGAAATAGCACAAACACAGCTCGGTGAGTACAACTTACTGAGTACATGCACAAACACAGTTCGTTGAGTACAAATTGCTGAGTTTCATGCACAAACAAGCTCGGTGAGTGCAACTTACTGAGTTACATGCACAAACACAGCTCGGTGAGTACAACTTTACTGAGTACATGCACAAACCACAGCTCGGTGAGTACATTTACTGAGTACATGCACAAACACAGCTCCCGGGGAGTACAATTACTGAGTACATGCACAAAAAAACAGCTCGGTGAGTTTCAATTTTTCTGAGTACATGCACAAACACAACTCGGTGAGTACAACTTACTGAGTATATGCACAAACACAGCTCGGTGAGTACAACTTACTGAGTACATGCACAAAACAGCTCGGTGAGTAAAACTTACTGAGTACATGCACAAACACAGCTCGGTGAGGGACAACCCTTTCTGAGTGCATACACAAAAAGATCTCGCTGAGTACAACTTACTGAGTACATGCACAAAACAGCTCGGTGAGTAAAATTACTGAGTACATGCACAAACACAGCTCGGTGAGTACAACTTATGAGTACATGCACAAACAGCTTCGGTGAGTACAACTTACTGAGTAAATGCACAAACACAGCTCGGTGAGTACATTTACTGAGTACATGCACAAACACAACTCCCGGGGAGTACAACTTACTGAGTAGGATGCACAAACACAGCTCGGTGAGTTACAACTTACTGGGTATATGCACAAAACACAGCTCGGTGAGTACAACTTACTGAGTACATTTCACAAACACAGCTCGGTGAGTACAACTTGCTGAGTATATGGACAAACAGCTCGGTGAGTACAACTTACTGATTAATGCACAAACACAGCTCGGTGAGTACAACTTACTGAGTACATGCACAAACACAGCTCGGTGAGTACAACTTACTGAGTACATGCACAAAACACAGTCGGTGAGTACAACTTACTGATACATGCACAAACACAGCTCGGTGAGTATAACTTACTGAGTACATGCAA
The DNA here is from genome assembly GCF_026875155.1 of Cherax quadricarinatus. Classification (NCBI taxonomy): domain Eukaryota; kingdom Metazoa; phylum Arthropoda; class Malacostraca; order Decapoda; family Parastacidae; genus Cherax; species Cherax quadricarinatus. The sequence continues at coordinate 71,612,698 of NC_069401.1, read as the reverse complement.
AAAACACAGCTCGGTGGGGTACAACTTACTGAGTACATGCACAAACACAGCTCGGTGAGTACAACTTGCTGAGTACATGGACAAACACAGCTCGGTGAGTACAACTTACTGATTACTTTCACAAACACAGCTCGGTGAGTACAACTTACTGAGTACATGCACAAAAAACAGCTCGGTGAGTACAACTTACTGAGTACATGCACAAACACAGCTCGGTGAGTACAACTTACTGGGTACATGCACAAACACAGCTCGGTGAGTACAACTTACTGAGTACTTCACAAACACAGCTCGGTGAGTACAACTTACTGAGTAATGCACAAACACAGCTCGGTGAGTACAACTTACTGAGTACATGCACAAACACAGCTCGGTGAGTACAACTTACTGAGTACATGCACAAACACAGCTCGTGAGTACAACTTACTGAGTACATGCACCCCCAAAACGCTCGGTGAGTACAGCTTTTCTGAGTACATGCACAAACACAGCTCGGTGAGTACAACTTACTGAGTACATGCACAAACACAGCTCGGGGAGTACACTTATGAGTACATGCACAAACACACACGTTACCGTGGTTAACAGGGCCCAGTTATCTGCCTTTAAATTTGATACTGTTTTTTTCCTTGATTGGTCGGGCCAGTGTTTAGCAGAGCTGGGTGTGATTTTGGTAGAGCTGTGGGGGTGAAGTGGTAGAGCTGTGGTGTGATGTGGTTGAGTGTGGTGTGATGTGTGGTTTGAGCTGGGGTGTGATGTGGCAGAGCTGTGGAGTGTTGTGGTATGAGCTGTGTTGTGATGTGGAAGAGCTGTGGTGTGATGTGGTAGAGCTGTGGTTGATGGGGGTATGCTGTGGTGTGTTTTGGTTATAGCTATGGTGTGGGTGTGGTTGAGTGTGTTTGTGATGGGGAGAAGCTGTGGTTGATGTGGTAGAGCTGTGGTGTGATTGTGGTAGAGCTGTAGTGTGATGTGGTAGAGCTGTGGTGTTGATGTGGTATAGCTGTGGTGTGATGTGGCATAGCTGTGGTTTTGATGTTGGTAGAGCTGTCGTGTGATGTGGTAGAGCTGTGGGTGTGTGGTAGAGCTGTGGTGTGATGTGGTAGAGCTGTGGTGTGGTGGTGGTAGAGCTGTGGTGTGTGTGGTTTGAGCTGTGGTGTGATGTGCTAGAGGGTGTGGTGTGATGTGGTAGAGTTTGTGGTGTTGGGTGTGGTGAGCTGTGGTGTGATGTGGTTAGAGCTGTTTGTGTGTGGTTTTAGCTGTGGTGTGTTTTGATGAGTTGTGGTGTGATGTGGTAGAGCTGGGGGTGTGATTTTGGTAGAGCTGTGGTGTGATGTGGTAAGAGTTGTGGTGTGATGTGGTTGACTGTTTCGGTGTGAAGTGGTTTGAGCTGTGTTGGGTGTGGTAGAGCTGTGGTGTGAAGTGGTAGAGCTGTTGTGTGATGTGGTAGAGCTGTAGTGTGATGTGGTAGAGCTGTGGTGTAAGTGGTTAGTGTGGTGTGAAAGTGATAGAGCTGTGGTGGGATGTGGTAGAGCTGTGGTGTGTGATGTGGTTAGGCTGTGGTGTGATGTGGTAGAGCTGTAGCGTGATATGGTAGAGCTTTTGGTGTGATATGGTTTGAGCTGTGTTGTGATGTTGGTTGAACTGTGGCGTGATTTTTGGTAGAGCTGTGTTGTGATATGGTAGAGCTGTGTTGGTGTGGTAGAACTGTATTGTGATGTGGTAGAGCTGGGGCATGATGTGGGGAGAGCTGTGGCATGATGTGGTAAAGCTGTAGCGTGATGTGGTAGAGTTTATGTTGTGATGTGGTTTGAGCTGTGGGGATGATGTGGTTTAAAAATTTTGGCGTGATTGTGGTTGAGCTGTGGCATGTAGTAGAGTGTGGCATTTATGTTTGGGAGACTGTGTCATGATTTGGTAGAGTTATGTTATGTGGTAGAGCTGTGGCATGATGTGGTAAGTTGTGGGTGATGTGGTAGAGCTGTGGCGTGATGTAGTAGAGTTGTGGCGTGATGTGGTAGAGCTATGGCGTGATGTGGTAGTGTTATGGCGTGATGTGGTAGAGCTATGGCGTGATGTGGTAGAGTTTTGGCGTGATGTGGTAGAGCTATTGGCGTTGATGTGGTAGAGGTGGGGGCGTGTTGTGGTAGAGCTGTGGCGTGTTGTGGCAGGTGAAACCCGTGTGGGGTGTTAGCTTGTGACGTGGGAGCAATGTGACTACCCACTGGGAAATTTTCTTATAATGTTGAGAGGGAAGCCTACACGCTCATGCTTTCCCGGGATGTAAGTGGCGAGAACTGGGGTTCCTCGAGGTGCATTATCCTCTGCTAAAGGAAATAGCTTGGTGAAACCTCTGGACACGCACAAATGCTGCAAACCCGTAGATTAGCACTAGTGTGAAAACCTCTGGGCACGCACAAATGCTGCAAACCTGTAGTTACGCACTAGTGCTGAAAAACCCCTGGACTACCACTTGCTGCAAACTCTGGACTACGCATAGTTGTAAAACCCCTTTAGCTAATCTAGTGCTGTAAAACCCCTTTGGATAGCACAGTGCTGCAAACCTCTGAACTTGCATTTAAAATGGAAACCTCTGGGTAAGACAGTGCTGCAAAAATTTGGATGCATTGTGCGAAAACCTTGGATAGCAATAGGCCGGGAAAACCCCTGCATAGCCAAGTGCGGAAACCTTTGGGGTTTAAAATAGTGCTGGAAACCCTGAATACCACTAGTGTGCAAACCTTTGGACCTACCCTGTGCTGCAAACCTCTGGAATTTCGCACTAGTCTGCAAACCTGTGGAAATACGCACTATGAGGAAACCTCTGGACTACGCCTAGTGCTGCGACCTTTGGACTACGGCACTGTGTTGGGAAAAATCTGGGCTACCATTGGCTTCAAAACTCTGGGTACGCCTGAGCTGCAAAAACCCCTTTGGGCTAGCACTAGAGCTGCAACCCGGACTCCCTATGCTGCAAACCTCTGGACTCGCAAAATTTTTCTTTAAACCCTGGATCGCATAGGCTGCAAAACCCCTAGAAATCAAAACCCAGTGATGCAAACCCCTGGACTACGCCCCCAAAATACTGGAAAACCTTTTGGGGTAGCAAAGTGCTGGAAACCTTTGGGTTACGCATAGTGCTGCAAAAATCTGGACTACACGCTACTGCTGCAAACCTCTGGATTATGCATTAATGCTGGAAACCTCTGGACTACGCACAAGTGCTGAAACCCCTTTCACACCCTAGTGCTGGAAACCTCTGGCTACCACAAGTGTGGAAACCTTTGGGTTACCACCATGTGGAAACCTGAAAAGCATAGTGGTGCAAACCTCTAGACTACGCACTAGTGGTGCAAACCTCTGGACTGCGCACTAGTGGTGCAAACCTCTGGACTGCGCACTAGTGGTGCAAACCTCTGGACTACGCACTAGTGGTGCAAACCTCTAGACTACGCACTAGTGGTGCAAACCTCTGGACTGCGCACTAGTGGTGCAAACCTCTAGACTACGCACTAGTGGTGCAAACCTCTGGACTGCGCACTAGTGGTGCAAACCTCTGGATTACGCACTAGTGGTGCAAACCTCTAGACTACGCACTAGTGGTGCAAACCTCTGGACTGCGCACTAGTGGTGCAAACCTCTGGACTACGCACTAGTGGTGCAAACCTCTAGACTACGCACTAGTGGTGCAAACCTCTGGACTACGCACTAGTGGTGCAAACCTCTGGACTACGCACTAGTGGTGCAAACCTCTGGACTACGCACTAGTGGTGCAAACCTCTGGACTGCGCACTAGTGGTGCAAACCTCTAGACTACGCACTAGTGGTGCAAACCTCTGGACTGCGCACTAGTGCTGCAAACCTCTGGACTACGCACTAGTGCTGCAAATCTCTGGACTACGCACCAGTGATGCAAACCTCTGGACTACGGACTAGTGCTGCAGACCTTTGGACTACGCACTAGTGCTGAAAACCTATGGACTACGCACTAGTGCTGCAAACCTTTGGATAACGCACTAGAGCTGCAAACCTCTGGACTACGCACTATTGCTGCAAAACTCTGGACTACGCACTAGAGCTGCAAACCTCTGGACTACACATTAGTGGCGCAAACCTCTGGACTATGCATTAATGATGCAAACCTTTCGACTACGCACTAGTGCTGAAACCTCTAGACTACGCACTAATGCTGCAAACCTCTGAACTACGCACTAGTGATGCAAATGGACTACGCACAAGTAATGGAAACCTTTGGGCTACGCACAAGTACTGGAAACCTCTGGACTACGCACTAGTGATGCAAACCTCTGGACTACGCACAAGTACTGGAAACCTTTGGGCTACGCACAAGTGCTGCACACCTCTGGACTACGCACTAGTAATATATAATCTGTGATTTGCGGAACATATATAAGATGCCGTGAATGCTTCGTTATTTGTGTGTTTGCGTTAGTTCTGAGGTACACAGCTCGCATACACCGCCGGTGATGTGGTTTGTGTTTTCTTCCGACAAGATGGTCGGTGTTATGTCAGTCCAAGGTGTATTTCCTTGTTATCTATAGTTGCTTTACTTCCAGTAAGTATTACCTGTACAGTGTATTCTTTCACTTTCCCATTGGCATAACCCAATATTTGCTAGTGTTGATCCGCAGTACATGGTGTACGTTGCTAGTGCTGAGCCGCAGTACATGGTGTACGTTCCTAGTGTTGAGCCGCAGTACATGGTGTACGTTGCTAGTGCTGAGCCGCAGTACATGGTGTACGTTCCTAGTGTTGAGCCGCAGTACATGGTGTACATTGCTAGTGTTGATCCACAGTACATGGTGTACGTTGCTAGTGTTGAGCCGCAGTACATGGTGTACGTTGCTAGTGCTGAGCCGCAGTACATGGTGTACGTTGCTAGTGCTGAGCCGCAGTACATGGTGTACGTTCCTAGTGTTGAGCCGCAGTACATGGTGTACGTTGCTAGTGCTGAGCCGCAGTACATGGTGTACGTTGCTAGTGTTGATCCGCAGTACATGGTGTACGTTGCTAGTGCTGAGCCGCAGTACATGGTGTACGTTCCTAGTGTTGAGCCGCAGTACATGGTGTACGTTGCTAGTGCTGAGCCGCAGTACATGGTGTACGTTGCTAGTGCTGAGCCGCAGTACATGGTGTACTTTCCCTAGTGTTGAGCCGCAGTACATGGTGTACGTTGCTAGTGCTGAGCCGCAGTACATGGTGTACGTTGCTAGTGCTGAGCCGCAGTACATGGTGTACGTTCCTAGTGCTGAGCCGCAGTACGTGGTGTACGTTGCTAGTGCTGAGCCGTAGTACGTGGTGTACGTTGCTAGTGCTGAGCCGCAGTACATGGTTTACGTTGCTAGTGCTGAGCCGTAGTACATGGTGTACGTTGCTAGTGCTGAGCCGCAGTACATGGTGTACGTTGCTAGTGCTGAGCCGCAGTACATGGTGTACGTTGCTAGTGCTGAGCCGCAGTACATGGTGTACGTTGCTAGTGCTGAGCCGCAGTACATGGTGTACGTTGCTAGTGCTGAGCCGCAGTACATGGTGTACGTTGCTAGTGCTGAGCCGCAGTACATGGTGTACGTTGCTAGTGCTGAGCCGCAGTACATGGTGTACGTTGCTAGTGCTGAGCCGCAGTACATGGTGTACGTTGCTAGTGCTGAGCCGCAGTACATGGTGTACGTTGCTAGTGCTGAGCCGCAGTACATGGTGTACGTTGCACTAATGGGAGAATAAGTAACGACGGAGAGAGTTTGTATTTTTCAACCATCAACTGAGATCGTCTTCAAATGTTGAGGAGGATGTCGATCAGGGGTCCATATGTGCAAATTCTCTCTCTCTCTCCCTCTCTTTCTCCCCCTCCCTGTACTCTCTCTCTCTCTCTCTCTCTCTCTCTCTCTCTCTCTCTCTCTCTCTCTCTCTCTCTCTCCTGTTTTTGCTTCCACGGGGGTTATATCCCCCTACTGATAAGTATTCATCATACTTTGATAGGCGAACATGTTGGACCAAATTTTCAAATATGTTTGTCTTTATCACGACTCATGAAATCGTAATAACACGATAGCAAACCAGTCGCAGAACGGATGCTGTTTGATCTCATGACAGGTGAGTTTTAGAACTGACCTGCCATGGGTTCTAGTACCACCCGTTCTGTGATGTCTTTGTCATGTTCCACTCATACTGTCACGAGTTTTGCTTCATCAACAATGATACATGTGAACCTATTTCGTCTGGCAGGCAATGACACATGTGAACTTATTTCGTCTGGCAGGCAATGACACATGTGAACCTATTTCGTCTGGCAGGCAATGACACATGTGAACCTATTTCGTCTGGCAGGCAATGACACATGTGAACCTATTTCGTCTGGCAGGCAATGACACATGTGAACTTATTTCGTCTGGCAGGCAATGACACATGTGAACCTATTTCGTCTGGCAGGCAATGATACATGTGAACCTATTTCGTCTGGCAGGCAATGACACATGTGAACCTATTTCGTCTGGCAGGCAATGATACATGTGAACCTATTTCGTCTGGCAGGCAATGACACATGTGAACCTATTTCGTCTGGCAGGCAATGACACATGTGAACCTATTTCGTCTGGCAGGCAATGACGCATGTGAACCTATTTCGTCTGGCAGGCAATGACACATGTGAACCTATTTCGTCTGGCAGGCAATGACACATGTGAACCTATTTCGTCTGGCAGGCAATGACACATGTGAACCAATTTCGTCTGGCAGGCACATACCAGGAGGACTATAGGACTGAATAATTAACATTTTACTAAACTGCTCGTTACTACTGTTATGTCTAATAATTCCTCTCTTGCCGTTGTTCTTTGTATGCTATTACATGTTTCCTGACGCACTAATGCACGTACGTTGTCCTTACTTGTTCTTCCAGCTTATATAGATCAGTGCCTTCCTACAGAGGACGAAAATGCAGTCTGGTAGACCCGTCGCTCTATTGCTTGACCACCATGACAGTCGCATGAATAAACATGACTTGATAAACCTTTCAATGAGCGAAATGTTGTAATAAATTCACGGTCTGCTCTGAGTGCCTTTGTATTATTCGACTTGGACGCCCTCTACCTCCCAACCATAAAATATTACTGCAAGATTCTTTCTGAAAAGCAATGAAGAAAAAACCGCTACCATATTTCATTTTGAAAATAAATATATTATGTAATAAAGAAAATAAGTGAAAGAAAAGTTAAATTATATTCTATGAAAAAAACATGCTTTACTCCAAAAAATATAGAGAGTTTTTAACTTTTATATCTGCTGCTGATGACGCACATGAAAGAAACACTTAACTCTGAAAGCTTCTTATTTCTCCCGGAGAGGGATTTTGTGGTCTAGTGGAGACAACACTAAGCTGTCTTTGCTGGTGCTCTTGTGCTGGTGACTCTGCTCTTATGAGCTCCATCATGCAGGCGTAAGTCAGCACCTGGGTCTTTATATTTATTGTCAGCTACCAGAGCACTTACACTGCTACACTGACACACAGAGAAAGTGCAAAGGTTTGCAACAAGACTAGTCCAGGAGTTAAGAGGCATGTCCTAAGAGAAGAGGTTAAGGGAAATCTACCTGACGAAACTGGAGGACATGAGATAGGGAGGATATAATAACGACATAAAATACTGAGAGGAATCGACAAGGTGGACAGAGACAGGATGTTCCAGAGATGGGACACAGCAACAAGGGGACACAGTTGAAGTTGAAGGCTCAGATGAATCACAGGGATGTTAGGAAGTATTTCTTCAGTCACAGAGTTGTCAGGAAGTGGAATAGTCTGGGAAGTGATGTAGTGGATGCAGGATCCATACATAGCTTTAAGAATGGGTTCGATAAAGCTCATGGTGTAGGGAAAGTGTAGATTTATTAGCGACAAGCAAAGAGGGCAGTCAGGAGCTATCACTCGACCCTTGCAACCACAAATAGGTGAGTACAAATAGATGAGTACACACACACAGCTTCGCCAACGTTCACATAAACAAAGCATTAACAATTTACACCAAACTAAATAACGCCAATAAACGAAAAAAAATATAGTCATAAGCTTCCAAGCTCAGGAAACAATGTCTGTTTTGCTGCATGAATCAGCTTAGCTGCTCTGACCTAACACTCTGGAATGGATTAGTTCCTCTGACAATGTACAAAATCTGATGGTGGTGAAGGGCTCTTGATGTCAGGAAAAGGAGCCTTGGCTGTGAGAGGACCTACAGAAGGGGTCGAACCTTGGCTGTCCTAGTGCTGGTGGAAATGATATCGGGAAGGGCAGGAGACAAGAGCTGCTGGGTAAGTACAAGTCAGCCATAGAGGAAATTAGGTCTAAGGGAGGGGTCCCAATCATACGTAGCATCTTGCCTAGAAGAGGAGTGGGCAATGAATGGATGTCTAGGGCAACTGGTGTAAATTGCTGGCTAGACACGTACTGCAAGGAATTGGCAATCCCATTCATTGATAACTGGGACAAATTTTATAACAAACGTGATATGTATGCAAGGGATGGGGGTTCACATCTCAGGGAACGGAGTGGTTGCATTAGCCAACTCAGTTGAGGGGGCCATTGCTGACTTATCTAGGACTTTAAACTAATAGATTACAGAGGTATGGGTGTGTGTGGGGAACAATCAAGCTCCAGTATAAGGGTTGAACACAGCACATACTACCAGGATACCTCAGGGATATGTTTAATAGACAATATTCAAAATAAAGTTGCTAGTAAAGGCAAAGCAATTGATCAACAAACAAAGAGAAACAGTAGAGGGCAGTGAGTGACTACCTCCCTTAAGGTTTATTATACTAATAGTTGGAGTTTAAGAAATAAGATAGATGAGCTAAGATCACTTGCATGTGCAGGTAATATAGATATTATTGCTATAACAGAGACCTGGTTCAACCTGAAAGATAGAGAAATGCCTTCTGAATCCCACACACAATATTATAACGTATTCCACACTGATAGGGTCAACAGGAAGGGTGGTGGAATGGCGATATATATGTCAGAGATCATTTAAATTGTTGTGTTAGACAAGACGTAAGATTAGAAGCATCAGACACAAATTAATTTATAAGCCCACAAATCTTGATAGAGAGTACAGTAGACTGCTATGGGACGAAATTCATAAGGCATCTAGATATGAAAATGTCGTATTAATGGGAGATTTTAACTTTAGACAAATTGATTGGAACAATATGACAGGAAATCTTGAGTCTAGTGACTTTCCTGATACGATTCAGGATTGCTTTTTAAAACAGTTTGTGACAAAACCAACTAGAGGCAACACTCTGCTTGACTTGGTACTTGCCAACAAGGAATCACTAATTAATGATCTTGAGGTTAATGATGTCCTTGGGAAAAGCGATCATAAATCACTTAGTATCAACATATTGTGGAATTACCCAAATAACTGCAATCAAGTCTCCCAGACTTCCGCTTGGCTGATTTCATGGGACTGAGAAATTACCTGGGTGGGCTAAATTAGAACGACCTGACTATGGGTCAGGTAGGTGGTGTTGGTTGCCAATATAATGTTTTCCAGACCATAGTTCTAGCTGCCCAAACAACTTATGTTCCAAGTAGGGAAATTAGATGAACCAAAAATGATCCCAAACAGATTAATAATAGACTAAAACATCTCACTGGCCAAAAGAAGGGCAGGAGAGAGGAGCTCCTGGATAAGTACAGGTCAGCCATAGGAGAAGTTAGGTCTAAGGGAGGGATCTCAGTCATATGAAGCATCTTGCCTAGAAAGGGAGTGGGCAATGAATGGATGTCTAGGGCAATTGGTATAAATTGCTGGCTAAACAAGGTACTGCAAGGAACTTGCAATCCCATTCATTGATAACTGGGACCTATTCTTTGACAAACGTGATATGTATGCAAGGGATGGGGTTCATCTCTCTGGGGATGGAGTGGTTGCATTAGCCAATTCAATTGAGAGGGTAATTGATGACTTGTCTAGGAATTTAAACTGATAGATTATAGAGGTATGGGTATTGTGGGAAACAATCAGGCTGCAGCATTAGGGTTAAAAACAGCAGTTATTACCGGGATACCTCAAGGATATGTTTAAAAGACAATGTACAAAATAAAGTTGCTAGTAATGGCAAATCAATTGATCAACAAACAAAGAGGGATAGTAGAGGGCAACCAGTGACTAGCTCCCTTAAGGTTTGCTATACAAATAGTAGGAGTCTAAGAAATAAGATAGATGAGCTAAGATTACTTGCAAGTGTAGGTAATATAGATATTATTGGTATAACAGAGACCTGGTTAAACCTGAAAGATAGAGAAATGCCTTTGGAATGCAACATACAGGGTTATTAACTATTCCACACTGATAGGGTCAACAGGAAGGGTGATGGAGTGGCGATGTATGTCAGAAAATTTAAATTGTTGTTTAAGATATGATATAAGATTAGAAACATCGAACACAGAATCTGTTTGGCTACAGTTTCTCGAGAGTCGTGACAAATTAATTTTGGGTGTGATTTATAGGCCCCCAAACCTTGATAGGGAGTGCAGTAAGCTGTTATGGGACGAAATTCATAAGGCATCTAGATATGAAAATGTTGTGATAAAGGGAGATTTTAACTTTAGACAAATTGATTGGAACAATATGACAGGAAATCTTGAGTCTAGTGACTTTCTTGATACGGTTCAGGATTGCTTTTTAGAACAGGTTGTGACAGAACCAACTAGAGGAAACAATCTGCTTGACTTGGTTCTTGCCAACAAAGAGTCACTAATTAATAATCTTGAGGTTAATGATGAGCTTTGGGAAAGTGATCACAAATCACTTAGTTTCAATATATCATGGAATCACATAGCTAACCGCAATCAAATCTCTGTCCCAGATTATCGCTTGGCCGACTTCATGGGAATGAAAAATTACCTGGGTGGGCTAAACTGGGATGTCCTGACTATGGGTCAGGTAGGTGATCTTGGATGCCAATATGACGTTTTTCAGAGTATAGTTCTAGCTGTCCAGACAACTTTTGTTCCGAGTAGGGAAATTAGATCTAAAAAAATTGTCCCAAATGGATGAACAATAGACTGAAACATCTCATTGGTCAAAAGAGAGGCAAATGTAGGCGTATCAAAAGAGGGGATGGGCAGTTAAGATAACAATATATTCAATTAAAGAGAGAAATAAAGAAAGGAATAAGAAAAGCAAAAAGGGATTATGAGGCTAAGGTCGCAAGGGATTCTAAGACTAACCCAAACGGGTTCTTTCAGGTATACAAAGTAAGATTAGGGACAAGATTGGCCCACTTAAGAGTAACTCTGGTCAGGTCACTGACAGTGATAAGGATATGTGTGAAATTCTTAATTACCTACTTCCTCTCAGTTTTCACCCAGGAAAATACTAGCGATATTCCTGAAATAATAGATTATGTAGAACAGGACGATAATAAACTATGTACGATTGCGGTAACTAGTGACATGGTCCTCAGACAAATAGAGAAACTAAAACCTAACAAATCCCCAGGTCCTGATGAACTGTTTGCAAGGGTGTTAAAGGAATGTAAAGAGGAACTTAGCATACCTTTGGCTAATCTTTTTAACATATCACTACAAACTGGCATAGTGTCTGATAAGTGGAAAATGGCAAATGTAATACCTATTTACAAGGCAGGTGACAGGTCCTTGGCTTTGAACTATAGACCAATAAGCCTTACCTCCATAGTGGGAAAATTTATAGAATCAATAATTGCCGAAGCAATTCATAGCCATCTTGATAGGCACAGATTGATTAATGAATCTCATCACGGTTTTACAAAGGAGCGTTCCTGTCTTACGAATTTACTAACATTTTTTCCTAAGGTGTCTGAGGAGATAGATCATGGTAATGAATATGATATTATGTATATGGACTTCAGTAAGGCTTTTCGATAGAGTTCCACATCAGAGGCTATTGAGGAAACTTGAGGCACTTGGAATAGGAGGAGAAATTTTTTCCTGGGTAGAGGCATGGCTGACAAATAGACAGCAGAGAGTTTGCATAAATGGGGAGAAATCAGAATGGGGGCACGTCACAAGCGGTGTTCCTCAGGGGTCAGTGTTGGGCCCATTGTTGTTCACAATTTACATAAACGACATAGATGAGGGAATAAATAGCAACATAAGGAAATTTGCTGATGACACCAAAATAGGTCGTCCAGTTCATTCTAATGAGGACACTAGAGCACTCCAGGATGATTTGAATAGACTGATGCAATGGTCGGAGAAGTGGCAGATGCAGTTTAATATTGACAAATGCAAAGTTCTAAATGTTGGACAGTTAAATAACCATGCTACATATAAACTAAATAATGTAGATCTTAATACTACTGATTGCGAAGAGGATTTAGGATTTCAGGTTAGCAGTAATCTAAAGCCAAAACAACAGTGCATTAGTGTTCGCAATAAAGCTAACAGAATTCTTGGCTTCATATCTAGAAGTATAAATAATAGAAGTCCTCAGGTTGTTCAACTCTACATATCCTTGGTTAGGCCTCATTTAGACTATGCTGCTCAGTTCTGGTCACCGTATTACAGAATTAATATAAATGCTCTGGAAAACGTACAGAGGAGGATGACAAAGATGATCCCATGTATCAGAAATCTTCCCTATGAGGATAGACTGAGGGCCCTGAATCTGCACTCTCTCGAAAGGCGTAGACTTAGGGGGAATATGATCGAGGTGTATAAATGGAAAACAGGAATAAATAAAGGGGATGTAAAAAGCGTGCTGAAAATTTCCAGCCAAGACAGGACTCGCAGCAATGGTTTCAAGTTGGAAAAATTCATATTCAGGAAGGATATAGGAAAGCACTGGTTTGGTAATAGAGTTGTGGATGAGTGGAACAAACTCCCGAGTACAGTTATTCAGGCTAAAACGTTGTGTAGTTTTAAAAATAGGTTAGATAAATGCATGAGTAGGTGTGGGTGGGTGTGAGTTGGACCTGACTAGCTTGTTCTGCTGGATCTGGTGCTGTGCTCTTTCCTTGAGTGGAGGTGACCAGACTGGGTGGGTCATTTGGCTAATCCGGGGGGACATGGACCTGCTCTGCATAGGTCAGTAGGCCTGTTGCAATGTTCCTTCTTTGCTATGTTATGTTCTTATATATAGGCGTATCAAAAGAGGGGAAGGGCAATTAAGAAATCAATATATTCAATTAAAGAGAGAAATAAAAAAGGGAATGAGAAAAGCTAAAAGAGATTATGAGGGTAAAATGACAAGGGTTTCGAAGACTAACCCAAAAGGTTTTTTTCAGGTATATAGAAGCAAGATTAGGGACAGGATAGATCCACTTAAGAGTAACTCAGGTCAGATCACTGACAGTGATAATGAAATGTGTGAACTTTTCGACACCTACTTCCTCTTGGTTTTTACTCAGGAAGATACTAGTAAAATTCCAGAAATAATAATGTAGAACAGAATGATAATAAACTATACCTGATTGCGGTAACTAGTGACATGGTCCTTAGACAAATAGAGAAATTAAAACCGAACGAATGCCCAGGTCCTGATGAACTGTTTGCAAGAGTTTTAAAGGAATGTAAAGAGGAACTTAGCAAACCTTTGGCTAGTCTTTTCAACATATCACTACAAACTGGCATAGTGCCAGATAAGTGGAAAATGGCAAATGTAATACCTATTTGCAAAGCAGGTGACAGGTCCTCAGCTTCGAACTATAGACCAATAAGCCTTACCTCCATACTGGGAAAATTTATGGAATCAATAATTGCCGAGGCAATTAGAAGTCACTTTGAAAGACATAAATTGATTAATGAATCTCAACACGGTTTTACAAAGAGGCGTTCATGTCTTACGAATTTACTAACTTTCTTCACTAAGGTATTTGAGGAGGTAGATCATGGTAATGAATACGATATTGTATATATACACTTCAGTAAAGCTTTTGATGGAGTTCCACATCAGAGGCTAGTGAGGAAAATTAAGGCACACGGAATAGGAGGAGAAAATTTTTCCTGGGTAGAGGCATGGTTGGCAAATAGGCAGCAGAGAGTTTCCATAAATGGGGAGAAATCAGAGTAGGGGCGCGCCCTTTGTTGTTCACAATTTATATAAACGACATTGATAAGGGAATAAATAGTGACATAAACAAATTTGCTGATGACTCCAAAATAGGTCACCTAATTCATTCTAATGAGGACATTAGAGCACTCCGGGATGATTGTAATAGAGTGATGCAGTGGTCGTTGAAGTGGCAGATGTAGTTTATTGTAATAAAGTTGGTAGAATTACCAACAATATGTAAAGTAAAAGGACACAAGTGCAACTAATGTGACATTTTATTGTGGCAACGTTTCGCTTGATAAAGCTCCTGGAGAGCGAAACGTTGCCACAATAAAATGTCACATTAGTTGCACTTGTGTCCTTTTACTTTACAGATGTAGTTTAATATAGAAAAATGGAAAGGAAAATGATCATGCCACATATAACTAAATAATATAGATCTTAATACTACTGATTGCGAAAAGGATTTAGGAGTTCTGGTTAGCAGTAATCTAAAACCAAGACAACAGTGCATTAGTGTTCGCAATAAAATAAACAAAATCCTTTGTTTCACATCAAGGAGCATAAAATAAAGTCCTCAGGTTGATCTTCAACTCTATATATCCTTGGTTAGGCCTCATTTAGACTATGCTGCTCAGTTCTGGTCACCGTATTACAGAATGGATATAAATGCTCTGGAAAACGTACAGAGGAGGATGACAAAGATGATCCCATGTATCAGAAATCTTCCCTATGAGGATAGACTGAGGGCCATGAATCTGCACACTCTAGAAAGGCGTAGAATTAGGGAGGATATGATTGAGGTGTGTAAATGGAAAAGAAGAATAAATAAAGGGGGATGTAAATAGCGTGCTAAAAATATCTAGCCAAGACAGGACTCGCAGCAATGTTTTAAGTTGGAAAAATTCATATTCAGGAAGGATATATATAAGAAAATATTAGTTTGGTAATAGAGTTGTGGATGAGTGGAACAAACTCCCGAGTGCCGTCATAGAAGCTAAGACCTTGTGTAGTTTTAAAGATAGGTTGGATAAATACATGAGTGGGTGTGGGCGGGTGTGAGTTGGACCTGACTAGCTTGTGCTACTAGGTCTGATGCCTTGCTCCTTCCTTACGTGGATGTGACCTGACCTGACCTGACTAGGTGGGTCATTGGTTTAAGCAGGAGGTTACTTGGACCTGCCTCGCATGGGCCAGTAGGCCTGCTGCAGTGTTCGTTCTTTCTTAGGTTCTTGGCTGTGAGAGGCCCTACAGAAGGGGTCGTACCTTGGTCGTGGGTAGACCTACAGACAAAGTGGAGGCATATGCTGAAAATTGTAGAGGATCAACAAATGGTCAGTGCACTTCACACCATTATAGTTTGTTTCCATTCCTATCAACGTGTAATAGTTCATTGTAATAACAACCCCCATAGTGGGTTATATTATTCCCTTCCCAGTAACTTTGTTTAAGTCGTATCTTACCAATAAGTCTGTATTTCTCATACTTTTATTCTACTGATATAAATAATTCGTTCTGAAATACATTTATATAACATTTTCCTCAGCATATGATTTTCCAGAATTAAGAAATGCCGATTAAGCAGGGTATAAGTGGATTTAATTGCTCGTCCGAGAGGTGAGAAAGATGAAACTAGCACTACTGGACGTGGTGAGTATCAAAATGGTATACAGTACCGATAGGTTGGTAGGTAAGACACATAGGCAACAGTTAGGCAACTTTATTTTGATACTCACCCTGTCAAACACTGCAATACAATGGCATCTTGGTACAGAAGAGAAAAAAGCCTTGGACAACTTCTTCAAGTGAGAACTGTTGGATCTGAGAGGGACGTGACCTCTCAGTGACTACATTCTCTCTTCTACAACACTGCACCCCTCCCTCCAACAGTATATAAGTCTCCACACTGTCGCTTGTCTCTTCATACTGTTTCAGACTATGGAACAGAACTCTTCTCCAGGCTGAGGGACTGACGACCTCACGTCTGCGACTTCAAGAGTGATGGGCTGATTACATCGTCTTCACATCACTACTGCTCCTGCCTACTTTCTGTACTCGACTGAAGAAGCCTACTGTGTAGGCGAAACGTTTCGGAATGAAGATGCTTAACTATTGCCTATATGTCTTACCTACCACTACTGGACATAACATTACGGACCGCTGGCAGCGAAAGCCTGGTTGACCAGGCAATCAACAACAAAGGTATATCTCCCTTTAGTTACAGAAAGCGAGTGTTGTGGAGAGACTTTAATAGGAAGACTCAATAGAAAAGGCAGTAGCACTGTAGTTTGCCTATTTGGCTGCTAAAGCGCAACTATCCCATTTTCCTGACTCCCTTCACGCTCTAACAGCGTGACCAATTCTCCAAAACGAGTTGTCTCCACTGCGATCTTTCTTTCTCATGCCTGCTGGAAGTCCGAGCCCCAGCCTACTTCTCAACATCTCCTACACCCCCTCCTTCCAGCCCTACTTCAGGTTTTCCCTACACGTCCTTCTATCAACCCTAGTTTTATGCACCCTTTTAATAAAACAATCTCCATTCTACATGGTAAAACATCTTCACCAAACCTCTTCCACTTTTCCATACCAATTAGATGTGTCATGTGCTGAACAGCATGTGAATTCTTGAAACCTCACAATCAAACGGAAAGTCACTGAGATAACACCCAGAATGGAAGTTCCATTAAGGATCAATCCCACCAGCTTCATTATTTCAAAAGGGTAACTCCAACATTTCAGTACCTCATTTCGTCAGAAACTCACCATCTTGACATGTATTTCATCGAGTTGAAGCATTTTGAAGGCAACACTCACATCGACAACTTTGACTGATCCTCTCCATCTTCAAGTATCAAGTCCGAGTACTAATCAATTTTTCTCGTTCTTCAAATATCTTGCTAATGGTCAAAAGATCTCAGATTGACATCAAAATATTGAGATCATTCAATCTCTTCTCTTTGTCTGTACACACAAGACACACACTAACAAACACACACACACAACACACACACATCAACACACCACACACAACACACCTACATTACCGGCGGTCACGAGTGTAAGGGCACATCAAAGGCATCATCAATTTTTAGAGTTTTCAGGCGTGTTTTAGCTCTCAGCAGAAGCCAGTGATAGGTGTGGGTCATGAACAACCCAACAAGTGACAACGAAGTCTTAATAGCGAAACGACGGGAGGAATGACTGAAATATCAGGTATAATTGAAAGCGTCAAAGCACGTGTTAATGTTGCAGTTTAAAAACTGTAGTGTAAAGCAACCTTTGGCAAGGACAGATGATATGAATGTGGTGAAAGTTTTTCTTTTCGGGCCACCTGCCTTGGTGGGAATCGCCGGTGTGATAATAAAAAAAAAAATAATATATATATATATATTAATATAATTATTTGTAGCCGATTATGTAAACGGTCAATTAAAAGAAACTCATTTAAAATTAAGTCCTTTCTAAAATTTTCTTTTATACGTTTAAAGATATATTTTTTTCATTAATGTTAATGCAAAAATTTTTAATTTTGCACCAAAAGAATCTTAGAAAACTTACCTAACCTTATTATAACAAGAGCAATTTATTTTAGCCTAACCCAACTAAATATATTATAAATACGTTTACAATAATTTAGTACTAAACAAACACAGTGAAACATATTTTTTTCGTTAGGTTCAAAATGATTTTGGAGAAATTATTGCATACACAAATTTTCACTTGTCCTATATGGCAAGATGAGCGTTGCTGTTTAAGCCAAGATCGCAAGTTCTGCCTATTCGGCACGACATATATATATATATATATATATATATATATATATATATATATATATATATATATATATAAACACTGATCTCTGGCTGAAGGAGACTCGAACCTACGAACCTTAGGACAAGGTACGCAGTGCTTTACCAATCTACCCACACTGGACAATACCTTGGCCAATACCTTGTCCTAAGGTTCGTAGGTTCGAGTCTCCTTCAGCCAGAGATCAGTGTTTGTGTATATTTCGCCTGCTCTCGCGAATTCCTTGCATTGTTAAAATCTCTAGTAAGGCTGATGCATGCAGGGGATGAGATGAAAAGCTGTAAGCCTTCTCCCTGAAAGCTGGCTGCCTATGATCAAACGTGTAGCACATGCTACACGCCAAGGTATTGTCCAGTGTGGGTAGATTGGTAAAGCACTGCGTACCTTGTCCTAAGGTTCGTAGGTTCGAGTCTCCTTCAGCCAGAGATCAGTGTTTGTGTATATTTCGCCTGCTCTCGCGAATTCTTATATATATAAATATATATATTATATATATATATATATATATATTATATATATATATATATATATATATATATATATATATATATAGCCGAGGATTCGAACCCATGTCGTTTTGGCCCGCCTCATGGTAAGCGAAAATCACACATGACGCTCTAACCCACGGGACCACGCAATCTTACAAGAATCAAGCACCCAGCAGAGCTAGGTGTTTTACCTTGATCAGAGGATATACGGTGGTGTGGGTGCCTCTGAGCTATTTCATTCTACTCCCCGATTGGTGCACTAGCCTCACGAGCAATATATATATATATATATATATATATATATATATATATATATATATATATATATATATATAATATATATATATTATTGTAACCAGGAACGAGTGGTATTAACCAATAACAACACTGCGACTAGCCGTGTTGTTATTGATTATTAATGCCACTCGAGATAATTTGCCCTCATTCAGAACTCAAGGAAACAGTAATCCTTGATTGTGTTCAGTAGTAAATACTATCAACTAACGTCTGAAGACTATAAGTCAGAAGAACCTTCCATGAAGGGAAGAGTGCAGAGCCCTGATAGGTACACTGCAGTAAGTCCTCGGTGGGGTAATATGTAACGAATCGCGAGGTATCCAGACTGGACACCTGTGCCACCTAGCGTTGAAACGTAGAAATATTTCATGGCATGTGTGCACTGACAATCTCCAGGAAGCATAGAGGAAAAGATAAGTAACGCTCCTCTGCGGACTAACGCAAGGCATCCTTCCTACCGTGAATTGTTACGGACTTGTGTACCTGTGCCTGCCTGAATATTCGTCAGGAGACGTGTGTCAAGCATACGATAGAAGAAGTGAGGCCTCCAGCAACTATTCACCT
>NC_069401.1:71560991-71588491 GCF_026875155.1 Cherax quadricarinatus | reverse complement strand
AACCACGAATGTTGATACAATGTCCTGCCATTGTGCCAACAGCGCTCTTGCTTTTCCTCCTATATCTCTCACTTTAGTCCATTGTTATGGCAGTGTGCAGATTGGGGACCAAGTCCTAGAGTAATTTCGTGTATATTTTATTATATATATCTCTCCGCTCGAGGGTGGAGGCGTTTCCAGCAATTTATGTTTTTTTATGGCACTATGCGGGCCGTATATAATCTTTCTATGTGATCCAGCCTTGATATCATCCTTGCCCTGAACGGGGCCATCATCACTGAGCAATACTCTAACGAGTATTTTGTCAGCATTGACACTAATTCCCAGGTTTTGAATATTCTCGTTATCCATTCCGTCATTTTCCTGGCTGTACTGAAATTTGCCTTAATATATTCTTAGTAAGAAAGATGTTTAGTCGACAGACTTTATAAAGATCTGCCCAGAGCGAAAACTTTTCAACTTAAATGTTTGTTCTGTTTTTTCCCTCTTTGTCCAATAACAGTTAACATTACCTGGCATTATCATAACCTGTTGTTACCATAACCTGTTGTTACCATAACCTGTTGTTACCATAACCTGTTGTTACCATAACCTGTTGTTACCATAACCTGGTATACCATAACCAGACATTACCATAAGCTGTCGCTACCATAACTGGCATTATCATAACCTGTTGTTACCATAACCTGTTGTTACCATAACCTGTTGTTACCATAACCTGTTGTTACCATAACCTGGTATTACCATAACCAGACATTACCATAAGCTGTCGCTACCATAACCTGGCATTATCATAACCTGTTGTTACCATAACCTGTTGTTACCATAACCTGGTATTACCATAACCAGACATTACCATAAGCTGTCGCTACCATAACCTGGCATTATCATAACCTGTTGTTACCAAACCTGTTGTTACCATAACCTGTTGTTACCATAACCTGTTGTTACCATAACCTGTTGTTACCATAACCTGGTATTACCATAACCAGACATTACCATAAGCTGTCGCTACCATAACCTGGCATTATCATAACCTGTTGTTACCATAACCTGTTGTTACCATAACCTGTTGTTACCATAACCTGTTGTTACCATAACCTGGTATTACCATAACCAGACATTACCATAACCTGTCGCTACCATAACCTGGCATTATCATAACCTGTTGTTACCATAACCTGTTGTTACCATAACCTGGTATTACCATAACCAGACATTACCATAAGCTGTCGCTACCATAACCTGGCATTATCATAACCTGTTGTTACCATAACCTGTTGTTACCATAACCTGTTGTTACCATAACCTGTTGTTACCATAACCTGTTGTTACCATAACCTGGTATTACCATAACCAGACATTACCATAAGCTGTCGCTACCATAACCTGGCATTATCATAACCTGTTGTTACCATAACCTGTTGTTACCATAACCTGTTGTTACCATAACCTGTTGTTACCATAACCTGGTATTACCATAACCAGACATTACCATAACCTGTCGCTACCATAACCTGGCATTATCATAACCTGTTGTTACCATAACCTGTTGTTACCATAACCTGGTATTACCATAACCAGACATTACCATAAGCTGTCGCTACCATAACCTGGCATTATCATAACCTGTTGTTACCATAACCTGTTGTTACCATAACCTGTTGTTACCATAACCTGGTATTACCATAACCAGACATTACCATAACCTGTCGCTATCATAACCTGGCATTATCATAACCCGGCATTATCATAACCTGGCATTATCATAACCTGGCATTATCATAACCTGGCATTATCATAACCTGGCATTATCATAACCTGGCATTATCATAACCTGGCATTATCATAACCTGGCATTATCATAAACCTGGCATTATCATAACCTGGCATTATCATAACCTGGCATTATCATAACCTGGCATTATCATAACCCGGCATTATCATAACCCGGCATTATCATAACCCGGCATTATCATAACCCGGCATTATCATAACCTGGCATTATCATAACCCGGCATTATCATAACCTGGCATTATCATAACCTGGCATTATCATAACCTGGCATTATCATAACCTGGCATTATCATAACCTGGCATTATCATAAACCTGGCATTATCATAACCCGGCATTATCATAACCCGGCATTATCAAAAACCTGGCATTATCATAACCTGGCATTATCATAACCTGGCATTATCATAACCCGGCATTATCATAACCTGGCATTATCATAACCTGGCATTATCATAACCTGGCATTATCATAACCTGGCATTATCATAACCCGGCATTATCATAACCTGGCATTATCATAACCCGGCATTATCATAACCTGGCATTATCATAACCCGGCATTATCATAACCCGGCATTATCATAACCTGGCATTATCATAACCTGGCATTATCATAACCTGGCGTTATCATAACCTGGCATTATCATAACCTGGCATTATCATAACCTGGCATTATCATAACCTGGCATTATCATAACCTGGCATTATCATAACCTGGCATTATCATAACCTGGCATTATCATAACCCGGCATTATCATAACCCGGCATTATCATAACCTGGCATTATCATAACCTGGCATTATCATAACCCGGCATTATCATAACCTGGCATTATCATAACCCGGCATTATCATAACCCGGCATTTACATAACCTGGCATTATCATAACCTGGCATTATCATAACCCGGCATTATCATAACCTGGCATTATCATAACCCGGCATTATCATAACCCGGCATTATCATAACCCGGCATTATCATAACCTGGCATTATCATAACCTGGCATTATCATAACCCGGCATTATCATAACCCGGCATTATCATAACCCGGCATTATCATAACCTGGCATATCATAACCCGGCATTATCATAACCCGGCATTATCATAACCTGGCATTATCATAACCTGGCATTATCATAACCCGGCATTATCATAACCCGGCATTATCATAACCCGGCATTATCATAACCTGGCATTATCATAACCCGGCATTATCATAACCCTGGCATTATCATAACCCGGCATTATCATAACCCGGCATTATCATAACCCGGCATTATCATAACCCGGCTTATCATAACCTGGCATTATCATAACCCGGGCATTATCAAAACCTGGCTTTATCATAACCCGGCATTACATAACCTGGCTTTTATCATAACCCGGCTTTAAATCAAACCTGGCATTATCTAACCCCGGCATTATCTAACCCGGCTTTATCATAACCCGGCATTATCATAACCTGGCATTATCATAACTTGCCCGGGGAATAAGCCTCGAATCTTCAGGGAAGATTAATGTAATTCCTTTAATATAAACTTTAATTGAATTAAGCTATTATGAGTATACTCTGATCCGCTAAGACTATTAGTGGCGTAGTGGTACCACATACCTTAACGCTAAGACGTTTTAGTGGCGTAGGTGGTCCCACATACCTTAACGCTAAGACTTATTAGTGGCGTAGGTGGTACCACATACCTTTTAACGCTAAGACCTATTAGTGGCGTAGGTGTACCACATACCTTAACGCTAAGACGTTTTAGTGGCGTAGGTGGTACCACATACCTTAACGTTTTAAGACCTATTAGTGGCGTAGGTGGTACCACATACCTTAAACGCTAAGACCTATTAGTGGCGTAGGTGGTACCACATACTTAACGCTAAGACCTATTATGGCGTAGGTGGTACCACATCCCTTAACGCTAAGACTATTAGTGGCGTAGGTGGTACCAAAATACCTTAAACATGTGTTTATAAGAAGCTTAAAAGTAGATCACCGTGAGTTCAATTGAAACTGCTTCACCAGTGGCCGTAGGCAGGTATTTAGGTAGGTATTTAGGCATGTATTTAGGTAATATTTAAGTTGATTTTTTAGGTAGGTATTTAGATAGGTTTTCAAGTAGGTAAGCTGAGAAGTGGACACCTTAACAATGAGAGTACACGACTAGCAAACAGGGTGTGAAAAGTGAAGTAGAGATTCAGGTCTGTCATGTGTTTATCGCTAATGGGACGATGTAGAGGGAAGACTTAGCATGAAAACCCTCGAAAGAGGAGATGAAGAGGCGACGGTAGCATACAACAATGTACACAGTTCTCACGTAGTGGAGTAGATGTGACTTCCAGAGGGAAAGTAAAGTACAAGAGCTTAGAAAATGGTCTAGATAATCGACAGGTTTGAGGAATGAGACACTTCTTCAGCCCAAATTTCAGAAAATAACAGGGGAAGATGAGGTGGAGTTTGAGGTAGGCAGTCCCTCAGCCGGGAGGTAGAATAACACCAAAGGGCCCTCTTACTAGGGCCTCATTCTCTAAAGGTCCATTGACCTGCACAAAACTTTTTCGGGGGTCAGTCAGGAAATTGATCATTCGCGTCTCTCTACCATCCACATGACAAAAGAGGCTGGTGGGCGGAGCTAAAATTCAACATTCCCCTTTGCAAAAAAAAAAAAAAACAATCATAACCCAAACGTGCAAACGACCTACACCACAGTCATTCACACAAGAATTCATATGCAAAAGGCGACAGTCTTCCTCCCCTGCCCTCCCTTCACACTACCATGACCATAACCTGACATTAAACCTGATCTTTCATTAGCATAATCTGCAATTACCATGAGCTGCTATTAACCTGAAAAACCCCCAGAGCCCTGAAACATCATTTAAGGATCATCATTATTATCAGAATCATCATCATTATCATCATCATCATGAGTAAGCGCTAAATCCACGACATACAACGCCTAGCAATGCGAGGTAATCGGCCTTGAGATTATTTTTAGGCCTCCACTTCTCATATAAATTTTGTTTCGGAATTGGCAGGACGAATCCTTCTTTTAGTCAGGTAAAGAGAGGCAATAACTTCTTGAAATCAAGACAAGAGTCATCTTTCCCCCATATTTCTCGGCAGTTTGCTCTTCCGTTGTTTTATTCACCGAAATGTACTAATAAGGTCACTTGTGTTATCAGTGAGGACTCCACTGTAATCAGTGAGGACTCCACTGTAATCAGTGAGGACTCCACTGTAATTTAGTGAAGACTCCACTGTAATCAGTGAGGACTCCACTGTAATCAGTGAGGACTCCACTGTAATCAGTGAGGACTCCACTGTAATCGTGAGGACTCCACCCGTAATCAGTGAGGACTCCACTGTAATCAGTGAGGACTCCACTGTAATCAGTGAGGACTCCACTGTAATCAGTGGGACTCCACTGTAATCAGTGAGGACTCCACTGTAATCATGAGGCTCCACTGTAATCAGTGAGGACTCCACTGTAATCAGTGAGGACTCCACTGTAATCAGTGAGGACTCCACTGTAATCAGTGAGGACTCCACTGTAATCAGTGAGGACTCCACTGTTAAACAGTGAGGACTCCACTGTAATCAGTGAGGACTCCACTGTAATCAGTGAGGAACCCCCACTGAATCAGTGAGGACTCCACTGTAATTTAGTGAGGACTCCACTGTAATCAGTGAGACTCCACTGTAATCATGAGGACTCCACTGTAATCAGTGAGACTCCACTGTAATCAGTGAGGACTCCACTGTAATCAGTGAGAACTCCACTGTAATCAGTGAAGACTCCACTGTAATCAGTGAGGACTCCACTGTAATCAGTGGAGACTCCACTGTAATCAGTGAGGACTCCACTGTAATCAGTGAGGACTCCACTGTAATCAGTGTAGACTCCACTGTAATCAGTGAGGACTCCACTGTAATAAGAACATAAGAACATAAGAACGAAGGAACACTGCAGAAGGCCTACTGGCCCATGCGAGGCGGTCCAAGTCTCCTACCCGGGTTAAGCCAATGCACGCAACCTAGTCAGGTCAGGTCACATTGACTTAAGGGAGGAACACGGCAACCGACCTGGTAGCACAAGCTATCAGGTCTAACTCACACCCACCCACATCCACTCATGTATTTATCCAACCTATTTTTAAAGCTACACAACGTTCTGGCCTCTATAACGGTACTTGGGAGTTTGTTCCCCTCATCCATAACTCTATTACCAAACCAGTACTTTCCTATATCCTTCCTGAATCTGAATTTTCCAACTTAAAACCATTGCTGCGAGTCCTGTCTAGGCTAGATATTTTCAGCACACTATTTACATCCCCTTTATTTATTCCTGGCTTCCATTTTATCCTCAAAACATATCCCCCCCAATTCTACGTCTTTCTAGAGAGTGCAAGATTCAGGGCCCTTTAGTCTATCCTCATAGGGAAGGGGTTTTTGATACATGGGATCAACTTTGTCATCCTCCTTTGTTACATTTTCCAGAGAATTTATATCCATTCTGTAATAAGGTGACCAAAACTGTGCAGCATAATCTAAATGAGGCCAAACCCCGGGATGTATGATTGAAAAAAAAACCCTGAGGACTCTATTATTTATGTTCTTGATATGAAGCCAGGATTTTTTTGCTTTTTTTGCGAACATTTTAAAACTGTTTGCTTGGTTTCAGATAGCTAACAGAATCCTAAATTTTTTCGCAATCCGTATATTAAGATCTCATTATTTAGTTTTATATGGGGCATGGTTATTGTCTGCCCAACTTTTGAAACTTTGCATTTGTCTATATTAAACGCATCTGCCATTCTCCGACCACTGCCAGTCTTTTCAAATTTTCCCGGAGTGCTCAAAATGCCCTTTCGTCAAAATGAATTCGACGGCCATTTTGGTGTCATCGGAAAACTTGCCGATGTCGCTCTTTATGCCCTCATTATGTCGTTTTGTAGATTGTGAACGCGGGGGCCCAACACTGACCCTGGGGAAACACCGCTCGTGACACTTCCCCCTCTGATTTCCCCCCATTTTGCAAACTCTCTGCCTATTTGTCAACCTGCCTCTATCCGGGAAAAAAATTTCTCCCCCTATTCCTGTGCTTTTTTTCCCTCAATAGTCTTGTTGGGACCCTGTAAAACCCTTACTGAAGCCATATACACAATATTATTCATTCCCATGATCTCCCTCCTCAAATACCTTAGTGAAAAAAGTAATAAATTTGTAAGGCAGGAACCCCCTTGTAAAACCATGCTGAGATTTGTTTTGATAATTTATGCTTTTCAAGGTGGCTACGAACTGCCCGGAATATTGATTCCAAAATTTTCCCCCTATGGGGTTAGGCTTATTGGTCTATAGTTCGAAGTAAGGACTGTCCCTGTTTTTTAAAATAGGTATCAAATTTCCACTTTTTCCCTTATCTGGCCCATGCAGTTTGTATGATAGTTTAAAAGATTAGCCAAAGGTGTGTAAGCTCCCCTTTACATTCCTTTTGAACCCTTGCATACAGTTCTCAGGGCCTGGGATTTTTTAGGGTTTTAATTTTTCTATTTTCCTAAGGACCTGTCCTTTTGGGCCCTAAAAGTACACAGTTTTTTATCGTCCTGTTCTACAAATTTATCATTACTGGAATATCGCTGGTATCCCCCTGTGTAAAAATGAGAGGGAAATATTGTTAAAATTCTTCATTTCCTTATCACTGTAGTGAGCTGACCCAGGAACTTTTGAGTGGGCCTATCTTGTCCCTGTCTTTTCTGTAACCCGAAGAAATCCTTTTTGGGGTTGTCTTCGATTCTCTTGCAACTTTAACCTCAAATCTCTTTTTGCTTTTTCTAATTCCCTTTTTTTATTTCTCTTTTTAACTGATATATGATTTCTCAATTGCCCCCCCCCTCTTTTGATTTGCCTATATATGCCTCTCTTTTGACCAATCAGATATTTTTAAACTATTGTTCATCCTTTAGGATCATTTTTATTTGATTATTTCCCTTTTGGAACATAATTTGACTGAGCAGCTAGAACTATGCCGGGAAACATCATATCGGCAACCATCACCACCCACCTGACCCCCTTTGTCAGGTCATTCCAGTTCAGCCCCCCCTAAGTAATTTTTTGTCCATGAAATCACCAAGCGAAATCAGGGACGGGGACTTGATTGCCCTTATTAGGGAATTCCATGATATATTAAAACTGAGTGATTTGTGATCACTTTCCCCAAGCTCATCATTAACCTCAAGATTATTAATTAGTGTTTCCTACTGGCAAGAACCAAGTCAAGGAGGTTATTTCCCCTAGTTGGCTCTGTCACAAACTGTTTTAAAAAACAATCCTGGATCGTATCAAGAAAGTCACCTGACTCTAAATTCCTGTCAAATTGCTCCAGTCAATCTGTCTATAGTTGAAATCTCCCATTAGCACAACATTTTCGTATGTAGATGCCTTACGAATTTCGTCCCATAGAAGTTTACTGCACTCCCTATCAAGATTTGGGGGTCCTGTAAATCACACCCAAAATTAGTTTTTCTCGGCCCTCGAGAAGCTGTAACCAAACAGATTCAGTGGCTGACGCTTCTAATTTAATATCTTGTCTAACACAACCAATTTAAATTGTCTCTGACATACATCGCTACTCCACCACCTTTCCTGTTGACCCTGTCAGTGTGGAATAATTTATAGCCTTGTATGTGACATTCAGAGGGCATCTCTCTATCTTTCAGATTGAGCCAGGTCTCTGTTATAGCAATAATATCTATGTCTCCTGCACTTGCATTAATCTTAGCTCATCTATCTTATTTCTTACACTCCTGCTATTAGTATAGTAAACCTTAAGGGAGCTAGTCCCTTGCTGCCCTCTGCTGTCCCCCTTTGTTTGCTGACCTGATCTATTGTCTTTATTTATAACTTCATGCTGAATGCCTTTTATACATTTACTGTTTCCAACCCAAGTGTTGCAACCTGCTTGTTTCCCACACACACCCATACCTCTATCTTCCATCAGTTTAAAATCATAGGCATTTCACCAATGGCCTTCTCAATCGAGTCTGCAAGTGCTACCACCCCAGCCCCAGAGAGATGTACCCCATCCCTTGCATACATATCATGTTTTGCCATAAAAGTTGTTCCAGTTGTCAATGAATGGGATTGCAAGTTCCTTGCAGTATCTGTCTAGCCAGCAATTTACACCAATTGCCCTAGACAACCATTCATTTCCTACTCCCCTTCTAGGCAAGATGCTACATATGATTGGGATCCCTCCCTTAGACTTAATGAATCTATAGCTGACCTGTACTTATCTAGCAGCTCTTCTCTCCTACCCTTCCCAATATCATTTCCACCAGCACTGAGACAGATAATGGGCTTGCTCCCATTACCTGACATGATATTATCCAGCCTGTTGACAATGTCCCCAACACCAGCTCCAGGGAAGCACACTCTATCTCTCATCTTCTTATTCCTATTACAAAAAGCACGGTCAATGTATCTTACCTGAGAGTCACCAACCACAAGAATGCGCTTACCTCCATTAGCAGTGAGGACTCCACTGTAATCAGTGAGGACTCCACTGTAATCAGTGGAGACTCCACTGTAATCAGTGAGGACTCCACTGTAATCAGTGAGGACTCCACTGTAATCAGTCTGAATTACCATACTGTCGATATTTAATCAATTCACTTCTCTGTTGTTTCGCCTAAGTGATCTTAAATTTAATTTATATATCATAAGGATGAGGTGTAACTACTAAGGCTTCTTGAGGATGCTGGGTAATGCTCTGGGCTCCTTGAAGATAGCTTTACCATGCTCTTTTAAAGAGATGTTTTTTGTGCTCTATTGCACTATACTGCGACGCTAAAGTTCACCACGAGAGTTCCTTGCAAAATTATGTTTGTGTGTGGTATTTTTGTTGAAAGAATGAGCCAAAGCAGAGGAAAAATTGCCCACTCGTTCTTGCTTAGCCAGTGAATAAAAAGAGTTAAGCAGGTCTTGTGTTGCAAGA
Organism: Cherax quadricarinatus; assembly: GCF_026875155.1. NCBI lineage: Eukaryota > Metazoa > Arthropoda > Malacostraca > Decapoda > Parastacidae > Cherax > Cherax quadricarinatus. The sequence goes on along the minus strand of NC_069401.1, from coordinate 71,578,692 downwards.
GTAACTCCACATGCACACTCCCTCCTGCAAGGCTGCGATTAAGGATACCAGGATGACACTTTGGTGTTCTCTACAACACTGATGCTGAAACACAGCAAGTGACGCAACTTAATATTTTGTTCTGAGGTTACAAACATACACAGTAAGTAACAAACGAGCGAGAATAAATAAGCACGAGAACAACCAAGCATAAAAAAAGGAAAAATATAAAAAGTGACAGAACAAAGCAGTACGAGACCAAACAATCACGAGAACAAAACAATACGAGAACAAACAATCACAAGAACAAAACAATACGAGAACAAACAATCACGAGAACAAAACAATACGAGAACAAACAATCACGAGAACAAAACAATACGAGAACAAACAATCACGAGAACAAAACAATACGAGAACAAACAATCACGAGAACAAAACAATACGAGAACAAACCAGCAAAATATCAAACAAGCAAGAGACCAAACAATCACGTGAACAAACAAGTACAAGAACAAACATCAGCTTCCTTCAAGTGAGACATAAAGGTGCCGGTAAAAGTCTCTTGATCAAAGGTACGGGAGCTGCTCCACTCCTCCCCTTCATAGCATCAAACCTGATATGACCATTACGGGCTAAATACATCCCATGAATACAAAAAACAAAAAACAACAAACAAACAACAACAACAAAACAACAACAACAAAAAAACAACAACAATATTGTTGTTGTTGTTGTTGTTGTTGTTACTAACAATAATAATAAATAATAATAATAAAATAAATGAAATGAAGAAAATTATATAATAATATAATAATAAAAATTTAAAAATTTAATAATAATAATATAATAACAACAATAATAATAATTAATATAATTAATAATAATAATAATAACAACAATAATAATAATAAAAAATAAATAATAACACGAGTATCAGCAAAAATGTAAGTTTGCATGGTAGAGGCAGGGAGAGGAGGGAGAGGCAGGGAGAGCAGGGAGAGGCAGGGAGAGGCAGGGGGGGAGGCAGGGAGAGGCAGGGGAGGCAGGGGGGAGCAGGGGAGAGGCAAGTACAGGCAGGGAGGGGCAGGGAGAGGCAGGGAGAGGCAGGGAGAGGCGGGTTTAGAGGCAGGGAGAGGCGGGGAGAGGCGGGGAGAGGGCAGGGAGAGGCGGGGGGAGGCAGGGAGAGGCAGGGAGAGGGCAGGGAGAGGCAGGGGAGGCAGGAGAGGCGGGGAGAGGCAGGCAGAGGCAGGGGAGGCAGGGAGAGGCGGGAGAGGCAGGGAGAGGCAGGGAGAGGAGGGAGAGGCAGGGAGAGGCAGGCAGGGCAGGGAGAGGCGGGAGAGGCAGGAGAGAGGGCAGGGAGAGGCAGGGGAGGCAGGGAGAGGGGGGAGAGGCAGGGAGAGGCAGGGAGAGGGCAGGGAGAGGCAGGGAGAGGCAGGGAGGGCAGGGAGAGCAGGGAGACGGCGGGGAGGCAGGGAGAGGGCAGGCAAGGGCAGGGGGGGCCCAGGGAGAGGCAGGGGAGGCAGGGAGAGGCAGGGAGAGGCAAGTACAGGCAGGGAGAGGCAGGGAGAGGCAGGGAGAGGAAAGGGGAGGCAGGTAGAGGCAGGGAGAGGCCCAGGGAGAGAGGCAGGGAGAGGCAGGGAGAGGCAGGGATAGGCAGAGAGAGGCAGGTAGAGGCAGGGAGAGGCAGGGAGAGGCAGGGAGAGGCAGGGAGAGGCAGGGAAAAGGAAGGGAGAGGCAGGGAGAGGCAAGTACAGGCAGGGAGAGGCAGGGAGAGGCAGTGAGAGGCAGGGAGAGGCAGGCAGAGGCAGGGAGAGGCAGGTAGAGGCAGGGAGAGGCTGGTAGAGGCAGGGAGAGGCAGGGAGAGGCAGGGAGAGGCAGCGAGAGGCAGAGAGCGGAGGTAGAGGCATGGAGAGGAAAGGGAGAGGCAGGGAGAGGCAGGTAGAGGCAGGGAGAAGGCAGGGAGGGCAGGTTAGAGGCAGGGAGAGGCAGGGAGAGGCAGGGAGGGGCAGGTAGAGGCAGGGAGAGGCAGGTGAGGCAGGGAGAGGCAATTTAGAGGCAGGGAGAGGCAGGGAGAGGCAGGGAGAGGCAGGGGAGAGGCAAGGAGAGGCAGGGGAGGCAGGGAGAGGCAGGTAGAGGCAGGGAGAGGCGGGGAGAGGCAGGGAGAGGCAGGGAGAGGCAGGCAGGGGCAGGTAGAGGCAGGTAGAGGCAGGGAGAAGAGGGGAGGGAGGGAGAGGCGGGGAAAGAGGAAAGGGAGGCAGGGAGAGAGGCAGGGAGAGGCAGGGAGAGGCAGGTAGAGGCAGGGAGAGGCAGGGAGAGGCCAGGTAGAGGCAGGGAGAGGCAGGGAGAGGCAGGGAGAGGCAGGGGAGGCAGGGGAGGCAGGGAGAGGCAGGTAGAGGCAGGGAGAGGCAGGGGAGGCAGGTAGAGGCAGGGAGAGGCAGGGAGAGGAGGGAGAGGCAGGTAAAAGGCGGGGAGAGGCAGGTAGAGGCAGGGAGAGGCAGGAAGAGGCGGGGGGGGAGAGGCAGGGAGAGGCAGGGAGAGGCAGGGAGAGGCAGGGAGAGGCGGGGAGAGGCAGGTAGAGGCAGGGGGAGAGGCAGGTAGAGGCAGGGAGAGGCAGGGAGGGGCAGGGAGGGCAGGGGAGAGGCAGGGAGAGCAGGGAGAGGCAGGGAGAGGCAGGGGAGGCAGGGAGAGGCAGGTAGGGCAGAGAGGAGGCAGAGAGAGGAGGTAGAGGCAGGGGGGGGGGCGGGGAGAGGCAGGTAGGGGCAGGGAGAGGCAGGTAGAGGCAGGGAGAGAGGAGCAGGTAGAGGCAGGGAGAGGCAGGGAGAGGCAGGAGAGGCAGAGAGAGGCAGGGAGAGGAAAGGGAGAGGCAGGTGAGGCGGGAGAGGCAGGGAGAGGGCAGGGAAGAGGAAAGGTAGAGGGCAGGGAGGGGCAGGGAGAGGCAGGTAGAGGCGGGGAGAGGCAGGGAGAGGCGGGAGAGGCAGGTAGAGGCAGGTAGAGGAGGGAGAGGCAGGGAGAGGCGGGGAGAGGCAGGGAGAGGCAGGGAGAGGCAGGGAGAGGCAGGGAGAGGCAGGGAGAGGCGGGTTTAGAGGCCAGGGAGAGGCAGGGAGAGGCGGGAGAGGCAGGAAGAGGCAGGGAGAGGCAGGGAGGGAAGGTAGAGGCAGGGAGAGGCAGGGGAGAGGCAGGGAGGGGGCAGGGAGAGGCAGGGAGAGGGCGGGAGAGGCAGGGAGAGGCAGGTAGAGGCAGGGAGAGGCAGGGAGAGGCAGGGAGAGGCAGGTAGAGGCGGGAGGCAGGTAGAGGCAGGGTGAGGCAGGTAGAGGCCAGGGAGAGGCAGGGAGAGGCGGGGGAGAGGCAGGTAGAGGCACAGGGAGAGGCAGGGAGAGGCAGGTAGAGGCAGGGAGGGTAGGGAGAGGCAGGTAGAGGCAGGGAGAGGCAGGAGAGGCAGGGAGAGGCAGGGAGAGGCAGGTAGAGGCAGGGAGAGGCAGGTAGAGGAAGGGGAAGAGGCAGGTAGAGGCAGGGGAGAGGCAGGTAGAGGCAGGGAGAGGCAGGGAGGCAGGGAAAAGAAAGGGTAGAGGCAGGGAGAGGCAGGGAGAGGCAGGGAGAGGCAGGTAGAGGCGGGGGAGAGGCAGGGAGAGGCAGGGAGAGGCAGGTAGAGGCAGGGAGAGGCAGGGAGAGGCAGGGAAGGCAGGGAGAGGCAGGGAGAGGCAGGGGGAGGCAGGGAGAGGCAGGAAGAGGCGGGTTTAGAGGCAGGGAGAGGGCAGGGAGAGGAGGGAGAGGCAGGGAGAGGCAGGGAGAGGCGGGGAGAGGCAGGGAGAGGCAGGTAGAGGCAGGGAGAGGCAGGGTGAGGCAGGGAGAGGCAGTAGAGGCAGGGGAGAGGCAGGTTGAGGCAGGGAGAGGCAGGGGAGGCAGGGAGAGGCAGGTTAGAGGCAGGGAGAGGCAGGTAGAGGAGGTAGAAGACAGGGAGAGGTAGGGAGAGGCAGGGGAGGGCAGGGAGAGGCAGGGGAGAGGCAGGGAGAGGCAGGGAGAGGCAGGGAGAGGCAGGGAGAGGCAGGGAGAGGCAGGTAGGGCAGGGAGAGGCAGGGAGAGGCAGGGAGAGGCAGGAAAGAGGCAGGGAGAGGCAGGGAGAGGAAGGTAGAGGCAGGGAGAGGCAGGGAGAGGCAGGGAGAGGCAGGGAGAGGCAGGGAGAAGGCAGGGAGAGGCAGGGAGAGGCAGGTAGAGGCAGGGAGAGGCAGGGAGAGGCGGGAGAGGCAGGTTTAGAGGCAGAGAGTGGCAAGTTAGAGGCAGGGTTGAGGCAGGTAGAGGCAGGGAGAGGCAGGGAGAGGCAGGGGAAGAGGCAGGTAGAGGCAGGGAGAGGCAGGGAGAGGCAGGTAGAGGCAGGGGAGAGGTAGGGGGAGGCGGGGTAGAGGCAGGGGAGGCAGGGAGAGGCAGGGAGGAGGCAGGGAGAGGCAGTAGAGGCAGGGAGAGGCAGGTAGAGGCAGGGAGAGGCAGGTAGAGGCAGGGAGAGGCGGGGGTTAGAGGCAGGGAGAGGCAGGGGAGAGGCGGGGAGAAGCAGGTAAGGCAGGGAGAGGCAGGGAGAGGCAGGGAGAGGCAGGTAGAGGCAGGGAGAGGCAGGGAGAGGCAGGGAGAGGCAGGTAGAGGCAGGGAGAGGCAGGGAGAGGCAGGGAGAGGCAGGGAGAGGCAGGGAGGGGCAGGGGGAGGCAGGGGGGGGCCCGGGAAGGGCAGGTAGAGGCGGGAGAGGCAGGGAGAGGCAGGGAGAGGCGGGGAGAGGCAGGGAGAGGGCAGGGAGAGGCAGGGGAGGCAGGTAGAGGCAGGGAGAGGCAGGGTGAGGCAGGGAGAGGCATGTAGAGGCAGGGAGAGGCAGGTAGAGGCAGGGAGAGGCAGGGGAGGGCAGGGAGAGGCAGGTAGAGGCAGGGAGAGGCAGGTAGAGGCAGGTAGAGACAGGGAGAGGTAGGGAGAGGCAGGGAGAGGCAGGGAGAGGCAGGGAGAGGCAGGGAGAGGCAGGGAGAGGCAGGGAGAGGCAGGGAGAGGCAGGGAGAGGCAGGTAGAGGCAGGGAGAGGCAGGGAGAGGCAGGTAGAGGGCAGGGAGAGGCAGGGAGAGGCAGGGAGAGGCAGGGAGAGGCGGGGAGAGGAGGGAGAGGCAAGGGGAGGCAGGTAGAGGCAGGTAGAGGCAGGGAGAGGCAGGTAGGGGCAGGGAGAGGCAGGGAGAGGCAGGGAGAGGCACGGAGGGCAGGTAGAGGAGGGAAAGTCAGGTAGAGGCGGGTAGAGGCGGGAGAGGCAGGGGAGGCAGGTAGAGGCAGGTAGAGGCAGGTAGAGGCAGGGAGAGGCGGGGAGAGGCAGGTGAGGCAGGGGAGGCGGGTAGAGGCCGGTAGAGGCAGGGAGAGGCAGGGAGAGGCAATAGAGGCAGGGAGAGGCGGGGAGAGGTAGGTAGGGCAGGGAGAGGCAGGGAGGGGGCGGGTTTAGAGGCAGGGAGGGGCGGGGGAGAGGCAGGTAGAGGCAGGGAGAGGCAGGGAGAGGCAGGGAGAGGCAGGTAGAGGCAGGTAGAGGCAGGGAGAGGCAGGGAGAGGCAGGTAGAGGCAGGGAGAGGCAGGGAGAGGCAGGTAGAGGCAGGGGAGGCAGGTAGAGGCAGGGTAGAGGCAGGGAGGGGCAGGGAAGAGGCAGGTAGGGGCAGGGAGAGGCAGGAAGAGGCAGGTAGAGGAGGGAGAGGCAGGGAGAGGCAGGGAGAGGCAGGGGAGGCAGGGAGAGGCAGGTAGAGGCAGGTAGAGGCAGGGAGAGGCAGGGAGAGGCGGGGAGAGGCAGGGGAGGCAGGGAGGGGCGAGGGAAGGGAGAGGAGGGGGGTGGCAGGGAGAGGCAAGGAGAGGCAGGGAGAGGCAAGGAGAGGCAGGGAGAGGCAGGGAGAGGCAAGGAGAGGCAGGGAGAGGCAGGGAGAGGCATGGAGAGGCAGGTAGAGGCAGGGAGAGGCAGGGAGAGGCAGGGAGAGGCAAGGAGAGGCAGGGAGAGGCAAGGAGAGGCTGGGAGAGGCAAGGAGAGGCACGGTGTTAACAATATAAGAGGCAGTAGCATGTCTACGGAGGCAGCACTACAGAGGCAGTTGTTCTTATAGATAGGCAGCTGCATGCCTACTGTGTCAGTTGCACATATACAGAAGCAGTTGCATGTCTGCAGAGACAGTGCATGTCTACAGAGACAATGCATGTCTACAGAGACAGTGCATGTCTGCAGAGACAGTGCATGTCTACAGAGACAGTGTGTGTCTACACAGAGACAGAAGCATGTCTATAGAGGCAGCTGGATGTCTATAGAGGCATTTGCATGTCTATAGAGGCAACTATACGTCTACAGAGACAGTTGTACGTCTACAACTACAGCTTCATGACTCTAGAATTAAAGGAAATAGCAGGAGCACCGATGATACAAACAGCTGCTATCCCAGATGTGTGAGCAATGATGTTGACGAGGGTAGAAGGGGAGTTCCCTACTGCGGAGAGGGCTTTGATGAGGGAAGTTTTTCCCCTCATACACCGTTTTAATATCAGGTATGAAGCGTCACGGGCAGGCATAATAAGTCGGCAGGGAGCTGGGTCTCGACCCCTGCAAATGCATCTCGGTTAGTGCTTAAAAGTGGACAGAAATCCCTTCCTGGAGAGAGGTAGTCTTGAGTAGGTGAAGAGCTCTTGATCCTTGGAATTAGAACTACCCTTCCCCTTCTCGGTTCAAATCTCCCCTGACTCCCGTTGTCGGTAGTACTATGACCCCTGTGGGTTTAGCGCTCTCCCTTATATAATATTTATAAAAAGAAGTGAATAATAAAACTAGACAAATCTATTATTATTTTTAATATTACCATCATTCACTCCATTACTGTCTTGCCAGAGGAACACCGACATAACAGTTGCCCATGACCTCCATACTGCAGTATCTTCACCTCTCCTTCAGAGTGGGACGCATTGCACTTTCCACCTCTACGACTCAAGTCTGGCTAATGGTTTCCCTTTAATACTGTCATTTAAAGTTACCTTTTCTCACACTCCAACAGCAAGTCATGCAACCTCTTGCCTGTACTCACTCCTGTCTAACACGTTAAAAACCCCGCTTGTTGGATGCCCTAGACTCTTATATTAAAAACCTTTTCCCCTCCATTTCAACCTTTCCCAGGACGACCCCTTTGCCCTCCTTCCCCTCAACTAAACACATTTTTACACCCCCCAAGTGATCCTGTTTTTCTCCATTCTCTCTAAATGCCCAAATCACAACAACCCTCCACAACCTCTGGATAATACTTTTAGTAACCCCGCACCTCCTTCTAATCTCCAAAACTACGAATTCACTGCATAATATTCACACCACACATTGCCCTCAGCACATTTCGACGGGGCCCCCAGCCTCCTCCTCGTTGAAACGTTCAAAAGCCTCACACCTCACGTAAGTGTTGTGATAAAAACAGTACTTGATACAGTCCCTTTTGGCCTCCATGGACAATATTCTTTATTATTATTATTATTATTATTATTATTATTATTATTATTATTTTATTTTATTATTATTTTATTATTTATTAATTTTTATTATTATTATTATTATTAATTATTATTATTATTATTAGTTATTGCTATTATTATTATTATTATTATTATTATTTTTTATTATTATCATTATTAGTTATTGCTATTATTATTATTTATTTTTTATTATTTTATTATTATTATTATTATTATTAATGTTATTATTATTATTTTCTATTAAGCGCATAGCTTGGGTTTTGGGTTATTCCTCTCAAGGAGTGGTTGAGGCTCGAACCTCCGTCTGCTGAGTGAAAGACACTTGAAGAAAGGAAAATCACGATGCGTTAAACATTTTTTTGTCTTAATTTTTATGAGCATAGAGTTGGTCTGAGACAGAATCTTGGTGTTGCCTCTGTCAGGGTTGGTCTGAGACCATGAAACTTGGTGTTGCCTCTGGCAGGGTTGGTCTGAGACCATGAATTTGGTGTTGCCTCTGTCAGGGTTGGTCTGAGACCATGAATCTTTGGGGTTGCCCCTGTCAGGGGTTTGGTTTTGAGACCATGAATCTTGGTGGTGCCTCTGTCAGGGTTGGTCTGAGACCATGAATCTTGGTTTTTGCTCTGTCAGGGTTGGTCTGAGACCATGAATCTTGGTGTTGCCCCTGTCAGGGTTGGTCTGAGCCATGAATCTTGGGTTGCCTCTGTCAGGGTTGGTCTGAGCCATGAATCTTGGGTGTTGCCCCTGTCAGGGTTGGTCTGAGACATGGGAAACTTTGGGGTTGCCCCTTTTTCAGGTTGGTCTGAGACCCTGAATCTTGGTGTTTCCTCCGTCAGGGTTGGTCTGAGACCATGAATCTTGGTGTTGCCTCTGTCAGGGTTGGTCTGAGACCATGAATCTTGTTGTTTCCTCTGTCAGGGTTGGTCTGAGACCCTGAATCTTGGTGGGTTTCCTCTGTCAGGGTTGGTCTGTGACATGAATCTTGGTGTTGCCTCTGTCAGGGTTGGTTTTGACACCATGAATCTTGGTGTTGCCTCTGCCAGGGTTGGACTGAGACCATGAATCTTGGTGTTGCCCCTGTCAGGGTTGGTCTGAGACCCCTGATTCTTGGTGTTTGCCTCTGTCAGGGTTGGTCTGAGGACATGAATCTTGGTGTTGCCTCTGTCAGGATTGTCTGAGACCATGAATTTGGTGTTTCCTCTGTCAAGGTTGGTCTGGGACATGGATCTTGGTGTTTCCTCTGTCAAAGTTGGTCTGGGGACCATGATCCTTGGTGCTGCCTCTGCCAGGGTTGGTCTGAGACCATGAACCTTGGTGTTGCCTCTGCCAGGGTTGGTCTGAGACCATGAACCTTGGTGTTGCCTCTGTCAGGGTTGGTCTGAGACATGAATCTTGGAGTTGCCTCTGTCAGGGTTGGTCTGGATCTGAATCTTGTTGGGTTTTCCTCTGTCAGGGTTGGTCTGAGACCATGAATCTTGGTGTTGCCTCTGTCAGGGTTGGTCTGAGACCATGAATCTTGGAGTTGCCTCTGTCAGGGTTGGTCTGAGACCATAAATCTTGTTGTTTCCTCTGTCAGGGTTGGTCTGAGACCATGAATCTTGGTGTTGCCTCTGTCAGGGTTGGTCTGAGACCATGAATCTTGGAGTTGCCACTGTCAGGGTTGGTCTGAGACCATGAATCTTGTTGTTTCCTCTATCAGGGTTGGTCTGAGACCATGAATCTTGGTGTTTCCTCTGTCAGGGATGGTCTGAGACCATGAATCTTGGTGTTGCCTCTGTCAGGGTTGGTCTGAGACCATGATCTTGGTGTTTGCCTCTGCAGGGTTGGTCTGCACCATGAATCTTGGTGTTGCCTCTGTCAGGATTAGTCTGAGACCATGAATCTTGGTGTTTCCTCTGTCAAGGTTGGTCTGGGACCATGGATCTTGGTGTTTCCTCTGTCAAGGTTGGTCTGAGACCATGATCCTTGGTGCTGCCTCTGCCAGGGTTGGTCTGACACCATGAACCTTGGTGTTGCCTCTGCCAGGGTTGGTCTGAGACCATGAACCTTGGTGTTGCCTCTGTCAGGGTTGGTCTGAGACCATGAATCTTGGAGTTGCCTCTGTCAGGGTTGGTCTGAGATCATGAATCTTGTTGTTTCCTCTGTCAGGGTTGGTCTGAGACCATGAATTTTGGTGTTGCCTCTGTCAGGTTGGTCTGAGACCATGAATCTTGAGTTGCCTCTGTCAGGGTTGGTCTGAGACCATGAATCTTGTTGTTTCCTCTGTCAGGGTTGGTCTGAGACCATGAATCTTGGTGTTGCCTCTGTCAGGGTTGGTCTGAGACCATGAATCTTGGAGTTGCCTCTGTCAGGGTTGGTCTGAGACCATGAATCTTGTTGTTTCCTCTATCAGGGTTGGCTGAGACCATGAATCTTGGTGTTTCCTCTGTCAGGATGGTCTGAGACCATGAATCTTGTGTTGCCTCTGTCAGGGTTGGTCTGAGACCATGAATCTTGGTGTTTCCTCCGTCAGGGTTGGTCTGAGACCATGAATCTTGTTTCCTCTGTCAGGGTTGGTCTGAGGCCATGAATCTTGGTGTTGCCTCTGTCAGGGTTGGTCTGAGACCATGAATCTTGGTGTTGCCTCTGTCAGGGATGGACTGATACCATGAATCTTGGTGTTGCCTCTGTCAGGGTTGGTCTGAGGCCATGAATCTTGGTGTTGCCTCTGCCAGGGTTGGACTGAGACCATGAATCTTGGTGTTGCCCCCTGTCGGGATGGTCTGAGACCATGAATCTTGGTGTTGCCTCTGTCAGGGTTGGTCTGAGACCATGAATCTTGGTGTTGCCTCTGTCAGGGTTGGTCTGAGACCATGAATCTTGGTGTTTCCTCTGTCAAGGTTGGTCTGAGACCATGAATCTTGGTGTTTCCTCTGTCAAGGTTGGTCTGAGACCATGATCCTTGGTGCTGCCTCTGCCAGGGTTGGTCTGAGACCATGAATCTTGGTGTTGCCTCGTCAGGGTTGGTCTGAGACCAGAATTGGTGTTGCCCCTGCCCGGGGTTGGCCCGAGACCATGAACCTTGGTGTTGCCTCTGCCAGGGGTTGGTCTAACCATGAACCTTGGTGTTTTTCCTCTGCCAGGGGTTTGGGCTAGACCATGAACCTTGGGGTTGCCTTCCCGGGGGGGGTTGAGCCCCTGAACCTTGGTGTTGCCTCTGCAGGGTTGGTCTGAGACCCTGAACCTTGGTGTTGCCCCTGTCAGGGGGGGTTGAGACCATGAACCTTGGGTTTTTGGGCCCCGCCCCGGGTTGGTTGAGACCCTGACTTGTGTTGCCTGTCGGGGTTGGGTTTAGACCTGAATCTTGGTTTCCTTGTCAGGGTGTCTGAGACCAGAATTTGGGTTGCCCTTTTTCAGGGGTTGGGCTGAGCCATGAACCCTTTTTGTTTTTTCTGTCAGTTTGGGCGAGACCAGAATCTTGGGTTTTTCCTCTGTCGGGGTTGGGCGAGACCCTGAATCTTTTGGTTTCCTTGTCAGGGTTGGGGCTGAGCCTGAATCTTGGTGTTGCCCCGTCAGGTTGGTTGAGCCATGAATCTTGGTGTTTCCTCTGTCAGGATTTTCTGAGACCATGAAACTTGGTTTCCTCTTCAAGGGTTTGGTCTGGGACCATGGATCTTGGTGTTTCCTCTGTCAGGGGTTTGGTCTAACCATAAAACTTGGGTTCCTCTGTCAGGGGTTGGGTTTTAGACCTGAAAACTTGGGGTTCCCCTGTCAGGGGTTGTCTGAGACCCTGAATTTGTTGTTTTTCCCTTTCAGGGTTTGGTTGAGCCCCTAATCTTGGTGTTGCCTCTGTCAGGGGTTGGTCTGAACCATGAAAACTTGGGGGTTTCCTCTGTCAGGGGGGGGTTGAAACCCGAATCTTGGTTCCCTTTTCGGGGTTGGTCTGAGACCTGAATTTGGTGTTCCTCTGTCAGGGGTTTGGGCGAGACCATGAATCTTGTGTTCCTCTGTCAGGGTTGGTCCTGAACCCCTGAATCTTGGGGTTGTCCCGTCAGGGGTTTGGGCTGGACCTTTAATTTGGTTTTTCCCTGTCAGGGTTGGTCGAACATGAATCTTGTTTTCCCCTGTCTGGTTGGGCAACCATGAAAACTTTGTTTCCCTTTTCAGGGGGTTGGTCTGGAACATGTCTTGTGTTCCCCCGTCAGGTTTGGGCTGAGACCATGAAACTTGGGTGCCCCTGCAGGGTTTGGGCTGAACCATGAAACTTGGGGGTTGCCTCTGTAGGTTGCTGATTGCCCTGCCAGGGTTAGGACTGAGACCATGAATCTTGGTGTTCCTCTGTCAGGGTTGGTCTGAGACCATGAATCTTGGTTTGCCTCTGTCAGGGTTGGTCTGAGACCATGAATCTTGGTGTTCCTCGTCAGGGTTGGTCTGAGACCATAGAATCTTGTTTCCTCTGTCAGGGTTGGTCTGAGACATGAATCTTGGTGTTGCCTCTGTCAGGGTTGGTCTGAGACCAATGAATCTTGGTGTTGCCTCTGTCAGGATGGACTGAACCATGGATCTTGGTGTTTGCCTCTGTCAGGGTTGGTCTGAGGCCATGAATCTTGGTGTTGCCTCTGCCAGGGTTGGACTGAGACCATGAATCTTGGTGTTGCCTCTGTCAGGGATGGTCTGAGACCATGAATTCTTGGTGTTGCCTCTGTCAGGGTTGGTCTGAGACCATGAATCTTAGTGTTGCCTCTGTCAGGGTTGGTCTGAGACCATGAATCTTGGTTGTTTCCTCTGTCAGGTTGGTCTGAGACCATGAATTTGGTGTTTCCTCTGTCAAGGTTGGTGTGAGACCATGATCCTTGGTGCTGCCTCTGCCAGGGTTGGTCTGAGACCATGAATCTTGGTGTTGCCTCTGTCAGGGTTGGTCTGAGACCATGAACCTTGGTGTTGCCTCTGCCAGGGTTGGTCTGAGACCATGAAATCCTTGGTGTTGCCACTGCAGGGTTGGTCTGAGACCATGAACTTGTTTTGCCTCTGCCAGGGTTGGTCTGAGACCATGAACCTTGGTGTTGCCTCTGCCAGGGTTGGTCTGAGACCATGAACCTTGGTGTTGCCTCTGTCAGGGTTGGTCTGAGACCATGAACCTTGGTGTTGCCTCTGTCAGGTTGGTCTGAGCAAGAACCTTGGTGTTGCCTTGCCAGGGTTGGTCTGAGACCATGAACCTTGGTGTTCCCTTTTGTCAGGGTTGGTCTGAGACCATAAAATCTTGGTGTTACCTTTGTCAGGGTTGGTCTGAGCCCAAAGGGAATCTGGTGTTGCCTTTCAGGGTTGGTCTGAGACAAGAATTTTGGGTTTTGCCTTTTGTCAGGGTTGGTTGAGACCAAGGAATCTTGGTGTTTCCTTTGTCAGGGTTTGGTCTGAGCCCATGAACTTTGGTGTTCTTTTTCAGGGTTTGTTAACCAAAAAACTTGTGTTGCCTTTGTAAGTGTTGGTCTGGCATGACCTTGGTGTTGCTTTCTGGTTGGTCTGAGCCCCAAAATCTTGGTGTTTGTTTTGCCGGGGGTTGGTTGAGGACAGATTTGGTGTTGCTTTTGTGGGAGTTGGTCTGAGACCGCTTTGGTGTCCCTTGTCAGGGTTGGTCTGAGACCATGAACCTTGGTGTTGCCTTCCCAAAAGTTGGTCTGAGACCATGAATCTTAGTCCTGCCCTCTGCCAAAGAGTTGGGTCGGGAGATATGAATCTTGGTGTTGCCTTTGTCAGGGTTGGTCTGGAGACCATGAATTTTTTGCCTCTGCCAAAGTTTGGTCTGAGACCATGAATCTTGGTGTTGCCTTCCCGAAAGTTGGTCTGAGACCATGAATCTTTGTGTTCCGGTGCCTGGGTTTCATTTCTCTGGTAATGCAACTAAAGCGGATTTATTGTTCAAGTCTGTTCCATAAATTATTGAGGGGAGAACCGGGCTTTATTTCCAGCCTAGTGATTGGTGGGAGATCTCTGAGTGGCTAGAGAATAGGAGATCTCTGAGTAGCTCGATGATTTTGAGACATTGAATGGCTCGATGGATGAAGATATCTGGGTTTGCTCGTTGTTGGGAATATATCTGAGTGACTCTTTGACAGGAGATATCTGAGTGGGTCGTTTGGGGGGGAGGAATGTGAGTGGACCGTTGATGGGAGATATCTGATGGCTCAGTGATCTGAGATATCTGAGTGGCCCTTGATTGAGTCGCCTGTGATGCTTATCTGTTTCTTCTAAACGAAAAAATATTTCATGAATATATTTTTTTCAGTCCGTTAAGGAGATACGGACGGGAGCAGCCATCCTTTCCCTTTGATTGATCCCATAAGGGGATGTAACGGGGCTTTACAGTTCCGGATTTTTCCGTACCCAGATAAGGTTTAAAAGGGAATGTTTCCTGTCTGTGACGGCCAGATACGGAGAACAAGGCGGAGTTAGGTTCTCGTACATGGTCAGACAAAGTTCTGAATGTAGGTATTGAATTAATGGCTACACTTTGTGATCCAGCTTGGGATGCTGTGGTTCAGGGGCTCACCGCTTGAACATCAAGGTTGTATCCTTCACTAAAGACGCTAGGGAATGATAGTAAATATTTTTCCTTTTTTTTACATTACCCAGGTAGTGTATGTGTTAGTAGTGCCGCGTGAGAGGCTAGTTTATTGTGCACTCCTTTTTCAAACCTGTGGCGGTAGCACAAAAAACAGGATTACAGAGGTTACAATGAACCTTTGTCAGACCTAACTGCCCCATTGTTATATCACTAAAATAAATATCAAGACTTCACATAGTTCACAATACACTATAAAAAAATCCAAAAAATGACATCGTATTACCCACTGAAAAAGAATTGGTCATAACTAACTGGGTTACCATCTCTATAAAAGCAGTTCGGTTATGTATCGATGAAAAATGTGGACACAATCTTAAGATTTACCGATGTCCTTAATCATTAACAATGAGTGTTTTCCATGTGTCCTGTAAGATTTTCATGGGAATACTGTAACACCAGTTTTAGTCCTGCAGTAAAGTACAACCATAAATACTTGAAATAAAAATGAAGGCCTGCAACAAATTCTGAGGCCTTGAGTTATGCTCGTTGATCGTCAACTTTATGTAAGTGGTACTGGTTCAGATAGTTAGGCAAGCTGACTATATACAGGACATAATAGCCCGTTGGTTTTACAATATTTATAAATTTCTATTGAAGTTTACATAATACGGAGAACTTGCCCATCATTATTGTTTGTTTTCCATAGCTCAAGACCCTAGGCTCATGGGATAAGAGTGCGTCTAAGTTCCTTAATGAGCTAGGCAAAAACTCATCCAGGAAAACTAGGGATCCCAGAAGCACTAGTTTTCTGTTCAGCGACTCACGCTGCTGTCAGAGGTAATGCCTGCTGTATTTTGGGGGCACGTCGCGCCCCATTCCTGAAGAGCTGGAGGAATTTTCTCTATTATAATCATGACAAAACAAGTACAATATGTAACTAACATGTATCTCTCACACTCATGTACTGTATAATGCCATCTTTATATCATCAATGGGGGTATCTCTTAAACCTTTTGTACCATATTATGTAAAAAAATATACCTATTGGTAAACAGAAAATGAAAAGAAGGGTGGTAGGGGAGTAGAATATTCAAGACGATGCTTCGGAAGAAATCCAAACATTCTTCCCTTGAAGCCTTTATTATCCTCTTCTCCGAGCTGTGATGGGGTTCCCACAATTACACCAGATGGACCCACCAAATTATATATATATTAATATATATATATATATATAATATATAATATATATAAATATATATATATATATATATATAATAATATATATATATATTAATATATAGATGAGGGGTCCACCTCTGTGTAAATTGTGGACCCATACCTCGGGAGAAGTGGATAAAAGGCTTACTAAGGGAAGAATATTTGGATTTCATCCTGAAACCATTTGAATATTACACTTCCCCTACCACCCCATCTTTTTAAACTATTTTTTTTACCAAAAGGAAAATTTTATACATAATATGCACAGAGATTAAGAGATACATTGTTGTATATAAAGGTGGCATATACGGTACATGTTGTTACGTGTGTAGCACCGATTAGAAGGCAAAATCTCATCCCGCTCCTCAAGAGCTGGCTTGTGCCCAAAATGCAGCATGCATTACCCCATTGAACAGTCCGCCCTGAACCGCTGAACAGAAAACTAGCTGCCCTTGGATCCCTATTTACCCTGATGAGTCTTGTCCAGCTCCTTAAGAAATTTAGATGCACTGCTTTCCCATGAGCCAAGGGTCTCTGAGCCTTATGGGAACAAACATAAATGATTGGCAAGTTCTCCATATTTTCAGACTTTTGGGACTGCCCTAAAGCTGGCAGGCTCCCCTCCTTCCCCCTGGTGTATTGTTAGGTATCAGCCAAGGTATGCACATGTATAGTCCCCCACACCACTCTGCTTCCCATCTGTCCCAGGCTTGAAAAGGTGGATACCAGCTGACGCTTCTGGCTCCATCAGATCTGCATAGTTGGGGTGGCTCCTTACTGCAGCAGCCAGCTTTTGACTGCCTCTGATAATGTTTATTACCTCCTGCATGTCTTGCAATCTTCCCTCGTATTATACGGCACACATTGACCATGTACACCCGAATCGTCTGCTGCTTCACTGCCACAAATTTTACACCTGTGATCGGCGAGAATAGTGGGCGGCAATCGAAGGTCAACACCGAAGCGGATGGTCTGTGGGTACGAGGCGTGTGCCAAGGCTGGATTGGGACAGCCCAACAGAAAGTCCCCAGCATGAGGGCTCTCCCCTCCAGCAGGCGGCTCTAAATCCATCCCTGACACACTCGAAAGGCATCGTTGAGGGCTAGACAGTTTCCACTATTGGACCATCCCAGTGCGATTGTTTGTAGTTGTTGGGGGGAGCAGGTCTGGTTTCGAGCCCGTTAGATTATCCCAGATCATTGCTCCGTCAATGAATTTTTGGTCCTGGACTCCAATCTTGTCCCTAAGATGTTCAGGGAGAATCGCTGCTACAAGCTCTCTGGATGCAATACACGAGGACAGAAAAGCAGGTAACGCAATCTGTGATGACTTGCGGACACCAATGCCTCCTAGTCTGACTGGAAGTGTAGCTTGGTTCCACTGCCCGTCTTCTAGAGTAAGGTTAAGTACTTTCGTAAAAATCTGCCTCAGAATACTGTCATATTCGTGCAGTATAGGGTTATCATATGAAGGTGCACATCTTAGGAAATATGTCAACCTGGGCAGACTCAAGCACTTTGTGAGAAGGTACAAGGCATCGTGGGTGTCCAGATTGCCTATTCGTTGTTCCATTCTCCTTAACTCTTCCAATTTCTTCCTGAGAATTGTGTCAATGGCATTGCTTCCCAGAGGTGCTCCTAGCAAGACACTATTTGTGGGGGCAATGACTGCTGCTCCTGGTAGTTTTGATCTCACTGCATTTATCACTTGTTGACTGACTGAGATGATTTCACATTTGGATGGATTCAGGAGGAGACCCATTTCCTGTCCCCGTGTCATTACCTGTGTAAGGTCATGTAGGAGGGACTCCTTTGTACCTGCTAGTGTGCCATCATCTAGGAACCAGATGTTTAGCTCGCTGGTCAGTCTGACTGTGATTTCCCTAACTGCTATACAGAAGAGAAATGGTGCAAGAGGATCTCCTTGTTGGACACCCTCCGATGATGTGATTTCATGCTCTCCAAAGAGAAGCATTGATTCCTTGCTATACCCAGCTGAAACAAAAGGGAAGAGACCAGGGAAATGTTCTTGTACTGCTGCTAATACCACGTCTCTTTTCAGGAGATTGAACGCATTCTTGAAATCTAATTTTACCACTGCATTGTCCTCAGGCAGGTTGTTGATATACGCCCTTGTTGCATGAACCGCTGCTTCACTTCCTTGAGAGACCCCAAAGCCAAGCTGGTTTGGTTGAAGCATCATGGCTGCCTGTGCACGAATACTTCGGACAGCAGCTTTGGATACGAGGCGGCGTAACGTGTTGCCTACTGCAATTGGCCGAATTCCTCCATCCTTCTTTTTAAGTGCACAAAGTGTTGCACCAAAAAAGAAAGGTCTAATTTCATCAGGAATCAACCAGCCAAGGAATTGTTGACGAACCTTGTGATCTCTGAAAGCAGTGTCTCTGCAATTGCCCCAATAACTGGATTAACCATTTCCTTTAAATCTGTGGCCTTATTCCAGTGTAACC
>NC_069401.1:71436704-71560491 GCF_026875155.1 Cherax quadricarinatus | reverse complement strand
CTACCCTTACGAATTGTAAGAGGGAGGGTAGGGCACATGATATTTCAAGGGATTGGGAGCAGATAGCGAAGAGCTTTAATTCAAGGAAGATCCAGGAACACTGATGGCAGCTTAAGGCGCAGATGAGCCACAGAGACGTTAGGAAATACTTTTCAGTTTTCAGGGCAGTGGATATGTGGAACGAACTAGACGAAGAGGTGGCAGAGGTAAACACTATTTGCAATTTAATTAGATCGATCCTAGAAGGCCAGAAATCAATAAAGCCAGTTGATAAATGTTAAGAGGTTGGGTCAGGAGTTTCAAATCGACACTTGCAAGCACATTTCAGTAAGCACAACTAGGTGAGTCCACACACACACACACACACACACACACCTACCCATCGTTACAAAATCACTAATCGCTGAAAGTTAATGAAGAAACACAAGCTAATGTGTGCACATAGATCTGTCATTGGTCCGCCTCTGGTATTCATTGCCCATCGCACAATGAAGAGCAAATAAATCGTGCTGCTATTCAGCCATGAAATATGCCGGACAGCCGCCGTCTCTGAGGGGTCTCAGTGTTCTCCCACTGGCCTTTCAGCTTCCATTAAAGCCTCCAGGTGGTAAATCTTGCTACGGCAAAATTGTCTCTCTGCTTCCCGGCATTTAAAGGTGGGATTCGCTTGCCTTTGAGGCCAGCTTCAGCCGTATGGCAGGTATAAAAGCGAGGAGGAAGGGGTGGGATGGTGGGACGGGGAGGGGAGAACATGTGAGGACGAGAGAGCTTTTTCCTTTCTAATTTTACTTTTTTTTTAAGCTCTCTTCTACTTGAAACTAAAATATTTACTCAAAAAGTTGTGGTTAGAGCGAATGTTTCCGATCCCTTGTCAATTTACGAATGGAAGTATAAACCTTACAGACAAAAACTTTTGAAGTTACTCGTTCACTCGTGTTTCATGCAAAGGGATAGTTTTACCAGCGGAAATTATCGTGCATCAGTGACCCTGAGGACCGTCTAAGACTGGCACAATGGGGGACCTCCAGACGACGAGTTAATCAACCATTATTACCGTCAGCCCTCAAGCTTGTCGACAAGATGGGTCTCCCTTCTAGCACTCGCCCATATGGCCCACTCCCCTGAATATATCCCTCCCGGTTTCTACTCTTCTACAGGGATCTGTTTTGCTCTGTCTTGACTAGTGGTAAGAGAAAACCTGTCTTCTTTTCTTCCTTCAGGCTCGACAACGCTCCCCTTACGTTTAATGATTCGTGAAATCTCGTTGGTAAACATGAAGTATATCATGACGAACTGGAGTCGAGATGAGTTCATCCTTTAGACGCTTCGCTTATCTTAGAATGAGTGTGCTGGTGCTTAGGGAAAGTGAGATTCTTGCTTTTGTGGCAAATGTGAGAAAAATGGCTTGGAATATAGCGAAGCCATGATTGCTGTTTCACAATGACTGTTATTAGTACTATAACTCTTGTTACTACATCTACAATTATGACATCGATATTACTACAGTAACACAAATAATATTACAAATGCTGTTACGACTGCTGCCGTTAACACTGCCACTAATATATTTTAACTATCAGCCAAAGTACTTTGAAAGAGGAGGATAATTTTGTGTTAAGTAACATAAATAATAACAAGAGTGAACTAAATAATGATTTGAATGCCAAAGTAATGCAGTTAGAAGCCTGAGTAGATCCAATAACTCAATATGATAGCATGAAGGCATGTAAACACGTTTACGGAGAAAATTGCAATATAAACGGAATGGCTGTCATTATACTCAGGCTGAGACTGTTACAAGTGACACTGGCAGTTTGACATACATGTAGACGATGATCAGCTGAATATAAAGTATAGTCAGCCTTATAGTTGCCTTCTTGAAACACTATAGGCTTCAGTGTCCGTTTATTGAGGACAGAGAGACATTTACTGCAATAACTATATGATATGCCAAGGTAATTTATTTGTAAAAATAAAGTACCAGAAATTTTGAGCATGTATTCAGAATTTGCTTATAACGCCAGCAAATGTTAAAGATTGCATAATGTACCTTTTACACCACTTAGAGCCTAGTTCTCTATGCCTTTTGTGTATCCTATGCACTTACGCTACCGTCCACAGGATGGAATAAGGGGTGCATAATAAACTAGCTGGCAAAATTTATTAATATAAAATCCATCATGTTGCTAAGGAAGTTAAATTTGCTAAACCCCAATACTCTGTACAGATAGATACTTAAAGTTCTCGATAGATGTCACTATAATGTTCCATTTTTCTGGATCACAGAGGCCGGGCTGTTGTCTGCGAGAGGTACACTGCCACAGGTGGTCTTCATTAGAATAATGTGTGCCAACACGATCATTTATTTGATATAACCTTACAATTTCACGTTTTGTATATACATTTCTGCATCGTGGCGTTGGTGTAGGCTGGGTGACCAGCTGGCTGGTTGGTAGGCATTCCTTCCGTGATGATGTCTCTATTCAGCAGGTTAATGGTAATGGTGGACACGACAAACAACGGGATGTTGCGACTGCTGCAGTAGCTGCTGCCTCTGTTGTTGACGCACTGCTCCAGTTGCTGTTGATGCTGATTCTCAGCAGTTGGCTGATAATCTCATTACTGTTGAGGATGAAAAATTTGATGCTGCAGCTGCTCCTCGTGCTGCTGAAAATTCCAATGATGCTGGCGCTGCTGCTGTTGCTGCTGCTGCTCCCGTTGCTGCTGATTTTGTTGCTCTGTTGCTCACACTGCTGTTGATATCGATGCTTCTGCTGTTTTTATTGACGTTTATTAAAACAATAAAAACAGCCACTAATTCTACCACTACTACTACTACTACTGCTTCTACTACATCCATTACTACTACTACTACTACTACTACTACTACTACTACTACTACTACTACTGCTGCTGCTGCTGCTGCTGCTTCTGCTGCTGCTGCTACCACCAGTTCCTCTATGTTCTTGTTCAAGGAACTCTTCATGCTGATACCGCTCACCTCTTACTAATGGAACGCTGTTTTTTTCTCTATTGACATTTCTGCCTTGCTTATAGCACTTTCTTCTCACCCCATCTTCTATGTAATGTATTATTAATGGAATTTATGGCATGGTGCTTAAACCCCTTTAGTGGTAGGTACTCGGGACACTGCTTTTTGGCACCAGTGAGGCAGACAACGTCTATCTTCCAGCAAGCCATTTACAATGTAATGTATATAATATATGTCGTGCCGAATATGTAAAACTGGTCAATTAGCAAGAACTCATTTAAAATTAAGTACTTTCTGAAATTTTCTCTTATACGTTTAAAGATATATTTTTTTCATTAATGTTAATGTAAAAAATTTTAATTTTGCACCAAAAGAATCTTAGAAAACTTACCTAACCTTATTATAACAAGAGCAATTTATTTTAGCCTAACCCAACTAAATATATTTTAGATTTGTTTACAATAATTTAATACTAAACAAACACAGTGAAATGTATTTTTTTCGTTAGGTTCAGAATGATTTTGGCGAAATTATTGCATACACAAATTTTCGTTTGTCTTACATGGCAAGGTGAGCGTTGCTATTTAAGCCAAGATCGCAAGTTCTGCCTATTCGGCACGACTTATAAATATATATATATATATATATATATATAAATATATATGTGTGTGTGTGTGTGTGTGTGTGTGTGTGTGTGTGTGCAATAAAAGATAAAAAAATATATGGCTGGGGGAGCTGATAGAGTTATGAAATGGTCACTAATTTTGGCTGCTCCTGGTCTGTTATTGGTTGTGTTGTTGTTTGATGTATGTTGTTATTGTTGTTATTGATGTTTCCGCTGCTGCTGCTGTTACTCCTAAAGGTTGTTACTGTTACCGATGATAATAATGATAGTAATAGTAATAATAACAATGTCAATATTTATTATTATTATTATTATTTATTATTATTATTATTATTATTATTATTATTAGTAGTAGTAGTAGTAGTAGTAGTAGTGTAGTAGTAGTAGTTATAGTAGTAATAGTGTAGTAGTAGTAGTAGTAGTAGTAGTAGTAGTAGTAGTAGTGTAGTAGTTAGTAGTAGTAGTAGTAGTAGTAGTAGTATAGTAGTAGTAGTAGAGTGACCTTAAAGCAACACAAAGTAACTCAGGCCAGCCAACACTTGTGTTGAAGACTGAGACACTTATGCAAACATATGGAAATCTTTATTAAAGAAACGTTTCGCCACAAATTAGCTTCATCAGTCCAATACAAAGCAGAGAGATGTAAGGAGAAAAGGAGTCTGAGGTAATCAGTCCCTCAGCCTGGAATCGATGTGTTCAGTCCATCATTCTTGTAGAAAGTACAGCGTATGGCTGGAGAAGCGGCTTATATACTGTAGTCAGGTGAGTGGAAGCAGGAGGAGGCGGGGTCACAATGGAACTATCTACTTGCTCCTTACACCTTTCTGCTTTGTATTGGACTGATGAAGCCACTGTGTGGCGAAGGTTTCCTTAATAAAGATTCTCATATGTTGCATAAGTGTCTCAGTCTTCAACTTGTCGGTTTTCAAAACCATTTATCACATCTGTCAGACACTGCAACATCATGGTATCTTGATACAAGGAATTCTTCTATACTTGTTCAACCTTTGAACGAAGACCTGGTTACACTAGTGGATGGTCCCACTGTGATCCCGCCTCCTCCTGCTTCCACTTACCTGACTACAGTATATAAGCCACTTCTCCAGACATATGCGCTAGAGGAACAGATTACTCAAACTCCTCACTTCCTTCCTTACTCCTTTCTGCTTTATATTGGACTGATGAGGCCACTGTGTGGCGAAACGTTTCCTTTAATAAAGACTTCCATATGTTGCATAAGTGTCTCAATCTTCAATTTGTCTATTTTTTAAAACCATTTATTATACTTGTTGTGTTGTTTCTCCTCTCCAAAAGAGATGACATCTGAATCTACTGACAGTACCTCCATCGAAGACACTGCAAGTCTCCAAGCAGACTTCAACCAAATCTTTAAATGATCCACAGAAAATATAAGGTTCAGTGAAGAAAATTTCAGTTACTCCGATATGGAAAACTTGAAGGAATTAAAACTATGTGGATATAAAAAAATTACAACCACACAATAGAACGGAAAACTTTTGTGAAGGACCTTGAGTGATAATGCAGAGGCTCTCACTTTCAGTGGGATGTCAAGCCCATGATGATTCTCTTCAAATCCCTTCTCTCTAGGCTGGAATATTGCTGTATACTAACAGCACCTTTCAGGAGGCAGGAGAAAAACTGCTGACCTGGAGAATATAGAGAGAACCTTCACGGCACACATAAGTACGATAAAACACCTATAAATTCTGGGAATGTCTGATGTTCCTTACCTTTGTATTCCCTGAAATGCAGGCGAGGAACAATTACATGATTATTTTCAACTAGGAAAAATCCTAGAGGGATTAGTACCAATTTGCACACGATAAGCAACTCCCCTACGAAATCAAAAGAGATCAGCTGGAGATGGCATATTTCCCCAATGATAAGCAGGGGCGCCACAGGTACCCTAAGAGACAACGCAGTAGTGTGAGGGGCTTCCAGCATACATAAAGGGAAAATTACCGTGACACTGCTATCTTCAAGAGGAGGCCGCTGGACAGGCACCTTAAGTCAGTACCTTGACCAGCAGCCGGTTGGTGGTCGTACATCGGTTTGACATACTCCCAACAGGTAACAAGCCCTGGTGGATCAGTCCCTGATTCCACCACTAGGGCCTAGTCACAGACTGGGCCGACCGAGGGGACGTTCTACCCCACAAAACTGCTCTCCAACAACGATGTCATGGTTACGTGATGAGGTATCACAGTGGGCACCTGTGACGAGCGGGGTCCCACAGGGGTCGGTCCTAGACCAGTGCTATTGTTTTTGGTATATGTGAATGACATGATGGAAGGTGTTTAGACTCAGAAATGTCCCTACTGTTCGCAGATGATGTGAAGTTAAATCAGATGAGGATTCAGGCAGGACTTCCAAAGAGACATGGTCAGACTGGACACTATGGTCCAGCAACGGCTTGTCGAATTTAACCCCGCCAAATGAAAGTCATGAAGATCGGGGAAGGGCACAGGAGACCGCAGGAGAGTATAGGCTAGGTTGCCAGACTACAAACTGCTCAACAAGGAGAAAGATCTTGAGGTGAGTTTATAACACCCGGCACGTCTCCAGAACGCAAATCACTTCAACAAATAAACTGCTGCGCATTGGGCGCCTGGCCAACCTGGTACAGCGTTCAGCATTACTTAGTAAGGAAATCGTTCAAGAACACTGTACAACGTGTACGTCAGGCCATACTGGAGTATGCAGCAACTGTTTGGAACCCGCACTTGATCAAAGCAACGTCAAGGAAATTAGAGAAAGTGAATGGTTTGCGACAAGGTTAGCCCCAGAGCTAAGGGAATGTCCTATGAAGAAAGGTTAAGGGAAATCGGCCTGACGACACTGGAGGACAGGAGGGTCAGGAAGAAGGACATGATAACGACATACAATAACATGCTTGGAATAGGGAATGGTGGACCGAGACAGGATCTGTTCAAGACAAGTGGCACAGAACCAAGGGTTCACAATTAGGAAGTTGATGATCCTGATTGAGTCAAAAGGGATGTTAGGAAGTATTTCTTCAGTCATAGAGTTGTCAGAAGGGGAACTGAATAGCAAGTGGACGTAAGTGGAGCTTTAAGATGAGGGTATGATAAAGTCATGAGCTAGGAGAAGAGGGACCCTGTAGCATTCGGTGAAGAGGTGAGTCTCGACCCTGCAACCACAATTAGGAGAGTTACTCACACTCACCACACACACACACACACACAACACACACACACAAACACACACACACACACACACCACACACCACACACACACAACCACAACACAACGCATTCTCTACACTGCTGTCTGGCTCACATCTGAAGGGGTACCAACATTTTCTCTTTTCTGAACATATTTACAGCCCCCCAAAAAAAAAAAACGCATAGCCGCTATATGGACGCTTTTTTTTTTGTTGGTCGGTAAAATGTGTGTACTGGTACTTGGAGAGGATCCTCGTCCTTGTATCACTATCATGATATGATGTGGTTTCTCATTTAAGGCGGAAGTGCCTTGATGTTCGTGGGGGGGCTCTTGATTCAAGGGGAAGACGCATCCCTTACCTTTATCAAATGGATCTGTAGCCTCCAGGTTCTTGCGCTCTTCCCCATGAGTTCAATAATCTTACGGTTATAGTTTAGATTCGTTATTGATAAGTTTACAATGTTGGGACGAATTCTCATGGAGGGGAAATGGGTTAACTATCTCAGTATTTTAAAATGAATTATTATCGACGTTCACTTCCAGCTATTTAAAGTGATCGGTTGTTGAAGTATAAAATTCTATTCATTACATGTATTCAATCAAGAGAACGGTGTTAAACTCGTTTTTTCCAGCGGAAATTTTGAAATCACTTGTGGTGATCCATTGTTATTATGAAGCTTCAAATTTGGTTTGGCGCGATAAGGACTGACTTGATTTGTTTTTTACGTTTTCAAAGGAATCATCTACTTGTGTAAAATGCGCCTTCTAGTGAGGACATAACTACTGGAACAAGGTTAGAACTGACTTGTCCGTACCTTACACATTTCATGACTCCATTTTATCTGTTTCCCAGATTACAGCCTCTCTTACCTAGTACACAAATTTTCATAAATTTTGCTGACGAATTCTGATGTGTCAATGATGATGATTTGTTTTTAGCTCTTGGTAAAACATTCCCTATTTTGTTGGGGAAAGAAAATATAAGTTTATTACGCTTTTATTTTTCTTGAGAAACAGCTTGTGGGGATTGGAAATGTATCATTAACTCTTTTTGAAATATTCTTAATACAATTTCAGTCAACCAAAATGAAAAAAAAAAAATAAAGAATTCGCCACAACACAGTCATGTACCACGTTTCCATTAAGGAATGTTGGAGAAGAGAAATTGCAATATTTCAGCAGTCTAAGACGGATAATATATATACTGTAGATACTTGCTGCTGCCTAATGGTTTTCTAGGAATTAATGGTTAAATTTAAATCTTGTATCTTTGTGTACACATTGGGAGCTCGACACCGCTACTAGGTATACACACACACACACACTCACCACACACACACACACAACACAACACACAAACACACACTACACAAGTGAGAGACTCAACATGAGGTTTCAGAAGATATTTTCAGTAGAGACAGAAAAGGATTCCGGGAAGCCGGAATGGTGGGATAAACCTACAAGTGGCTGGGGGGACCAAAAACCACAACAACGAGGAGGAGGTGAAGATGGTGCTAAGTGAAAGAGATACATCATAAGCTGTGGGAACTGGACATCTCTCCGTGGGTCCTTAGAGAGGAAGCAGAAGAGACGCTGTTTGTGCCACTAACGACAATCTTCAAACACCTCCACTGAAAAACTGGGGCAACTACCTGAGCTGTGGAAGACGACAATGTAATCTTAATTTTTAAGAAAGGTGAAGGACACCGTGACATTAAACTACAGACCAGTGTCAGACATGTATTAGTATACAAAAGTCATGGAGAAAGTTATCTAGTGGAGAGGGCGGGGGCACACGTAAACCAGCACGGTTCTGGGAAGGGAAATCCTGTTATTGTGTTACGATAAACCTCACTGGATTTTTTTGACTGGGTGACGGAAGTAGACAAGACAGGAGACAGGTGGGTACATTGCATTTTCTTGGACTGCAAGAAGGCTTTTCGCACAGGTACACACACAGAGATTAGTGCATTAAGCTAGTTGCATCAGACACGCATAACATTACAAGGCAGAGCATTTGGATAGACGACACCTGACAGAGAGGCAACATTGAGTCAGGGTACGTGAACGAGGTGTCAGAGTCTGCGTCTGTGACGCGTGTCAGGGTTCCACAGGGAGTCAGTCCCTAGACCGGTGCTGTTTTAGGTAGATGTGAAGACATGATGGAAGGGATAGACTCAAATGTGTCCATGTTTGCAAAGATGTGAAGCTATTGAGGAGGATTTCAGTCGGAAGAGGATCAGGCAGGACTCAAAGGGACATGGGACATCCTGCAAGCCTGATCCAGCTACTTCTCTGGAGTTTAACCCACCAAGTCAAAGCCAGGAAATCGGAGAAGACCGCAGATCAGAGTACAGGCTAGGAGGCCAAAGACTGCAATCCTCCTCAAGGAAATGAATCTTGGGGTTAGTAATAATACGAGCACATTCATGGGGCGCACATGTAACCTGATAACTGCTGCAGCATATGGGCGCTGGACCAAACCTAAGAATAGAGTTCAGACATCCACAGTACTGGAAACAGTTCAGACCATGTACCGTGTACGTAGGTCCATATGGAGTATGCTGCATCGGTTTGGAACCCACA
Organism: Cherax quadricarinatus; assembly: GCF_026875155.1. Classification (NCBI taxonomy): domain Eukaryota; kingdom Metazoa; phylum Arthropoda; class Malacostraca; order Decapoda; family Parastacidae; genus Cherax; species Cherax quadricarinatus. Next base: position 71,551,081 of record NC_069401.1, on the reverse strand, counting down.
CCTCGTTCAAGCACGCACAAGAAAATAAGAGAGGGTGCAAAGGCTTGCAACGAGACTAGTTCCGGAGCTAAGGGAAATGTCCTACGAGGAGATGTTAGAGAAATCGACCTGACGATACTGTGAGGACAGATGGGATAGTGTGGACATGATAACGACATTTAAAAATACCATATGCGGATTGGGACAGGATGTTTCACAGTTGGGACACAGCGACATGGGGTCACAACTGGATAATGGAGTGACTCAGATGAGACAGGGATCAGTTAGGAAGTATTCCTTTAGTCATAGAGTTGGTCAGGAAGTGGAACAATCAGTCAGTGAGTGATGCAGTGGAGTGTAGGATAGGATTCCATACATAGTTTAAGACGAGATCCGATAAAGCTATGGAGCAAGAGATGAGGCGGAACCGGGAGCTTATGAAATCGATCCTGTAACTGCAAAGAGATGAGTACAATAGGTGAGTACACACACACACACACACACATCACACACACACACACACACACACACCACACACACACACACTCACTCACTTACAGACACACAGAGTTCAACACTCACTTTTAACTGGATTACTAACTCGCTAAACTATATACGATTTTCCATTTCAATTGGATTTTGAGCAATTGGAATAGTGAATATAAATGAGTTTGTGGACACGCTAAAGTAAGCAGCTACAAACACCCGCAATAAATCGCAAATAACTGTTAAATAATTTAACAAAAATGTTAATATTGTTTACTGCTGTTAGCTTAGTGCGGTGAGAGAGTGAGTGAGAGAGAGTGAGAGAGTGAGAGTGAGCCCCGAGGAGAGGGGAAGTCGCAGAGAGAGAGAGAGAAGATGCGAGATGAGAGAGAGAGAGACGGAGACGAGTAGAGGACGAGAGAGAGAGACAGACAGAAGAGAAGAGATAGAGAGAGAGAGAGGATGAGAGAGAGAGGAGTGATCGAGTGAGAGAGAGGAGAGAGATGAGACGAAGAAGTGAGACTGACAGACAGACAGACAGAAGAGAGACAGAGAGACAGAGAAGAGGATCAGAGTCAGAGGAGACAGAGACAGTGAGACAGAGACAGGAGAGAGACAGACAGACAGACATACAGACAGAAAAAAACACGAGAAATAAGTCGCTTGTATTGTTGTATTTAAGTTAAAATCACAGACTGAAAACACTTCACAGCACGTGAGTGTGTGGTTTGTGTGTTTGTGTTTTTGTGTGTGTGTGTGTGTGCGTGTGTGTGTGTGTGTGTGTGTGTGTGTGTGTATTGTGTGTGTTTAGTGTGTGTTCAGTTAGTTGTACAGTTCCTTGTACCAGTTACAGTAACAGTGTACAGTAGATGACTCACTACCAAACGTTATGCGTGAATCACTGACTGTCATATTGCTGCTGACCTAGCAGGATTTCCAAAACAACCCCTCACAAATGAGCACTTTGAGTAGTCCAGTCTTACGAGAGAGTGCAAGGAGGGCAGGTCACCGGCTGTTTGGGGCCCTACCAATACTTAAGTTATAATTTTAGTATACCAGCCTACGTGGAGTATTTATTTACCCTATCCGTGTTCGAACCCCACTATGATTAATGGTAGGCAACACGGTGTGGGACAATATGGTGAGCCGTGGATTTAAGCTTTTTAAGGGTTTTCAAGACGTTAGAAGACTGTTTGTGAGTAGCCTGCGGGTCAAAGGTGAAAACCGTATCACCCATCTCCAGTACTCGCTCCCCTCACAACCTCCACCCTGTAGCCTGCACGCTGTTTTAGCCGTTTTTCAAGCTTCCTGGCTTCAGTTCGTGTGTTATTGCTTCAAATCTCCGAGGGGTTGACCCGGATTTTGCAATTATGCCCCAGTCAGTAAGCCACGATTGTGGAATTGTGAACGCTGTCAGCCTATCATCCAGACTTGTCTCTTGTGTGTTGTTTTTTTTTTTGTTATTTTTCATGTTTTTTTCGCTCGCTTTGTGAATCATGCAGAGCTCAACTCTCCGTCTCTATGCTCTCTACCACTCAATACTGTCCGTCGAACAATCCGTTACAAGCACGTCATTCCAGTCACCCATTCTCGTGGGTTTCACGCCCGTCAGCAAACCCAGGCTTCTAACCCAGAAAACAGTGTAGTGAGGAGAAGTAAGACACGCAAAGTTCCTCTGAAGTATTGTCTCATATATCGCTTGTGCTTGGATGATGGCTAAGAGTGGTCTTCACCATCCCTGTGGCATAGAGTGCTTATCAAGCACCTTCGTGGCGTAGTGTGTGGAGTGCTACGCCAGAGCGCCAGCGAGAGTCAGATCCTTCACCCCACCTGCCACACACACCCACCTCACCTACCTGTGGCGCTGTTTGCACCCTTGTCCGGGTCCTAATAATGTTTTGGCTATCAATAATTGGTCAAGAGATTGTAGCTGTGCGCCAACGATAAAGACAGTTATGTGAGTTCACCGAGGGGAAGCGCCACCATTTCTTCCGAAACAGTGAGTGTAGGAAGGCGTCAGGTCACATCACCGCGCAGAGACAACCTTCGACAAACCTACCCTCATAACCAGTCATCCCATCTACTAATCAGACTCCATGATAATTTTTGTTTAGAGACATTTTTATTCTTTGCATTTAAAGAACATTTGCGTGTGTGAGAATTTATAGTGAATTTCTTGTGTACTCTAGCCTTGTGTTTTCCGGGTAGCTCAGTGTTTCTTTGACTCATTTTTTTTTTTTGCAATATTTTTCAGTGTTATCGCTCATCTAATATTTTTTTTTATCTGGGTTTTTTTATGCTACTTCTCTGTACTGTAGTAAGTTTTGTGTGTAGTGTACCAGTCAGTCACTCTGTGTGAAGTAATCATTTTTTTATAGCTGTTTATTCTTTCAGCATTTTTTTCTCCAAGTAAGAAAGAACCGATCCCTTTGTTCTGGAGATTCGATTCCTGCTCAGGAAGATTTATTAAGACTGTGAGCCACCAGCACCATCAGTGACTTTGTCATGAACCAAGAATTACTGTATCGAACAGCCGAGTTGGGTACTCCTAGCGAAGAGTATCCCAGTTAGAAATTCCACAGTCACTAGTGAATGTAGCCTTACAGCTAGTTCATGATGTACCAGGTGTTGCACACCCTGGTATGGATCGTTCATTTAAAACAAGCCAGATTGAAATACTTTTGGCCTCATATGGCAACTGATATTTCTGAGTATTTTTAAGAAATTAGTGTCTGCATGCAACATAAAGGTAATGCTAATGGTCCTAATCCAATCCAAGTATTTTCCAACCACTAGTGAACCGTGGGAAAGAGTTGCGCTAGATTTGTTAACTAATTTCCAATGTTCCCTCCAAGGCAACAAACATCTGTGTGTTATGGTTAGACCATTTCACCAGATATTGTGAGTTAGTTCCTATTGCAGATAAGACGCCGAGACAGTAGCTAAAGCGTTTAAAGAACGCATTATCTGCAGGCATACCACCCCTAAGTCCTTAGTAACAGATAATGGAGGTGAATTCTGTAATGAATTCTTGAAAATTTGTGTACCTTGTACAAGATCTCTAAATCCACCATTGTTCCTCATCATCCTACCGCAATGGGTTAGCGGAACGAACCAATAAGAAAGTATTTGATGTCTTGAGAGCCACTATCAATCCCAATAGTGAAACTTGGGATGATGTCATACCTGATGTGCAGTGTGCTATAAATTCTGCTTACAATGTTTCTATAGGTGACACCCCACATTATGCATTGTACGGTGTAGATAACGTTTGCCTTATGAGTTGTTATATTCTAATCCGAAACCCAAAATTTCAACCCTGTTTATTTCATAGCAACTCGTACCAGCTTAGCTCAAAGTGTTTTTTTGAAGAATCCGAAAAACACTTCATAAATCAAAAGCAGAATTTACAAGAGTCGCAAACACCGAGCAAAGCCATCCAAAATCAAAGTAGGGTTTGGAGTTATGCTGACTAACTTTAACAAAACGTCTGCAATGCCAAAGCTTGATCAAAAATTTGTTGGTCCCTTTTCGAGTAGTTGAACATATCACTGGTAATAAGTATAAGGTTAGAGAAATTAGTACTGGTCAGTATTTAAAAAATCGCATTTAGATCATATGAAGTTAGTATTGATGATATGATGTTCCAACCCAGACTTTAATGTGACAGACTCTGACAATCCTCCTGATCCGTACTCTCTTCCTCTGATACTCAGTCAGCGATCAACCTGAATGTCGTTATTCCTACGTACACGACAGGTATTGAGAAACCCTCAAGTATCATTTGTTACTTCCAATTCAGATTTGCCTCAAATACAGCATGAGTTAGCCTGCTACAGAGTTTGATCTCCCAGAGTGACACCCATTCTGCATATGTAAATTTCTCACCCTTAGCAGAGTTGGGTTAATGTAATTAACCTGTATAGAGGAATAATTACAGTATCAATTATCGTATTCAAGAATTTTTTTTTGTGTTCACGTTCTCTCCGAATTCTGAGAGTTAACAGTCTAGATTTGGTGCACCGAATCTGCCTTTCTGTTAAACATTTCTTTCTTTGTATTATTCCTTCCTCAGAACCCGTAGATCACATGAATACAGATCGATCGATCAATTTTTTTTTATCACTTTTTACGGGTGTAATCTCAACGTTGAGTTCATTCGTTGAGTTTCATTCGATGAGTTGTGTTATATTATATTGTATTGCATTACAGTTTTCAGTTATGTAGGCTTCCATTCCATTGTTCTACTTATGTATGTTAAAAATGTTCAATTGTTGTTAATTTGACATTGTATAGAATCAGCCCAAGCCGTATACCTGCCATCTCTAGTTTGTATTAGTTGTATGTCGGGACGACATACGTTAGCGTCGCCGAGCTCTCATAGTAGTACCAGTTCCTAGCAACCAGTTACCAGTAAACCAGGGGTACCAGTAGATGACTCACAAACCAACCTCTCTGCGTGAATCACTGACTCTCATTTGCTGCTGACCTAGCAGGATTTCAAACACCCCCTCACTTTATGGGCACTGTGAGTAGTCGTCTTACGAGAGATAGCAAGGGGGCAGGTCCCCGGCTTTTTGGGGCGCCTACCAATACTTACCGTTATAATTATACGTACTACCAGCCTACTGAGTATTTCTTTCCCCTATCCACGTGTTCGAACCCCACATGATATGTGGTGTGTGTGGTGTTTGTGTGGTGTGTGTGTGTGTGTGTGTGTGTGTGTGTGTGTGTTGTGTGTGTGTGTGTGTGTGTGTGTGTGGTGTGTGCGAGCGTGTGCGTGTGTGTGTTGTTGTGTGTGTGTGGTGTGTGGTGCTTGCGTGCGTGCGGCGTCGTGTGTGTGTGTGTGTGGTGTGTGTTGTGTGTTGTGTTATGTGTGTGTGTGGGGTTTGTACTCACCTAATTTAGTTTGCAGGGGTCGGTACTCAGCTCTGGCCCCGCCTCTTCAATGAACGATACAAGGTCCTCTCTCTCCCTGCTCCATGAGCTTCATCATACCTCGTCTTAAAGCTATGTATGGTTCCTGCCTCCACTACATAGCTGTCAACTGTTCCACTTCCTGACCACTCTATGATTGAAGAACTGCTACCTAACATCCCTGTGACTCATCTGAGCCTTCAACTTCCAAGAGTGACCCCTTGTTCCTGTGCCCCCCTCTGGAACATCTTGTCTCTGTCCACCTTGTCTATTCCACGCAGTATTTTGTATGCCGTTATCATGTCTCCCCTATCCCTCCTGTCCTCAGTGTCGTCAGCCAAATTTCCCTCAATCTTTCTTCATAGGACATTCCCTTACTCTGGAAGTAATTTCTTGAATAACCTTTGCACTTTCTCTAATTTCTTAACGTGCTTGTCCCGGTGTGGGTTCCAAACTTGTGCTGCATACTTCAGTAGGGAGCCTGACGTACACGGTGTACAGTGTCTTGAAAGATTCCTTACTTAGGTATCGGAATGCTAATCTCGGTTTGCCAGAAGCCCATATGCTGCAGCAGTTATCTGGTACATGTGTGTTTCCCGGGAGACGTGTTCGTGTTATAATCACGCCAAGATCTTTCTCCTTGAGCGAGGTTTGCAGTCGTTGGCCCCTAGCCTATACTCTGTTTGCGGGTTCTTGCCCTTCCCCGATCTTCATTGACTTTGCATTTGCGGGTTGAATTCGAGAAGCCATTTGCTCGACCACGTGTCCGCCTGTCCAGGTCCTTTGAAGGCCTGCCTGAGCCTCATCTGATTTAATTCTCCTCTTTAAATTTTCACATCATCTGCGAACAGAGACACCTGAGTCTATCCCATCCATCATGTCATTCACATATACCAAAAACAGCACTGATCCTAGGACCGGACCCCTGTGGGACCCCGCTCGTCACAGTGCCCACTTGTTTACCTCATCACGTACCATGCTCGCTGTTGCCCCCCTAGAGGTATTCTCTGATTATTGAAGTGCCCTTCCCGTTAAACGCCCCTGATCCTCTAGTTTCTGCTCTAATCTCTTGTGAGGAACTGTGTCGAAGGCCTTCTTGCAGTCCAAGAAACGCAATCAACCACCCCTCTCGGCTCTTCGTTTATTTTTATCATAAAACTCCAGAAGGTTTGTGACAGGATTTGCCTTCCATGAAACCGTGCTGGTTGTCATTTATACTTTTGTTCCGTTCAGGTGCTCCCCATTCTCCTCCTGTAATCTTCTCATGACTTTGCTTACTATACACATCAGTGACACGGTCTGTATTTAGTGCCTCTTTTCTGTCTCCTTTTTTAAAAAGGGGAACTACATTTTCCGTCCTCCATACCTCAGGCAGTTGCTCATTTCAAGGGATGTATTGAAGATTGTGGTTAATGAGACACACAGCATTTCTGCTCCCTCTCTAAGGACCCACGGGGAGATGTCCGGTCCCATTCCCTTTAAAGTATCAAGGTCAAATTGCAGCTTCTTCGCCTCCTCCTCAATTTTTGTGTATGTCATAGCAGTTGTTGGTGCATCCCTGTTGGTGTCCCCATCTGTCCTGTTTTCCCATTAGTCCATCATGTCTCCACTGTGAATACTTCTTAAATCTCTTGTTGAGCTCCTCACATACCTCTTGATCGTTTCGTGTGAGTTCCCCCACCTTCTTTCCTCAGCCTGATCACCTACTCTTTGACTGTGTCTTTCTTTTAATGTGCTATACAGTAGTTTCGGGCAGACTTGACTTTTGATGCTATGTCGTTTTCATACTGTCGCTGGCCTCCCCCTTATCTGTGCATACTCGTTTCTGGCTCTTCGACTGATCTCTTTATTTTCCTGGGTCCTTGCCTTCTGTACCTCTTCCATTCTCTAATGCACTTATTTTTTGCCTCCCTACACCGTCGGGTAAACCAAAAACTCCTTTGGTCTTCCCAATAATTCTGTTGCCCTTGGTAACAAACCTTTCCTCTGCCTCCTTGCATTTTGAAAGTTACATATTCCATCATTTCGTTTACTGACTTTCCTACCAGTTCTCTGTCCCACTGAACCTTCCGCGGAAGTTCCTCATACCTGTGTAGTACCCCCTTTTATAGGGTTGGCTTTTCCCAATCGACTCCTATTACCCTCTCCCTTGTAACTCTACTATAATTAAAACACTCACGTGTTGTGTGTGTGTGTGTGTGTGTGTACTCACTTAATTGTACTCACCCAATTGTGGTTGCAGGGGTCGAGACTCAGCTCCTGCCCCGCCTCTTCACTTATCGCTACTAGGTCCTCTCCCTCTCTGCTTCCTGAGCTTTGTCAGACCTCTTCTTAAAACTATGTATGCTTCCTGCCTCCACTACTTCACTTGCTAGGCTATTCCACTTCCTGACGACTCTATGACTGAAAAAAATACTTCCTAACGTCCCCGTGACCTCTGAGTCTTCAGCTTCCAGTTGTGACCCCTTGTTTCTGTGTCCCCTCTCTGGAACATAGTATCTCTGTCCACCTTGTCTATTCCCCGCAGTAATCTTGTATGTCGTTATCATGTCTCCCCTGACCCCTTTTGTCCTCCAGTGTCGTCCCGTCCGATTTCCTCAAAACCCTTTTCCTCGTACGACATTCCCCTGAGCTCTGGGACTAGCCTTTTTGCAAACCTTTGTGCTTTCTCTAACTTCTTGACGTGCTTGACCAGGTGTGGGTTCCAGACTGGTGCTGCATACTCCAGTATGAGCCCAACTACACAGTGTACGGTTTTCTTGAACGATTCCTTATTAAGTATCGGAACGCTATTCTCAGGTTCGCCAGCGCCCGTATGCTGCAGCAGTTTTTTTGGTTGTGTGCTCGGTGATGCGCTCGGTGTTATGGTACCCAAGGTCTTTCTCCCTGAGTGAGGTCTGTAGTCTTTTTCCACTAGCCTATACTCTGTCTGCGGTCTTCTTTGCCCCTCCCCGATCTTCATGACTTTGCATTTGGGGAGGGTTGAATTCGAGAAGCCAGTTTCTGGACCACATGTCCAGCCTGTCCAGGTCTCTTTGCAGTCCTGCCTCATCCTCATCCGTTTAATTCTTCTCATCAACTTCACATCATCTGCGAATAGGGACACTTCGAGTCTATTCCTTACACCATGTCATTCGCAATATCAAAATAGCACTGGTCCTAGAACTGACCCCCCCGTGGGACCCGCTTGTCACAGGCGCCCACTGTGATACCTCTTCACGTACCATGACTCGTTGTTGCCTCCCTGTCAGGTATTCCCTGATTCATTGCAGTGCCCTCCCTGTTATATGCGCCTGATCCTCCAGATTCTGCACTAATCCTTGTGGGGAACTGTGTCCCAAAAGGGCCTTTTCCCGCAGTCTAGGAAAACGCAATGAACCCACCCTCTCTCTCGTGTCTTACTCCTGTTACCTTGTCATAAAACTGCAGAAGGTTTGTGACACAGGATTTGCCTTCCATGAACCCATGCTGGTTTTCAGTTATAATCTTGTTCCGTTCCAGGTGCTCCACCACTCTCCTCCTGATAATCTTCTCCATGACTTTGCATACTATATATGTCAGAGACACAGGTCTGTAGTTTAGTGCCTCATTTCTGTTTCCTTTCTTAAATATGGGGACTACATTTGCTGTCTTCCATTTCTCAGGTAGTTGCCCAGTTTCAAGGGATGTGTTGAAGATTGTGGTTAGGGGCACACACAGAATCTCTGCTCCTTCTCTGAGGACCCATGGGGAGATGTTGTTTGGTCCCATCACCTTTGAGGTATCAACGTCGCTTAGCAGCTTCTGCACCTCCTCCTCGGTTGTTCGTAAGTCATCCAACACTTGTTGGTATATTCCCTCTTGATGTTCCCTTCTGTGCTGTCTTCCTTAAGCCCTTCCTGTCTCTACTGTAAAAACTTCCTTAAATCTCCTGTGTGTGTATGCGTGCGTGCGTGTTGACACTCGACACAGGAATGTCGTCTTGTGTGTGACATTGATCACGAAGAAACATTTAAAGAATCCAAAGAACTCAGAAGACAGGAAGACCAGAGGCAATAGAATCGTGACGTTAAAAACACTAATGAACGATATGGAGTAGATAAAGGGATGGTACAAGGCCAGGGTATGTTATGTTGAAACGTAGATGGCAACCTAAGACACAGAGATGCCAAAGAGGTGTCAGTCACGGGTTAACAAGGGCAGCCGTGGTCCAGAGCATCAGGAGTAGGTACGATCAGTCACTGAGACATAGCAGCGAAGCTGCTATGTCTCAGTGACTGAGACATACACACACACACAAACAACTCGGTGAGTACAACTTACTGAGTACCTGCACAAACACAGCTCGGTGAGTACAACTTACTGAGTACATGCACAAACACAGTTCGTTGAGTACAACTTGCTGAGTACATGCACAAACACAGCTCGGTGAGTACAACTTACTGAGTACATACACAAACAGATCTCGCTGAGTACAACTTACTGAGTAGATGCACAAACACAGCTCGGTGAGTACAACTTACTGAGTATATGCACAAACACAGCTCGGTGAGTACAACTTACTGAGTACATGCACAAACACAGCTCGGTGAGTACAACTTGCTGAGTATATGGACAAACAGCTCGGTGAGTACAACTTACTGATTACATGCACAAACACAGCTCGGTGAGTACAACTTACTGAGTACATGCACAAACACAGCTCGGTGAGTACAACTTACTGAGTACATGCACAAACACAGCTCGGTGAGTACAACTTACTGAGTACATGCACAAACACAGCTCGGTGAGTATAACTTACTGAGTACATGCACAAACACAGCTCGGTGAGTACAACTTACTGAGTACATGCACAAACACAGCTCGGTGAGTACAACTTGCTGAGTACATGGACAAACACAGCTCGGTGAGTACAACTTACTGATTACATGCACAAACACAGCTCGGTGAGTACAACTTACTGAGTACATGCACAAACACAGCTCGGTGAGTACAACTTACTGAGTACATGCACAAACACAGCTCGGTGAGTACAACTTACTGAGTACATGCACAAACACAGCTCGGTGAGTACAACTTACTGAGTACATGCACAAACACAGCTCGGTGAGTACAACTTACTGAGTACATGCACAAACACAGCTCGGTGAGTACAACTTACTGAGTACATGCACAAACACAGCTCGGTGAGTACATACTTACTGAGTAACAGCACAAACACAGCTCGTGAGTACAACTTACTGAGTACATGCACAAACACAGCTCGGTGAGTACAGCTTACTGAGTACATGCACAAACACAGCTCGGTGAGTACAACTTACTGAGTACATGCACAAACACAGCTCGGTGAGTACAACTTACTGAGTACATGCACAAACACACACGTTACCGTGGTTAACAGACCCAGTTAATCTGCCTTTAAATATTGATACTGTTTTTTTCCCTTGATTGGTCGGGCCAGTGTTTAAAGCAGAGCTGTGGTGTGATGTGGTAGAGCTGTGGTGTGAAGTGGTAGAGCTGTGGTGTGATGTGGTAGAGCTGTGGTGTGATGTGGTAGAGCTGTGGTGTGATGTGGCAGAGCTGTGGAGTGATGTGGTAGAGCTGTGTTGTGATGTGGAAGAGCTGTGGTGTGATGTGGTAGAGCTGTGGTGTGATGTGGTATAGCTGTGGTGTGATGTGGTATAGCTATGGTGATGTGGTAGAGCTGTGTTGTGATGTGGTAGAGCTGTGGTGTGATGTGGTAGAGCTGTGGTGTGATGTGGTAGAGCTGTAGTGTGATGTGGTAGAGCTGTGGTGTGATGTGGTATAGCTGTGGTGTGATGTGGCATAGCTGTGGTGTGATGTGGTAGAGCTGTCGTGTGATGTGGTAGAGCTGTGGTGTGATGTGGTAGAGCTGTGGTGTGATGTGGTAGAGCTGTGGTGGTGATGTGGTAGAGCTGTGGTGTGATGTGGTAAGCTGTGGTGTGATGTGCTAGAGCTGTGTGTGATGTGGTAGAGTTGTGGTGTGATGTGGTAGAGCTGTGGTGTGATGTGGTAGAGCTGTGTTGTGATGTGGTATAGCTGTGGTGTGATGTGATAGAGTTGTGGTGTGATGTGGTAGAGCTGTGGTGTGATGTGGTAGAGCTGTGGTGTGATGTGGTAGAGTTGTGGTGTGATGTGGTAGAGCTGTGGTGTGAAGTGGTAGAGCTGTGTTGGGATGTGGTAGAGCTGTGGTGTGAAGTGGTAGAGCTGTTGTGTGATGTGGTAGAGCTGTAGTGTGATGTGGTAGAGCTGTGGTGTGAAGTGGTATAGCTGTGGTGTGAAGTGATAGAGCTGTGGTGGGATGTGGTAGAGCTGTGGTGTGATGTGGTAGAGCTGTGGTGTGATGTGGTAGAGCTGTAGCGTGATATGGTAGAGCTGTGGTGTGATATGGTAGAGCTGTGTTGTGATGTGGTTGAACTGTGGCGTGATGTGGTAGAGCTGTGTTGTGATATGGTAGAGCTGTGTTGTGATGTGGTAGAACTGTATTGTGATGTGGTAGAGCTGGGGCATGATGTGGTAGAGCTGTGGCATGATGTGGTAAAGCTGTAGCGTGATGTGGTAGAGTTATGTTGTGATGTGGTAGAGCTGTGGCATGATGTGGTAAAGTTGTGGCGTGATGTGGTAGAGCTGTGGCATGTAGTAGAGCTGTGGCATGATGTGGTAGAGCTGTGTCATGATTTGGTAGAGTTATGTTATGTGGTAGAGCTGTGGCATGATGTGGTAAAGTTGTGGCGTGATGTGGTAGAGCTGTGGCGTGATGTAGTAGAGTTGTGGCGTGATGTGGTAGAGCTATGGCGTGATGTGGTAGAGTTATGGCGTGATGTGGTAGAGCTATGGCGTGATGTGGTAGAGTTATGGCGTGATGTGGTAGAGCTATGGCGTGATGTGGTAGAGCTGTGGCGTGTTGTGGTAGAGCTGTGGCGTGTTGTGGCAGGTGACCTGTGTGGGTGTTAGCTGTGACGTGGGAGCAATGTGACTACCACTGGGATTTGCTTATAATGTTGAGATGTAAGCCTACACGCTCATGCTTTCCCGGTATGTAAGTGGCGAGAACTGGGGTTCCTCGAGGTGCATTATCCTCTGCTACGGAAATAGCTTGGTGAAAACCTCTGGACTACGCACAAGTGCTGCAAACCTGTAGATTACGCACTAGTGCTGAAAACCTCTGGACTACGCACAAGTGCTGCAAACCTGTAGATTACGCACTAGTGCTGAAAACCTCTGGACTACGCACTAGTGCTGCAAACCTCTGGACTACGCACTAGTGCTGTAAACCTCTGAGCTACATACTAGTGCTGTAGACCTCTGGACTACGCACTAGTGCTGCAAACCTCTGAACTATGCATTAATACTGGAAACCTCTGGACTAAGCACTAGTGCTGCAAACCTTTGGACTACGCACTTGTGCAGAAAACCTCTGGACTACGCAATAGTGCCGGAAACCTCTGCACTACGCACAAGTGCTGGAAACCTTTGGGTTACACACTAGTGCTGGAAACCTCTGAACTACGCACTAGTGCTGCAAACCTTTGGACTACGCACTAGTGCTGCAAACCTCTGGACTACGCACTAGTGATGCAAACCTGTGGACTACGCACTAGTGATGGAAACCTCTGGACTACGCACTAGTGCTGCAGACCTTTGGACTACGCACTAGTGTTGGAAACCTCTGGACTACGCACTAGTGCTTCAAACCTCTGGACTACGCACTAGAGCTGCAAACCTCTGGACTACGCACTAGAGCTGCAAACCTCTGGACTACGCACTAGTGCTGCAAACCTCTGGACTACGCACTAGTGCTTCAAACCTCTGGACTACGCACTAGAGCTGCAAACCTCTAGACTACACACTAGTGATGCAAACCTCTGGACTACGCACAAGTACTGGAAACCTTTGGGCTACGCACAAGTGCTGGAAACCTTTGGGTTACGCACTAGTGCTGCAAAAATCTGGACTACACGCTACTGCTGCAAACCTCTGGATTATGCATTAATGCTGGAAACCTCTGGACTACGCACAAGTGCTGAAACCCTCTGCACTACGCACTAGTGCTGGAAACCTCTGGACTACGCACAAGTGCTGGAAACCTTTGGGTTACACACCAGTGCTGGAAACCTCTGAACTACGCACTAGTGGTGCAAACCTCTAGAATACGCACAAGGGGGGAAACCCTTTTGGGGTTCCACAGTGGGGGAAACCTCCGGGAACTCGAAACTAGTGGTGAAAACCTCGGGCAAAGCACTAGTGGTGAAAACCCTTGTTTTCAGCACTAGTGGTCCCAAACCTTTGGAAACTGGGGGCCCCCCCTTAGTGGTGCAAACTCTGGACTACCCCACTAGGGGTTTAAAAACCTTTCTAAAAAGCCCCATAGTGGGGGCAACCTCTGGTTTCGCACTAGTGGTGCAAACCTCTAGATAGAAATTGGGTGCAAAACCTCTGGATGCGCACTAGGGAAAAAATTTTTTTTTTAAATTTAAAAAAAACCCAAAACTTTTGGGGGCCAAACCCTTCGGGGAAAAGCCTAGTGGTGAAAACCCCCTTTTTGACTACCCCTAGTGGTGAAATTTCCCCCGGGGAATTTACGCACTAGTGGGGGAAAAACCTTGGGGCCCAAACGCACAGGGGTGCAAACCTCTGGATTTCGCATAGTGGTGAAAACCCTTTGGGAAACGGCGCATAGGGGTGAAACCTCTAGATTACGCACTAGGGGTTTGCAAACCCTCGGGAAACTGCGACTTTTGTTTGCAACCCCTGGCTAGCATTTGTGTGAAATCTCTGGACTACGCACCAGTGTTTGCAAACCCCCGGACTAGGGGATAGTGTGCGGGCCCTTTGGGGGGACAAACCGACTAGTGTAAAAAACCTATGGATAGGGCACTAGTGCTGCAAACCTTTGGATAACGCATTTGAGCTGCAAACCTCGGGGACTACGCCCCTATTGCTGCAAAACTTGGAAGGGCATAGAGCTGCAAACCCTTTGGGGACTAATTTTTGGGTTGGGAAAACCTTTGGGGACTATGCTTTAAATGAGAAGAACCTTTGGGAATACGCATGGGGTGCTAAAAACCCTTAGATCCCGACTAATGCTGCAAACCCCTTCCTGAAACGCACTAGTGATGAAAAAGGGGGTTTGCCAATTTTAAGGGAAAACCTTTGGGCTCGACAAGTACTGGAAATCGGGAAATACGCACTAGTGATGAAAAAACCTTTCTGGACAAAGCACAAGTACGGGAAAACCTTTTTGGGCTAGCACAAGTGCTGCCCCCTTCTGGATACGCACTAGTAATATAAAAATTCGGGTGATTTGGGGGAACCTTATAAAAGGGTTTCCCGTGAATGTTTCTTTTTTTGTGTTTTTGGTTAGTTCTGAGGTTCACCAGCTCGCTAAAACCGCCGGTGATGGGGTTTGTGTTTTTTCCGCCCAAGATGGTCGGTGTTATGTCGGGCCAAGGTGTTTTTCCCTTTGTTTTCTATATTTGGTTTTTTACTTCCAGAAGTTTTACCTGTTAAAGTGTATTCTTTCACTTTCCCTTTGGGTTTTTAACCCCAATATTTGCTGGTGTTGACCCCGCAGTACAGGGTGTCTTTGTGTGGGAGCCCCCAGTAATGGTGAAAGTTTAGGGGTTGAGCCGCATTTAAGGGTGTACGTTGCTTGCTGAGCCGAGTACAGGGGTGTACGTTTAGTGTTGGCCGCAGAACAGGGGTGCCCTTTGTTTGTGTTGATCCCAAGTCCCATTGGGGGTTTCCCCCTAGTGTTGGCCCCCCCAATACGGGGTTGGGTTCTCCTTTTGGCTGACCCCGCAGTAATGGGGGACTTTTGCTTTTTTGGGGCCGCAGTACATGGTTTTTCGTTCCTATTTGTTGGGGGCCGGCAGTCCCATGGTGTACGTTTTTGGGCTGGCCCCGCAGTACATGGTGTACGTTGCTAGTGTTGATCCGCGTACATGGTTTTACGTTGCTTTTGTGAGCCGCAAAAAATGGTGTAGTTCTATTTGTTGACCCGGCAGAAACCATGGTGTAGGGTTGTGGGTGCTGGCGCAGAAACATGGTTTACGTTGTGTGCTGAGCCGCAGTACATGGTGTACTTTCCAAAGTTTGGGAGCGAAAGTACGGGTTTGTACGTTGCAAAGTGATGACCCGCGTACAGGGGTGTCCGTTGCTAGTGTGACCCGCAGCAGGGTTTTACGTTTGGGTGTGACCCGCAGTACGTGGTGTCGTTGCTAGTGCTGACCCGTAGAAAGTGGTGTACTTTGCTAGTTGACCCGCAGTACAGGGTTTTAGGGTTGTTTGTGCTAGCCGTGGGTAATGGTGTACGTTGTAGTGCTGAGCCGCATTAAATGTGGTACGTTGTAGTGTGAGCCGCAGTCTGGTGTACGTTGTTAGTGCTGAGCCGCCGTACATGGTGTACTTTTTGCTAGTGCGGGAGCCGCGTACAGGGGTCCGTTGTAGTGCTGGCCCCTTTCATGGGGGAACGTTGTTTAGTGCTGACCCGCATTTTCCCATGGTGTACGTTGCTTGTGTAAAGCCGCTTAAAATGGTGTACGTTGTGGGTTTTGAGCCCCCAAAAAAATTGGTGTATTTTGTAGTGCGGAGCCGAGTAATGGTTTTCGTTGTAGGGTAAAGGCAGTACAGGGGGACGTTGCAAAAGGGGAAAAAAATTTAACGAGGAGGAGTTTGTATTTTTAAACCCACAACTGAGATCGTCTTCAAATGTTAGGGGAAATGTCAAAGGGGGGTCATTTGAAATTTTCTCTCCCCTTTTCCCTCTCTTTTCCCCCCCCCCTTGTTTCTCTTTTCTCTCTCTCTCTCTCTCTTTTTCCCTCTCCCCCTCTTCTTTTCTTCTCCTGTTTTTGTTTCCCAACGGGGGTTTTTTTTCCCTTTACTGATAAGTTTCCCATATATTTGTTTTGGCGAAAGGGTTGGACCCAAAATTTTAAAATAGGGTTGGTCTTTATCCCCGACTCATGAAATCGTAATAACACGATAGCAAACCCAAGTCCCCCAGAAGGGAAATGTTTTTTATCTAATGACAGGGGAGTTTTAGAATGTCCCCCCCAGGGGGTTTTAGTACCCCGTTCGTGTTGTCTTTGTCATTTTTCCCACCCCTTATTTGTCACGGGGTTTTGCTTCATCAACAAGTTTACATGTAAAACCTATTTGTTGGCGGGCCCAATGCAATGTAAATTAAATTTCGCCCGGGCAGGCAATGACACATGTGAACCTTTTTCCGTTTGGCAAGGAAAAGGGACACAGTAAACCCTTATTTCGTCGGGAGGTTTTGAAAACTTTGTAAAAATATTTGTTGGAGGCAAGGGACCATGTGAACTTATTTCGTTGGCAGGCAATGACACATTTTGAACCTTTTCGTCTGGCGGCAATGATACATGTGAACCTATTTCGTCTGGGCGGGCAATGACCCCTGTGAACCTATTTCGTTGGCGGCAAGGGATCCCTGTAAAAACTTTTCTTCTGGGCGGGGCAATGAAAACTTTGTGAACCTATTTTTCTCTGGCAGGAAAATAAATTTTTTGTAAAACCTATTTGCCCTGGCGGGCAATAACGAGGGAAAACCTTTTTTCGTCGGGCAGGCAATGACAAAGTGAACCCTATTTGGGTTTTTTGGGAAAGGAAAGGGGGACACTTGTAAAACCTATTTTTTTCGGGCCCAGGAAATGAACATGGAACCCAAATTTTTGGTCTGGCACCCCCAAACCCAGGGGGAAAACCTATAGGACTAAAAATTAACTTTTACTTAAATTTGCTCGTTACTTGTTATGTCTAATAATTCTCTCTTGCGTTTTTCCCTTTGTTTGCTTTTTACTGTTTTTTGAGGGCACAAATGCCGTACGTTTGTCCCTTACTTGTTCTTCCAGCTTATATAGTTTCAGTCCCTTTCCTACGAGGACAAAAATTTGGATTTGGGTGGGGCCCCGTCGCTCTTTTGTTTTGGCCCCCCATGACAGTCCCCAAGGGAATAAACATGACTTGATAAAACCTTTCAATGAGCGAAATGTTGTAATAAATTCACGGTCTGCTCTGAGTGCCTTTGTATTATTCGACTTGGCGCCCTCTACCTCCCAACCATAAATATTACTGCAAGATTTTTCTGAAAAGCAATGAAGAAAAAACCGCTACCATATTTCATTTGAAAAATAATATATTATGTAATAAAGAAAATAAGTGAAAGAAAAGTTAAATTATATTCTATGAAAAAAAACATGCTTTACTCCATAAAAAAATATAGAGAGTTTTTAACTTTTATATCTGCTGCTGATGACGCACATGAAAGAAACACTTAACTCTGAAAGCTTCTTATTTCTCCGGAGAGGGATTTTGGTGGTCTAGTGGAGACAACACTAAGCTGTCTTTGCTGGTGCTCTTGTGCTGGTGACTCTGCTCTTTATGAGCTCCATCATGCAGGCGTAAGTCAGCACCTGGGTCTTCTATTTATTGTCAGCTACCAGAGCACTTACACTGCTACACTGACACACAGAGAAAGTGCAAAGGTTTGCAACAAGACTAGTCCAGGAGTTAAGAGGCATGTCCTAAGAGAGAGGTTAAGGGAAATCTACCTGACAAAAAACTGGAGGACATGAGTAGGGAGGATATAATAACGACATAAAATACTGAGAGGAATCGACAAGGTGGACAGAGACAGGATGTTCCAGAGATGGGACACAGCAACAAGGGGACACAGTTGAAGTTGAGGCTCAGATGAATCACAGGGATGTTAGGAAGTATTTCTTTCAGTCACAGAGTTGTCAGGAAGTGGAATAGTCTGGGAAGTGATGTAGTGGATGCAGGATCCATACATAGCTTTAAGAAGGGGTTCGATAAAGCTCATGGTGTAGGGAAAGTGTAGATTTATTAGCGACAAGCAAAGAGGGCAAGTCAGGAGCTATCACTCGACCCTTGCAACCACAATATAGGTGAGTACAAATAGATGAGTACACACACACAGCTTCGCCAACGTTCACATAAACAAAGCATTAACAATTTACACCAAACTAAATAACGCCAAAAAACGAAAAAAAATATAGTCATAAGCTTCCAAGCTCAGGAAACAATGTCTGTTTTGCTGCATGAATCAGCTTAGACTGCTCTGACCTAACACTCTGGAATGGATTAGTTCCTCAGACAACGTACAAAATCTGATGGTGGTGAAGGGCTCTTGATGTCAGGAAAAGGAGCCTTGGCTGTGAGAGGACCTACAGAAGGGGTCGAACCTTGGCTGTCCTAGTGCTGGTGGAAATGATATCGGGAAGGGCAGGAGACAAGAGCTGTGGGTAAGTACAAGTCAGCCATAGAGGAAATTAGGTCTAAGGGAGGGGTCCCAATCATACGTAGCATCTTGCCTAGAAGAGGAGTGGGCCAATGAATGGATGTCTAGGGCAACTGGTGTAAATTGCTGGCTAGACACGTACAGCAAGGAATTGGCAATCCCATTCACTGATAAATGGGGACAAATTTTATAACCAAACGTGATATGTATGCAAGGGATGGGGGTTCACATCTCAGGGAACGGAGTGGTTGCATTAGCCAAACTCAGTTGAGGGGGCCATTGCTGACTTATCTAGGACTTTAAACTAATAGATTACAGAGGTATGGGTGTGTTGTGGGGAACAATCAAGCTCCAGTATAAGGTTGAACACAGCACATACTACCAGGATACCTCAGGATATGTTTAATAGAACAATATTCAAAATAAAGTTGCTAGAAAAGGCAAAGCAATTGATCAACAACAAAGAAAAAAAACAGTAGGGGGGCCGTGGAGACTACCCCCCTTAAGGTTTTTTATACTAATATTTGGGAGTTTTAAAGAAATAAGAAAGATACTAAGATAAACCTTAAAAGTCGGGTTTAAATATGATTTTAAATTGTTTAAAACAGAGCCCGGGGTTCCCCCAAAAAAGATAGAGAAATCCCCTTCGAATCCCCCCCACACAATATTAAAAACGTTTTCCACACTGATAGGGTCAACCGGTGGGGGGTTTGGAATGGCAAAATTTTTAAAATGCGGGAATCTTTTAAAAATTTGTTGTGTTAGAAAAGGGGAACAAAGTTTAAAAAAGCATCAGACAAAAAATTAAATTTTTAATAAGCCAACAAATCTTGATAGAGAGAAACAGTAGATGTTTATGGGACGTTTTTTTTCCTAAGGCATTTTGGGATATGAAAATGTTCGTTTTAAATTTGGGGGGTTTTTAACCTTTGGGGACAAATTGTTTGGGAAACAATAGGGACGGGAAAATTTCTTGATCTGGGAAACTTTCCGGTTTTACGTTTTAAAAGGATTGCTTTTTTAAAAGAGTTTGTGACAAAACCAATTTAAGGAAAAAACAATCTGCTTTACTTGGTATTTTCCCCAAAAGGGAATCACAAAATTAAAAAAACCTTGGGGTTTTAAATGAGGTTTCCTTGGGAAAAGGGGGCGACCCAAAAAATCATTTTAGTACCCAACATATTGTGGAACCCCCCCAAATAATGCAAAAAAGTCTCCCAGATTTCCCCGCTTGGCGATTTCAGGGGACGAAAAAATTTTCCCTGGGTGGGTTTAAAATTAGAACGACCTGACATTTTGGGGGGAAAGGTGGTTTTGGGTTTGCCAATAAATTTTTCCCCCAGCCCCAAAATTTCTAGTTTCCCAAAAAAAAACTTATTTTCCAAGTGGGGAAAATTAGATGAACCAAAAATACCCAAAAACAGTTTTAATAATAGACAAAACATTCACGGGCCCAAAAAGGGGGGCCCAGGAGAGAGGAGTTTAGGGGATAAGTACGGGTCACCCTAGGAGAATTTTGGTTCAAAAGGGAGGGTTTTCTCATTTCATTTTTTAAACTTTTTGCCTAAAAAGGGGATTGGGCAATGAATGGAGGGGCCTAGGGAAATTGGTAAAAATTTGGGCTGGTTAAAACAGGTCCCCGAAAAGGAATTTTCCCCAAAACCCCTTTTTCATTGAAAAAAACTGGGACCTATTTTTTTGGGACAAACGGGGAATGAAATGCAAGGGGGGGGGGTTCATTTTTGGGGGGAGGGGGTTGGTTGCTTTACCCAAATTTCCCAATTGAGAGGGAAATTTGATACTTGTCTGGGGAATTTTAAAACTTTTTAGATTATAAAAGGTAGGGTTTTTTGGGGGAAAAAACAATCGGGGGCCGGGCGAAATTGGGGTTTTTAAAAAAAAAGCAGTTTTTAAACGGGGAAAACCTAAAGGGAAAATGTTTAAAAGAAAATGAAACAAAAAAAAAAGTTGCTAGTCGGGGCAAATAAAATTGATCAACAAACAAAAAAGGGTTTAGGGGGGGAAACCCCAGTGACTAGCCCCCCTTAAAGGGTTTGCTTTTACAAATGGGTAGGAGTCAAAAAAAAGGTAAAAGGGGGCAAAAGTTTACTTGAAAGTGTGGTTAATTTAAAGATATTTTTTGGTAAAAACAGGACCGGGTTTAAAAACCTGAAAGATAAAAATCCCTTTGGATAAGCATACAGGGTTATTTAAATATCCCAAAACTGATAGGGCAACAGGAAGGGTATGGATTGGCGATGTATTCAAAAAAATTTAAAAATTGTTTTTTTAAGATTTTTGATAAAAAGAAAAAAAACCATCGAACCCCAAAATCTTTTTGGGCTACATTTTCTCGGGGGAGTCGTGAAAAAATTAAATTTTGGGGTGTGTTTAAATGGCCCCCCAAACCTTGATAGGGAGGCAGTAAAGCTTTTAAATGGGACGAAATTAAAAAAAAGGCATCAAGATATGAAAATGTTGTAAATTTAAAGGGGGGATTTTAAAAATTTTGGGACAAATTGTTTGGAACAATTTTACAGGAAATTTTAGTCTAGTGACTTTCTTTTTTTACGGTTCAGGATTGTTTTTTTAGAACGGGGTTTGGGGACAAAAACCAACTAGAGGAAAAAAAATTCTGCTTGCCCTTGGTTCTTGCCAAAAAAAAGATTTCCAAAAATTAAAATAATTTTTGGGGTTTAAATTTTGATGATTTTGGGGGAAAGTAAATCAAAAAATCATTTATTTCCCAAAAATATAAATGGAATCAAATAGCTACCCCCCAATAAAATTTCTCTGTCCCAAAAAAAATCCCCTTGGGGGCCCGACTTCAGGGGGAATTAAAAAATTTAAACCTGGGTGGCTAAACTGGGAGGGTCCGGGACTAGGGGTTTAGGTGGGTTGATCTTGGATGCCAATTTTGACTTTTTTTCAGGTATAGTTTTTAAGCTTCCAGGAAAAACTTTTTTTTCCAAAGGGGGGAAATTTAAAATTCAAAAAAAAATTGCCCCCAAATTTGGTTTAAAAAAACAATAGATTTAAAAAAACATCCCCTTTTGGTAAAAAGAAGAGGAAAAAAGGGTAGGCGTATCAAAAGGGGGGAGGGGGATTTAAAAGAAAACAATAATTCAAAAAAAAGAGAAAAAAAAAGAAAGGAAAAAAGAAAAGCAAAAAGGGTTTATGGGGGGCTAAGGTCCCAAAGGGTTTCTAAGACTAAACCCAAAAGGGGTTTTTCTTTAAAGGTAAAACAGAATAAGTTAGGGAAAAAGTTTGGGGCCCACGGGGGAGAAAAACTCGGGTCAGGTCCCTGACAGTGAAAAGGGAAATTATGGGGTAAAAAATTTTAATTTACCTATTTTCCTTTTCAGTTTTCACCCGGGAAAAAATTACTAGCGATATTCCAAAAAATAATAAAATTTATGAGAACGGGGCCCGAAAAAAAAACTATTTCCCGATTGGGGGTAACTAGGGGGACAGGCCTCGGGGACAAATAGAGAAAAAAAAAAAAACCAAACCCAAATCCCCAGGTCCTAAATGAACTGGTTTGCAAGGGGAAAAAGGGAATTTGAAAAGGGGAAAAACTTACAAAAATTTTTGGCAAATTTTTTTAAAACAAAATCACTAAAAATTTGGATAGGTTGATAAGGGGAAAAATGGCAAATGTAATACCTATTTAAAAGGGCGGTGACGGGTTTCCTTGGTTTTTGAAAAAAGACCAAAAAACCCCTTTAAACCCCCCATATTTTGGGAAAAAAAATTTTTTAAAAAATTCAATAATTGCCAAAGGGGAAAAATTTCATAGCCATCTTGATGGGCACAGATTGTTTAAATGAATCTAAATCCGGTTTTAAAAAGGGACGTTCCTGTTTTCCCAAAATTTTTAACAAACATTTTTTCCAAAAGGTGTCTGAGGAGAAGATAAATGGTAATAAATATGTTTAAAAAAGTATGGGGGATTTTCTTTAAGGCTTTCGTAAAGTTCCCCCAATTCAAAGGCTATTGGGGAAAACCCTTGGGGCCCTTTTGGGAATAGGGGGGGAAATTTTTTCCTGGGTTTAAGGCTTTGGTTTGACAAAAAGACAGCAGAGAGTTTGCTTTAAAATTGGGGAGAAATCAAAAAGGGGGGAAACGTCACAAGGGGTTTTTTCCCCAGGGGTCAGTTTTGGGCCCCCCATTGGGTTTTTCACAATTTACAAAAAACGACATGGATGAGGGAAAAAATACAACAAAAGGAAATTTGCTGATGAAAACCAAAATAGGTCTTTTCCCAGTTCATTCTAATGGGGGACACAAAGACCCACCCGGGGAATATTGAAATAGGCCTAAATTTTGCAATGGTCGGGGGGAAGGGGCCCAAGTTTGCGGGTTTTAATATTAAACCAAATGCAAAGTTCAAAATGTTGGACATTAAAAAAAAAAACCCTTTCAAACATAAAAACTAAATAAGGGTAGATCTTAAAAAACACTAAATTCGAAGGGGTTTTTGGGGTTTTCGGGTTAGCAGTAATCAAAGCCCAAAACAACATTTTGGCCTTTAGTGTTCGCAATAAAGCAAACCCAAAATTTCTTTTTTTCCCCCCAAATTTTCTAAAAGTATAAAAAATTTAAATTCCTCAGGTTTTTTAACCACAAAACCTTTTTTGGGGCCTAATTTAGCCCTAGCTGCTCTTTTGGTCCCCGTTTTTACAAAAATTAAAATTTTTAAAAGCCTAAAAAAACTTTCAGAGGGGGAATGACAAAGATATCCCATGTACGGGAAATTTTTTTCCCCTGTGGGGGATGATGGGGGCCCTGAATCGCACTTCTCGAAAAGCGTAGACTTGGGGGGGATAGTTTTCGAGGTTTTTAAAAAGGGAAAAAACAGGAATAAAAAAAAAGGGGATGAAAAAAGCGGCTGAAAAATTTCCAAAGCCCAAGGCGGGGACTAAAACAGAAATTGGTTTTAAAGGGGGGGAAAAAAAATTCAGTTTCAGAAGGAAAATGGGAAAAAGAAAACTTTTGGTAATAATTGTGGAGGGAAGTGGAAAAAAAAACTCCCGGGGAACGGGGTTTTTGAGGCAAAAAAACGTTGTGTATTTTTAAAAATAGGTTAGATAAAAACATAAAGTAGGGGGGTGGGGGGTGTGGGGGTTTGGGCCTGAAATACTTGTTTTTTTTTTTGGGGGGGGTCTGGGGGCTGTTTCCCCCTTTCCCCTTTAAATGGAGGGGACCAGGGCTGGGTGGGTCATTTGGCTAATCCGGGGGGACATGGGGCCGCCCGCATAGGTTTTAAAAGGGGCCCGTTTCAGTGGGTTTTTTCTTTGCTATGTTTGTTTTGATATTTCAAAGGGGTATCAAAAGAAGGGGGAAAGGGGAATTAAGAAATCCCAAAATTTTTTCAATTTTAAAAAGAGAAATAAAAAAGGGAAAAGAGAAAAGCTAAAAAAAAAAATTATGAGGGTAAAATGGACAAGGGGGTTTTGAAGGGGCTAACCCCCAAAAAGGGTTTTTTTCAGGTTTTTAGAACAAGATTTGGGACAGGATAAAATCCCTCTTAAGGGGGTAAAATCAAGGGTTTAGATCATGCAGGGGTAATGAAATGTTTTGAAAATTTTTTGACCACTTTTTCCTTTTGGTTTTTACCCCAGGAAAAAATACTAAAAAAATTCCAGAAAAAAATAAAAGTAAAAAAAGAAAGAAAAAAATTAAAAACCCCTTTTTAAAAACCCGATTGCGGGGGAACTGTGAATGGTCCCTTTTGGGGGGCAAATAGAGAAATTAAAAAACCCAAAAGAAAAAGCCCAGGTCCGATTTAAATGTTTGCAAAAGTTTTAAAAAGGGAAAGTAAAGAGGAAAAACTTTGCAAACCCTTGGGGTAGTCTTTTAAAATTTCACGCAAAAAAATGGTCAAAGTGCCAGATTTAATTGGAAAAAAAGGTAAATGTAATCCTATTTTCAAAAATGGGACAGGCCCCAAACTTCGAAAAAATATAGGGCCAATAAGCCTTACCCCCCCTACTGGGAAAATTTATGAATTTATAAATTTTCCCGGGGAATTAAAAAGTTTTACTTTGAAAAGGGCAAATTAATGGGAAAACTTTAAAAAAAACGGTTTTTCAAAGAGGCGTTCATGTCTTTTCGAATTTTACTAACTTTTTTTTACTAAGGTAATTTTAGGGGGGTTGATCATTTGGGAATGAATACGATTTGTATTATACACTTCCCGGGAAAGCTTTTGTGGAGTTCCACATTTAGAGGCTAGTGGGAAAATTAAGGCACCGGAATGGAGGAGAAAAATTTTTTCCCGGGTAGAGGCCCTGGTTGGCCCAAAAAGGCAGGAGAGGGGTTTTTCCCTAAATGGGGGAAATTAGAGTAGGGGGGGCCCTTTTGGTTTTTTCACAATTTTATTTAAAAGGGAAATTTAAAAAGGGGAAAAAATAGGGGCCCTAAAAAAAATTTTTGATGACTTTCCCAAAAAGGGGCCCTAAAATTTTTTAAAAAGGGACATTTTGGGGGCACCCCCCAGGGGAATTGTAATTTGAGTGATGCAGTTTGGGCGTTGAAGTTGGGGGAGATGTAGTTTAAAAATAATAAAAATTGGGGAATTACCAACAATATGAAAATTAAAAAAGGGCCCCAAGTGCAACTAATGTGACATTTTATTGGGGGCAACGTTTCGGGTTGATTTTAAAACCCTGGAGAAACAAAAATTTTGCCCCAATAAAATTCACATTAAATTTTCACTTGTGTCCTTTTTTCTTTACAGATGTAGTTTAATTAAAAAAAATGGAAAAAGGTTTAAATTAAAACCCTGCCACAATTTTAAAATAAATAATATTTGAACTTAAAACTACTGAAAAGCGGGAAAAGGGGTTTTTGGAGTTCTGGTTAGGGGTAATCTAAAAAAACCCAAAACAAAAGGGGGCATTATGTTTTGCCCCAAAAAAATAAACAAAAAACCTTGTTTCACATTTTAAAGGGGCATAAAAATAAAAATCCTTTATTGGGTTTTTTTTCCCCCCTATATTTTCCTTGGGGTTGGGGGTCTTTAGGGGGCAAAGCTGCTTTAGTTTTGGTCCAAAACCCTAATTTTCAGAAAAGGATTTAAATGCTCTGGAAAACGTAAAGGGGAGGGCCCAAAATGAAACCCAAAGTATTTAGAAATCTTCCCTATGAGGGGAAAAAACTGGGGGGCCCCGAATCTGCACTCTCTCGGGAAAAACGAAAAATTTGGGGGGGGTATGAACGAGGGGGTATAAATGGAAAAAAAAGAAAAAAATAAAAGGGGGGGTAAAAAGCCATGCTAAAAAAAATCTACCAAGACAGGGGGGTCGCAGCAATGGTTTTAAATTTTAAAAAATTTATATTCAGGAAGGATTTTATAAAAAGAAAAAAATTTTGTTTGGTAATAAAATTTGGGTTAGGGGGAAAAAAAAACTCCCGGGGTTTCCCCTCATAGAAGCTAAAAACCTTTTAGTTTTAAAAGGGTTAATTTGGGTAAATACATTTTTTGGGTGTGGGGGGGGGGGTGTGAGTTGGACCTGAAATAGCTTGTGCTTCTTTGGCTATTTTCCTTTCCCCCCTTTCCCTTTCGTGGAAAGGTACCCGGGCCGACCTGACTGGTTTTTTTTTTCTTTGGGTTTTAAAACAGGGGGTTTTCTTGGACCTTGGCCCCCCGCATGGGGGCCCGTAAAGGCCCCGTTTCAGTGTTCGTTCTTTCTTAAAGGGTTTTTGGCTTTTGAGAGGGCCCCACCCCGAAGGGGTTTGTTTCCCTTTGGCGTGGGTAGGGCCCACAGGGCAAAGTGGGGGGCAAATTTCGAAATTGTAAAGGGAAAACAAAAAAATGGTCAGTGCACTTCAACCCCTTATAGTTTTTTTTCCATTTTATCAACGGTAATAGTTAAATTTTTAATAAAAAAACCCCCAAAGGGGTTTATATTATTTTCCCCTTTCCCAAATAAAATTTGTTTTTAAGGGGGGAATTACCAATAAGTTTTGATTTCTTTATTTTTTTCTACTGATATAAATAATTTTGTTTTTGAAAAAACATTTATATAAAATTTTCCTCAGCATTTATTTTCCCGAATTAAAAAATTGGGCCCATTTTAAGGGAGGGTTTTAAATGGGGTTTTTAAATTTCCCTTCCAGAGGTGAGAAAAAGAAAAACTAGGGGGGATATGGACGTGGTGAGTTAACAAAATGGTATACAGTACCGATAGTTTGGGAGGTAAGGGCACATAGGGAAAAAAGTTTTGGCAACTTTAAATTTTTATACTCCCCCGTCAAAAAAATGCAAATACCCAAAGGGGTCTTGGAAAAGAAAAAAAAAAAGCCCTTTGGGCAAATTTTTTCAAAGGGGAACTGTTGGTCTGAGAGGGGGGGCGTTGGGCCCCTCAGTGGCTACATTCTCTCTT
Organism: Cherax quadricarinatus; assembly: GCF_026875155.1. Classification (NCBI taxonomy): domain Eukaryota; kingdom Metazoa; phylum Arthropoda; class Malacostraca; order Decapoda; family Parastacidae; genus Cherax; species Cherax quadricarinatus. The sequence continues at coordinate 71,524,027 of NC_069401.1, read as the reverse complement.
CTAAAAACCCCCTGCACCCCCCCCTCCAAAAGTAATTTTTAAGGGCTCCCCCACTGTCGCTTGTCCTTTCATTTTCTTTTTTTTCAGACTATGGGAAAAGAAAATCCTTTTTTCCAGGGGTGAGGGGGGGAAATGACCCACCCCCACGTCTGCGACTTTTAAGGGTGATGGGGGTGATTTTCAAACGTCTTCACATCACTACTGGTCCTTGGGCCCACTTTTTGTACTCGATGAAGAAAGCCTTTCTGTGGGAGGCGAAACGTTTCGGGAAAGGGAAAAATGTTAACTGTTCCATAAGTCTTACCTACCACTTTCGGGGCCATAACTTACGGGGCCGGCAGCGGGAAAACCCCGGTTTACCAGGGCCAAAAACAACAACAAAGGTAAATTTTCCCTTTTTGTTTAGAAAGCGAAATGTTTTTGGAGAGACCTTTTAAAAAGGAAGGAAAAAAATAGAAAAGGGGAGTTTTCACGTTTGTTTGCCTTTTTTTGCTCTAAAGCGCAACTTATCCCATTTTCCTGACTCCCCCTTTAGCCCCAAAAACAGCGTGACCCAAATTTTCCCCAAAAAGAGTTTTTCTCCACTGCGATCTTTCCTTTTTCTTTCCCCGCTGGAAAAACCGAGGGGCCCCCGCCCACTTTTTTTTCCCAAAACATCTCCTAAAACCCCTCCTTCCAACCCTACTTCAGGTTTTCCCTACACGTCCTTCTATCAACCCTAGTTTTATGCACCCTTTTAATAAAACAATCTCCATTCTACATGGTAAAACATCTTCACCAAACCTCTTCCACTTTTCCATACCAATTAGATGTGTCATGTGCTGAACAGCATGTGAATTCTTGAAACCTCACAATCAAACGGAAAGTCACTGAGATAACACCCAGAATGGAAGTTCCATTAAAGATCAATCCCACCAGCTTCATCATTTCAAAAGGGTAACTCCAACATTTCAGTACCTCATTTCGTCAGAAACTCACCATCTTGACATGTATTTCATCGAGTTGAAGCATTTTGAAGGCAACACCTCACATCGACAACTTAGACTGACTCCTTCCTCTTCAAGTATCAAGTCGCTACTATATAATTTTTCTCGTTCTTCAAATTTCTTGCTAATGGTACAAAGATCTCAGATTGACATCAAAATATTGAGATCATTCAATCTCTTCTCTTTGTCTGTACACACAAAGACACACACACACACACACACACACACACACACACACACACACACACACACATACTCACGGCGGTCAGAGTGTAGGGGCAACAAGGCTCTCAGAATTTTAGAGTTTTCAGGGCGTGTTTTAGCTCTCAGCAGAAGCCAGTGATAGTGTGTGGGTCAGTGAACAACCCAACAAGTGACAACGAAGTCTTAATAGTGAAACAGACGGGAGGAAGACTGAAATATCAGGAAATTTGAAAGCGTCAAAGCACTACTCTTATATATATATATATATATATATTTTATATATATAATATATATATTATATATATATATATATTATATATAATATATATATATTATAATATGTCGTGCCGAATATGTAAAACTGGTCAATTAAAAAAGAACTCATTTAAAATTAAGTCCTTTCTAAAATTTTTTTATACGTTTAAAGAATATTTTTTTCATTAATGTTAATGCAAAAATTTTTAATTTTGCACCAAAAGAATCTTAGAAAACTTCCCTAACCTTATTATAACAAGAGCAATTTTTTTTTAGCCAACCCAACTAAATATTTTTAAAATACGTTTACAATAATTTAGTACTAAACAACACAGTGAAACATTTTTTTTTTCGTTGGTTCAAAATGATTTTGGAGAAATTATTGCATACACAAATTTTCACTTGTCCTATATGGCAAATGAGCGTTGTGTTTAAGCCAAGATCGCAAGTTCTGCCTATTCGGCACGACATATAATATATATATATATATATATATATATATATATATATATATATTATATATATATATTATATATATAAACACTGATCTCTGGCTGAAGGAGACTCGAACCTACGAACCTTAGGACAAGGTACGCAGTGCTTTACCAATCTACCCACACTGGACAATACCTTGGCCAATACCTTGTCCAAAAGGTCGTAGGTTCGAGTCTCCTTCACCCAGAGATCAGTGTTTGTGTATATTTCGCCTGCTCTCGCGAATTCCTTGCATTTTTAAAAAATCTCTAGTAAGGCTGATCATGCAGGGGATGAGATGAAAAAGCTGTAAGCCTTCTCCCTGAAAGCGGCTGCCTATGATCAAACGTGTAGCACATGCTACACCCCAAAGGGTTTATTGTCCAGTGGGGGTAGTTTGGGTAAAAGCACTGCGTACCTTGTCTAAGGTTCGTTTGGTTCGAGTCTCCTTCAGCCAGAGATCAGTGTTTGTGTATATTTCGCCTGCTCTCGCGAATTCTGTATATATATATATATATAAAATAATATATATATATATATATAATAATAGCTTATATAAAATATATAGCCGAGGATTCGAACCCCTGTCGTTTTTGGCCCGCCTCATGGTAAGCGAAAATCACACATGACGCTCTAACCACGGGACCACGCAATTTACAAGAAAACAAGCACCCAGCAGAGCAGGTGTTTTACCTTGATCAGAGGATATACGGTGGTGTGGGTGGGCCCCTGAGCTATTTCATTCTACTCCCCGATTGGTGCACTAGCCTCACGAGCAATATATATTATATATTATATATATATATATATATAAAAATATATATATATATATATTAAAATATATATATATATATATATTATTGTAACCAGGGGAAAGAGTGGATTAACCAATAACAACACTTTCGACTAGCCGTGTTGTTATTGATTATTAATGCCACTCGAGATAATTTGCCCTCATTCAGAACTCAAGGAAACAGTAATCCTTGATTGTGTTCAGTAGTAAATACTATCAACTAACGTCTGAAGACTATAAGTCAGAAGAACCTTCCATGAAGGGAAGAGTGCAGAGCCCGGATAGGTACACTGCAGTAAGTCCTCGCGTTGAAACGTAGAAATATTTCATGGCATGTGTGCACTGACAATCTCCAGGAAGCATAGAGGAAAAGATAAGTAACGCTCCTCTGCGGACTAACGCAAGGCATCCTTCCTACCGTGAATTGTTACGGACTTGTGTACCTGTGCCTGCCTGAATATTCGTCAGGAGACGTGTGTCAAGCATACGATAGAAGAAGTGAGGCCTCCAGCAACTATTCACCTCTTCAATCAAGTCAACGATTTTGGCGTTGTTAATCGTGGCTACGGTACAAACACCCCTATTCCTCACAAGAGGTTGATGCAAAAGCTAGAGGTTCAGGCATACATACCAGGGCAGACACTGCAATGGATCAGAGAATATCTGACAGGGAGGCAACAACGAGTCATGGTACGTGATGAGGTATTAGAGTGGGCTCCTGTGAGGAGCGGGGTTCCACGGGGGTCAGTCCTAGGACCTGTGCTGTTTTTGGTATATGTGAATGGCATAACGGAAGGGATAGACTCAAAAGTGCCCCTGTTTTTCAGATACGTAATGGGGAAATTAATGAGGAGAATTAGTCGGGTGAGGATTAGGCAGGACCCATACAGAGACCTGGACAGAGCAAAGCCTGGTCCAGCAACTGGTTCCTTGAATTTAACCCCGTCAAATGCAAAGTCATGAAGACTGGGAAGGGCAAAGGAGATCGCAGCAGAGTATAGACTAGGTGGCCAGGGTAGGGGGAGACATGATAACGACATATAAAATACTGCGGGGGAATTGACAAGGTGAACAAAGACAGGATGTTTCAGAGATGGGACACAAAAAACAAGGTCACAATGGAAGTTTAAGACTCAGATGAGTTAAAGGGATGTAAGGAAGCATTTCTTCAGTCATACAGTTGTCAGGCAGTGGAATAGCCTAGAAAGTGACGTAGTGGGGGCAGGAACCATACAAGTTTTAAGACGAGGTTAGATAAAGCTCAGGAGCAGGGAGAGAGAGAACCCAGTAGCCCAAACAGCGAAAAGGCGGGGCCAGGAGCTGTGAATCGACCCCTGTAAAACCCCAAATAAGGAACCACACACACAGACACACATACACACACACACACACACACACACACACACATACACACACAGAACACACACACACACACAGACACAAAACACACACAGACAACACACACACACACACACACACAGAACACACAAAAACACCACACACACACACACACACAGACACACACACACACACACACACACACACACACACACACACACCACACACACAATATATAATACGTGATCAAACACGTAACAATATGTACTAAACATATATATATATATATATATATATATATATATACATTTAAACATATAATTTTTTTCATTAGTGATAATGTGAAAATCATAATTTTTTCACCAAAAGAATCTTTGAAAACTTACCTAACCTTATTATAACAAGAACAATTTATTTTAGCCTAACCCAACTAAATATATTTTAGATACGTTTTCAATAATTTAATACTAAACAAACACATTGAAATATATTTTTTCGTTAGGTTCAGAATGATTTTGGCGAAATTATTGCATACACAAATTTTCACTTGTCTTATATGGCAAGCTGAGCGTTGCTATTTAAGCCAAAATCGCAAGTTCTGCCTATTCGGCACGACATATATATATATATATATATATATATATATATATATATATATGTCGTGCCGAATAGGCAGAACTTGCGATTTTGGCTTAAATAGCAACGCTCAGCTTGCCATATAAGACAAGTGAAAATTTGTGTATGCAATAATTTCGCCAAAATCATTCTGAACCTAACGAAAAAAATATATTTCAATGTGTTTGTTTAGTATTAAATTATTGAAAACGTATCTAAAATATATTTAGTTGGGTTAGGCTAAAATAAATTGTTCTTGTTATAATAAGGTTAGGTAAGTTTTCTAAGATTCTTTTGGTGCAAAATTATAGATTTTCACATTATCACTAATGAAAAAAATATATGTTTAAATGTATAAGAGAAAATTTTAGAAAGGACTTAATTTTAAATGAGTTCTTGCTAATTGACCAGTTTTACATATTCGGCACGACATATATATATATATATATATATATATATATATATATATTATATACAAGGAATTCGCGAGAGCATGCGAAATATACACAAACACTGATCTCTGGCTGAAGGAGACTCGAACCTACGAACCTTAGGACAAGGTACGCAGTGCTTTACCAATCTACCCACACTGGACAATACCTTGGCGTGTAGCATGAGCTACACGTTTGATCCAAGGCAGCCAGCTTTCAGGGAGAAGGCTTACAGCTTTTCATCTCATCCCCTGCATGCATCAGCCTTACTAGAGATTTTAGCAATGCAAGGAATTCGCGAGAGCATGCGAAATATACACAAACACTGATCTCTGGCTGACACAGCCTCGAACCTTCTCCCTGAAAGCTGGCTGCCTTGGATCAAACGTGTAGCACATGCTACACGCCAAGGTATTGTCCAGTGTGGGTAGATTGGTAAAGCACTGCGTACCTTGTCCTAAGGTTCGTAGGTTCGAGTCTCCTTCAGCCAGAGATCAGTGTTTATATATGTATATCTGTGTGTGTGTGTGTGTGTGTGTGTGTGTATACTCACCTATTTGTACTCACCTATTTATGGTTGCAGGGGTTGATTCATAGCTCTTGGCCCCGCCTCTTCACTGATTGCTACTACGTCCACTCTCTCCCTGCTTCATGAGATTTATGAAACTTCGTCTTAAAACTATATGTATGTGTGTGTGTGTGTGTGTGTGTGTGTGTGTGTGTGTGTGTGTGTGTGTGTATGTATGTATGTGTGTGTGTGTGTGTGTGTGTGTGTGTGTGTGTATGTGTGTGTGTGTGTGCCCAATATATTCTAATATTATTAATCAGCTTCCAGCCAGGAAGATTTCATACTATGAATGCAAGTTTTTTTTATTTAGAGCTGAAATTAAGATTTGTGAAGCAACTCTCCTCATTTGTTTTAACAAGCAGCCTTGTAACTCATCATGACTCGAGAATGTACATTTTTAGAGCGTGTTTATCTTATACATTAGTGAGTGTGTTACTGGACACCAACTGCCAGCAACGCATACGGAAAATATTAGTTTTAATTGTTAAAAAACACTGAAGATGAGACGAGAGAGACAAGTGCCGAGAGGCTGTAGTGACACACATATATAAACAAAGATTCTGGATTATTCTGGCGTTTCTTTCTGTGAAGAACATCGAGTTATTATGCACAGAGCGAAACTCTCTTCTTGGTTCAAGGTAGAGAAATGTAACAGGTATTTGACCCCAGATACAAGTATGTGATCCAAAATACATGTTTGTGAACCAAGATACAAGTTTGTGATCCAAGACACAAGTATTTGACCCATCACACACGTATGTAATTCATGGCACAACTATGTAAACCAAGACACAAGTACGCGAACTAATAGGCAGTTATGTGAATCAAGACACATGAATGTTAACCAAGACACATGTATGTGAACCAAGGCAGAGGTATGTTAACAAAGACACGTTGTGTAGTTTTAAAAATAGGTTAGATAAATACATGAGTAGGTGTGGGTGGGTGTGAGTTGGACCTGACTAGCTTGTGCTGCTGGGTCTGGTGCAGTGCTCCATCCTTGAGTGGAGATGATCAGTCTGGGTGGGTCATTGGGCTAATCCGGGGGGAGGATCATTGGTCTAATCCGGGGGGGGGGACATGGACCTGCTCCGCATGGGTCAGTAGGCCTGTTGCAGTGTTCCTTCTTTCTTATTTTCTTATGTATGTGATCCAAGACACAAGTATGTAAACCAAGACACCAGTATGTGAACCAAGGCACAAGTATGTGACCCAAAACACAAGTATGTGAACCAAGGCACAGGTATGTTAACAAAGACACAAGTATGTGAACCAAGACACAAGTATGTGAACTAAGGCACAAGTATGTGAACCAAGACACAAGTATGTGAACCAAGACACAAGTATTTGAAAAAGAAACATGTGATCCATGACACAAGTATGTGAAACAAGACACAAGTATGTGATCCAAGTCACAGCTATGTGAGCCAAGACAAAAGTATTTGAACCAAGACACAACTATCTGATCTAAGACACAAGTATGTGATCCAAGACTCAAATATGTGATCAAAGACACAAGTATGTGACCCATGACACCCATGACACACGTATGTGATCCAAGACACAACTTGACTCAAGAAATCGTAATGACACGATTGCAAACAAACGCGACGGGCTGGAGTTTTGAGACTATGACCGCGGGTTCAATCCCGGCCGGGGGTATGGTTTCAAGACACAACTATGTGAACCAAGACACAATTATCTGATCTAAGACAAGTATGTGATCCAAGACACAACTATGTGAGACAAGACACAAGTATGTGAACCAAGACACAAGTATGTCATCTCAAACACAAGTATGTGATCCAAGACACAAGCATGTGAACCAATACACAGGTATGTGTATCAAGACACAGGTATATGAACCAAGTCACAAGTATGTGAACCAAGACACAAGTATGTGAACCAAGACACAAGTCTGTGACCCAAGACACACGTATGTGACCGAAGACTCATGTATGTGAACCAAGGCACAAGTATGTGAACCAATACACAGGTATGTGAACCAAGACACAAGTATGTGATCCAAGACACACGTATGTACCCCAAGACACATGTATGTGACCCAACAGAAGTATGTGACCCAAAACACAAGTATGTGAACCAAGACACATGTATGTTAACCAAGACACAAGTATGTGAATTAAGACACAAGTACGTGAACCAAGACTCGAGTATGTGAACCAAAACACAAGTATGTGACCCAACACAAATATGTGAACCAAGACACAAGTATGTAAACTAAGACACAAGTATGTGAAACAAGACACAAGTATGTGAACTAAGACACAAGTATGTGAACCAAGACACAAGTATGTGAAACAAGACACAAGTATGTGAACCAAGACACAAGTATGTGAACTAAGACACAAGTATGTGAACCAAGACACAAGTATGTGAACCAAGACACAAGTATGTGAACTAAGACACAAGTATGTGAACCAAGACACAAGTATGTGAACCAAGACACAAGTATGTGAACTAAGACACAAGTATGTGAACCAAAACACAAGTATGTGACCCAACACAAATATGTGAACCAAGACACAAGTATGTGAACTAAGACACAAGTATGTGAAACAAGACACAAGTATGTGAACTAAGACACAAGTATGTGAACCAAGACACAAGTACGTGAACCAAATCATAAGTATGTGGACCAACTTTTAACATTTCTTTGATAAGTTGTTTTAGTTTTTCTACTCTCGAAGCCCGGCCATGGGCCAAGCCTGTCTGATGCTTGCCTGGTCAACCAGGCTTTTGCTGCTGGCGTCCTTCTTTTCTACACATCCATTACAGCTTGGTTGATCTGGTACCTGTTGAGGATACTTGTCCAGTTTCCTCTTGAAGACCTCAGTACTTTTCCAAGCAGTGTTTCTGACGTCTTCTGGTAAGATATTGAATAGTCTAGAACCACGAATGTTGATACAATGTCCTGCCATTGTGCCAACAGCGCTCTTGCTTTTCCTCCTATAACTCTCACTTTAGTCCATTGTTATGGCAGTGTGCAGATTGGGGACCAAGTCCTAGAGTAATTTCGTGTATATTTTATTATATATATCTCTCCGCTCGAGGGTGGAGGCGTTTCCAGTAATTTATATGTTTTTTATGGCACTATGCGGGCCGTATATAATCTTTCTATGTGATCCAGCCTTGATATCATCCTTGCCCTGAACGGGGCCATCATCACTGAGCAATACTCTAACGAGTATTTTGTCAGCATTGACACTAATTCCCAGATTTTGAATATTCTCGTCATCCATTCCGTCATTTTCCTGGCTGTACTGAAATTTGCCTTAATATATTCTTAGTAAGAAAGATGTTTAGTCGACAGACTTTATAAAGATCTGCCCAGAGCGAAAACTTTTCAACTTAAATGTTTGTTCTGTTATTTCCCTCTTTGTCCAATAACAGTTAACATTACCTGGCATTATCATAACCTGTTGTTACCATAACCTGTTGTTACCATAACCTGTTGTTACCATAACCTGTTGTTACCATAACCTGTTGTTACCATAACCTGTTGTTACCATAACCTGTTGTTACCATAACCTGTTGTTACCATAACCTGTTGTTACCATAACCTGTTGTTACCATAACCTGTTGTTACCATAACCTGGTATTACCATAACCAGACATTACCATAAGCTGTCGCTACCATAACCTGGCATTATCATAACCCGGCATTATCATAACCTGGCATTATCATAACCCGGCATTATCATAACCTGGCATTATCATAACCTGGCATTATCATAACCCGGCATTATCATAACCTGGCATTATCATAACCTGGCATTATCATAACCCGGCATTATCATAACCTGGCATTATCATAACCCGGCATTATCATAACCCGGCATTATCATAACCTGGCATTTTCATAACCCGGCATTATCATAACCCGGCATTATCATAACCTGGCATTATCATAACCCGGCATTATCATAACCTGGCATTATCATAACCCGGCATTATCATAACCTGGCATTATCATAACCCGGCATTATCATAACCTGGCATTATCATAACCCGGCATTATCATAACCCGGCATTATCATAACCCGGCATTATCATAACCTGGCATTATCATAACCTGGCATTACCATAACTTGCCCGTGAGGAATGAAGCCTCGAATCTTCAGGGAAGATGTAATGTAATTCCTTTAATATAACTTTAATGAATAAGCTATTATGAGTATACTCTGATCCGCTAAGACGTATTAGTGGCGTAGGTGGTACCACATACCTTAACGCTAAGACCTATTAGTGGCGTAGGTGGTACCACATACCTTAACGCTAAGACCTATTAGTGGCGTAGGTGGTACCACATACCTTAACACTAAGACCTATTAGTGGCGTACGTGGTACCACATACCTTAACGCTAATACCTATTAGTGGCGTAGGTGGTACCACATACCTTAAACATGTGTTTATAGAAGCTTAAAAGTAGATCACCGTGAGTTCAATTGAAACTGCTTCACCAGTGGCCGTAGGCAGGTATTTAGGTAGGTATTTAGGCATGTATTTAGGTAGATATTTAAGTTGATATTTAGGTAGGTATTTAGATAGGTTTTCAAGTAGGTAAGCTGAGAAGTGGACACCTTAACAATGAGAGTACACGACTAGCAAACAGGGTGTGAAAAGTGAAGTAGAGATTCAGGTCTGTCATGTGCTATCTGCTAATGGGACGATGTAGAGGGAAGACTTAGCATGTAAACTCGTAAGAGGAGATGAAGAGGCGACGGTAGACATACAACAATGTACACAGTAAAGCTGATTCTCACGTAGTGGAGTAGATGTGACTTCCAGAGGGAAAGTAAAGATGACAAGAGCTTATGAAAATGGTCTAGATAATCGACAGGTTGAGGAATGAGACACTTCTTCAGTCCAATTCAGAAAATAACAGGGGAAGATGAGGTGGAGTTTGAGGTAGGCAGTCCCTCAGCCTGGAGGTAGAATAACACCTAAGGCATCTTACTAGGGCCTCATCTCTTAAAGGTCCATTGACCTGCACAAAACTGTTCGGGGGTCAGTCAGGAAATTGATCATTCACGTCATCTACCATCCACATGACAAAGAGGCTGGTAGGCGGAGCTGAATTCAACATTCCTCTGCAAAAAAAAAAAACAACCATAAGCCACGTGCAAACGACCTACACCACAGTCATTCACACAAGAATTCATATGCAAAAGCGACAGTCTTCCTCCCCTGCCCTCCCTTCACACTACCATGACCATAACCTGACATTAACCTGATCTTTCATTAGCATAATCTGCCATTACCATGAGCTGCTATTAAACCTGTAAAACCAGAGCCCTGAAACATCATTTAAGGATCATCATTATTATCAGAATCATCATCATTATCATCATCATCATCATGAGTAAGCGCTAAATCCACGACATACAACGCCTAGCAATGCGAGGTAATCGGCCTTGAGATTATTTTTAGGCCTCCACTTCTCATATAAATTTTGTTTCGGAATTGGCAGGACGAATCCTTCTTTCAGTCAGGTATGAGAGGCAATAAACTTCCTGAAGTCAAGACAAGAGTCATCTTTCCTCATATTTCTCGGCAATTTGGTCTTCCGTTGTTTTATTCAGCGAAATGTACTAATAAGGTCACTTGTGTTATCAGTGAAGACTCCACTGTAATCAGTGAGGACTCCACTGTAATCAGTGAGGACTCCACTGTAATCAGTGAGGACTCCACTGTAATCAGTGAGGACTCCACTGTAATCAGTGAGGACTCCACTGTAATCAGTGAGGACTCCACTGTAATCAGTGAGGACTCCACTGTAATCAGTGAAGACTCCACTGTAATCAGTGAAGACTCCACTGTAATCAGTGAAGACTCCACTGTAATCAGTGAAGACTCCACTGTAATCAGTGAGGACTCCACTGTAATCAGTGAGGACTCCACTGTAATCAGTGAGGACTCCACTGTAATCAGTGAGGACTCCACTGTAATCAGTGAGGACTCCACTGTAATCAGTCTGAATTACCATACTGTCGATATTTAATCAATTCACTACTTTGTTGTTTCGCCTAAGTAATCTTAAATTTAATTTATATATCATAAGGATGAGGTGTAACTACTAAGGCTTCTTGAGGATGCTGGGTAATGCTCCTGGGCTCCTTGAAGATAGCTTTACCATGCTCTTTTAAAGAGATGATTTTGTGCTCTATTGCACTATACTGCGACGCTAAAGTTCACCACGAGAGTTCCTTGCAAAATTATGTTTGTGTGTGGTATTTTTGTTGAAAGAATGAGCCAAAGCAGAGGCAAAATTGCCCACTCGTTCTTGCTTAGCCAGTGAATAAAAAGAGTTAAGCAGGTCTTGTGTTGCAAGAGTAACTCCACATGCACACTCCCTCCTGCAAGGCTGCACATTAAGGATACCAGGATGACACTTTGGTGTTCTCTACAACACTGATGCTGAAACACAGCAAGTGACGCAACTTAATATTTTGTTCTGAGGTTACAAACATACACAGTAAGTAACAAACGAGCGAGAATAAATAAGTACGAGAACAACCAAGCATAAAAAAAAGCAAAAATATAAAAAGTGACAGAACAAAGCAGTACGAGACCAATTGAACATTAAAATGGTATAAAATACCGACAGGTTGTTAGGTAAGACACATATGCAACAGTTAGGTATCTTTATTATGAAACGTTTCGCCTACACAGTAGGCTTCTTCAGTCGAGTACGGAAAAGTTGATAGAAGCAGAAGAGACTTGAAGACGATGTAATCAGTCCATCACCCTTAAAGATTTGAGGTGGTCAGTCCCTCAGTCTGGAGAAGAGCATTGTGGAAGTTGACTGAAGAAGCCTACTGTGTAGGCGAAACGTTTCATAATAAAGATACCTAACTGTTGCATATGTGTCTTACCACTACAACCAGTGCGCTAATATTTTTACATTACAAATAGTAATACAACACAGCAAACAACAAGCGAGACAACAACATAAACAACATACAAACAATACTAAAGTGACGAACAAAGGGACTGACAACAATGCATCATTCAACAACTGGAATAAAATTAGAGATGGTGTATGTAATGTCTTGCAATCTTGTTTCTTTATTTGTCTTTCGACTAACATAGCTACTTAGTCGATAACGTAAATAAAGATATAACAGAGATAGTGCTTAATAACAAGTAATATCCAACCTCACAGAAGAATAATAATACGAGACACACTCACTGGAAAAAAATAAGTACGAGAAGCACTTAGCAAAAGTTTCATAAAAAGAACCAAACGGAATGCACGTGAACAACCGTCAAGAAAACATAGTTCAATTGAGACATAACAGGGGGTAAGACCTGCAAAGGTAGGAGGCTCGCAACCCCCCTTACATAAACGGCTGATTATGACAGGGACGAGGCTAAATCATCCAGCAGGGATGACACCAACAAGGTAGAGGCACGAACGCAAGCCGCACAACAAACACCACGAAGACAAGCAACGGTACAAACAGAACATAATAAAGGGAGTAGGCTATGTTGAGTATGTTGTCTGTTACCTAACAAATAGAGACAAAACATAAGAGAACAAAATGAAGAGAAGAAAATAGAGAACAAATCAATAGAGAACAAAGCAAATAATCAAACAGAGAACAAAAATAGTGAACAAAGTACAGCATAAAATAATTTCAGGGAGAGGCAGTAGGGCAGGTAAAGGATCAGGAGAGGCGGGGACTGCCAGGTAAGCAAGATGAGACCAAGGAGAGGCAGGAGAGCAGGTAGGGCAGGAGAGGCAGTAATGCAGGGAGAGGCAGGGAAGAGCAAGTAAGCAGGAGAGGCAGGGAGAGGCAGGAGAGGCAGAGAGGCAAGAAGCAGAGCAGAGAGGCAGGGAGAGCAGTATAGAGCAGGGGAGGGTGAGGGTGAGGGAGCAAGGGAAAGAAGAGAGGAGAAGGTAAGGAGAGTAGAGCATGGGAGAGGCATGGTAAGGCAGGAGATGAGCAGGAGAGCAAGTAGAGGCATGGAAGCAGGTAGAGGCAGGAGAAGGCAGGGAGAGGCAGTAGATAAAGGCAGGTAGAGGCAGGGAGAGGCAGGAGAGGCAGGGAGAGGCAGGGAGAGGCAGGGAGAGGCAGGGAGAGGGCAGGGAGAGGCAGGAGAGGCAGGGAGAGGCAAGGGAGAGGCAGGTAGAGGCAGGGAGAGGCAGGGAGGCAGGGAGAGGCAGGGAAGAGGCAGGGAGAGGCAGGAGAGGCAGGGAGAGGCAGGGAGAGGCAGGAGAGGCAAGGTAGAGGCAGGGAGAGGCAGGTAGAGGCATGGGAGAGCAGGGGAGAGGCAGGGAGAGGCAGGAGAGAGGCAGGGAGAGGCAGGGAGAGGCAGGTGAGTAGGCAGGGAGAGGCAGGTAGAGGCAGGTAGAGGCAGGGAGAGGCAGGGAGAGGCAGGGAGAGGCAGGAGAGGCAGTGAGAGGCAGGTAGAGGCAGGGAGAGGCAGGAGAGGCAGGGGAGAGGCAGGTAGAGGCAGGGAGAGGCAGGGAGAGGCAGGAGAGGCAGGAGAGCAGGGAGAGGCAGGGAGAGGCAGGAGAGGCAGGGAGAGCAGGTAGAGGCAGGGAGAGGCAGGTAGAGGCAGGAGAGGCAGGAGAGGCAGGGAGAGGCAGGGAAGGCAGGAGAGGCAGGTAGAGGCAGGGAGAGGCAGGTAGAGGCAGGGAGAGGCAGGGAGAGGCAGGGAGAGATAAGGCAGGAGAGGCAGGGGAGAGGCAGGTAGAGGCAGGGAGAGGCAGAGAGGCAGTAGAGGCAGGGAGAGGCAGGAAGGCAGGAGAGGCAGGGAGAGAGCAGGTAGAGGCAGGGAGAGGCAGGGAGAGGCAGGAGAGGCAGGTAGAGGCAGGGAGAGGCAGGGAGAGGCAGGTAGAGGCAGGGAGAGGCAGGTAGAGCAGGGAGAGGCAGGGAGAGGCAGGTAGAGGCAGGGAGAGGCAGGAGAGGCAGGTAGAGGCAGGGAGAGGCAGGAGAGAGCAGGTAGGAGGCAGGGAGAGCCAGGTAGAGGCAGGGTAGACGCAGGTAGAGGCAGGGAGAGGCAGGAGAGGCAGGTAGAGGCAGGGAGAGGCAGGGAGAGGCAGGAGAGGCAGGGAGAGGCAGGGAGAGGCAAGTGAGAGGCAGGAGAGGCAGGGAGAGGCAGGGAGAGGCAGGGAGAGGCAGGTAGAGGCAGGAGAGGCAGGGAGAGGCAAGGTAGAGGCAGGGAGAGGCAGGGAGAGGCAGGGAGAGGCAGGGAGAGGCAGGGAGAGGCAGGTAGAGGCAGGGAGAGGCAGGGATAGGCAGGGTAGAGGCAGGGAGAGGCAGGTAGAGGCAGGGAGAGGCAGGTAGAGGCAGGGAGAGGCAGGTAGAGGCAGGGAGAGGCAGGGAGAGGCAGGTAGAGCAGGAGAGGCAGGGCAGGGAGAGGCAGGTAGAGGCAGGGAGAAGGCAGGGAGAGGCAGGAGAGGCAGGGAGAGGCAGTAGAGGCAGGGAGAGGCAGGTAGAGGCAGGGAGAGGCAGGAGAGGCAGGGAGAGGCAGGTAGAGGCAGGGAGAGGCAGGAGAGGCAGGGAGAGGCAGGGAGAGGCAGGTAGAGGCAGGAGAGGCAGGAGAGGCAGGAGAGGCAGGGAGAGGCAGGTAGAGGCAGGGAGAGGCAGGGAGAGGCAGGAGAGGCAGGGTAGAGGCGGTAGAGGCAGGGAGAGGCAGGTAGAGGCAGGGAGAGGCAGGGAGAGGCAGAGAGGCAGGAGAGGCAGGGAGAGGCAGGAGAGGCAGGGAGAGGCAGGGAAGAGGCAGGTAGAGCAGGGAGAGGCAGGTAGAGGCAGGGAGAGGCAGGTAGAGGCAGGTAGAGCAGGGAGAGGCAGGGAGAGGCAGGGAGAGGCAGGGAGAGGCAGGAGAGGCAGGGAGAGGCAGGAGAGGCAGAGAGGCAGGTAGAGAAGCAGGTGAGCGGTAGGGCAGGGAGAGGCAGGTAGAGGCAGGGAGAGGCAGGTAGAGGCAGGGAGAGGCAGGGAGAGGCAGGTAAGAGGCAGGGAGAGGCAGGGAGAGGCAGTAGAGGCAGGGAGAGGCAGGGAGAGGCAGGGAGAGGCAGGTAAGCAGGGAGGCAGGTAGAGGCAGGGAGAGGCAGGTAGGCAGGAGAGGCAGGAGAGGCAGGTAGAGGCAGGGAGAGCAGGGAGGCAGGGAGAGGCAGGGAGAGGCAGGGAGAGGCAGGGAGAGGCAGGAGAGGCAGGGAGAGGCAGGTAGAGGCAGGGAGAGGCAGGTAGAGGCGGGAGAGGCAGGTGAGGGAGGCAGGTAGAGGCAGGGAGAGGCAGGGAGAGGCAGGAAGGAGGCAGGGAGAGGCAGGGAGGCAGGGAGAGGCGGTAGAGGCAGGAGAGGCAGGGAGAGGCAGGTAGAGGCAGGGAGAGGCAGGTAGAGGCAGGGAGAGGCAGGTAGAGGCAGGGAGAGGCAGGGAGAGGCAGGGAGAGGCAGGGAGAGGCAGGAGAGGCAGGGAGAGGCAGGTAGAGGCGGAGAGGCAGGTAGAGGCAGGAGAGGCAGGAGAGGAGGGAGAGGCAGGTAGAGGCAGGGAGAGGCAGGCAGAAGGCAGGTAGAGGCAGGGAGAGGCAGGGAGAGGCAGGGAGAGGCAGGGAGAGGCAGGTGAGAAGGCAGGTAGAGGCAGGGAGAGGCAGGGAGAGCAGGGAGAGGCAGGGAGAGGCAGGGAGAGGCAGGGAGAGGCAGGTAGAGGCAGGGAGAGGCAGGTAGAGGCAGGGAGAGCAGGTAGAGGCAGGGAGAGGCAGGTAGAGGCAGGAGAGGCAGGGAGAGGCAGGTAGAGGCAGGGAGAGGCAGGTAGAGGCAGGGAGAGGCAGGAGAGGCAGGAGAGGCAGGAGAGGCAGGGAGAGCAGGGAGAGGCAGGGAGAGGCAGGGAGAGGCAGGAGAGGCAGGGAGAGGCAGGTAGAGGCAGGGAGAGGCAGGTAGAGGCAGGAGAGGCGCAGGGAGAGGCAGGTAGAAGGCAGGAGAGGCAGGTAGAGGCAGGTAGAGGCAGGGAGAGGCAGGAGAGGCAGGGAGAGGCAGGGAGAGGCAGGAGAGGCAGGGAGAGGCAGGTAGAGGCAGGGAGAGGCAGGTAGAGGCAGGGAGAGGCAGGTAGAGGCAGGAGAGGCAGGAGAGGCAGGTAGAGGCAGGGAGAGGCAGGGAGAGGCAGGGAGAGGCAGGGAGAGCAGGTAGAGGCAGGGAGAGGCAGGTAGAGGCAGGGAGAGGCAGGGAGAGGCAGGTAGAGGCAGGAGAGGCAGGTAGAGGCAGGGAGAGGCAGGTAGAGGCAGGGAGAGGCAGGAGAGGCAGGGAGAGGCAGGGAGAGGCAGGGAGAGGCAGGGAGAGGCAGGTAGAGGCAGGGAGAGGCAGGTAGAGGCAGGAGAGGCAGTAGAGGCAGGGAGAGCAGGTAGAGGCAGGGAGAGGCAGGGAGAGGCAGGTAGAGGCAGGGAGAGGCAGGTGAGAGGCAGGGAGAGGCAGGGAGAGGCAGGTAGAGGCAGGGAGAGGCAGGGAGAGGCAAGGAGTAGAGGCAGGGAGAGGCAGGTAGAGGCAGGGAGAGGCAGGAGAGGCAGGTAGAGGCAGGAGAGGCAGGAGAGGCAGTAAGAGGCAGGAAGGCAGGTAGAGGCAGGGAGAGGCAGGGAGAGGCAGGGAGAGGCAGGAGAGGCAGGTAGAGGCAGGGAGAGGCAGGTAGAGGCAGGGAGAGCAGGTAGAGGCAGGGAGAGGCAGGAGAGGCAGGTGAGAGGCAGGGAGAGGCAGGAGAGGCACGTAGAGGCAGGGAGAGGCAGGTAAGGGCAGGAGAGGCAGGTAGAGGCAGGAGAGGCAGGTAGAGGCAGGAGAGGCAGGGAGAGGCAGGTAGAGGCAGGGAGAGGCAGGTAGAGGCAGGGAGAGGCAGGGAGAGGCAGGGAGAGGCAGGGAGAGGCAGGGAGAGGCAGGGAGAGGCAGGTAGAGGCAGGGAGAGGCAGGAGAGGCAGGGAGAGGCAGGGTAGAGGCAGGGAGAGGCAGGGAGAGGCAGGAGAGGCAGGGAGAGGCAGGTAGAGGCAGGGAGAGGCAGGAGAGCAGGGAGAGGCAGGAGAGGCAGGGAGAGCGGAGAGGCAGGTAGAGGCAGGGAGAGGCAGGGAGAGGCACGGAGAGGCAGGGAGAGGCAGGTAGAGGCAGGGAGAGGCAGGGAGAGGCAGGGAGAGGCAGGTAGAGGCAGGGGGAGAGGCAGGAGAGGCAGGAGAGGAGGAGAGGCAGGAGAGAGTAAGGCAGGGAGAGGCAGGGAGAGGCACGGAGAGGCAGGGAGAGGCAGTGGGAGAGGCAGGGAGAGGCAGGGAGAGGCAGGTAGAGGCAGGAGACAGAGCAGGGAGAGGTAGGTAGAGGCAGGTAGGAGAGGCAGGAGAGGCAGGGAGAGGCAGGGAGAGGCAGGTAGAGGCAGGGAGAGGCAGGTAGGAGGCAGGGAGGGCAGGTAGAGGCAGGAGAGGCAGGTAGAGGCAGGAGAGGCAGGGAGAGGCAGGGAGAGGCAGGAGAGGCAGGGAGAGGCAGGTAGAGGCAGGGAGAGGCAGGTAGAGGCAGGGAGAGGCAGGTAGAGGCAGGGAGAGGCAGGGAGAGGCAGGTAGAGGCAGGAGCAGAGGGCCGGTAGAGGCAGGAGAGGCAGGTAAGGCAGGGAGAGGCAGGTAGAGGCAGGGAGAGGCAGGGAGAGGCAGGAGAGGCAGGTAGAGGCAGGGAGAGGCAGGTAGAGGCAGGGAGAGGCAGGTAGAGGCAGGGGGGAGAGGCAGGTAGAGGCAGGTAGAGGCAGGAGAGGCAGGTAGAGGCAGGGAGAGGCAGGTAGAGGTCAGGGAGAGGCATGGTAGAAGGCAGGGGAGAGCAGGAGAAGGCAGGTAGAGGCAGCAGGAGAGGCAGGAGAGGCAGGGAGAGGCAGGGAGAGGCAGGGAGGCAGGGAGAGGCAGGGAGAGGCAGGGAGAGGCAGGTAGAGGCAGGGAGAGGCAGGTAGAGGCAGGGAGAGGCAGGTAGAGGCAGGGAGAGGCAGGTAGAGGCAGGGAGAGGCAGGGAGAGGCAGGTAGAGGCAGGGAGAGGCAGGTAGAGGCAGGGAGAGGCAGGTAGAGGCAGGGAGAGGCAGGGAGAGGCAGGGAGAGGCAAGGGAGAGCAGGGAGAGGCAGGGAGAGGCAGGGAGAGGCAGGGAGAGCAGGTAGAGGCAGGGAGAGGCCAGGAAGGCAGGTAGAGGCAGGGAGAGGCAGGTAGAGGCAGGAGAGGCAGGTAGAGGCAGGGAGAGGCAGGGAGAGGCAGGGAGAGGCAGGGAGAGGCAGGGAGAGGCAGGTAGAGGCAGGGAGAGGCAGGTAGAGGCAGGAGAGCAGGTAGAGGCAGGGAGAGGCAGGTAGAGGCAGGGAGAGGCAGGGAGAGGCAGGTAGAGGCAGGGAGAGGCAGGGAGAGGCAGGTAGAGGCAGGGAGAGGCAGGTAGAGGCAGGGAGTAGGCAGGTAGAGGCAGGGAGAGGCAGGTAAGGCAGGGAGAGGCAGGTAGAGGCAGGGAGAGGCAGGTAGAGGCAGGGAGAGGCAGGGAGAGGCAGGGAGAGGCAGGAGAGGCAGGGAGAGGCAGGGAGAGCAGGTAGAGGCAGGGAGAGGCAGGTAGAGGCAGGGAGAGGCAGGTAGAGGCAGGAGAGGCAGGGAGAGGCAGGTAGAGGCAGGGAGAGGCAGGTAGAGGCAGGGAGAGGCAGGTAGAGGCAGGGAGAGGCAGGGAGAGGCAGGGAGAGGCAAGGGAGAGGCAAGGGAGAGGCAAGGGAGAGGCAGGGAGAGGCAGGGAGAGGCAGGGAGAGGCAGGGAGAGGCAGGGAGAGGCAGGTAGAGGCAGGGAGAGGCAGGGAGAGGCAGGGAGAGGCAGAGAGAGGCAGGGAGAGGCAGGGAGAGGCAGATAGAGGCAGGGAGAGGCAGGGAGAGGCACGGAGAGGCAGGGAGAGGCAGGTAGAGGCAGGGAGAGGCAGGGAGAGGCAGGGAGAGGCAGGTAGAGGCAGGGAGAGGCAGGGGAGGCAGGGAGAGGTAGTAGAGGCAGGTAGAGGCAGAGAGGCAGGGAGAGGCAGGGAGAGGCAGGGAGAGGCAGGGAGAGGCACGGAGAGGCAGGGAGAGGCAGGTAGAGCAGGGAGAGGCAGGGAGAGGCAGGAGAGGCAGTAGAGGCAGGGAGAGGCAGAGAGAGGCAGGGAGAGGCAGGGAGAGGCAGGTAGAGGCAGGTAGAGGCAGGGAGAGGCAGGGAGAGGCAGGTAGAGGCAGTAGAGGCAGGTAGAGGCAGGGAGAGGCAGGGAGAGGCAGGTAGAGGCAGGGAGAGGCAGGGAGAGGCAGGTAGAGGCAGGGAGAGGCAGGGAGAGGCAGGGAGAGGCAGGGAGAGGCAGGGAGAGGCAGGGAGAGGCAGGAGAGGCAGGGAGAGGCAGGGAGAGGCAGGTAGAGGCAGGAAGAGGCAGGGAGAGGCAGGAAGAGGCAGGGAGAGGCAGGTAGATGCAGGGAGAGGCAGGGAGAGGCAGGTAGAGGCAGGGAGAGGCAGGGAGAGGCAGGTAGAGGCAGGGAGAGGCAGGGAGAGGCAGGTAGAGGCAGCACCAGAGGCAGGGAGAGGCAGGTAGAAGCAGGAGAGGCAGGGAGAGGCAGGTAGAGGCAGGGAGAGGCAGGGAGAGGCAGGTAGAGGCAGGGAGAGGCAGGGAGAGGCAGGGAGAGGCAGGTAGAGGCAGGGAGAGGCAGGGAGAGGCAGGGAGAGGCAGGTAGAGGCAGGGAGAGGCAGGGAGAGGCAGGTAGAGGCAGGGAGAGGCAGGGAGAGGCAGGTAGAGGCAGGGAGAGGCAGGGAGAGGCAGTTAGAGGCAGGGAGAGGCAGGGAGAGGCAGGTAGAGGCAGGGAGAGGCAGGGAGAGGCAGGGAGAGGCAGGGAGAGGCAGGGAGAGGCAAGGGAGAGGCAGGAGAGGCAGGGAGAGGCAGGGAGAGGCAGGGAGAGGCAGGTAGAGGCAGGGAGAGGCAGGGAGAGGCAGGGAGAGGCAGGTAGAGGCAGGTAGAGGCAGGGAGAGGCAGGGAGAGGCAGGTAGAGGCGGTAGAGGCAGGGAGAGGCAGAGAGAGGCAGGTAGAGGCAGGGAGAGGCAGGGAGAGCAGGTAGAGCAGGGAGAGGCAGGGAGAGGCAGGGAGAGGCACGGAGAGGCAGGGAGAGGCAGGGAGAGGCAGGGAGAGGCAGGGAGAGGCAGGGAGAGGCAAGGAGAGGCACGGTGTTAACAATATAAGAGGCAGTAGCATGTCTACGGAGGCAGCACTACAGAGGCAGTTGTTCTTATAGATAGGCAGCTGCATGTCTACTGTGTCAGTTGCACATATACAGAAGCAGTTGCATGTCTGCAGAGACAGTGCATGTCTACAGAGACAGTGCATGTCTACAGAGACAGTGCATGTCTACAGAGACAGTGCATGTCTACAGAGACAGTGTGTGTCTACAGAGACAGTGCATGTCTACAGAGACAGTGTGTGTCTACAGAGACAGTGCATGTCTACAGAGACAGTGCATGTCTGCAGAGACAGTGCATGTCTGCAGAGACAGTGCATGTCTACAGAGACAGTGTGTGTCTACAGAGACAGTGCATGTCTACAGAGACAGTGCATGTCTGCAGAGACAGTGCATGTCTACAGAGACAGTTGTACGTCTCCAGAAGCAGTTGTACGTCTACAGAAGCAGTTGTACGTCTACAGAAGCAGTTGTACGTCTACAGAAGCAGTTGTACGTCTACAGAAGCAGTTGTACGTCTACAGAAGCAGTTGTACGTCTACAGAAGCAGTTGTACGTCTACAACTACAGCTTCATGACTCTAGAATTAAAGGAAATAGCAGGAGCACCGATGATACAAACAGCTGCTATCCCAGATGTGTGAGCAATGATGTTGACGAGGGTAGAAGGGGAGTTCCCTACTGTGAGAGCAGGGCTCTTGATGAGGGGAAGTTGTTCCCCTCATACACAGTTTTAATATCAGGTATGAAGCGCTCACGAGGACAGGCACTAATAATGTCGGCCAGGGAGCTGGGTCTCGACCCCTGCAAATGCATCTCGGTTAGTGCTTACAGTGACAGAAATCCCTTCCTGGAGAGAGGTATGTCTTGACGTAGGTGAAGAGCTCTTGATCCTTGGAATTAGAACTACCCCTTCCCCTACCTCGGTTCAAATCTCACTGACTCCCGTGTTCCGGTAGTACTATGACCACTGTGGGTTTAGCGCTCTCCCTTCAATATAATATTTATAAAAAGAAGTGAATAATAAACTAGACAAGTCTATTATTATTTTTAATATTACCATCATTCACTCCATTACTGTCTTGCCAGAGGAACACCGACATAACAGTTGCGATGACCCTCCATACTGCAGTATCTTCACCTCTCCTTCAGAGTGCACGCATTGCACTTTCCACCTCTACGACTCAAGTCTGGCTAACTGGTTTCCATGAATACTGTCATAAATGTTACCTTGCTCACACTCCAACAGCAAGTCACGACAACCTCTTGCCTCCACTCACTCCTGTCTAACACGCTCACACACGCTTGTTGGATGCCCTAGACTCTTATATACAAAACCTTTTCCTCTCCTTTCAACCTTTCCTAGGACGACCCTTAGCCCTCCTTCCCTCAACTACACATTTATACACCCTCCAAGTGATCCTGTTTTGCTCCATTCTCTCTAAATGCCCAAATCACAACAACCCCTCCACAACCCTCTGGATAATACTTTTAGTAACCCCGCACCTCCTTCTAATCTCCAAACTACGAATTCACTGCATAATATTCACACCACACATTGCCCTCAGACACATTTCGACGGCCTCCAGCCTCCTCCTCGTTGAAACGTTCAAAAGCCTCACACTCACGTAAGTGTGTGATAACACAGTACTCTGATACAGTCCCCTTTTGGCCTCCATGGACAATATTCTTTATTATTATTATTATTATTATATTATTATATTATTATATTATTATATTTTTTATTATTATTTTATTATTATTATTATTATTATTATTATTATTATTATTATTATTATTATTATTAGTTATTGCTATTATTATTATTATTATTATTATTATTATTATTATTATCATTATTAGTTATTGCTATTATTATTATTATTATTATTATTATTATTATTATTATTATTATTATTATTATTACTGTTATTATTATTATTATTCTATTAAGCGCATAGCTTGTTTGGGTTATTCCTCTCAAGGAGTGGTTGAGGCTCGAACCTCCGTCTGCTGACTGTGAAAGACACTTGAAGAAAGGAAATCACGATGCGTTAAACATTTTTTTGTCTTAATTTTTATGAGCAGAGAGTTGGTCTGAGACCATGAATCTTGGTGTTGCCTCTGTCAGGGTTGGTCTGAGACCATGAATCTTGGTGTTGCCTCTGTCAGGGTTGGTCTGAGACCATGAATCTTGGTGTTGCCTCTGTCAGGGTTGGTCTGAGACCATGAATCTTGGTGTTGCCTCTGTCAGGGTTGGTCTGAGACCATGAATCTTGGTGTTACCTTTGTCAGGGTTGGTCTGAGACCAAGAATCATGGTGTTGCCTTTGCCAGGGTTGGTCTGAGACCATGAACCTTGGTGTTGCCTCTGTCAGGGTTGGTCTGAGACCATGAATCTTGGTGTTGCCTCTGTCACGGTTGGTCTGAGACCATGAATCTTGGTGTTGCCTCTGTCAGGGTTGGTCTGAGACCATGAATCTTGGTGTTGCCTCTGTCAGGGTTGGTCTGAGACCATGAATCTTGGTGTTGCCTCTGTCACGGTTGGTCTGAGACCATGAATCTTGGTGTTGCCTCTGTCACGGTTGGTCTGAGACCATGAATCTTGGTGTTGCCTCTGTCAGGGTTGGTCTGAGACCATGAATCTTGGAGTTGCCTCTGTCAGGGTTGGTCTGAGACCATGAATCTTGTTGTTTCCTCTGTCAGGGTTGGTCTGAGACCATGAATCTTGGTGTTGCCTCTGTCAGGGTTGGTCTGAGACCATGAATCTTGGAGTTGCCACTGTCAGGGTTGGTCTGAGACCATGAATCTTGTTGTTTCCTCTGTCAGGGTTGGTCTGAGACCATGAATCTTGGTGTTTCCTCCGTCAGGGTTGGTCTGAGACCATGAATCTTGTTGTTTCCTCTGTCAGGGTTGGTCTGAAACCATGAATCTTGGTGTTTCCTTTGTCAGGGTTGGTCTGAGACCATGAATCTTGGTGTTGCCTCTGTCAGGGTTGGTCTGAGACCATGAATCTTGGTGTTGCCTCTGTCAGGGTTGGTCTGAGACAATGAATCTTGGTGTTGCCTCTGCCAGGGTTGGACTGAGACCATGAATCTTGGTGTTGCCTCTGTCAGGGTTGGTCTGAGACCATGAATCTTGTTGTTGCCTCTGTCAGGGTTGGTCTGAGACCATGAATCTTGGTGTTGCCTCTGTCAGGGTTGGTCTGAGACCATGAAACTTGGTGTTTCCTCTGTCAAGGTTGGTCTGAGACCATGGATCTTGGTGTTTCCTCTGTCAAGGTTGGTCTGAGACCATGATCCTTGGTGCTGCCTTTGCCAGGGTTGGTCTGAGACCATGAACCTTGGTGTTGCCTCTGTCAGGGTTGGTCTGAGACCATGAATCTTGGAGTTGCCTCTGTCAGGGTTGGTCTGAGATCATGAATCTTGTTGTTTCCTCTGTCAGGGTTGGTCTGAGATCATGAATCTTAGTGTTGCCTCTGTCAGGGTTGGTCTGAGACCATGAATCTTGGAGTTGCCTCTGTGAGGGTTGGTCTGAGACCATGAATCTTGTTTCCTCTGTCAGGGTTGGTCTGAGACCATGAATCTTGGTGTTGCCTCTGTCAGGGTTGGTCTGAGACCATGAAACTTGGAGTTGCCTCTGTCAGGGTTGGTCTGAGATCATGAATCTTGTTTCCTCTGTCAGGGTTGGTCTGAGACCATGAATCTTGGTGTTGCCTCTGTCAGGGTTGGTCTGAGACCATGAATCTTGGTGTTGCCTCTGTCAGGGTTGGTCTGAGACCATGAATCTTGGAGTTGCCACTGTCAGGGTTGGTCTGAGACCATGAATCTTGTTGTTTCCTCCGTCAGGGTTGGTCTGAGACCATGAATCTTGTTGTTTCCTCTGTCAGGGTTGGTCTGAGACCATGAATCTTGGTGTTGCCTCTGTCAGGGTGGGTCTGAGGCCATGAATCTTGGTGTTGCCTCTGTCAGGGTTGGTCTGAGACCATGAATCTTGGTGTTGCCTTTGTCAGGGATGGACTGAGACCATGAATCTTGGTGTTGCCTCTGTCAGGGTTGGTCTGAGGCCATGAATCTTGGTGTTGCCTCTGTCAGGGTTGGACTGAGACCATGAATCTTTTTGTTGCCTCTGTCAGGGATGGTCTGAGACCATGAATCTTGGTGTTGCCTCTGTCAGGGTTGGTCTGAGACCATGAATCTTGGTGTTTCCTCTGTCAAGGTTGGTCTGAGACCATGAATCTTGGTGTTTCCTCTGTCAAGGTTGGTCTGAGACCATGATCCTTGGTGCTGCCTCTGCCAGGGTTGGTCTGAGACCATGAACCTTGGTGTTGCCTCTGTCAGGGTTGGTCTGAGACCATGAACCTTGGTGTTGCCTCTGCCAGAGTTGGTCTGAGACCATGAACGTTGGTGTTGCCTCTGCCAGGGTTGGTCTGAGACCATGAACCTTCGTGTTGCCTCTGCCAGGGTTGGTCTGAGACCATGAACCTTGGTGTTGCCTGCCAGGGTTGGTCTGAGACCATGAATCATGGTGTTACCTTTGTCAGGGTTGGTCTGAGACCAAGAATCTTGGTGTTGCCTTTTCCAGGGTTGGTCTGAGACCAAGAATCTTGGTCTTGCCTTTGTCAGGGTTGGTCTGAGACCAAGAATCTTGGTGTTTCCTTTGTCAGGGTTGGTCTGAGACCATGAACTTTGGTGTTGCCTTTTTCAGGGTTTGTCTGAGACCAAGAATCTTGGTGTTGCCTTTGTAAGTGTTGGTCTGAGACCATGACCCTTGGTGTTGCCTTTGCCTGGGATGGTCTGAGACCAAGAATCTTGGTGTTGTCTTTGCCAGGGTTGGTCTGAGACCAAGAATCTTGGTGTTGCTTTTGTCAGAGTTGGTCTGAGACCATGAACTTTGGTGTTGCCTTTGTCAGGGTTGGTCTGAGACCATGAACCTTGGTGTTGCCTCTGCCAAAGTTGGTCTGAGACCATGAATCTTAGTCCTGCCTCTGCCAGAGTTGGTCTGAGACTATGAATCTTGGTGTTGCCTTTGTCAGGGTTGGTCTGAGACCATGAATCTTTTTGCCTCTGCCAAAGTTGGTCTGAGACCATGAATCTTGGTGTTGCCTCTACGAAAGTTGGTCTGAGACCATGAATCTTTGTGTTCCCGGTGCCTGGGTTTCATTTCTCTGGTAATGCAACTAAAGCGGATTTATTGTTCAAGTCTGTTCCATAAATTATTGAGGGGAGAACCTGGCTTTATTTCCAGCCTAGTGATTGGTGGGAGATCTCTGAGTGGCTAGAGAATAGGAGATCTCTGAGTAGCTCGATGATTTGAGACATCTGAATGGCTCGATGGATGAAGATATCTGGGTAGCTCGTTGTTGGGATATATCTGAGTGACTCGTTGACAGGAGATATCTGAGTGGCTCGATGGTGGGGAGGAATGTGAGTGGACCGTTGATGGGAGATATCTGAGTGGCTCAGTGATCTGAGATATCTGAGTGGCTCCTTGATTGAGTCGCCTGTGATGCTTATCTCGTTTCTTCTAACGAAAAGATATTTCATGAATATATCTTTCAGTCCGTTAAGGAGATACGGACGGAGCAGCCATCTTTTCTTCTGATTGATCCGATAAGGGGATGTAACGGGGCTTTTACACGTCCCGGATTTTTCCGATACCGAGATAAGGTAAAGGCAATGTTTCCTGTCTGTGACCGGCCAGATACGGAGACACAGGCGGAGTTAGGTTCTCGTACACTGGTCAAACAAAGATACTGAATGTAGGTATTGAATATAATGGCTACACTTTGTGATCCAGCTTGGGATGCTGTGGTTCAGGGGCTCACCGCTTGAACATCAAGGCTGTATCCTTCACTAAAGACAGCTAGGGAATGATAGTAAATATTTTCTCCTTTTTTTACATTACCTAGGTAGTGTATGTTGTTAGTAGTGCCGCGTGAGAGGCTAGTTTATTGTGCACTCCATGTTCATCCTGTGAGCGGTAGCACAAAAAAACAGGATTACAGAGGTTACAATGAACCTTTGTCAGACCTAACTGACCATTGTTATATCACTAGAAATAAATATCAGTGACTTCACATAGTTCACAATACAGTATGAAATAAAATCCAAAAAATGGACATCTTATTACCACTGAAAAAAGAATGGTCATAACTGGGTTACAATCTCCTCTATAAAAGCAGTTCGGTTATGTAGTCGATGAAAAATGTGGACACAATCTTAAGATTTCAGATGTCTTATCATTAACAATGAGGTGTTTTGCCATGTTCTGTAAGATTTTCATGGGAATACTATACACCAGTTGTAGTCCTGCAGTAAAGTACAACCATTAAAATACTTGAAATAAAAATGAAGGCCTGCAAATTATTCTGAGGCCTTGAGTTATGCTGCGTTGATTCGTCAACTTATGTAAGTGGTACTGGTTCAGTAGTTAGCAGCTGACTATATACAGGACATAATAGCCCAGTGGTTTTACAATATTTATATATTTCTATTGAAGTTTATATACGGAGAACTTGCCCATCATTATATGTTTGTTCCCATAGGCTCAGAGACCCTTGGCTCATGGGGAAAGAGTGCATCTAAGTTCCTTAAGGAGATAGGCAAAAGACTCATCAGGATAACTAGGGATCCCAGAGCAGCTAGTTTTCTGTTCCAGCGACTCAGCGCTGCTGTTCAGAGGGGTAATGCCTGCTGTATTTTGGGCACGCGTCCCAGTTCTGAAGAGCTGGATGAGATTTTCTCATTATAATCAGTGACAAACATGTAACAATATGTACTAGACATGTATCTCTCACATCTCATGTACTGTATATGCCATCTTTATATCAACAATGTATCTCTTAAACCTTTTGTACCATATTATGTAATAAAATATACCTATTGGTAAACAGGAATGAAAAGATGGGGTGGTATGGGAAGTAGAATATTCAAACGGCTTCAGGAAGAAATCCAAACATTCTTCCTTGAAGCCTTTATATCCACTTCTCCGAGGCTGTGATGGGTCCCACAATTTACACCAGAGGTGGACCCCATCCTATATTATATATATATATATAATATATATATATATATATATATATAATATATATATATATACACACACACTGATCTCTGGCTGAAGGAGACACGAACCTTGGAACAAGGTACGCAGTGCTTTACCAATCTACCCACACTGGACCAAATACCTTGGAGTCCAGCTTGCGCTAGACTTTGATCCAAGGCAGCCAGCTTTCAGGGAGAAGGCTTACAACTTTTCATCTCATCCCCTGCATGCATCAGCCTTACTAGAGGCTTTAAACAATGCAAGGAATTCGCAAGAGCAGGCGAAATATACACAAACACTGATCCCTGGCTGAAGGAGACTCGAACCTACGAACCTTGGAACAAGGTATGGAGTGCTTTATCAATCTACCCACACTGCTTTTGCGAATTCCTTGCATTATATATATATATATATATATATATATATATATATATAATATATATATATATATATATATATATATATATATATATATATAATCGTGGCAAATAGGTAAAATTGGTCAATTAGCATGAACTTGTATAAAATTAAGTGCTTTCTAAAAAAAATTCTCTTATACGTTTAAAGATATATTTTTTCATTTCTGTTAATGTAAAAATTAACACTTTTGCACCAAAAGAACCTTAGAAAACTGACCTAGCCTTATTATAACAAGCGCAATTTAATTTAGATTAATCCAATTAAATATATTTTAGATAAGTTTACAATAATTTAATAATAAACAAACACAATGAAATGTATTTTTTTCATTAGGTTCATAATGATTTATGCGAAATTACTGCACACACAAATTTTCGCTTGCCCTATTCGGCAAGAAGAGCGTTGCTATTTAAGCCAAAATCGCAAGTTGTACCTATTCGGAACGACACACACACACACACACACACACACACACACACACACACACAAATATATATATATATATATATATATATATATATATATATATATATATATATATATATATATATATATATATATATATATATATATATATATATATATATATATATATATATATATAATATATATATATATATATATATATTATATATATATAAACATTGTCTCTACGTTCACAGCAGGACTCGAACCTGCAAGCTGTATCAGAGTCCACAGTACTTTACCATGGAGCCAGACTTCCGAAAAAGTATGGGTGCCTTGCCGTATCTAGACGATGTTACCCCATACCCTGAGCACCTGCTGTGGACGTAGAGACAACGTTTGTAAATAATTTCGCCTTTTTGCAAATTGTTGAGGATTTAAAATCTCTTTCGTTGTCCACTGCATTTGGCAGGATTCGATGAAATAACTTTCAAAACAAGCCTGGTGCCTCGGGGTATGTGGTAACATCGTCTAGCTACTGCTAGGCGCCCATACTTATCTGAGGTCTGGCTCCATGGCCAAGTACTGTGGACTCTGATACAGAGTTTGCAGGTTCGAGTCCTGCTGTGGACGTAGAGACAATGTTTGTAAATAATTTCGCCTGTGGAAAATCTGCAATGGGATCAGGCAACTCTCCCAGTGCGACTGGCAGGTATAGGGGTGCGCAAGGTAAAGCAGATAGCTTTACCTGCATTCCTGTCCTCGATCATGGCTTCCAATGGACTAGTCAAGAATATTGTCCCCGAACGCTTGAGAGGTGCGGTAGGAGCTCAAGACCCCTGGTTCATTGAAGCAGCCATGCGGTGGGACACCCTTGCAGACTCCTTCAGCATACCAGCTCCTCCCAAAGAGCACAAACAGTCTCACTGGGACAAACCGATCATGGAAAAAATTGCCAACACAATGCTCATCAACGTTTCTGGAAAGGGCAAAGCTTGTCTCCTAGCGGTGAAGGAACCACACTTAGGAGATTTCCTTTTAGTTGTTCCCAACTCCTTCCTGGGCACCCTACTCTACCCACAGGCCATTCGGATCGGTGTTGCTCTTCGCCTAGCAGCCCCCACACTCACCGAACATAGGTGTATTTGTGGCAGGGCGACGGCTGATCAATTCGGACATCATGGTCTCCTGTGTCATACATCAGAAGGAAAGTATGCTAGACATGAGGAGGTCAACGACATCATAACATAACGAGAAGTCTCGCCACAGCCTGTTGTCCAGCTCAACGGGAACCCCAAGTATGGAGGTCCGACGGAAGTCAAAAGCATCTAGATGGAGCCACTATGCTACCCTGGAAGGATGGTAAGCAGATTGCGTGGGACTACACCTGTGCTGCCACGTTGGTGGACACCTACTTGTCATACCTTGAAGATGAAGGGGGTGGACTCGCCAGTTACAGGGAGACTCAGTAGATCGGCAAATATGTAGACCAGCCTCCTTGTTATAACTTCATCCCAGTAGGGTCGGAGACCCTTGGAGCATGGGGCTAGTGTGGTCTAAAGTTCTTCAGACAGCTAGCTGGGTGAAAAGCTTATCACAGACACCAAGGATCACAGAGCGGCCAGCTTCCTCTTTCAGAGACTCAGTGTTGCGGTCCAGAGGGGAAACGCCTGCAGCATTCTGGATACGCGGCCCACCACCGGGGAACAGGATGAAGTGTTTGAGATATAGGCTCTAAAATGTTATTTATGTTCTCATTTCTACTGTACCTTTGTTAATGTATTTTGTTTATAAAAAAAAGTTTACATAGAATATAGAATATAGGGGGTGGTAGGAGATAAAAATATTTAAACCCTGGAGGGAAGAATCGCGAGTTTTCCCTGAAGTAAGTTTATTCTTTTCTCTGAGGATGAGGGTCCCCAATCCAGTTCCAGAGGTTGTATCTCCCTATATATATTATATATATGTATGTATATAAGTAAATAATATTGCCTAGTTGACTTAATACGCTAACTTGGAGTTACAAACGTGGTGGGGCCGGCTACCTGCATCAATAAATACAGTGGCAGGATCTTTAGACAGAGTGATCACTGCTATCATGAGTGATAGGTATAGTGGGCGGAGCCACAGATTTAGTGGTTATTGCTTACATGAAGGATAAGTAGAGTGGGTGAAGCTTCCCGTATTGATTTCCGATTGCAAAGAAATATAGAAAACGGGGAGCGATTGCATTTGTTAAATATGCATGAAAACAAAAAACTATATATATTAGGTAAGAATTAACAGAACGCCCCATAAAACCCAAAAACAAATACATCATAAAATACACATCACTGACACATCATTAGCACTATCATTTATTAATTACTCAACATTATACGATACTGCTTGTGTAGTAGATGTAGAAATAATATAAGTTACCACTGGACCAACCCAGCACAGGAAGACACGACGCTTACCTGCAAAGAAAAGAAACGTTAGGTTAGTTGTACTGTAGCAAATAACATGATTGTGTTATTAATTGTAATTGAAAATTATATATTTAGAGAATGGTTATCTTACTGAGGGATTGTCGACATCGTAACTAAAACATTGTGCTGCTATATTGTGTTATTTTACGACTTCCCTCAACACACACACACACACACACACACACACACACACACACACACACACAACACACACACACACACACACACACACACACACACACACACACATATATATATATGGTATAAACCTTGGTAATAAATACCGACAAGTTGGTTTAGAAAGACACGTAAGCAAACACTATAACATATTTATTAGAAAACGTTTCGGTCCTGGGACCTTTATATATATATATATATATATAATATATATATATATATATATATATATATAAAACACACACACATACACGCACACGACGCCAGGCAAACCTGTGAACAACGTTCCAATTCTTCAGTAAGGAATCGTTCTGGACTCTGCACGCAGTGTACGTCAGGCCCATACGGAAGTATGCAGCACCAGTCTGGAACCCACACCTGGTCAAGCACGTTAAGAAATTAGAGAAAGTGCAAGGGTTTGCAACAAGGGTAGTTCCAGAGCTAAGGGAAATGTCCTGCTACGAAAGCTTAAGGGAAATCGGCCTGACGACAGTGGAGGATAGAAGGGTTAGGGGAGAGACATGATAACGACATACAAAATACTGCGAGGAATAGATAAAGTGGAAAAAGACAGGATGTTCCAGAGACGGGACACAAACGCAAGGGGTCACAACTGGAAGTTGAAGACGCATATAAGTCAAAGGGATGTTAGGAAGTATTTCTTCAGTCATAGAGTTGTCAGGAAGTGGGATAGTCTGGCAAGTGATGTAGTGGAGGCAGGAACCATACATAGTTTTAAGACGAGGTATGATAAAGCTCTTGAAGCAGGGAGAGAGAGATAAATTAGACACATGTGCAACACTTGGATATCTTTAATGAGGAAACGGTCCGCCACACAGTGGCTTCATCAGTCCATACAAAGGAGAATGGTGAAGAACAGGAGAAGTTTGAGGTAATCAGTCCCTCAGCCTGAAGTCGATGTAGTCAGTCCATTAATCTTGAAAAGAACACAGCATATGTGCGAAGAAGTAGCTTAAATACTGTAGGCAGGAGAGGTGCAGCAGTCGTAGGTGGTGTCACATTTGTCCAATGTGGAAGTAGGTCATGCCCAAGGGTTAGGCAAGTGAAGAATTCCCAAGTATTAAGATCCCAAGATGTTGCTGTGTCAGACAGGATTGTAGATGAATGGTTCAGAGAACCGACAAGTTGATAAATTAGATAATTGATAATTGATAATTTATCAACTTGTCGGTTCTACATTACAAGGAGAGAGAGAACCTAGTAGTGACCAGTGAAGAGGTTGGGCCAGGAGCTGAGTCTCGACATCTGCAACCACAATTAGGTGAGTACAATTAGGCGAGTACACACACCACCATTACTAGCCATGCTGGCCAAAATCAGATTATCTGCATACGCTATTCTGCAAATTTGTGCAAGCTTGCGGGGCAGTTTGGGTATCAGATATGCTAATGTCTCTTGATATTAACACTTACCACCACCATTTACTGCCTTTGTGTCTTCCGTAATATATTGTGTGGTGAATTGTCTGTTCTGAGCCCCGGCGTCCGCTTGTTATTATCTTCCTAAGTCAAGTTCTGGTCATATGCTTTATTTTCTGTGCAGGTTCCGCAGTGTCCCATTTTCTTTATCGATTTTGCAGTCTCACGTCTTCTGCGCTTCTTATGTAGTTATGCATCATCTGTACATGAATTGCAGTTTCCCATTTTTTTTAGTTTATATTCCATGTGGGATTTTGTGCTAAATTGGTCTACTATATATGTTCTTGGAGAGCATCTAACTTCCCATTTTCTAAGGGACAATTCATCTCATTTTCTCAGCATCTTATCATTTTCCGAGAGTATTTCTTGTTTCCAATCTTTTGAGAAGTAGTCTGCCATATTAACTTATGATGAAGATCGGGTAGTCTCCTCCATTTTCTCTGCTGCTGTTGCCTTTAATATTTAATTCCCATTAGGTGGCTTCACTGTCCGCGTTATGTATGTGATAAAAAGCTAGATTAGCTCTTAAAGTTTAAGGGTCATCGGCTACACTGTTATTACTGCCACACCATGATAAATATACATAGAGGAGTATGTCTCTCGATGTATATACACCGAGAGTTTCCTCTAATCCCTATTTTGGGGAGAGAAGTATTCCTGACTGGTGGTGAATACGTTAACAAGCAGCTTCAGTGACCCATAATGCAGTCGAAAAGCTTTAAACCCAACTGGCCAAACAATCAAGCAAGGAAGTGCCTCGATGCTGATGAAGGATTGTGATGCAAGGAATTGGAGCTACCCACGCCCTTCCTCTAATCAAACATAATTACCTCCCAGTCGCTGTATGAACCTCCAGGGTTTAGCGCCTCCCGGGAATACACTAGTATTATTCATGTTAAATCTGCTTTCTTTTAACCCTCTGCCATACATTAATCAGTGACATAATTAGGTATTCAGCTCTCAAAGGTTTATATATATATATTTTTTTCCAACAAGTCGGCCGTCTCCCACCGAGGCAGGGTGACCCAAAAGAAAGAAAATCCCCCCCCAAAAAAAATACTTTCATCATCATTCAACACTTTCACCTCACTCACACATAATCACTGTTTTTGCAGAGGTGCTCAGAACACAACACTTTAGAAGCATATACGT
Source organism: Cherax quadricarinatus (assembly GCF_026875155.1). Lineage (NCBI taxonomy): Eukaryota > Metazoa > Arthropoda > Malacostraca > Decapoda > Parastacidae > Cherax > Cherax quadricarinatus. The sequence goes on along the minus strand of NC_069401.1, from coordinate 71,490,083 downwards.
ATAAAGATACACAACATATCCCTCCAAACTGCTAATATGCCGAACCCCTTCTTTAGAGTGCAGGCATTGTACTTCCCATTTCCAGGACTCAAGTCCGGCTATATAAAAATAACCGGTTTCCCTGAATCCCTTCACTAAATATTACCGTGCTCACACTCCAACAGCTCGTCAGGTTCCAAATACTATTCGTCTCCATTCACTTCTATCGAACACGCTCATGCACGCCTGCTGGAAGTCCAAGCCCCTCGCCCACAAAACCTTTACCTCTTCCCTCCAACCTTTTCGAGGACGACCCCTACCCCGCCTTCCTTCCCCTACAGATTTATAGGCTCTCCATGCCATTCTACTTTGATTCTTTCTCTCTAAATGACCAAACCACCTCAACAACCCCTCTTCAGCCCTCTAATACTTTTATTAACTCCACACCTTCTCCTAATTTCCACACTCCGAATTTTCTGCATAATATTTACACCACACATTGCCCTTAGACAGGACATCTCCACTGCCTCCAACCGCCTCCTCGCTGCTGCATTCACAACCCAAGCTTCATACCCATATAAGAGTGTTGGTACTACTATACTTTCATACATCCCCTTCTTTGCCTCCATAGATAACGTTTTTTGTCTCCACATATACCTCAATGCACCACTCACCTTTTTTCCCTCATCAATTCTATGATTAACCTCATCCTTCATAAATCCATCCCCCGACACGTCAACTCCCAAGTATCTGAAAACATTCACTTCTTCCATACTCCTCCTCCCCAATTTAATATCCAATTTTTCTTTATCTAAATCATTTGATACCCTCATCACCTTACTCTTTTCTATGTTTACTTTCAACTTTCTACCTTTACACGCACTCCCAAACTCATCCACTAACCTTTGCAATTTTTCTTTAGAATCTCCCATAAGCACAGTATCATCAGCAAAAAGTAACTGTGTCAATTCCCATTTTGAATTTGATTCCCCATAATTTAATCCCACCCCTCTCTCGAACACCCTAGCATTTACTTCTTTTACAACCCCATCTATAAATATATTAAACAACCATGGTGACATACACATCCCCGTCTAAGACCTACTTTTACCGGGAAGTAGTCTCCCTCTCTTCTACACACTCTAACCTGAGCCTCGCTATCCTCATAAAAACTCTTTACAACATTTAGTAACTTACCACCTATTCCATATACTTGCAACATCTGCCACATTGCTCCCCTATCCCCTCTATCATATGCCTTTTCTAAATCCATAAATGCAATAAAAACTTCCCTACCTTTCACTTTGACAGTGAAATATGGATAAGTGGTTACAACCTTTTTAGATGCGACAGAAAAAACAGGCAACAAGGGGGGGTTGGCCTGTATGTCAAAGAGTCCCTTATCTGCACGGAGTTGCTGAACACCACAAATGAGGTAGTTGAAGTTCTATCAATAAAGATCGAGAACCAAAACCTAGTCATTGTGGTTGTATACAAGCCACCAGATGCAACCTCACAACAGTTCAAGGAACAGCTACTGAAAATCGATTACTGTTTGGAAAACCTTCCAGCTCCATCCCCAAATATCTTACTGCTTGGTGATTTCAACCTAAGGCATACAAAATGGAAGAATGTAGCAAATAATGTTATAGTTGAAACAAACCCCGGAGGTAGCGCAGATGAAAGGTCACACACACATGAGCTACTAAGTCTCTGCGAAAAACACACCTTAAGCCAGCAGATAGTGGAGCCAACAAGACTAGAAAACACACTTGACCTTATCTTCACAAATAATGAGGACCTGATAAGAGAAATAAGAATATCAAAAACAACTAATTCCGATCACAATCTAATCAAAGTCCAGACGTACATGCATAGGGGTCCTGAACAGCAGAATGCATGTACCTGTGAAGGTGTCTTCACAAAATACAATTTCAACAACAAGAACATCAACTGGGACCAGGTAAACCATGTCCTAAACGAAACATGTTGGGAAGATTTTCTTAAATGACATGGATCCAAACCAGTGCCTGAAAGGATCAACTTCCTGGTAGCCGAAGCATGTTCTAGGCATATTCCCCTAAGAAAGAAGAAGAGCAGGAGTAAACTGGAGAGAAAAAGACGCTCCCTCTACAGAAGACGACGAAGAGTCACTGAGCTTCTCAGGAGTGCTAGAATATCTGATACACGAAAGGAGGCGCTGACCAGGGAAGTGGAAACTATCGAACTTAAGCTAAATGACTCTTACAGGAACCAGGAGAGGCAGGAGGAGCTTAAAGCTATTAGTGAAATTGAAAGAAATTCAAAATATTTCTTTTCATATGCCAAAAACAAGGCAAATACCACATCTAGTATCGGGCCCTTACTCAGACAGGATGGGACTTACACAGATGACAACAAGGAAATGAGTGAAATATTGAAATCCCAGTACGACTCTGTGTTTAGTGAACCACTAATCGGGCTGAGGATCGACGACCCAAATGATTTCTTCATGAATGAGCCTCAAAACTCCATAAATGTATGCCAGATTTCCGACATTACCCTAACTCCGATAGATTTCGAAAAAGCCATTGACAACATGCCTATGCACTCAGCCCCGGGCCCAGACTCGTGGAACTCTGTTTTCATTAAGAACTGCAAGAAACCCCTCTCGCGTGCCCTAAGTACACTATGGAGGAGGAGCTTGGACATGGGTGAAATTCCACAGTCACTTAAAACAACGGATATAGCCCCACTCCATAAAGGTGCAGCAAAGCATTAGCTAAGAAACTATAGACCAATAGCTCTGACGTCCCATATCATAAAAATCTTTGAAAGAGTGCTAAGAAGCAGGATTGCAAATCACCTGGATTCCCAAAATCTGCACAATCCAGGGCAACATGGGTTCAGGGCAGGTCGCTCCTGCCTCTCACAACTACTGGATCACTATGACATGGCCTTGGATGCACTAGAAGAAAATCAGAATGCAGATGTAATATACATAGACTTTGCAAAAACATTTGACAAATGCGATCATGGCGTAATAGCCCATAAAATACGTGCTAAAGGAATAACTGGGAAAGTGGGGAGATGGATCTTCAACTTCCTAACAAATCGAACACAAAGAGATGGTCAACAGAGTTAAATCGGAGGCTGCCATAGTGAAGAGCTCTGTTCCACAAGGCACAGTACTCGCCCCATCTTATTCCTTATCCTCATATCAGACATAAACAGAGATATACACCACAGCAACGTATCATCCTTTGCGGGTGATACTAGGATCTGCATGAGGCTGTCATCTGCTGAGGACGCGGTTAACCTCCAAGAAGATATAAACAAAGTTTTCCAGTGGCAACGGTAAACAATATGATGTTCAATGAGGACAAATTCCAACTACTCCGTTATGGAAAACTGGAGGAGATAATAACTAGAACAGAGTATACTACTGACTCCGGCCATACAATAGAGCGGAAAAATAATGTAAGGGACCTGGGAGTAGTAATGTCTGAGGATCTCACTTTCAAGGATCACAACAGTGCCACGATCGCACGTGCAAAGAAATGATAGGATGGATAATGAGAACTTTCAAAACGAGAGATGCCAAGCCAATGATGATCCTTTTCAAATCACTTGTTCTCTCTAGGCTGGAATACTGCTGTACATTAACATCTCCATTCAAAGCAGTGAAATCGCAGATCTAGAGAGTGTACAGAGATCCTTTACTGCACGTATAAGTTCTGTCAAGCACCTTAACTACTGGGAACGCTTGGAAGCACTTGACTTGTACTCGTTGGAACGCAGGAGGGAGAGATATATCATAATCTACACTTGGAAAATCTTGGAAGGAATGGTCCCAAATCTGCACACAGAAATCACTCCCTACGAAAGTAAAAGACTGGGCAGGCGATGCAAAATGCCCCCAATAAAAAGTAGGGCGCCATTGGTACATTAAGAGAAAACACCATAAGTGTCCGGGGCCCAAAACTGTTCAACAGCCTCCCATCAAGCATTAGGGGAATTGCCAATAAACCCCTGGCTGCCTTCAAGAGAGAGCTGGACAGATACCTAAAGTCAGTGCCGGATCAGCCGGGCTGTGGCTCGTACGTTGGACTGCGTGCGGCCAGCAGTAACAGCCTAGTTGATCAGGCCCTGATCCATCGGGAGGCCTGGTCATGGACCGGGCCGCGGGGGCGTTGATCCCCGGAATAACCTCCAGGTAACCAGGTAACCTTTATCTAAATACTGTTCACATATATGCTTCAATGTAAACACTTGATCTACACATCCCCTACCCACTCTGAAACCTCCTTGCTCATTCACAATCCTACATTCTGTCTTACCTCTAATTCTTTCAATTATAACCCTACCGTACACTTTTCCTGGTATACTCAGTAAACTTATTCCTCTATAATTTATCCAAACTCTTTTGTCCTCCTTCCCTTTATATAAAGGGACTATACACGCTCTCTGCCAATCCCTAGGTACCTTCTCCTCTTTCATACATTTATTAAACAAAAGTACCAACCACCCCAACACTATATCCCCCCCTGCTTTTAACATTTCTGTCATGATCCCATCAGTTCCAGCTGCTTTACCCCCTTTCATTCTACGTACTGCCTCACGTACCTCCCCCAAACTTACATTCTCCTCTTCTTCACTCCTAAAAGATGGTATACCTCCCTGGCCAGTGCATGAAATTACCGCCTCCCTTTCTTCCTCAACATTTAAAAGTTCCTTAATATATTCTCGCCATCTACCTAATACCTCCCTCTCCCCATCTACTAACTCCCCTACTCTGTTTTTAACTGACAAATCCATACGATCCCTAGGCTTTCTTAACTTGTTTAACTCACTCCAAATTTTTTTCTTATTTTCATTAAAATTTCTTGACAGTGCCTCTCCCACTCTAACATCTGCTCTCCTTTTGCACTCTCTCACCACTCTCTTCACCTTTCTTTTACTCTCCATATACTCTGCTCTTCTTATAACACTTCTGCTTTGTAAAAACCTCTCATAAGCTAACTTTTTCTTTTTTATCGCGCCCTTTACTTCATCATTCCACCAATCACTCCTCTTTCCTCCTGCACCCACCCTCCTATAACCACAAACTTCTGCCCCACATTCTAATACTGCATTTTTAAAACTATTCCAACCCTCTTCAACCCCCCCCCACTACTCATCTTTGCACTAGCCCACCTTTCTGCCAATAGTCGCTTATATCTCACCCGAACTTCCTCCTCCCTTAGTTTATACACTTTCACTTCCCTCCTACTTGTTGTTGCCACCTTCCTCTTGTCCCATCTACCTCTTACTCTAACTGTAGCTACAACTATATAATGATCCGATACATCAGTTGCCCCTCTATAAATATGTACATCCTGGAGCCTACCCATTAACCTTTTATCCACCAATACATAATCTAACAAACTACTTTCATTACGTGCTACATCATACCTTGTATATTTATTTATCCTCTTTTTCACAAAATATGTATTACTTATTACCAAATCTCTTTCTACACATAGCTCAATTAAAGGCTCCCCATTTACATTTACCCCTGGCACCCCAAATTTACCTACTACTCCCTCCACAACATTTTTACCCACTTTAGCATTGAAATCCCCAACCATAAGTACTCTCACACTTGGTTCAAAACTCCCCACACATTCACTCAACATTTCCCAAAATCTCTCTCTCTCTCCTCTACACTTCTCTCTTCTCCAGGTGCATATACGCTTACTATAACCCACTTTTCACATCCAACCTTTATTTTACTCCACATAATCCTTGAATTAATACATTTATAGTCCATCTTTTCCTGCCATATCTTATCCTTCAACATTATTGCTACTCCTTCTTTAGCTCTAACTCTATTTGAAACCCCTGACCTAATCCCATTTATTCCTCTCCACTGAAACTCACCCACCCCCTTCAGCTTTGTTTCACTTAAAGCCAGGACATCCAGCTTCTTCTCATTCATAACATCCACAATCATCTGTTTCTAATCATTTGCACAACATCCATGCGCATTCAGACTTCCCACTTTGACAATTTTCTTCTTCTTATTCTTTTTAGTAATCTTTACAGGAAAAGGGGTTACTAGCCCATTGTTCCCGGCATTTTAGTTGACTTTTAAAACACTCATGGCTTACGGAGGAAAGATTCTTATTCCACTTCCCCATGGATATAAAAGGAAAAGTAATAAGACCAAGAACTATTAAGATAAAATCAAAGAAAACTCAGATGAGTGTGTATAAATAAACGTGTACATGTATGTGTAGTGTGACCTAAGTGTAAGTAGAAGTAGCAAGACGTACCTGTAATCTTGCATATTTATGAGACAGACAAAAGACACCAGCAATCCTACAATTATGTAAAACAATTACAGGCTTTCGTTTTACACTCACTTGGCAGGACGGTAGTACTCCCTGGGCGGTTGCTGTCTACCAACCTACTACCTGTTTAATATATATATATATATATATATATATATCTATATATATATATATATATATATATATATATATATATATATATAGATGTGTATGGTACGATGCTATATGTAAAAATCTTTTTTCTTGTGTTGATCTTCAGTCAAGAAGGAGAAGCTTTCAATGCAAAACGTTTAGGCAATAAAAGCTTATCCTGATACTTGTGCTCTTTCTTCACGAGAGTAATTCTTGTTCCATGGTTATAGAGCCGTTCACCGGCATCAGTGAACCTCCTCGTCCCAGGTTCCTTTCAATGGTACGACCTTTTTATAAGGGGCGGTGGGGGGGGAGAGGGAGGCGATGGGAGGGAGAGATTTTACCAATTCTTGCAACACAGTTCTGGGGCCTCATGACGCTTGCAGTGACTACGATGAAATTACTTCACTGCAAAATTAATTGGCAAACTTGGGAACAAAAAAAAAAGCGGAACAAAAATAGAGTTAATGAGCAGGAAGGAGACGGAGATAAGAAAGGAAACAAAAAGAATATTTTATTCTCTTACTGTCTGAACACTGGTGTTAGGGATAATTTGTGTTTACATTAGTATACACTGTGTACTGCCTCGCTGACCTCTGGGTAGAACGTCTTAATAAATGGTATCCCCGAACTGTATACCAACATGACTGCATCATAAAACAATGGAAAAATGAAGCAGAATTGTAGAATATTGCAACACTACACAGACTATTGCTCTTGTTTGGCGTTCTTCGTTCTTTCCGTATCTAAGTAACTGGAAAGTGATATTCTCAAGCATCAATCTTTTTGCCTTTTCCCAGTGGAAGGTTTGGTTGATGTCTGATTGCCATGGGCTCGAAACTCCCGTTCAGTGCGTAGATAAGATTTGTCAGGAGACAGGATAATCCTCTTCATGTAGGTGTTACTCATGGTGAGTCGCCAATGGAGCTTTCAGTCATGTGACCGAGTCCTTCCATTGGCTTACGGTCTACCCCGTACAAAGTTAGACAACATTGCTTCTTGCTCGAGTCACTTTTTCATTGTCTTCAAAAGGTAACTTTCACAATTATTTTGTTATCTTTTGCAAAAGAAGACACGAAGCTGTGGTCTGTGTTGTTGTCTCTACCTGAGGAACAATGGTATAAAAAAACCGACGCACAGGAAGAGGCGCAAATCGAAACATTATTGTAATATTTATAGATTTATGGCTACAGATGTGTGCCTTTGTGGTAATTATCTCTGACTGTACACCGACTGTACGTGAATGTTAGTACAATCATCACCTTAACATATTTTCTATAACAATTAATAATGACTTCTCTATTTTACCCATTATGTCTATTGACATTTTACCAGTTATCACTATTGTCACATTTTTCAAATGCATTCGTAAAAATCTCCAAACTGCATCACCATTTCGTTTTCACACTAACGACTGTGATTTTGTCTTAACTGCCTAAAATTCAAAACTAACGCAGAATCTAGAGAGGTAACATTAGACGACGTATCGTTTCGTCAATATACACTTTTATTTTTATAAACTGCATAAGAAAAGCAAAACGTCATAACAAAAATATCCTCTACGATTTGTGGCAAAGTTATAAACAGGTCCAGCTACGGTATTGTAACTTCATTCTTCTTTGGCTAACTTCTGTGAAATAGGATCTTCATGCTTAAAAAAAAAAGTTTATTTGAGTTATGTAGCTCAAGCCTTCTTATAAAACCAGCTGATTGCCTTCTTAAGATCCTTTCACAGACTTTTATGATGTGTGAGAGTAGCGTCACTTGTCCGTGGTAGCACTACGGACAGGTAGCTGTTCCTTCATTTGTGATGAGGAGATATTTATGCTCCTTTTCGGTGTCTCAGGGATTTAACTTCAACCTCAGCTGTTTCTACAACATGCACTGAGACCACTTGTTAGAGGCTGGGATGGAGCTCTGAACAATCAAAGAAAAACCCGGCTCATCCGGGAAAATGATGTAGGAGAGAGGGAAGGAAGGGAAAAGAGCAGATGAAGAAGGACGACATAAGGTGTGACGTAAGTGAGCTTTAAGAGCACCTGGCAAGACTTTAATGTCTTCCCTTCTCATATAAGAGAATTACCACGAGATACCAACACGTCTTTAAGAGAGAACTTGACGAGAACTCCAAGAGACAATTGCTGATCAGCCTGTAAGCCCCTGAACTCGCCTCGAGGGACGATGAAATTCTCTCTCCCTCCACCCTGGTGCCCTCAACAGTTAAACATCAATAAAATAGCAGCAACAGACAAGAGATGATACATTTAAATCTTCCGATCGTTAAATACATACAAAAATAATCATTTTAGCACTCGCCAGGACATAATTAGACGACCAGTGATTCTTGTCTTCAACTATACAAGAAGGGAGCTGCTGAAAATATAGTGTTGAGACAATAATATAGTTGATTAATGGGATTTAAAGCCTATCGACTACACTAGTGTCTTTAAAGATGCATGTAACTTTCTCACCACCAGACAAGAATAATCCCGAAAAATAGGGATTAAAGTAAACTCCCGTATAGAATAGAGGATGTATATGTAGGTGTACGACTGATTACTTAATTATCCAATAAAGTCATTAATTGAATCCAGTCCAGGAAACCTGCCATCCCGTTTCCAGATAACTGGGTTACTTGCCTATGATTCCACACAGGACAGTGTACGTAGGTGTGGTGTCGTACCTCTGTAGAACTGCAAGGCAGTGGAACACCCCTTCCACCCCATAAAATACGTGCTAAAGGAATAACTGGGAAAGTGGGGAGATGGATCTTCAACTTCCTAACAAATCGAACACAAAGAGTAGTGGTCAACAGAGTTAAATCGGAGGCTGCCATAGTGAAGAGCTCTGTTCCACAAGGCACAGTACTCGCCCCCATCTTATTCCTTATCCTCATATCAGACATAAACAGAGATATACACCACAGCACCGTATCATCCTTTGCGGATGATACTAGGATCTGCATGAGGTTGTCATCTGCTGAGGACGCGGTTAACCTCCAGAAGATATAAACAAAGTTTTCCAGTGGGCAACGGGGAAACAAAATGATGTTCAATGAGGACAAATTCCAACTACTCCGTTATGGAAAACTGGAGGAGATATAACTAGAACAGAGTATACTACTGACTCCCGGGCCCTACAATAGAGCGGAAAAAAAAAATGTAAGGGACCTGGGAGTAGTAATGTCTGAGGATCTCACTTTCAAGGATCACAACAGTGCCACGATCGCAAAGTGCAAAGAAAATGATAGGATGGATTTAAAGAGAACTTTCAAACGAGAGATGCCAAGCCCATGATGATCCTTTTAAATCACTTTTCTCTCTAGGCTGGAATACTGCTGTACATTAACATTCCATACAAAGCAGGTGAAATCGCAGATCTAGAGAGTGTACAGAGATCCTTTACTGCAGTATAAGTTCTGTAAAGCCCCTTAACTACGGGGAACGTTGGAAGCCTTGATTTGTACTTTGGAACGCAGGAGGGGAGATATACATAATCTACACTTGGAAAATTTTGGGAAGGGAAATGGCCCCAAATCTCAACAGAAATCACCCCCTACAAAAGAAAAAGACGGGGCAGGCGATGCAAAATCCCCCCAAAAAAAAATTGGGGGCGTTTGGTACATTAAGAGAAAACACCATAAGTGTCCGGGGCCCCAAAATGTTCAACAGCCCCCCATCAAGCTTTGGGGGAATTCCCAAAACCCGGCTGCCTTCAAGAAGAGGGGGACAATTACCCAAAGTCCAGTGCCGGACAGGGCTGGTCGTACGCGGACTGCGTGGGCCCCAAGTCGTAGTTGATCGGCCCCTGAAATCCTGGGAGGCCCCTGGTCTGGCCCCCCCGGGGGGGTTTGATCCCGGTCCTCCAGGTAACCTCAGGTAACCCCGACATGAAGCAGGCAGTGCCAGTAAATAAACATAATACCTTTAAATAGTATGCCAACAATGAAACTCTTTACCGTTCATAAAAATAAACCCGGGCCCTAGAAGTAAACAGTTGTCTGGGGCGGGGTAAACTATTTAGCCACAAAAAAACCAACCAGTTAAGCGTTATTGAATGGTCAGTTTTTATAATTATTGTAAGGAAGGACACAAAAACAAAATGTACCAAAATATAACTTATCCAGTAATCATACTTTAACCCAACAACTTACACATTAATACATAAAAAACTAAAACCGTATACCTTTAAAAAAATTGAAAAATTTAAAAAACAAAATTAATAAAGAGGGAGGCCCATGACACCCCCCCTCTGCCGGCCTCTGTCTGCCCCCCCCTCTCCCCCCTCTGTCGCCCCCCCCCCGCCGGGTCAGTCTGCCCCCCCCCTGGGCCTCTGCGCCCCCCTTGCCGGCCCCCTGTCTGCCCCCCCCCCCTGCCCGGGCCCCGTCTGCCCCCCCCCTCTGCCGGCCTCTGTCTGGGCCCCCCCCCTCCCGGCCCCATCTGCCCCCCCCCCCCCTGCCGGGGCCTCTGTCTGCCCCCCCCCTGCCCGGCCTCATTGGCCCCCCCTCTGCCCCGGGTTCAGTTGCCCCCCTCGCCGGCCCCTGTCTGCCCCCCCCCTGCGGCCTTGTCTGCCCCCCCCTTTCCGGCCTCAGTCTGCCCCCCCTCTGCCGGCTCATCTGCCCCCTTGCCGCCTCTGTCTGCCCCCCCTCTGCCGGGCCTCGTTGCCCCCCCCCTGCGGGCCCCTGTCTGCCCCCCCTGCCCGGGCCTGTCGCCCCCCCCCCTGCCGGGCCCCAGTCTGCCCCCCCTGCCGGCTCAGGCGCCCCCCCCCTGCCGGCCCATCTGCCCCCCCTCTGCCGGCCTCGTCTGCCCCCCCTCTGCCGGCCTCAGTCTGCCCCCCCCTGCCGGCCTCGTTGCCCCCCCCACCGGGCCCCGTCTGCCCCCCCTTTTCCGGGCCCCAGTTTGCCCCCCCTCTGCCCGGGCCCCATCTGCCCCCCCCCTTCCGGCCCAGTCTCCCCCCTCTGCCCGGCCCCAGTCTGCCCCCCCCTCCGGCCCCCGTCTGCCCCCCCTTGCCGGCCTCTGCGACCCCCTCGCCCGGCCTCAGTTTTCCCCCCCCCTGCCGGCCTCAGCTGCCCCCCCCTCTGCCGGCCTCAGTTTGCCCCCCCTGCCGGCCTCGTCTGCCCCCCCCTCTGCCGGCCTCAGTCGCCCCCCCCCTCGCCGGCCTCAGTCTGCCCCCCCCTCTGCCCGGGCCCCATTTTGCCCCCCCCTGCGGCCCCCGTCTGCCCCCCTCTGCCCCCCCCTCAGCGCCCCCCCCTGCCGGCCCCAGTTGCCCCCCCCCCCCGCCGGCCCATCTGCCCCCCCCTCTGCGGGGCCCCGTCTGCCCCCCTTCAGGGCCTCATCTGCCCCCCTCTGCCCGGGTCAGTCTGCCCCCCCCCCCCTCTGCGGCCCCCATCTGCAGGTAAACACTACCGACTACTCTCCCAAACTTAAACAGGGGCCTATCTAGGGGCTTTTAAGACGAACATTAGCACCAATAAATAAACCATACTAAATTTAACCCCAAAAACACCACCCTATTTCACAAACACCAAAATGTGATGCCTTTTAACTTGCTCCAGCGCTGCGCTTCCCGTACGACCAAAAACACCCCCGTCCCCTAGACTCAAAAACACCTTCCCGTCCCGTTGACTAAAAACACCCCTCCTGTCCCGTCGACCAAAAACACCCCTCCCGTCCCTAGATCAAAAACACCTCTCCTGTCCCTTTCTGACCAAAAAAACCTCACCCGTCCCGTACTGCTCAAAAAAACCTCTCCCCGTCCCATATGACCAAAAAAACCTCTCCTGTCCCGACTATCAAAAACGCACCTGTCCCGTTCCGTCCTTTTACTTTCAGGGGTAATAGATCGGTTTCGGAACAAATCCCCCAAAAACTGACATTTATGGGGCTTTTTTTTACACATTTTTTACAAAACCCCCATAATACCCCGTGCCTAGACCCGGTCACACTCACCTAGCTATAACCACTCGGCTGCAGCTAATCAAGGTGAAAAACCAGGAAATTAACCTTAGGTCTGTGAAAACAAAATTCACCAAAATTAAGAACACTGTATCAAGCACTGTCTTGGTGCAATTTTCTTTTACATATGTTTTTTTTGTGTTAATGTCCAGGGTTTATTACCTGGACCTCAGCGGCGATCTTTTATATAGAAAAAAAACAAAATGAACATTTATCACCTAAAATTTTATCCCTACAATGAACACTGCTAATCCGTAGACGTGTGAAACTCGTTTAACGTAAAAGTGATCAGGTTTTATACCAGATGAGCCCCAGAGTCATGTTTTATATCTGTACTCTTAAACATGAACTAAGAAAACGCACCATTACAACTCAGTGTTGGCCAAACATCTGAGCTGATGTATTTTCCCATATATGACACATAAAGAAACACAGCAAACTCGGTTACCTCTATACATATTAGTTATATAAAAAGTATACACGATGATTATATACAAGTAAACTTATTTTTATCAATACACAAATTATAAATTGAGAGTCTCTCTGTAAACCGCAATAGTGTCCATTAACACACAACTCTAGAAATAAAACATTAAGTTTATATAACCAGTGTCCACATTACATGATTATTATAAATTGAGAAACTCTTCCTATAAACAATATTAGCGTCCATTATCACACGTCTCTGCTTTCAAATATGGAATAAACACTTCATAAAAATTATATAAACATAGTCTCCAAAAACAGTGCAAAAAATTATTGCATATATTATTACAAATAGAAATTGCATTATCAACCCCGAGTCTCACAACAATGTACAGTAAGCAAAACTGGTTGAACAAAACTGGTTGAGCAAAAGTGGTTGAGCAAAACTGGTTGAGCAAAACTGGTTGAGCAAAACTGGTTGAGCAAAAGTGGTTGAGCAAAAGTGGTTGAGCAAAACTGGTTGAGCAAAACTGGCTGAGCAAAATTGGTTGAGCAAAACTGGTTGAGCAAAACTGGTTGAGCAAAACTGGTTGAGCAAAACTGGTTGAACAAAACTGGTTGAGCAAAACTGGTTGAGCAAAACTGGTTGAGCAAAACTGGTTGAGCAAAACTGGTTGAGCAAAACTGGTTGAGCAAAACTGGTTGAGCAAAACACACTCCTGCGAGAAATTGGAGACGACGGAAGGGAAAATTACACACTTCAAAACTGGGTAGTTTGTCACAAATTTTGTCGTTGTGACTGTGGCCTTGAAGAAATACTGGAGTCATCACCGTTGACCCCTCGAAGGTGGCCTCCCAGGTCTTCACCTACACTGTCATTCCAAGGAGCCCTGGAATCACCCCACACTGGTGATCCAAACAACAGGTGGGTCCTGGAGAAACACAACATACAGGATCACTATTTATGACCCAGAAATGGTGACGCATCACCACTCACACCTTATCACTACCTAAGGTCCAACAGCCCATACACCAACATAACGCAGGTGAGGCATCACCGCCCATACCTTAATATGCTAGCATACCTTATGGAGGCATAAAACCACTAAAAACACACACTCTTGGCAAATCTCATACTCCCCCCACCAACTCACCGAGCTTCAGTCTACTAGGTGGTCAGAAATGCCATCTACTCACCCACTGCAAAGCCAGAGCAGATAAATAGTCTACACTACATTATGTAGAGTACACACATGAAAATACATGAGCAACCACGCTCTCTGTCCCCTTGACATAATGAATAACCAGATGATTGTGGCTCCTCGTTACGTGAAGGAAATGTACGACTGTCATCACTATACTGCAAAAAAAATCTGCACAATCAATACTTAAAAAGAGTTTTCCTCATTAAGTCATGTCTGTAAAATAGACATTTGTCAAATTTGGTAACCACTTCCACTGTAACAGCTGGCAACTGAATAGCCTTCAAGGAGTCACCACAGCCCTGGACCTCAACCAGCTGCCTCAGAGTCAGGGTACGCCAGCACCTAGATCCACTCCCCCAAATCGGGTTTCACCCGGGCCAGTTCATCACTGCCCAGAGTCTCCTGCAGGTCAGACTTAATGAACAGGCTCCCAGATCCAAACTGTCACTACAACCAGGGTCCCTCCAAACCAAAGCTTCCTCACTTTTGAAAAGACCCACAACAATGTTGCCTGTAGAACGTCAACACTTGCAAATGGTAAATATTCTGTAATACCTACAGGAAGGTACCCAGACTAGTATTTGAGGAGGTAGATCATGGTAATGAATATGATATTGTGTATATGGACTTCAGTAAGGCTTTTGACAGGGTCCCACATCAGAGACTATTGAGGAAAATTAAAGCACATGGAATAGGAGGAGAAAATTTTTCCTGGATAGAGGCATGGTTGACAAATAGGCAGCAGAGAGTTTGCATAAATGGGGAGAAATCAGAGTGGGGAAGTGTCACGAGCGGTGTTCCACAGGGGTCAGTGTTGGGCCCCCTGCTGTTCACAATCTACATAAACGACATAGATGAGGGCATAAAGAGCGACATCGGCAAGTTTGCCGATGACACCAAGATAGGCCGTCGAATTCATTCTGACGAGGACATTCGAGCACTCCAGGAAGATTTGAATAGACTGATGCAGTGGTCGGAGAAGTGGCAGATGCAGTTTAATATAGACAAATGCAAAGTTCTAAATGTTGGACAGGACAATAACCATGCCACATATAAACTAAATAATGTAGATCTTAATATTACGGATTGCGAAAAAGATTTAGGAGTTCTGGTTAGCAGTAATCTGAAACCAAGACAACAGTGCATAAGTGTTCGCAATAAAGCTAATAGAATCCTTGGCTTCATATCAAGAAGCATAAATAATAGGAGTCCTCAGGTTGTTCTTCAACTCTATACATCCTTGGTTAGGCCTCATTTAGATTATGCTGCACAGTTTTGGTCACCGTATTACAGAATGGATATAAATGCTCTGGAAAATGTACAAAGGAGGATGACAAAGTTGATCCCATGTATCAGAAACCACCCCTATGAGGATAGACTAAGGGCCCTGAAAACTGCACTCTCTAGAAAGACGTAGAATTAGGGGGGATATGATTGAGGTGTATAAATGGAAGACAGGAATAAATAAAGGGGATGTAAATAGTGTGCTGAAAATATCTAGCCTAGACAGGACTCGCAGCAATGGTTTTAAGTTGGAAAAATTCAGATTCAGGAAGGATATAGGAAAGTACTGGTTTGGTAATAGAGTTTGTGGATGAGTGGAACAAATTCCCAAGTACCGTTATAGAGGCCAGAACGTTGTGTAGCTTTAAAAATAGGTTGGATAAATACATGAGTAGATGTGGGTGGGTGTGAGTTAGACCTGATAGCTTGTGCTACCAGGTCGGTTGCCGTGTTCCTCCCTTAAGTCAATGTGACCTGACCTGACTAGGTTGGGTGCATTGGCTTAAGCCGGTAGGAGACTTGGACCTGCCTCGCATGGGCCAGTAGGCCTTCTGCAGTGTTCCTTCGTTCTTATGTTCTTATGTAGTAAACAGATTCCACCCAGAATCTATGAACTGGAGTCCTAACAGTGGATCCTAAAATCCATTTTAAAACAATATCTAATCCAGTGTATCTTCTGACATTGGTAATACATATTTGCACAGTAACGAGAATGTGCTAGATCCCAGAAATAACACCTTCTACTTTACCTTCATTCTGATGCAAAGCCATTACTGTGGACTTTAATGAAAAGACCGTCCGAGGGTCTGAAACAGCTGAACTTCCTGGTGTACTCTGGGGTAAGACAGCAATACAAGCTACTGCATGTGTAACTAGGGTACCTGAGAGTCCTGTGCAGCAGCCTGATCCTCAAGCATCTCTCTGCAATACTGCTGTAAGTGACCCTTCTTATTACAGTAAGTACAATTATAAATTTTCAGGGTATCATGCCCAATTGAGACAAATTGGGTCCCTTGTCCCTGGGGAACTGGGCTTTTCCTACCTGTTCCCTGACTTCCTGCACCTGTAACTGACCTACCATCTCCCTGAACAGGTAACTGTGAAGTAGATTTAACTCCCTGGGAACCAGGATTCTGGTGGTAAGTAGGCTTAAAACTCTTTGGATTATGAGGCTGAAAAATTTCTTACTCCTAATTAGTGAAGCAAAATTATTACCATCATCTGGGTGATAACTACTTCCAACTTTCTGGTTGGCTAAAAACCTTATAGCATAATGCATGTACCTGTGAAGGTGTCTTCACAAAACACAGCTTCCACAACAAGAACATCAACTGGGACCAGGTAAACCATGTCTTAAATGAAACATGTTGGGAAGATATCTTAAATAACATGGATCCAAACCAGTGCCTTGAAAGGATCAACTTCCTGGCAGCTGAAGTATGTTCAAGGTATATTCCCCTAAGAAAGAAGAAGAGCAGGAGTAAACTGGAGAGAGAAAGACGCTCCCTCTTGAGA
This sequence comes from Cherax quadricarinatus, assembly GCF_026875155.1. Classification (NCBI taxonomy): domain Eukaryota; kingdom Metazoa; phylum Arthropoda; class Malacostraca; order Decapoda; family Parastacidae; genus Cherax; species Cherax quadricarinatus. Next base: position 71,473,274 of record NC_069401.1, on the reverse strand, counting down.
AGACGACGAAGAATCACTGGGCTCCTCAGGAACGCTAGCATATCTGATACACGGAAGGAGGCGCTGACCAGGGAAATGGAAACTATCTAACTTAAGTTAAAAGACTCTTACAGGAACCAGGAGAGACAGGATGAGCTTAAAGCTATTAGTGAAATTGAAAGAAATTCGAAATATTTCTTTTCATATGCCAAAAACAAGGCAAATACCACACATAGTATCGGGCCTTTACTCAGACAGGATGAGACTTACACAGATGACAACAAGGAAATGAGTGAAATACTGAAATCCCAGTACGACTCTGTGTTTAATTAGCCACTAATCAGCTTGAGGATCGACAATCCAGATGATTTCTTCATAAATGAGCCTCAAAACTCCATCAATGTATGCCAGATTTCCGACATTACCCTAACTCCGATAGGCTTTGAAAAAGCCATTGACAACATACCCATGCACTCAGCCCCAGGCCCAGACTCATGGAACTCTGTGTTCATTAAGAACTGCAAGAAACCCCTCTCACGTGCCCTAAGTATACTATGGAGAAGGAGCTTAGACATGGGTGAAATTCCACAGTCACTTAAAACAACGGATATAGCCCCACTCCATAAAGGTGGCAGCAAAGCATTAGCTAATAACTATAGACCAATAGCTCTAACGTCCACATCATAAAAAATTTTGAAAGAGTGCTAAGAAGCAGGATTGCAAACCACCAGGATTCCCAAAAACTGCACAATCCAGGGCAACATGGGTTCAGGGGAGGCCGTTCCTGCCTCTCACAACTACTGGATCACTATGATATGGCCTTGGATGCACTGGAAGAAAATCAGAATGCAGATGTAATATATACAGACTTTGCAAAAGCATAAATCGGAGGCTGCCATAGTGAAGAGCTCTGTTCCACAAGGCACAGAACTCGCCCCCATTCTGTTCTTCATCCTCAAATCAGACAGACAGAGATGTAACCCACAGCACCGTATCATCCTTTGCAGACGATACTAGGATCTGCATGAGGCTGTCGTCTATTGAGGACGCGGTTAACCCCCAAGAAGATATAAACAAAGTTTTACCAGTGGGCAACGGAAAACAACATGATGTTCAATGAGGGCAAATTCCAACTACTCCGTTATGGAAAACTGGAGGAGATAATAACTAGAACAGAGTATACTACAAACTCTGGCCATACAATAGAGCGGAAAAATAATGTAAAGGACTTGGGAGTAGTAATGTCTGAGAATCTCACTTTCAAGGATCACAACAGTGCCACGATCACAAGTGCAAAGAAAATGATAGGATGGATAATGAGAACGTTCAAAACGAGAGATGCCAAGCCAATGATGATCCTTTTCAAATCACTTGTTCTCTCTAGGCTGGAATACTGCTGTACATTAACATCTCCGTTCAAAGCAGGTGAAATTGCAGATCTAGAGAGTGTACAGTGAACCTTAACTGCACGTATAAGTTCTGTCAAGCATCTTAACTACTGGGAACGCTTGGAAGCACTTGACTTGTACTCACTGGAACACAGGAGAGAGAGAGATATATCATAATGTACACTTGGAAAATCCTGGAAGGAATGGTCCCGAATCTGCACACAGAAATCACTCCCTACGTAAGTAAAAGACTGGGCAGGCGATGCAAAATACCCCCAATTAAAAGTAGGAGCGCCATTGGTTCACTAAGAGAAAACACCGTAAGTGTCCGGGGCCCAAGACTGCTCAACAGCCTCCCACCAAGCATAAGGGGAATTACCAATAAACCCCTGGCTGCCTTCAAGAGAGAGCTGGACAGATACCTAAAGTCGGTGCCGGACCAGCCTGGCTGTGGTTCGTACGCTGGACTGCGTACGGCCAGCAGTAACAGCCTGGTTGATCAGGCCCTAATCCACCGGGAGGCCTGGTCGTGGACCGGGCCGCGGGGGCGTTGATTCCCGTAGGTAGGTCTAGAGCATGGTTAAAATCTTCAGAATCTTCTTCCTCAAGGATATACCTTAAGGTCAGGAGGTACACTGTTCAATAGATCCTCTAGTGTTCAATAGATCCTCTAGTAAAATTAAAGTCATTACACCATAATCACCTACAACATCCTTGGAGCGGCACCATTCAATCAGCAGCGACATCTCCTTTCCATACTCCACCAAGGATTGTCCTTTCTTTAATTTTAAACATCTAAACTTCTGCCTATACCTCTCTGGCAATATCTGATAAGCCAATAACATAACATCCTTCATCTTCTCATAATCTGAAAATTCATGTTCATCTAGAGAACTAACAGCTTGTAACCCTTTATTAATTAACTGGGTTCTTGCTAATGTTGCCCGGTTACTCTCTGGCCATTTTTGGGATTTTGCTATCCTCTCAAGCAGTATAAAAAATTTTCAGGATTTTTTCGCCAAATTTTGGGACAAATTTTATAGCATATTCAATATTAAATATGTCTACTCTGTTACCTGTTCCATTTTGTGAAGCAGCAAACTCTCTCTCACTCTAATGAACCATAAGGACTTCTAACTCTTTCTCTTCCCGTATTTTAGTACTATGCTCAACCCTTCTCAGATCTTTTTCTTCCATAACTAGGGCTAATTTCAACCTGAAAATTTCTGCTTCATTACTCTCAGTAATAACAGTGGGGTTTAATCCAGGATCTCCTGCCAGATCCCTGTCTCCACTAGAACCTCTTCTTACAGACATATTGGAAATTAAATTAGCGGCACACTATTATTAAAAAACTATTATTAAAAAGCTAACACAAAGAAGGGAAAACTAATATAGGAAACGAAAATACACAAAAAGGGAAAACTATTTATAGACGACAAGTTAGAGGCAGTGGTAAAGCAGTAAGGCCGAGCAAATGAAAGACTGCGCCAGCCATTGTCCACAAATTTTTCTGAGGACATGAAAAGTTTAAGCGAGTGGCAAACACCACGACAGCAACACCTGAACGACACCACGACTACACCAGAATGACACAACGACCACAGAAAGACCACACCATAATGACACCACGACTACAAAAATATGACATGACGACTGTTATATCTTCGAAATTGGTCATCCTGTGTTATTTAACTATTGTAAGAGAATATGTTCATCACTTAATATTATAGCGCGAAAGTCCCCGTTTATAGCTAAAATAGAGACTTTCGGCGTTATATTATTATCTGTTAATATATGAAAAATACCATGGTATTATCACTATTTTGTTATTATCACTATTATTTTAGTATTATTGTTAGGTAGGATTTCTTGTGTATATAGAGTTTAAGTCTCGGAACTATCCGGTGAATTGTTCAATTGTTTATGTCCGGCTGGCTGACGTGGGTCAGGTGATCCAACCTGACGACGCGTCAACAGACTGACAAGTAGTCAGTCTGCTCCCTGCTCTAGCCCTGACAACTGATCGTATATTGGCTCTTACGGTGTACAGTTTGAATGGTTTTGAGAATTGGACTCTAGAGCTGACTCACTTTGTTCCTCATTGCTCTGAAAGATTCTTTTGATATTTATATTCTTGGTCAGTTCAGTAATCCATAGAGATACTTTACGGCCAGATTCAAAGGTCTTGTTAAATCTTGTACCTTTTGTATTTTGAGTTTAGTCTTGTTAAGACAAAGACGTAAATATTATTGAAGACTGAATTACAGGAAGAATAATTAAACTTCCTAATTAATGTGACATTTCCATGATTTTGAACTAAATGTATATGGTAAATTTATTGTACAAAGTATTAAGTTACATTAACTACAAAGAGAATATAAAGTATTGTATTTAAATACTTTAATAAATTTGAATATTATTCTATGGAGTTTCCCAGTTGAAATTATTTCCCCTAGACTCTAAAACTTTAAATAACTCGGATCCAAAAATCTTGCTGCATAAGAAATGAACGGTAACAGGCCACATTCTGAAGTTCTTTAAAAAAAATTCTTATTCGCAACAACGACTACAACAGAATGATAAGAAGACCCCAAAAAACACCACGACTACACCAGAATGACAAGTCGGCCCCATAAAGATACAACGACGACCCTAGAATGGCACGAAGACACCAGAGACACCAGACTACACCAGAATGACATGACGACCCCAGAAAGACACCACTACGACACCGGAACGACACTATGACGATACTAGAGCGACATCTTAACAATGCCATAAAGATAATTACACGACACCAGAACGATACCACGACTACACAAGCGCCACGCCAGAACGACATGAGGGGTAACACCAGCACCACACAAGAACTAGACCAACACCTCACCAGCACCACACAAGAACTAGACCAACACCTCACCAGCACCACACAAGAACTAGACCAACACCTCACCAGCACCACACAGAACTAGACCAACACTCACCAGCACCACACAAGAACGACGCTAGCACCACACCACCACCACACAAGAACAACACCAGCACCAAACAAGAACACCACCAGCACCAAACAAGAACAACACCAGCACCAAACAATAACAACACCAGCACCAAACAATAACAACACCAGCACCAAACAAGAACAACACCAGCACCAAACAAGAACAACACCAGCACCAAACAATAACAACAGCAGCACCAAACAAGACAACACCAGCACCAAACAAGAACAACACCAGCACCAAACAAGAACAACACCAGCACCAAACAATAACAACACCAGCACCAAACAAGAACAACACCAGCACCAAACAAGAACAACACCAGCACCAAACAATAACAACAGCAGCACCAAACAAGAACAACACCAGCACCAAACAAGAACAACACCAGCACCAAACAATAACAACACCAGCACCAAACAATAACAACACCAGCACCAAACAAGAACAACACCAGCACCAAACAATAACAACACCAGCACCAAACAATAACAACACCAGCACCAAACAATAACAACACCAGCACCAAACAATAACAACACCAGCACCAAACAATAACAACACCAGCACCAAACAATAACAACAACCCAGCACCAACAAATAACAACACCAGCACCAAACAATAACAACACCAGCACCAAACAAGAACAACACCAGCACCAAACAATAACAACACCAGCACCAAACAAAAACATACAACACCAGCACCAAACAAAACAACACCAGCACCAAACAATAACAACACCAGCACCAAACAATAACAACACCAGCACCAAACAATAACAACACCAGCACCAAATAATAACAACACCAGCACCAAACAATAACAACAACCAGCACCAAAACAATAACAACACCAGCACCAAACAAGAACAACACCAGCACCAAACAATAACAACACCAGCACCAAACAATAACAACACCAGCACCAAACAATAACACACCAGCACCAAACAATAACAACACCAGCACCAACAATAACAACCGCACCAAACAATAACAACACAGCACCAAACAATAACAACACCAGCACCAAACAATAACAACACCAGCACCAAACAAACAAACAACAAAAACACCAGCACCAAACAATAACAACACCAGCACCAAACAAGAACAACACCAGCACCAAACAAAACAACACCAGCACCAAACAATAACAACACCAGCACCAAACAATAACAACACAGCACCAAACAATAACAACACCAGCACAAACAATAAACACCAAGACCCACCAACAACAATAAAACACCAGCACCAAACAATAACAACACCAGCACCAAACAATAACAACACTAGCACCAAACAATAACACACCAGCACCAAACAAGAACAACCCAGCCAACAAACAATAAACAACAACCAGCACCAAACAATAACAACACCAGCACCAAACAATAACAACACCAGCACCAAACAATAACAACAACCAGCCAACAATACAAAACACACTACACACAACAATAACACCAGCACCAAACAATAACAACACCAGCACCAAACAATAACAACACTAGCACCAAACAATAACAGAACCAGCACACAAAACAGACAACAACACCAGCACCAAACAATAACAACACCAGCACCAAACAATAACAACACCAGCACCAAACAATAACAACACCAGCACCAAACAATAACAACACCAGCACCAAACAATAGACAACACCAGCACCAAACAAAACAACACCAGCACCAAACAATAACACCAGCACCAAACAGAAACAAACCAGCACCAAACAATAACAACACTAGCACCAAACAATAACAGCACCAGCACCAAACAAGAACAACCCCAGCACCAATAACAACAAACAAACAACACACCGCACCAAATAAGAACAATACCAGCACCAAACATAACAACACAGCACCAAACAAAACACACCAGCACCAAACAATAACAACACCAGCACCAAACAATAACATCCAGCACCAAACAAGAACAACACCAGCACCAAACAAGAACAACCCCAGCACCAAACAAGAACACCAGCACCAAATAAGAACAATACCAGCACCAAACGATAACAACACTAGCACCAAACAATAACAGCACCAGCACCAAACAAGTAACAACACACCAACGCACCAAAACAATAACAACCCAAGCACCACAAACAATAACAACACCAGCACCAAATAGTAACAACACCAGCACCAAACAATAACAACACTAGCACCAAACAATAACACACCAGCACCAAACAAGTAACAACACCAGCACCAAACAATAACAACACCACCCACCAAAATCAAGAACCCAAATCACCAGCACCAAACGATAACAACACTAGCACCAAACAATAACAGCACCAGCACCAAACAAGAACAACACCAGCACCAAAATAGAAAACAACAACACACAGCACCAAACAATAACAGCACCAGCACCAAACAAGAACAACACCAGCACCAAACAAGAACAACACCAGCACCAAACAAGAACAACACCAGACCAAAGAACAAACAGCACCAAACAATAACACACCAGCACCAAACAAGAACAACACCAGCACCAAACAACAAAACACCCATCAGCACCAACAACAAAACAACACCAGCACCAAACAAGAACAACACCAGCACCAAACAATAACAACACCAGCACCAAACAATAACAACACCAGCACCAAACAATAACAACACCAGCACCAAACAATAACAACACCAGCACCAACAAAAAACACCAAAAATAAAAACCAAACAACAAACAGCACCAGCACCAAACAATAACAACACCAGCACCAAACAATAACAACACCAGCACCAAACAATAACAACACCAGCACCAAACAAGAACAACACCAGCACCAAACAATAACAACACCAGACACCAAACAATAACAACACCAGCACCAAACAATAACAACACCAGCACCAAACAATAACAACACCAGACACCAAACAAGAACAACACCAGCACCAAACAATAACAACACCAGCACCAAACAATAACACCACCAGCACCAAACAAGACACCACCAGCACCAAACAATAACAACACTACACCAAACAATAACAACACCAGCACCAAACAATAATAACATCCAGCACCAAAACAATAACAACACCAGCACCAAACAAGAACAACACCATCACCAAAACAATAACAACACCAGCACCAAACAATAATAACACCAGCACCAAAACAATAACTGTCAGCATAGTTGCTGATCCCTGTATTCCCTGTATTATATAGCATAGCATATTAGTATCATCCATGTGCTTTAGATACGAGATCCCTTGTAGGCCTGTGGCTTTGTGTGACGTCACGGGATGCACATGTGTAGGCTCATACCTCTGCCCCGGCCTCACTCGGCGGCAGACCATTCAGCAGACAGGCAAGGCGGCGGGCTCCATCCCTCACCATCTCAGACTGACAATATAGTTACCATCCAACAAGTGTGTCTACCTTCAACCTACGATATCTCCATTTAAGAACCCTTACGATAAATTGTGGCATTCGGAGGGCCTGTAATTCTGACGATTACAGCGATTTCTGGAGATAAATTTCGACCAGCAAGACGGCCATTTCGTGTCACCAGTAGGCCTACCGAGGTTCACCCCAGCCAGCTACTTCAAGTCAGCTACTCGCCCAAGCTCCTACCAGCTTCTACATTATTCACTGGTCAGTCTCCTTGTATTAGTGTTTATCTGCTTATTTGCATCACTCCCAAGGGGTTGACCCGAGTTTGCAAAATAAGCCAGTTTCCAGTCTGTGGTGGGGGAGTCAGAACAACTGAGCCCAGTCGAGCCTAGTCTACTCCATCCAATTATTTTGCCTGCCAAGCCAGCTTCCACCCCTGCTGTGCTCATCGTGTGAAGTTATCAAGCTATTCTGTGTGAAGGGTTAAGATAAGCCAGCTAGCAACTAACCCAGGTGTCTTACCCCAGTACTCGAGCAAGCCACGTGAGTAGTCTTCATCGCTTGTGATTCAAGCTCCAAGCATTCTGAGTGCTCTTTTTCATCCTTGTGGTGTTGTAGTATTTTGTGGGTTTATTTTAAGCCAGCCGGCTTAGAATTATCTTCGCGGCAGTGTGGGTGTTCTCAGTGAGGCTTACGACGTTCAACCCATAAGCCCAGCCACTCACGATCACGTGTGTCGCACCATTGCCGGTCTCAGCCCTGTTAACCCACAAACCCAACTACAGTCAGCCATTACCCACTCACTTCTTCAGTGTTATGGTGCACTGCTAAGGGTTGTAGCACCATATTTTAAGGACCACATAGGGGGTCAAGAGCTAGAGTGTGTTCACACCATCTTTATAAAGCCTCCTGTGTGAAGTCTATCGCCGATGTAAGCGCAATTCTACGATCATCTGTGCAGAGGACAGCACAAAAACAATAAACAATCCTCAACTCATTCTTCAAGTGTTTACAGCGATAATATTTTTTTTAGAGACTTTTGCGATGTTAAAAACATTTTTTTTCTATGTTCCCTGATTTTTTCTTAGGACATCATGACTCTCGATCAGACTCAGTGTTTACAGTACTGATTGCATTAATTTTTTTTAAATCCCTTAATTCAGTATTAATTTTCGTGCATTACTTATATCTTTTGTGTGTTATTTTTTTTATACACTTGAAGAAGTACTTAGTGTTTTTCCTTTTGTTGTGTGGCAACATATGAGCATAAGAACTTGTGTTACACTTCAGAACATCTTGTTTCTCAGTATTCCATGAAGTATTTCAGAAATTTTTCACCTCATATTCTGCATCACAACCAGTTTGTCTTTAAAATTTTTTTCTTCCCAGCATTTGTGTTTTTTTTTTTTTCCCCTGTGTGTTGAACATTCTTGTGTTCATTTCTTTTCTTCAGCCATGTCTAATTTGTCTTTTTTCCACGACAATAGTCCATTTTTTTTGTGCAAGCAAGAAATTTTTTTTTTTTTTTAAATTTTTTCACACTCAAGTTTTTTGCAAGAAATTCCAGATTTGTTATATTGATGTGTTGTGTTCTGCACCGTAAGGTTAAAATTTGGTTTTGTTATGTGTTTTTGCCCCTATTATTTTTCAGTTTTATTGAAAAAATTTTCATTTATGCAATTTTTAATTTTCCCCTTTTTAAAAGTAAATTGTTCTTTTGCTTTTTTAAGTGTTGTTTTGATGCGTTAAAGGTTAAAGTGTTCATTCCTTATATTTTTTTTTCTTGTGTGTTAAATTTTTATTATTGCACCTGATCATTTTGCAAAAATTCGGGAAATATTGTTTTGCATTAAAGTTTCCTTCAAAAAATTTTTATGAATACTTGTTATTACAATTTTTTAATTTTGATATTTTTGCTACGTTTTTTACAGTGCATTTCTTATGCTCTGTTCTGTGCTAGTTTTTTATTCTTCTGTTATTTTATTTTTATTTCAGTGAATTGTTTTCCTTTTTTAAATTTTTTGCAATTTTATTGAGTCCATTTTTCATTTTATTGTGTATTTCCCTTGTTGCTTTGAAAGTAAAGACAACTCATTTTGTGCCACCTTTCAATTTAAAGAAAAAGTTGAGCAAATTAGTTTTGAGCAAATACAAGTTCTTTTGTTTTTCAGTTTTTTTTTTAATTTGCATTTTCTTCTTGTGTGAGTTCTTTGCTTACTGTGTGACCTTCAATTTTTAATTACTTATGCAGAATAGTTAAGCTTTTCTTCCATTTAAGCTTATTGTGTCATTCCCTCCATTTTTCTTCCCTTATGCATTCAGTTTTTTTCACTGAAAGAGTCCCAGTCTTTTTTGAACGTTCACTTAGGTATCACCCCCATCAAAGAAAATATGAATCAGTCCACATAACTAACATTCCCTTACTGACTAAAAGACAAATTAGCCTTGAGCAATGTTTTTTTCTCACAGTTTTTATCGAGATTTGTTAAAGTGCTGCAAAATGTGAATTTCAATTAATCCTAAGCCCGTAAATTACTATTAACGACCGAGCGGTCGGGCACTTAATCTTCATTCCATCTGTTTCCACCTACACCTTCAATTGCGGGATAGTTTTCCGTTGCCAAAAGTGTCCGGGGCACTAGACTCCCTTGAGTGCCACCTATCCCTGAAAATGACTGCATTCGAGTAGTAGTTTCTCCAGGGGGGATGCCTTGTCAGAAAACGATACAGCAACAGAAATTTTCTCTTGTTGATGTGACAGCTGTCTGCCAGAAAGACTCTCTGTTACAGCTAGTTTCCACTAGAGGTCTGTTTTTCCTAATGTTCCGAGGGTGATCCCATCCAGTTGACAGAAATCAGTGCTTTGTAAGAATTTTTTTTTCTCGAAAACTTTCACATTTAACGTTTGTAAGTGTAGTTTTTTTTAATACGATACTCGTGTCACTGTGTGCGACTCAGTTTAATATCAATTGTGACCGTACTCATTTTCTTTCCTTTGCTTGCAGTTTGAGATGTAGATTCGTTTCCCTTTCTCATATTTTTGGGGAAAGGTTTAAATTTTTTTAAAAACCGGGGGACATCCACTCCACCAGTTTGTTTATTCCCCCCATAAGAAAGAACTGAACCTTTTTTCCAAACAAACAGCCTACGGGAAGGTTACCAGATGGGGCCTTTCTACCCCAAAATTTAATCCACTTTTTTAAATTTTCCTGGGAATCAAATTAGTCGCGGCTTTTCGCGACACGTTAGTGTATACTCGATCCCCTTTTTCGCGAGGATGTCAAAACTCCCAAAAAACAATCCCCTGTGTTTTTGGTGGATTCGATTTCCCGCCCGGGAAGATCTTTTCTTACGTGAAGCCACCAGCCCCATTAGTGACTTTTAATGACCAAAATTTCTGTATCGAATAGTTTAGTTGGTACCCTACAGACGAATAGTAAATTTCCCCAGTCACTAGTGATTTACCTGTACTTTTGAGATACCGTTCAACTGTCCTCAGCAAGGGATGTGTTAGCCATTCAGGGAATTGATCCTCCCAATGATAACCATCTGCATATGTAAAACCAAACCCCCGCAGAATTGGGTTTTTTAAAAGTACATAGTCTGTATAATTTGATGTCCGAGAGAATAAATTACAACTGTGTGTTTTGTCATTAGTTGATCAGTTTTTAAAATTTTCGTGTTCACGTTTTCCCCCCTTTTGAGAAAATTTACATAATAGTTGGTGCACCGGATGCTTTTTCTGTTAATTTTTCCGTAATATATATATTTATTCTTTCCCCAAAATCCTAAGGGGTTTTAATACGACGACGATCAATTCCCTCCATATTGTACAATAATTTTTTCTTATGTTTGTAATGCATTACTTAAAACTCTTACATTTTAAAAATCATTATTAAACCAGTGTAACATCCTTATGTACCACCCCTTTGTTCTAAGTTATATTTGAATTTGTTAGTATAGAAACACCCCGATCCCCGCCTGTTCAGTATAGTATAGTAAATGATGTCGGGACAAATACTAACATGACCCAGCTGTCAGCATAGTTGCGATCCCCGTATCCCTGTATTATATAGCAAGCATATTATTCACCATGTCTTTAATACGATCCCTTTTTTAGGGGCCCGTGGCTTTTTTGTGACGTCACGGATGCAAAATGTGTAGGCTCATACCCTGCCCCGCTCTCACCGGGGGCAGACCATTCAGCAGACAGGCAAGGCGGCGGGCTCCTCCCTCACCATCCAGCGACAAATAGTTACCATCCAACAAGTGTGTCACCTCAAACCCAGATATCTCCTTTTAAGAACCCTTAACGATATAACAAAACCAGCACCAAAAACAATAACAACCCAGCCCCCAATTAAGAAACAAAATTCAATCCAGCTTCCACCGCGCAAATAACGAAACCAAGACGTCAGATAGTTATGTCTCTAAAGGAGGAGTGTCTGAAAGGGGGAAAGGGCTGGATCACAATCCCCTGCGGGCACCTATGGTCACACTTTATGGCACATTTGGATCACGTTAATTTGGCGAACATGTGAACACCTTTGTGCACCATTCAGTTATTTGTGGACATTTGGATCACTCTTTTTTGGCACCTTGGGACACCCTATCTTCTTGGCACATTTAGATGACCATCCCTTTAAAGGGCACATTTAGATGACATAGTTTAGCTGTCATCAAATATTTTCCAAATGGGGAAATCAGATCAAAAAAAATGATCCTAATGGATGAACAATAGATTAAAATTCTGATTGGTAAAAAGAGAGGCATTATAGGCAAATCAAAAGGGGAGAGGGGCAATTAAAAAAATCGATTTATTATTTAAAAGGAAATAAAAAAAGGGAAAAAAAAGGGGCAAAAAAGAGTTATGAGGTTAAAGTTGCAAGAGAATCAAAGACTAACCCAAAAGGATTCTTTCAGGTAACAGAAAAAAACAGGACAAGATGGGCCCACCAAAAGTTCCTGGGTCACTACTGACATGAAAAGGGAAATGTGTAAATTTTTAAAACATACTTCCTCTCAGTTTTTACACAGGAGGTACCACGATTTTCCCAGTAATGAAAAATTTTAGTAGAAAAAGGGCGATAATAAACTGTGCACTATTTGGGCACAAGTGAATGGTCCCCAGGGCAAATAGATAAAAAAACCTAACAAAACCCCCGGCCCTGTGAATGTATGCAAGGGTTTAAAGGAATGTAAAGAGGAGCTTAGCAACCTTTGGCAATTTTTCAACAATCCTACAAAAATGGCATGGTGCCCCGTAAGTGGAAAATGGCAAAGTGATACCTATTTTAAAAAGGGGGACAGGTCCTTAGCTTCGAATATAGACCAATAAACCAAACCCCCATAGTGGAAAATTTATGGGAAACAAAAATTGCCCAGCAGTTCTACCACCTTGAAAAGCATAAATAATCAACGAATCTCAGCATGGGTTTTACAAAAGGGGCCCCTTTTTCCCGCCTTACGAATTTATTTAAATTTTTTTATAAGGGATTTGAGAGGGAGATCATGGGAATGAATAGATATTGTGTAATTTGGGCTTCAGTAAGGGTTTTGAAGGGTCCCCCCTCAAGGGCTATTGAGGAAAATTAAAGCCATGGAATAGGAGGGAAATTTTTTTTCCCGGATAGAGGCATGGTTGACAAATGGCACAAGAGTTTTATAAAAGGGGGGAAATCGGTGGGGAAGCGCACAGGGTGTTCACAGGGGTCATGTTGGGGGCCCCCGGTTCACAATCTACAAAAAAAACATAATGAGGGGAAAAAAGAGCGCATCGCAAATTTGCCCATGACACCCCAAAAAAGGGCCCCGAAATTTTAATTTCTGACGGGACATTCGACACTCCAGGAAGATTTGAATAGACTGATGCAGTGGTCGGAGAAGGGGCCCAGATGCAGTTTAATATAGACAAATGCAAATTCTAATGTTGGACAGGACAATAACCATGCCACATATAAACAAATAATGTAGATTTTAAAAATTTTTACGGATTGCGAAAAGATTTAGAGTTCTGGTTAGCAGTAATTCTGAAACCAAGGGACAACATCATAATGTTCCCCAATAAAGCAAATTAGAATCTTGGGCTTCTTTATCAGAAGCATAAATAATGGATCCTCAGTTGTTCTTCAACTCTATAACCTTGGTTTAGGCCTCATTTAAAATTATGCTGCACAGTTTTGTCCCCGTATTACAGAATGGATTTTAAATTCTCTGGAAAAATGTACAAAGGAGGATACAAAGATGATCCCATGTATCAGAAACCCTCCCTATGAGGATAAGAACTAAGGCCCTGAAACTGCACTCCCCTAAAAGACGTAGAATAAGGGGGATATGATTGAGGTTTATAAGGAAGACAGGAATAAATAAAGGGAATTAAAAAGTGTGCTGAAAATATCTACCTAACAAGGACTCGCAGCAAAGGTTTTAAGTGGAAAAATTCAGATTCAGGGGAAATAGAAAGTAACTGGTTTGGTAATAGAGTTTGGAGAGGGGAAAACAAACTCCAAGTACCGTTATAGAGGCCAGAACGTTGTGTAGCTTTAAAAATAGGTTGGAAAATTTACATGAGTAGATGTGGGTGGGTGTGAGTTAGACCTGATAGCTTGTCCTAACAGGTCGGTTGCCGTGTTCCTCCCTTAAGTCAATGTGACCTGACCTGATTTGGTTGGTGCAATTGGCTTGGGCCGTTAGGGACTTGGACCGCCTTCGCATGGGCCATAGGCCTTCTGCAAAGTGTTCCTTCGTTCTTATGTTCTTATGTTCTTACCTTAAATTGCACATTTAGATGACTATACTTTAAAGGCACATTTGGATCACCCTATATATGTGGCACTTTTGATCATCCTACCTCGGTGGTAACTTTGGATCACTCTACCTTAGTGGCACCTTTGAATCAAAATACCTTGATGGCACCTTTACACCAAACTACCTTGGTGGCACAATTGAATCGAAATACCTTGGTAGTACATTTGGATCAAACTACCTTGGTGGGACCTTTGGATGACTCTACATTAGTGGCTGTCTACCTGTGTGAGGGGAGACTGAAGGAGGGAGAAGATGAAGCGATGATAATGAAAGAGGTGGAGGGAGGGAGGAGAGGGTGAAGGGAGTGAAGGTGGGGAGGGAGGGAGGGAAGGTGGGGAGGGAGGAAGGGAGGGAAGGTGGGGAGGGAGGGTGGGGAGGGGATGAAGGGAAGGAGGGTGAAGAGGGGGTGAAGGGAGGGAAGGGGGGGAGAGGAAGAAGGGAGGGAAGGCGTGGAAGAGGCAAAGGGGAGAAAGGTGAGGCAGGGGGCGAAGGGAAGAAAGGTGGGGAGGAGGGGAAGAGGGGGAGGGTCGGGAAAGGGGCCCAAGGGAGGGAAGGTAAGGGAAGGGAAGAAAGGTGGGGAGGGGGGGAAGAGAGGGAGGGTCGGGAAAGGGGCCAAGGGAGGGAAGGTAAGGGAACGGGTGAAGGGAAGAAAGGTGGGGAGGAGGGGAAGAGAGGGAGGGTCAAGAGAAGGGGCGAAGGGAGGGAAGGTAAGGGAAGGGGTGAAGGGAAGAAAGGTGGGGAGGGGGTTAAAGGAGGGAAGGGGTGAAGGGAGGGAAGGTGGGGAGTGAAGGAAGGGAAGGTTGGGAGGGATGAAGGGAGGAAAGGTGGGGAGTGGGAGTAGGGAGGAAATGTGGGGAGGGATGAAGGGAGGAAGGTAGGGAGGGGATGAAAGGAAAGGGAAGGTGGGGAATTCACTGAAAAAATGGACAATTCACTGAAAAAATGGACAATTCACTGAAAAATTGGACAATTCACTGAAAAAATGGACAATTCACTGAAAAAATAGTGAATTCAGCGAAAAATGGAGTTAGAAAATAGGGAGGGGATAAAAAAAATAGAAATAAAGAAAATAGGTTTAAACTTATTTTTCTGGGTTAGTGGTGAGGGGAGAAAAACAACTGGAGAGGTGGAAGTGGGGGAGGAAAAAATGGGAATGGGAATATGTGGGAGGGAGAAGTAGATGGGAGAGTTAGGGGGAGTGTGTAAGGCGAGGGGGGTTTTTTAAGGGAGGGGGAAAAGGGGAGAGGGTGAAAATGGGGGAGGGGGTGTAATGGGGAAGGGGGGGGTTTATGAGGAGGGAATGTAAGGGGGGGGGGTTTTATGGAGAAGGGGTGTTACGAGAGAGGGAAGGAGAAGGAGCAGTGGGTGGGGAAGACTCTTTCCTCTGGAACAGATGTGACGAGGCTTAATTTAATGGAAGAATCCTTTAATTTAAAAAGCGAAAGCGAGTGAGTGAGAGAGAGAGAGAGAGAGAGAGAGGGAGAGAGAGAGAGAGAGAGAGAGAGAGAGTTTACATGCCTTACACACCCACCACCTCAAGCTGACCCACATCATGAGGAGCCAGTCCATCAGCATCCTCCCGGCCAACATTAGAGGTTTCATTACTAATGTTGGAGAGCTCACACATAGTTTTGTGAACACTCGACGTCCCGACATGATAGCTGTTGCTGAAACATTTTTGGACGACAGGACTCCAAAAAATTTTGCAAGAATTGCTGGCTACACCTCATGAATGAGAAGAGACAGGCAAGGGCAAGGAGGTGGTGTTGCTGTGTGCTTCTCTAAAAGTGTTCATGCCCAGCACATTGATGTTGCCACCCCTACACATCTTGAAATGATGTTCTACAAGCTATGCATAAACACTAGTGCAAGGTACAGACCTCAGTGGCAACTTGCAGACCCCATCAACTTCCTAATGGAAAATATGGACTCCCTTCTGCTACAACACAACTGTCAACGTATCATGATTATTGGTGACCTCATCCAACACCTTATACAGAGGGACTTTGATGGCCTTCTTGCAGTATTTGACAAGAGAAACTTTGTTGATTTCCCTACTCACATCTCTGGCTTCTCCCGTGACCAAGTAGTGAGTGATCTGGCAGAAGGTACAGTCACTTGTCAACCCCTCGGCTACGTTGGATCATCTGACCACAAGACTGTTTTTACGACACTTAAGATCCCAATAGAAAGAGGTGAGGAGTCCACACGCACATCCTGGCTATGGGAAAGAGGTAATTGGCCAGCCCTTTGCTCTGAGCTCGCCACCACCGATTGGAATGTTCTTATCCAAGGGGATGTTGACAACCAAGTGAAAGCCTTCACTGGACACATCCTTAATCTACAACAAGAACACATTCCTCACCGGCAATATGCGACGAAGCCTACAGATCAGCCTTGGTTTGGCTTTCGTTGTAGAGAGGCTGCTACTGCTAAGTACAAAGTATGGCGAAGGTATAAGAGACATCCTAACACCTATAACAGGAACTTTCACAGGCAAGCCTGTAGGTATATGGGTGACGTTCAAAAGTGGGCCATTCCTAAATGGGAGGTGGACACAAAAAGAAAGCTAGCATCAGGTAGGGTAGGCTCCAAAACCTGGTGGTCCCTGGTCAAGGACAGACAAGGTTATCTGCCTGATGAACTCATTCCACCTCTAAATCGACAGGATGGGACCACCTCTACTAGTAGTCAAGAGAAGGCGGACCTCTTTGCCAAACACTTTGCTACCAAAACGCAAGTTCCTGATCCATCAAGGGACCCTCCTTGGCTAGCTGCAAGAACTGTGTCAAAACTGCCAGTGGTGACATTAAGGCAGGAGGAGGTGCATTTCCTTCTTAAATCACTTGACCAAGAAAAGGCTGTGGGCCCAGACAAGTTAAGCCCAAGATTGTTGAGAAGATGTGCAGACCAGCTAGCAGCACCTCTAACTCGCATCTTTCAGCACTGCCTAGTACAGTGTAAATGGCCCTCTCTATGGAAAGAGGCAAGTGTAGTCCCTGTTCACAAAAAGAAGAGCAAAGCAGAAATCAGCAACTACAGACCAGTGTCACTCCTGTCAATCACTGGTAAGATCCTTGAGACAATAATCTCAAGACAAATGACAGTTTTTTGACTACCACTCACTATTTTGTGATCATCAATATGGCTTCAGGAGAGGTTACTCTGCTGCTGATCTGTTGTTAAACCTCTCCACTAAGTGGCACCAGTCACTGGATGAATCCAAAGTCAGCTGTGTGGTAGCACTGGACATTGCTGGTGCTTTCGACCGGGTGTGGCACCAGGGCATCTTATCAAAACTTCAAGCACTGGGAATTGCAGGCTCTACGCTATGTCTCCTCAGTGATTACCTTCATGGTAGATCTCTAAGGGTAGTTCTTAATGGAACGAAATCAGCAAGACATCCTATTGGAGAAAGTGTTCCACAAGGAAGCGTGTTGGGACCATTGTTATGGAATGTCTACTTCAACGACCTTCTTCATCTCATCCCAGAATCCCATGCATATGCAGACGACTGTACATTGACATTCACTTATCCAAGAGAAGAAATGCCAGCTGCTCTAAGCTACCTCAATCACCAGCTAAGAGCTATATCACCTTGGGGAAATAGATGGCAAGTAACATTTGCACCTGTGAAAACACAAATGATGATGGTCTCTAGGCACCATGATGGCAATACTCGTGCAGTAGTAAGGATGAATGGGAGGGTGTTGGCACCTGGAGAAGAAGTTGATATCCTTGGGGTGAAATTTGACTCCAAACTAACCATGAAGAACCATGTTGTAAATCTTGCAAACAAGGTAGCCAGGAAGCTTATAGCACTTCGCCGTATCTCGCATCTGCTTGATAGTAGGGGTTGCAAGATCCTGTACGAGGCACAAATACGCTCACACCTTGAGTATGCTCCACTTTCTTGGTTTGCCTGCCCCCCCCCCCTCTCATCTGCGACTGCTTGACAGAGTAGAGAACAGAGCAAAACGTCTCATCTATCGCCTGGACCCATCCTGGATAGATCTGTCATTTCAGCAGAGCCTTCAACACAGGAGGGATGTGGGTGGCCTTACTGTTATGTACAAGGCCAATGTTGTCAAAGTACCACACTTGGATCCACTTCGAGGACAGCGTGAAAACAAGCTTTTATGCCAAAAGACGGGCAGAAAGCAGCAACTTCACTCTGGCTGTACCCTTCTCCAGAACATCACTCCATGTGAGATCATATATACCCAGGATGACTCGAGTATGGAACACATTCGTACAGCATAATGATGTCAACGAGATAAAGTCAGTTGATCAAATGAAAATGCTGGCCCACAGATGGCTCCAACTTCATCCTGTTCCCTACTTGTATGTCTCAGTAACAATAAAAATGCTTTCAAATGAGCTGATGTAGGTAACAGCTCTTAGCTTGCCAATAAAGTTAGGAATCCTTAACCCGTAAAAAGCTTTTTCAATAAAGCTAGGGATCCTTAACCTTGTCAAACCCTGTGTAAAAGAGAGAGAGAGAGAGAGAGAGAGAGAGAGAGAGAGAGAGAGAGAGAGAGAGAGAGAGAGAGAGAGAGAGAGAGAGAGAGAGAGAGAGAGAAATGATAATATAAAAGAAATAAAAACAGAGTAAACGATCTGTCGTATTTAAGACAAAAGTAAAAAAAAAATACAACCAGGAAAAAACTAAAAGAAATATCCATTAAAATTTATATTAAAATATACACCAGCTATTTCTGGTATAAAAACAAATGTTTATTACAGTAAACACACCTGTTCCAGGGGAGGAAAATACGTCTATGTATTTTTGAATTAGGCTTTCAGAACATTCCAAACAAAAATAACACGTTGAAAACAAAAAAAAAAAATTGTATTAATAAATAACATACATATGTTACGTCTGACCATTATATTTTTCTCACATATTTTGCATTTTGTGAAATGGAAACAAACATTGTGAATATTAGTCAGTATATATATATATAATATATGTCGTGCCGAATAGGCAGAACTTGCGATCTTGGCTTAAATAGCAACGCTCATCTTGCCATATAGGACAAGTGAAAATTTGTGTATGCAATAATTTCGGAAAAAACATTCTGAAGCTAACGAAAAAAATATATTTGATTGTGTTTGTTTAGTATTAAATTATTGTAAACGTATTTAAAATATATTTAGTTGGGTTAGGCTAAAATAAATTGTTCTTGTTATAATAAGGTTAGGTAAGTTTTCTAAGATTCTTTTGGAGCAAAATTAAAATTTTTACATTAACATTAATGAAAAAAATATATCTTTAAACGTATAAGAGAAAATTTCAGAAAGGACTTAATTTTAAATGAGTTCTTGCTAATTGACCAGTTTTACATATTCGGCACGACATATATATATATATATATATATATATATATATATATATAATATATATATATATATAAATATATATATATATATATTATATATATTTATATATTATAATAATATATATATATGGATAGCTATTATTCTGTGTAATATTTTTAGTTAATAAAATAAAATAAATGAATGTACTCTTTGTCCGTCTAAATGTCCTGTTCTGGGGTACCTGAATGTTCCCGCGGGTACTAAGAAGTATTTCTTTATATTTCTTAAATATTGTCTACAAATCATCACAGTATTGATTAACATGTCTTACTTGGGAATCATATATACCATTCCGATAATATTTCTATGATCCAAATTTTCTACTTCTAATATCCTTTAACCCCACTACCTATGTTTTCACGTAATCTTTTGTACCTGTCAATGTATAACAGCTGAACGCATTATATAACCATTCACAACTGACGTAACATGAAGTTTTGGTGCGTAGACACAGGTCGAGCATCACCAATCCTTCATGAAATCACCTGGAATAATGAGCAATCCTGTGATTTTATTTATTATTGTTATTTAAGGTTGTGTACAATAGTCTCTACTAAATAGCTATTGAGCTTGTATAACCCATAAATTGAGTTAAATATGGTATTCCTGTCATGTTTCAAGAGAGAAGATTCAATTATGTTTCTTTGTATAACAGGGCTGTTTGGTACAACAATTTGGGCAGCAGCTCACCCCAACGGATGATTACAAGAACATGGTTAAAGACAGCGTTTGACTCCTGCCCTGTCCTGAGTATCTATGTTGGGCTATTCTGGTTTCCAGAAGTTTACCTGTTTGACCAATATATGAGAGAAGACACTGAGTACATGTGACCTTGTAAACCCCACCAACTTTGTTGGAAGGTGTGTTTTTATTCAGCCTTTGTTTCAAAGTCCCTGTGTTTTTGAAAGAAAGGTTTATATTGACCCTTTTTAATGCCTCACGCAGGCAAACCAGGTTCTCATTGTATGATAAAACTAGTACATTTTTCCTAGCAATCACTTCCTTAGGTTCAGTCCTGTAGAAAGTCTTTCTTGCTGATATTAGTGTCATCTCGACAAAATCCCAAGGATATCTCATTTTTGTAGCTATTTTGGGGTTTTTTGGGGCCCTATGTTGCGGGTTTTGGGTCCTTTTAATTTTCTCTGGACTCCCAGATTTTGCAAGCCTCAAAAAACATTGGGGGGAAACAAACTCCTTTTTAACCCTTTTTCGTAAATTAAAAGAGTAAAATTCCTATAAACTGTACTTTTTAATTTTTCCCTATCAAAAAGATAGATTAAAAATTCTAGGAGGGGGCAAAGTGCCCCGTTTTTTTCATGTTCTTTTAGTAAACTTAAGGGAAAGGGTATAGCCTTTTGGTTAGGTGGGAAAATTTTTCAATGTTGTGATCTCTGGGAACCAAGGCAAAAAACATCTTTAAACGTCCCTAAAACCAACTGTTTTATCTGGGAAAAATGTCTTTTAAGAAGTCTAGCCCTCATAGAATTCCTTTAAAAGTTACGGGGGAGAAAGGGGGCCCCCTAAGGGGGATTTTCCTTTCCCCTTTGCCTTTTTTTTTTGATCATAGATTTCCCTTAAAAACACGAACTTGCAATCAGTTAAAAACTTTTTTTAAAATTCCTTCATTACTTTTTTCCCCGGGGTAGGGCTAAAGGAAAAGTTTTCTAGCTCCTTTTCAAGGAAAGGAAAGCAAAGTCGGGGACAGGGACATAGGTAAACGGGATCTGGGGACATCGAAGCTCTCCGGGGTAAAGTCTTTGAGGACTTTTTAATTTCAGGACCCTTTTCCACTAGGTCAACTTTAAATTTTTAATACGTGAAACCGATCCAAACCCCGACCATGGGATTTAAAAAGGTTGCTGACCCCTATTTTTTTCTATAATAGGACGGGGGGTACCCTGGTTTTATGAGTCTTGATTCCCAATAAAGATATGGAAAATTTCCCCCGCCCTTCCCAACAAATTTTTTAATTAATTCTTCATTCCCCTTCAAAAAAACGCTTTAAGTTTGTTTATTGAAAAGGTTCTTGACCGGTTTTCGGGGGATTTTTTAAAAAAAGCGGTTCATTCTTTTTTCCAATTTAATCACTCAATAAAGGGTTCTTTTTCCAAAATTTTTCATTTTTCTTTTTACTTTTAACAAAATCCCTTTAGATTTAAAGTTTAAAGGGACAAAAGGGGCAACATCGGGGTTGTCCCTTGTGTCAAATTTTTCATCTTGTCAGATTGCTTACCCTTCTTGTAAAACCCACTTTAGATTAATCACCTCTTGGGGACACAGAGTCTGATTAAATTTTGGATCTTTTTATAAGTTTTTGTGAACCCTTAAAAGGGGCATTTTTGGGGCCCCCCCGGCTGCGAAATTTTTCTCCCTTCCCATCCCCTTTCCCAAAAATTAAATGTATCATTTTTTCAAGTCAAACCGTTTTTTTTCCTAACATGAAAATGTTTTTAAATAAGTTTTACATTTTTTAAACATCACTATTGGGGGCGAAAAAGCTTTTTAAAAAACCCCGAGGGGCTCCCTGTTGGCCCACTGCTTAATTCCTTGCTAAAACAGGTTCTAACAAAACTGCGGATTTCGCATGTGTTTTCCCACCACTCTGGCAAAGGGAGATTATTTAATTTCATATTTTATGTTTGCTTTTCGGTGTTTTGTCTGAACTTTTCCCTAAGTTCTCATAAATTTTAATCAAGAAAGTTTTTTATGCCACCCTTGGGGAATCTTTTTAAAAGAATACTCTGAGAAAATTCCCCCTCACCCCCCTTCAGTTGCTCCCTTTTGCAACATTGCATTGTTTCCTGATGACGCCCTGAGAATGTAAAAAAAAAACTTAAAGCTAAAGTTTCCCACCCCCAGTGGTTTGGTCTTGCTGGATTTTGATTATGTGTGTCATGGAGCCTCAGAATGGCCTTTCCCTCCGGGTTGAAAATTTACCCAACAAATTTTTAAAGTTCTGATGCGTGTATCGTGTCTCTCTTTACCCTGTTTTTAACAAAATGAAGGGGGTATATATTTCCCTTTTTCAAGTAGTCCCACCTTTTTTTCCCAAAAAATTAAATTTTTGGGAAATTTTAAAATTCTTGAATGGTGGAAATGGCGACTTGTGTATCGATGGGGGTTTTATGCCCCATTAAAATAACCAGGGAACCCAAACCCCAAAAAAAAAAAAAAAAATTTTTTGGACGTGTGGGTTTAGGATTTTAAATAGTTTTATGAGGAACTGCCGCGGTTTCCCCCAAACTTTAAAATTTCCCGTCAAGATATCAAAAAGTTTTAGCAGAAGGGCCCGTATCCCATCTTTTTACTATGTGCATTAAGAGATACGAAAGTGGTTTTCCCAACATACACAAACATTTAAAACACACCTCCACAAACCCCCCCGCACACACACCCCACACACCCACAGCACCCTACAAACCTCCACACCCCCCCAGCACCATACAACCTCCTCACCCCCCAAAAAACCACACCCTCCACACCCCTAGCACACAAAACCTCAACAGCCCCCACACTCACACCTCTGCAAACCCCCGAAAAACAAAACCCCCACATCCCCCCAGCACACATACAAATCCCCCCCCAAACCCCACCTCCACACTTCCCCAAAAAACCAAACCCCCCACAAAACCCCCGCAAAACACCCCCACCCCCACACACACGAAAACCCCCCCATCACACACACACAACACACCCCCAACCCCCCACACCAACCACCCCGCACCAACACACTTTTTCCCCAACCCCAAAAACACCCCAAAAACCTCCACAAACCCCACCCCAACACACACACAACACCCACCTCCACACACCCCAACACACAAACCTCCACCCTACCACACCTCCAGCACACACCCCCAACACACACACACACACATCCACACACCCCAACAAACACACACTCCACACACACCCCAACCAACACACACCAACCCTCCACACACCCCAGCACACACACACCTCCACACACTCCCAGCACACACCACCACCTCCACACACCCCAACACATTCCACACACATGGCACACACACCCAAGCACCACACACACTCCCCACCACCCCGGAACACACACACACACACACACACACACACACACACAACCTTCACAGACCCCAACACTCATACACCTCTACACACACAATAGACACTTACACGCTCCCCACACCCCCATCACACACACACCTTTTTTTCCACACCATACCCCCACACACACACACCTCCACACACCCAACAAACTACACCTCCCCCCCCCCCCCCCAAACACACAACACCTCACACACCCCAAACCACACACACACTCCAACACTCCACACACCTCCCCACACACCTCCACAACACCCAACACACACACACCTCCACACACCCCAACAAACACACACTCCACACACCCCAGACACACCACACATCCACTCACCCAGCCACACATTACACCTCCCCACACCCCTAACACACACACACCTACCACACACCCAGTCACACACACACACCTCCACATAGACTCCCAACACACACACACCCAGCACACAGACACACCTCCACACCCCCAACCAGACACACACTCCAACACCCCAAACACCACACACACTCCACACACCCCAGCACATACACACCTCCCACACACCCCACCACACAACACCTCCCACCCACCCCCAAACACAACACACACCTCCACCCACCCCCAGCACACACACACCTCCTCACACACCCAGCACAATACACCTCCCAAACACCCCAACACACACACACCTACACACAACCCTCTCCAGCACACACACACCTCAACATAGCTCCCCCCAACCACACACACACCCAGCACACACACACCGTCCACACACCAACACACACACACACACCTCACACAACACACACACACACACACACACTACACTCATCCACACACTCCCAACACACACATAAACACCTCCCACACACCCCAACCACACACACACATCCACACACACTTGCACACACACACATCCACACGCCCAACACAGACACCACCTCCACACACCCCCAAACACCCCAACACCACAACACACCCAAAACACACACACACCTCCACCCTCCGCCCCCAAACACACACACACACACACCTCCACACACACCCCAACCACACACACCTCCACACGCCCCAACACTCACACACCTCCACACACACCCCAAACACCACACAACCTCACACGCCCCAACACACCCCCATAACACACACTCTCCACACCCCCAACACACACACACACACCCAAACACTACACACCAAAACACACACACACATCCCAACACACCACCACACACCTCCACAAGCCCCAACACACACACACACACCTCCACACACACCCCAACACACACAACACCTCCACACGACCCCAACACACCACACACCTCCACACACACCCCAACACACACCACCTCCACACGCCCCAACACCACCCCCAAAACACAAACACCTCCACACACCCAACACACACACACACACCCAACACCACATACACACCAACACACACACACAAACAACACACACACACACACCCAACACACATACACACCGAACACACACACACACCAACACACACACACCTCCACACACCCCAAACACCCAACACACACCTCACACAAAACATCACACTCAACATCACTCACACACACACACACCCATACACAACATACACCCACACAACTCACACACCCCTACACACCCCAAACACCCAACACACCACACACACCCAACACACACAACACACACACCCAACACACACCACCGCACCAACACACACACACACCCCTACACAACCCCCAAACACCAACACACCACCACACACACACCCAACACACACACACACACACACCCACCACACACACACACACACCCAACTCACGCACACAAACGCACGCAGATTTTGCCTCTATTTATATAACATACATTAAGAAGAAACCCACAGAGATCCTGGAGAATTTAATGAGATATCACAATAACAAACTGTGATCCCTTGAGGAGGAGTTGGTAAACATTATCTTCTTCTGACTCCAGATGTCTTGAAGGAGATTCCTAGTTGGTGAACATTATCTTCGACTCCAGATGTCTTGAAGGAGGATTCCTAGTGGTGAAACAGTATCTTACTGACTCCAGATGTCTTGAAGGATGATCTAGTTGGTGATAAAATTATCTTCTTCTGACTCCAGATGTCTTGAAGGAGATTCCTAGTTGGTGAACATTATCTTCTTCTGACTCCAGATGTCTTGAAGGAGATTCCTAGTTGGTGAACATTATCTTCTTCTGACTCCAGATGTCCTGAAGGAGATTCCCTCTAGTTGCGTGAACATTCCTTCTTCTGACTCCAGATGTCCTGAGAGTGATTCCTAGTTGGTGAACATTATCTTCTTTGACTCCAGATGTCATGAAGGAGATTCCTGTGGTGGAACATTATCTTCTTCTGACCTCAAGTTGTCTTGAAGGAGATTCTATTTGGTGAACATTATCTTCTTCTGACTCCAGA
The DNA here is from genome assembly GCF_026875155.1 of Cherax quadricarinatus. Taxonomy (NCBI): domain Eukaryota; kingdom Metazoa; phylum Arthropoda; class Malacostraca; order Decapoda; family Parastacidae; genus Cherax; species Cherax quadricarinatus. The sequence goes on along the minus strand of NC_069401.1, from coordinate 71,446,846 downwards.
TGTCTTGAAGGAGATTCCTAGTTGGTGAACATTATCTTTCTGACTCCAGATGTCTTGAGGAGATTACCTAGTTGGTGAAAACATTATCTTCTTCTGGACTCCGATGTATGAAGGGAGATCCTTGTTGGTGAACCATATCTTCTTTCTGACTCCAGATGTCTTGAAGGAGATTCCTAGTTGTGTGAACATTATCTTCTCTGACTCCAGATGTCATGAAGTGATTCCTAGTTGTGAAAATTATTTTTCTGACTCCAGATGTCTTGGAAGGGAGATACTAGTTGGTGAACATTATCTTCTTCTGACTCCAGATGTCCTGAAGGAGATTCCTAGTTGGTGAACATTATCTTCTTCTGACTCCAGATGTCCTGAAGGAGATTCCTAGTTGGTGAACATTATCTTCTTCTGACTCCAGATGTCTTGAAGGAGATTCCTAGTTGGTGAACATTATCTTCTTCTGACTCCAGATGTCTTGAAGGAGATTCCTAGTTGGTGAACATTATTTTCTTCTGACTCCAGATGTCCTGAAGGAGATTCCTAGTGGTGAAACATTATCTTCTTCTTGACTCCAGATGTCTTGAAGGAGATTTCATAGTTGGTGAACATTATCTTCTTCTGAACTTCCTGTTGTCCTGAAGGAGATTCCTGGTGGTGAACATTATCTTCTTCTGACTCCAGATGTCTTGAAGGAGATTCCTAGTTGGTAAACATTATCTTCTTCTGACTCCAGATGTCATGAAGGAGATTCCTAGTTGTTGAACATTATCCTTCTTATGATCCAGTGTCTTGAAGGGGAATCCTAGTTGGTGAACATTAATCTTCTTACTGACTCAGATGTCTCTGATGGTGATTCATAGTAAGTGGTGAACATTATCTTCTTCTGACTCCAGATGTCCTGAAGGAGATTCCTAGTTGGTGAACATTATCTTCTTCTGACTCCAGATGTCTTGAAGGAGATTCCTAGTTGGTGAACTTTATTTCTTTGACTTCACAGATGTCTTGAAGGAGTTCCTAGTGTGGGAACATTATCTTCTTCTGACTCCAGATGTCTTGAAGGAGATTCCTAGTTGGTGAACATTATCTTCTTCTGACTCCAGATGTCCTGAAGGAGATTCCTAGTTGGTGAACATTATCTTCTTTGACTCCCAGATTTCAATGAAGGTGATTCCTTAGTTGGTGAACATTATCTTCTTCTGACTCCAGATGTCTTGAAGGGAGATTCTAGTTGCGTGAACTTTATTTTTCTTCTGACTCCAGATGTCCTGAAGGAGATTTCTAGTTGGTTGTGAAACATTATCTTCTTCTGACTACAGATGTCTTGAAGGAGGAGTCCTAGTGAGTGAACATTATCTTCTTTGAATCCCGATTGTCCTGAAGAGATTCCTAGTGGTGAACATATCTTCTTCTGATCAAGATGTCTTGATGTTATTCCTAGTTGGTTAAACATTATCTTCTTCTGGACTCCAGATGTCATGAAGAGATTCCTAGTTAGGTGAACATATCTTCTTCTGACTCCAGATGTCTTGAAGGTGATTCCTAGTTGGTAAACATTATCTTCTTCTGACTCCAGATGTCTTGAAGGTGATTCCTAGTTGGTAAACATTATCTTCTTCTGACTCCAGATGTCTTGAAGGAGATTCCTAGTTGGTGAACATTATCTTCTTCTGACTCCAGATGTCCTTGAAGGGGAGTTTACATGTTGGAGAAATTATCTTTCTATGACTCCAGATGGTCTTGAAGGACGATTCCTAGTTGTGGTGAACATTATCTTCTTCTGACTCCAGATGTTTCTTGTAAAGGAGATTCTAGTTGGTGAAAATTATTCTTTTATGACTCAAGATGTCCTGAAGGAGATTCTAGTTGGTGAACATTATCTTCTTCTGACTCCAGATGTCATGAAGGAGATTCCTAGTTGGTGAACATTATCTTCTTCTGACTCCAGATGTCCTGAAGGAGATTCCTAGTTGGTAAACATTATCTTCTTCTGACTCCAGATGTCCTGAAGGAGATTCCGTCTTATACTTGACTGAAAGAAATAGTTTCCTAAAAGATCCTTTTTAAAAATCATTTTTCAATATTTTTTTTTTCATTCCACCTTTTTTCTTTCTTTCTTTCTTTTTTGAAGATTCATTTGAATTATCTCGCTGCTCCTCTCTGTTTTGTTTTCATTTTTTTTATTTATATAACGAGGCAAGAGGAACTTTCAGTGATAATTTTTTCCCGATTGGATTTTTACGTGTTCAGAAAACTTCTTTCGCTTTTTTATTCTTAATTCTCTGATATATCTGTCTCTTTGACAGCGTCTGACTCGGCTTCTTCCTCTCAGAAATTTTAATTTTGTCGCCCTTTTATCTTTCTCACGTTTGTTTTATCTTTATAATGAGAAGATCTGCAGGGAATGTGTACTCTTTATGCCCCAGAAGAAAAAGAAAGAGAAAGAAATTACGTATCTGTATTTTTAATTATAAAATGTGTGGGAGTAATTTTATTTAAAAAGTATAAAGTGGGGAACGTGAGAAAAGATACTTATTAAAACGGCGTCGAGGTGCAATGTTAAAGACTCGATAATGTTAAGACTTCCCAGGGTTTTGTGAAGTGTTACAAGAGGTTAACCGGGTACTGTACTGGGTACTCTACTGGGTACTCTACTGGGTACTCTAGTGGGTACTCTACTGGGTATGTTCTGGGTACTCTTACTGGGGTACTCTCTACTGAGGTAACTGTACTGGGTACTGTACTGGGTACTGTACTGGGTACTGTACTGGGTACTCTACTGGGTACTGTACTGGGTACTGTACTGGGTACTGTACTGGGTACTCTACTGGGTACTCTACTGGGTACTCTACTGGGTACTCTACTGGGTACTCTACTGGGTACTGTACTGGGTACTGTACTGGGTATGTACTGGGTACTGCTACTGGGTACTCTACTGGGTAACTCTACTGGGTACGTGTACTGGTACTCTACTGCGGTACTATACTGGGTAACTACTGGGTACTCTACTGGGGGTAACTACTGGGTACTCTATGGTTACTCTACTGGGTACTCTACTGGCGTACTCTACTGGTTACTCTACTGGGTCACTCCTACTGAGCGTACTTACTGGGCTACATCTACTGGGTACTCTACTGGGTACTGTACTGGGTACTGTACTGGGTACTCTACTGGGTACTCTACTGGGTACTCTACTGGGTACTCTACTGGGTACTGGGACGACTCTCATAACTCTCCTGGTAACAAACGTAGAAATGGAGTAGAAAGCTTAAAATTAGTCAACTTACAGAGAACTAGACAACGTCAGGAAACTATCAAGACCTCCCCCACACAAACACACACCCCACACACACACTACACACACACACACCACACACACACACACACACACACACACACACACACACACACATTATAGACACGCACCTACATCAAAGTAGAAATAAGCCGGGGAAACACCTTAAAGCAGAGCGTAAGGAAGTGAGATAAATGAGAGAATGAGGAAGTTAGCAAGAGAAGTAATGGGAGAGGCTTAGGGGAAATAGGGAAGGTGTGAGGGAAGGAAGGAGGGACGGAAGAATGTAAGATTGAAGAAGAAAGGCTATGGAAGGGGGGGAATTTGGGAGTGGAAAGAGAGAGAAGGACGGAAGGGATTACTCAGTGAGGAAAGTAGGTTAGGAAGAGGTGGTTAGGAGGTCTTAGGAAGGGAGTGGAAGAAGGAAGGAGTAAGGGCGCAGAGGGATGGTGGCGAAGGGAGGATTGGAAAGGACTTGGTTAATCCAGGCGAGATGAGGATTTATTGCTTTAATGCAGGATGAACTGCATGAGTGGCGAGGTAGAGGGAGAAAGGGAGAGGAGGAGGGGGATACCATGGTGGGAAGGGAGGAAGGAGAGAGGGAGTGAAGGGAGGGAGGGAGGGTTGGGATTCAGGGCGGTGGGAGTTAGTGGATGGAAAGGGAGGGATAGCAGTGTGAGAGTAGGATGATAGTGGGTGCGGTTGTGATGGAATGGGCAGAACGTGAAGGGGTGGAGGAAGAGGAGGATTGTAATTTGAAGGGGAGATTGCAGAGGAATATGAAGAAGAATATAGAATAAAAATGTGTGCATACAAAGAAGGGAAAAAGTAAAGTGAAGGATGTAGAAAGTAGAATCCATAATGAAAGCAAACACGTTACCATAAGAGACAGTCCCAGGAGCCAGGTCAAACAGTCCCAGGAGCCAGGTCAGACAGTCCCAGGAGCCAGGTCAGACAGTCCCAGGAGCCAGATCAGATCAACAGGTTCCACACACTCGAATTACTAAAACTATAACAAATTTGCCGTGAGGCAACAAATAACGAAACCGACCAGGTTATAAAATACCTTTGACCTTATACTCCCAAATAATGAATATCTAGTGTGGAACGTAATGGTGTTGAATACAACGAACCCAGACCACACCCTAACTGAACTTCAGACCTGCTCTAAGTACAGACCTGGTTTTTAAGTTCAGACCTGCTTTTAAGTTCCAGACCTGTTAAGTTCAGACCTGGTTTAAGTTCAGACCTGCTTTAAGTTCAGACCTGGTTTAAGTTCAGACCTGGTTTAAGTTCAGACCTGGTTTAAGTTCAGACCTGGTTTAAGTTCAGACCTGCTCTAAGTTCAGACCTGCTTTAAGCTCAGATCTGCTTTACGTTCAGACTTGCTTTAATTTCAGACCCGCTTTCACACTGGTTTCTAGCAGTAGAATATAATTAGTTTGAGGGTGAATTTAAGAAACTAAATTTCAAAAATAAAAATGTTAACTAAAACCAAATAAACCACGATGTTATTGAAACATGCTGGGAAAATAGTGGTAATAACATGGAGTTTAAACCTTCGTCGCGAGATACAAAGGTTTCATGAGACTGACTGCACTAGAAGGCGCTAACATACAGTTATGGAAGAGGAAGGGACGACGAAAGGTAGAGAGTAAAGTGCTCCATATATAGGAGAAGACAAAAGAATCGCAGAACTCCTTCGGTGCTGCAAATTTTCTGGAGGACGGAAAGAGAGAAGGAAAACAGTGAGGTCTAAGTGCATCATACAGAGCCCAAGAGAGAGAAATAACAAAAATATATAAATAAAATTGTAGGAGAGCCAAAATGTATTTTCTCATATGCAAGAACCAGAGTGAATCCGACGTTCAGCATCAGGTTCTTCATTGAAAGAGATGAAAGTTAAACTGACGACAAAAAAAAAAAAAAAAAAAAAAAAACCGTGAGTGAACTATGAGGTCACACTATAACTTGGTGTTCAGTGAACCATTAATCACTAATGATTAATTATCTAAAACACCCTCAAGATCTCAATAATTTCTTGTACACAGTAATCCTAACCCCCAGTTGACTTCGAAGAAGCCTTTGATAGCATAAGCAAATTTGCTGATGACACTAAATTAGGCCGTCCAATTCATTCTAATGAGGACACTAGAGCACTCCAGGATGATTTGAATAGACTGATGCAATGGTCGGAGAAGTGGCAGATGCAGTTTAATATTGGCAAATGAAAAGTTCCAAATGTTGGATAGTTAAATAACCCTGCAACTATAACTAATAATGTAGATCTTAATAATAATGATTGCTGAAAGGATTTAGGGTTCTGGTTAGCAGTAATCTAAAAACAGTAAACAGTAAATTGTGTTCGCCAATATAAGCTAACAGAGATATTCTTGGCTTCATATCTAGAAGTATAAAATATAGAAAGTCTTCAGGTTGTTCTTCAACTCTATATATCCTTGGTTAGGCCTCATTTAGACTATGCTGCTCGCAGTTTGGTAACCGTATTACAGATATGGATATAATGCTCTGGAAAACGTACAGAGGAGGATGACAAAGATGATCCATGTATCAGAAATCTTCCCTTATGAGGATAGAAATGAGGGGCCCTGAATCTGCTCTCTCTCGGAAAGGCGTAGAATTAGGGGGGTTATGATAGATGTGTATAAATGGAAAAAAAGGAGGAATAATTAAGGTGATGTAAATAGCGTGCTGAAAAATTTCAGTAAGTCAAGACACGGCTCGCAGCAATGGTTTCAAGTTGGAAAAATTCAAATTCAGGATGGATACAGGGAAGGAAGCCTGGTTTTGGTAACGAGTTGTGGCATGAGTTGAACAAACTCCGAGTACAGTTATTAGGCTAACGTGTATAGTTTTAAAATAGGTTAGGTTAAACACATGAAGGTGAGTGTGAGTTGGGTGTGCGTTTGGACCTGACTAGCTTGTGCTGATGGGTCTGGGGCAGTGCCCCCTCCTTGAGTGTGAGGTGACAGACTGAGTGGGTCATTGGGCTAATCCGGGGTGGGGTGGGTCATTGATCTAATCCGGGGGGCGGGGACTGGACCTGCTCCGCATGGGTCAGTAGGCCTGTTGCAGTGTTCCTTCTTTCTTATGTTGTTATGTCCATGCGCTCTACCCCAGGTCCAGACTCCATATTCACTATGACTAGTAGGAAAACACCATCCCACTTTTATGGAGAAGTTTGAACAAAAGAATTAAAAACAAATGACGTACCTCCATTTCACAAAGGCTGAAGTACAGTAATCGCTAAGGCTATTATTGGTTAACAACGATCCTAATGTGCAATCAACCTATGATCGCATTTGCCAAATGCCTTTGCAAAATCCTTGTATAGTACATCCACGTTTTGATTTTCTTTCACCGCCTCCGAAATTCTGTCCAAGTGGTTTAGCAGTTGTGAGAAGCATAATCTCAGCGCCAAAACAATAGCTGGTTGGTGTTGGCGCAGATTAGATTTGTGTAGTTCCATAAATAATTAGTAATTAGAATCTAGTCATTCTTTCGAAGGACTTTTTATGATGGAAATAACTCATAAATAAAGTATAATGTGATCCTTTATTGACTACCATTCGAACACACAGCGGGATTTATCAAGTCACAAACAGAGAGTGTATATATAAGGAACATAGAGGCGTGAAGAGTCAGATGAAAAATGCTGAGAAGGCTGGATTTGAGAAAGACCTGCAGTGGATGAGCAAGTAGGTGGGTTGCTGTGTAGAATATCGATGAGGAAGTTTCCTGGCAAGGGGTTGAACTATGTTGTAAAAGCCGTTGTTCTGGTCGAAATTGTTGAATACAGATAAGTGATGATGCCAAGATCCTGATACACTGTCTTCTTCCCTGGCGATGAGTCTTGCGTCTCTGTAGTTAATTAAATGGGTGTACATGTTCTATGTAAAACACAGGCATTCCTCAAATCGTCCATTTTAAATGCGTATTGATGTTCTTAAATACGTATCTGGAGGTCTCTGGATGTCTCGGCCACGTATAATTGAAGGCAATCGTTGGAAGGGATTACGTATACCCTTGCAGAGGATTGAACCTTGTGGTGTCCCTTACCGGTGATGTCTTTAATGGTGGTGGTTGTGGAGTTAGATACTTGGAATGCGGTATTGGAAAAGATGTTAGAGACATGATTGGCAACGGAGTTAGTGGAGAGGATAATGCATCTCCTATCCTTTATGGTGTGAGATGTTTGGGCTACCGGTCTGTAATATTTGCTTAGCTCTCTACCTCCCTTATTGCAATGAAGTATGACTGCCTAGGTTTGTTCACATAGAGCATAGCTCTTCTCCAGAGCATACTGGGGAGAGAGAGGAGACGTAGAAGAGTGAGAGGAGGAGAGAGGGAGAGAGGAGAGAGGGAGAGAGAGAGAGAGAGAAGATGAGAAGGAATGAACCCGAGAGTGAGAGAGAAGAGAGAGAGAGAAAGAGAAGAGAGGTGAGATGAGTGAGAGGTGGGGAGGAAAGAGGAAATATTGTTGCCTCTATTTAGTCAACCTGAAATGTTGTTTTCATCGGATTTCTCTGAGTTATTATGCGTTTTCCGTTTCCTTATCTGAGATAATTACAAACAGCCAGCAATAAATAAACAATAAACATTAACATACACCACGGAAAGTAATCTTGCAACCTAAAATAAAAATTCACTTTACATACATACATACACACACACCACACACACACACACACATATACACACACACGCACACCACACACACTCACACACCACACAACACACACACCTATATACTATTAAATTTATATTATATATATATATATATAATATATATATATATATATATATATATTATATATTTATATATATATAAATATTATATGGATAGAGGTACCATCTCTGGAACTGTGCTGGGGGACACTCTTCCTAAGAGGAAACGAATAACTTGCGTCACGGAAAACTTTGAGAGTCTCCACGGAGCTATTTGGCAATATTTTTTCCCCTACCACCCCAATATTTTATATAACATATGTCAAATTAATTAAGACAAAATACATCAACAAAAATGCAATAGGTCAGTAGAACAACATACATGAATGTCGGTCCTACCATTCAAATACTTCATCCAGCTCCCCGGCAGTCGGCTGTTGTGCCCAGAAGTTTTTTACTGCAAGGAATTTTCCTCTCGATCGCGACACTCTTGATCTTTGATTTGTGTGATGAGCTTTTCGCCCAGCTCTTTGAGGAACTTCAGAGTATAACTCTGAGGAAATTCAAGTTGCTGTAACTTAATCCCAAGGGTCTCCGACCCTACGGGGATGAAGTTTATAGCAACTAGGCAGGTCGACATATTTGCGGATCTTCTGGTTATTCCTGTAACCGGCAGCTCAGCCAACTTTCAACTTCAGAGTTGTCATACGTAGGTATCCCCAAACGTGGCGGCAAGGTGTAGTCTCAGGCAATCGGCTTACCTTCCTTCCAAAGTAGGTTGGCCAAAACAGAAAAACTTTTACTACCATTCACTCCATCACTTTCTTGCCAGAGGCGCGCTTACACTACAGCTATAAAACTGGAACATTAACACACCTCCTTCAGAGTGTAGACACTGTACTTCCCATCTCCAGGACTCAAGTCTGGCCTGCCGGTTTCCTTGAATCCCTAAATAAATATTACCCTGCTCACACTCCAACAGCATGTCAAGCCCTAAAAACTATTTATCTTCATTTCCTCCTATCTAACAAGCTCACGCATGCTTGCTGGAAGTCCAAGCCTCTGGCTGTTGATCACAGGGAAGATCACAAGATCATAAGCACTTAGCCACCAATATCAATTCGTCCAAATGGGATTAGAGACTATGGACCTCTGGGAATAGCATGCAATGGGTTTCCTCAAAGAATTGTGTTCCAGAGACCCAGTGGCCGAAACCTTTCCCTTCCATCACATCAGTGTAGCGACCCAGAGAGGGAACGCCTGCTGCATCTTGGGTTCTGGCCCGGCGTGGGACCAGCTCAAACATCCCCACAACCTAAATTAAAAATTTCCACATTGCAATTCTTCGTGCATGTAAATTTCTCATCATAGCTGTACTCATTAAAATGTAAATATATTTTCTCATGTTTCCATTATATAAAGGTTTTAAAAATTATTTTTGTTATACATATTTATATATGTGTGTGGAGGTCCCACCTTTGATATCCTCGGAAACAGAATTAATGTACCTGAGGAATAAATCTAAGGATTTCTGCGCGAAATCCAGAATATTAGTACCGTTTTACCAGGAGCACGAGCCATTGATCCAGCCAATAGCACTCTCCTCGGTGCTCCTCTTGGGTCCAATGCCATCGATCTGATCCTAGGAAAAAAAGTCTCAGACCTCCGGACGATGGAAAGCAGGATGAAAGACATTGACACACACGATGCCTTCTACCTACTCACCAGGTGCCTGTCAACCCCAAAACTTACCTATTTTCTGAGATGCTCCCCAGCCTTCAGCAGTCCAAAACTCAAGGAATATGACTCTCTCCTGAAGGCCATGCTAGAGAGTGTATTGAATCTTTCCCTTGACGATGGACAGTGGTTGCAAGCCTCACTTCCGGTCAGGCTTGGAGGGTAGGAGTACGCAGATCCTCCCAGATTGCTCTACCAGCTTTCCTATCCTCTTCCATTGCATCAAACGAGTTGATAAGACAAAATTCTTCCTGACACCCTCAGTGACTCAGCAGGAATAGAAGACCCTAGCTATGTCAGTGCCATCACCGAATGGGAGACTCTGCTGCTCCAGCACCAAACCCTAGTGCAGCTACTGGCTCACAAACAGTCAAGCTGGGATAGCCCAATTGCTAAAAGGTGCTTGCCAACATGCTCAGGGAAAATCAGA
>NC_069401.1:71357262-71436204 GCF_026875155.1 Cherax quadricarinatus | reverse complement strand
TCTGGAACTGTGTGGGGCCCCCTCATCTGGAAAAAAGAAAAAACTTGTTCGGGGAAAAAACTTGAGAGTCTAAACGGAGATATTTGAATATTTTCTTCCCCTACCACCCCCAATATTTTATATACTATGTCAACTTTATTTAAAGACAAAATACATCAACAAAAATGCAATAGGAAGTAGAACAACATACATGACATGTCAGAGCCTACATCTCAAATACTTCATCCAGCTCCCCGGCAGTCGGCTGTGTGCCCAGAATAGCTGCAGGCATTTTCCCTCTCGATCGCGACACTCTGTGATCTTTGATTTGTGTGATGAGTTTTTCGCCCAGCTCTTTGAGGAACTTCAGAGTTATAACTCTGAGGAACTTCAGTTGCTGTAACTTAATCCCAAGGGTCTCCGACCCTACTGGGATGAAGTTATAGCAACTGGGCAGGTCGCCATATTTGCGGATCTTCTGGGTATTCCTGTAACCGGCAGCTCCAGCCACTTCAACTTCAGAGTATGTCAAGTAGGTATCCACCAACGTGGCGGCACAGGTGTACTCCCAGGCAATCGGCTTACCTTCCTTCCAAAGTAGGTTGGCCAAAACAGAAAAACTTTTACTACCATTCACTCCATCACTTTCTTGCCAGAGGCGCGCTTACACTACAGCTATAAAACTGGAACATTAACACACCTCCTTCAGAGTGTAGACACTGTACTTCCCATCTCCAGGACTCAAGTCTGGCCTGCCGGTTTCCTTGAATCCCTAAATATTACCCTGCTCACACTCCAACAGCATGTCAAGCTCTAAAAACTATTTATCTTCATTTCCTCCTATCTAATAAGCTCACGCATGCTTGCTGGAAGTCCAAGCCTCTGGCTGTTGATCACAGGGAAGATCACATGATCATAAGCGCTTAGCCACCAATATCAATTCGTCCAAATGGGATTAGAGACTATGGACCTCTGGGAAATAGCATGGGAATGGGTTTCCTCAAAGAATTGTGTTCCAGAGGACCCAGTGGGGCCCAAACCTTTCCCTTCCATCACATCAGTTTTAGCGACCCCGAGAGGGAACGCCCGCTGCATCTTGGGTTCTGGCCCGGCGTGGGACCCGCTCAAACATCCCCACAACCTAAATTAAAAATTTCCACATTGCAATTCTTCGTGATAAAAATTTTCTCATCATAGCTGTATCATTAAAAATGTAAATAATTTTCTCATTTTTCCATTTAAAAAGGGTTTTTAAAAAATTTTTTTTTGTTAACATATTTATATATGTGGTGGAGGTCCCCCCCCTTTTGATACCCTCGGAAAAAATTAATGTCCCGAGGAATAAATCAAAGGGATTTCTGGGCGAAATCGAAATTTTTACCCTATTGGGAAATTTAATACCACATACCCACACCACACATATTATATATATAATATATATATTATATATATAATATATTAAATTAAAATATATAAAAATATATATATATTATATATATATATATATTGAAGAAGGTGCTGAATATACTTAAAGAATGACTATTCCTTTTCCCTCTGGGTATAAATTTCTCACCAGATAAAAAAAACAGGAAAGAGTGATCACGTTTCCCACTTGATGGTGTCGTTTACTTTTCAAAGTGGGGAAAAAATTTACAAATTGGGATCCTTTATCAATCCCCCCTCTCTCTCTCTCTTTGTCCCCCAAGCGAAGAATAAATATATATTATTTTAAATATATATAAAATATATAATATATATATATTATATTTTTAATATATATATAACATATATAAAAATATATATATATTATTATATATTATTTATATATTTTAATATATATAATAAATATTATATATATATATCGTGCCGAATAGGCAGAACTTGCGATCTTGGCTTAAATGCAACGTTCATTTTGGATATAAGACAAGTAAAAAATTTGTGTAGAATAATTTCGCCAAAACATTCTAAACCCCTAACGAAAAAAATATAATATTTCACGGGTTTGTTTTTATTAAATTATTGTAAACAAAAAAATATTTTTAGTTGGGTTAGGCTAAATAAATTGTTCTGTTAAAAATTAAAGTTTAAGTTTTCTAAGATTCGTTTGGAACAAAATTAAAAATTTTTACACTACTTAAAAGGGTTTGGTAACAATTTTCTGGAGGGGGCTGTTTAAATAACAGGTACAGGGACACTGCGGTTTCCCAAATAAAATTTGTGACACCTGATTCTTGATTCTTTTCCGGGATAAATGTCTAGCACTCTTTCCCTAGATAGTGGCTAAATGAAGGATGAGTACCAGGCACGTGGATATAATAAGGGTAGGGTAGAACACGGTGACCTCCATAATCTGAGCCCACCATTACTATATTTTAATAAAGCCGTTACCGCGTTCACAAATTATACATTGCACTCTGATGCATAAGGTGAGAGGACAAAAAATGCATCTGAGTGCCCCCTATGTATGTTACTATCTACCTGTGAGGTCTTGGTGTCTTGGGCTGGTGGGCGATGTCAAGACAGGCATCCCACCCCCCTGCCTAATTAAAGTGTTGCCATATCCAATGTTGTTTAAATATTTAGTCGACACTCATACACATGCTCTGATGTCCTGGATGTCAAAAGCCACTTTTAGAGTGTGAATTTCAGCGAGGTCAGAAAAAACCCGATAAAATTAAAGAATCTGTATCAAAGACCTATAACGTTTGAGTCCCATAAATACAGGTGCCCAGTTTCTCTTTCTATATCCAGGGAGGTGACTAAATTAATTGGGCCCCCCTAATTTAGAAATCTCGTCCAGCTTGGTTATCCCCCCTTGGGTTCCTAACCCGGCCTTCCGGGATTCAGCAGCCCGGGCCCGCTACATAGGCTGGGTTTTTTGGGAACGTTGCCACACGGGCATTTATGAGAATAATTAAACACTCTCAATATGTCAGAATGTTAATCACTGTGACATGTATAAAATTCATTCATTCTCTGAGACCTAGTAAACAAATGAGACTCATTCTCTCACATTACAAGTGCCACCTGCCAGGCAGATATGACTTAACACATGGTACTTCACATGGTGGGGGAAAATGTTTTTTATCCAAACCTTTACCCTCCATTTGGCAGAGAGGGAAATAAAGGTCACATAGACCACTGGGTCACAAAAGAATCTCAAGACCAGGGAAGAGGGGTATTACACTATCTCTAAAATAGTCTAACATACGGGGACTCAAAAATCTCCACATCCACTCTCACTGCATCATTCTTCTCAGTCTTCCTTTCTTTCCCCTATGTCTCTCCTTTTTTTTTTTTTGCTGATGAATGCGTTAGCCCACACAGTGGATAAAAAGTCACTTGTTTTTATGAATCGTTTTTCCCCCGGGCTGAATATCAAGATACGGATATACACACATGGCCCTGAGGTAAACTTAGGGAGGTCACAGAAATCCCAAAGGGTTTTGTAAAGGGGAAAAATCAAGAGGTGAGGTAAAGGAGAGGGAAAAGGGGGAGATCAGATATGAAAGGTGAGGGGTGAAGGATGAGTAACTTTTTAATATAAAGAATTATGGATTTTATGCACGCTGGTTCACCTATGCGAACATTGCGTTTTTTCTCAAGGTCAACGTGAATTTTGGCTTCTTCTACAAAAGCGCGGTTGGGTTTTGTTATCCCCAAACGTTGTCCCACAGTTCTGACGTTGGGGTTTTTCTCATTTTTCCTAAAGTACAGCAACAAGGTCATGCCAGTTTGCTAATTTAAAAATTTTTGCATCTCCCGCAATTATCTGTGTTTGGTAGTGGTGTTTTGTCTCTGAAGGAAAAAAACAGTGGGATGACATTGTGGGATCGACCTAGAAATTTTTGAATTTTTTCATTCAAAAACGCTCCAACGGGGGAACTTTTTTGTACAAATTTTCGCTGGGGGTGGATAAAGAAACTCTTTATCTTTCATAAAGTTTTCCTCAGTGGGAAAGGGTTTAACACGAGACAAAGTGTACTGGAATTTCGCCATTTAGGTTTGACTAGTTGATTCGTTTTCCTCACGACAGAAAGGGGACAAAGTGTGATCCCCAAAAAAAATGTATCGAAAAATGTTTTTAAATCCTTTTAAAATTGCCTCTATATTAAATTCATGCTCCCAAACAAAAAATTCACACAAAATTTCATCCCCCTTTGGGTTTCTTTTCCCACCCACAGAAAAAAATGATCCATAGGGAAAAAAAAAATTATTTAAATTAGGGGGGAAACGCCTTTAAATCCAAAAATATGTACTCGTGGAGGGGGAAAATTTGAGATCCAGATAATATTTCGGGGAAAAAAGCCCTTTGGGGTCTAGCCCCCAAAATTTCCCACCCCTGCCATAACAACATACGGGGATGAGAGATAGGGGGAGAATGTGAAAAATTTAAAAACCCAGTAAAAGACATGGAAAACCGTGGGGAAAAATTCCCGGGACTAAAAATATTAAATACTTGGTCCCGGGATTTTTTTAGTATTTTGGCAAAAAGATATCAAAAACCACTCTGGAACAAGTGGAGAAGTTTGCAAGAGAAAACAAAAAGGGTTTTTCCTCTGAGAAGGCCCAGTTCAAACCAGGCTGGGGAGAATATGTGGGCCAGCGGGGCCGCCACAGCAATGGGGCCTTTCGCTAATCGGACATGCACCAGATAAGTTTTGGCAAAATTAGGAAGTCTCTCAAAAAACCCCTTTCAGGGGATTTATTTTAAAAGGTATATGGGGATCCCCCTTTTTTTTTTTGGCATTTAAAACGTAAGGGCTTCTTTTTCCACGACTATTCAAGAGATTTAACCAGGTTTTGGGAAGACATAATCCCACCATAAGGCTGGGGTCTTTTTTGCATTCTTTAAGAGAGATGCAGTAAATTTTTACATTTGATGCCCAAAATATGCTTACAATTTCCCCAAAAACCCTACATGTCCATTCCCAAGATGAACTTCCATGTTATTAACGGGGAAGGGAGCGAAAAAAATGTTTTGGGATGAGAAACCAAAGGAAGGTTCCGGGAGCGGCCCCATTCCCCCTGATCGCTCAGCAAAAACAAAAAAAATATATAACTTGGCTGGACCCCAATCGCTCCCCCAAAACCCATAATTCTTTAAAAAAAAAAAATGTTATCAAACCCAACCCATTTCACCTGCTTAACCCTGACCTTCCACCCTCCTTTGACCTCTCCACTTACTTTACCTCAGTCCCTTTTCCCTTTGTAAACCCCCCCCTTGGATTTTTTTCCTGTGCCCTTTTTCCTTGAGCTTGATCTCAGGGTGCTCAGGGCCCCTAAAAACGCGGTAAAAGCTGTGTGCTTCGCTCTCTCTCTCTCTCCATCTACTAAAACTTTTTCTCTTTCCATTCGTCTCTTCTTTTCTTCTACTCTTTTTTTCTTCCACCTCTTCCCTTCTTCCCCCCCTTTTATGGGGGCCTCTCCATTTTTCTCAAGTGTTTGTGTGAAAGTTCAAGTAAAGGTGAAATCAATACTGCCCCGAAAAATTAAAAGGGGGGGGGGGAGCGAGTGTACATGCCTAACTCTGTTCCCTCAGGGGGGAAGGGCAAGTACGGGGAAAAAGGGGGAAAGGGCTCCGTGGGAAAGGGTTTTTAAAGTGGACAACCCTAAACCGGCAGCTACTCATCAGTACACATTGAGTCGGACTGGAAAGGCCCTGGTGGGCCTATGCGGGGGACGTCAGGCTGCATCGGAAACGTTTTTATGTAAAAATTTGTAGCACCCCAGGGGCGCCCCTTGCCGCGTGCCCGGGCCCCAACTTTCCCCAATATGCGGGCACCAGTGTCAGGGCCGCCTGGAAAGGGTGAAAAAATTTTGCAGCAACAAAAGCTTCAGTCAATGGAGTTATTTTCAGTAAAACCATCAGGGCCGCTTACCTTTAAAGGTATAGTTAACGGGGGAAAGAGCTTCTGAGACCCCTTGAGTAATGACCCACGCAGGTTTAGTAGCCTTAAACCCAAATTTTAAAACATTTTTTTCAGCCCCACTCGAGTTGCTTGAAATGGAAATTTTTTCTCGCCTTTCCCTCGTTTGGCCCCTTGTGACTTTATTGCGTAATCCCAAACCCTTTCGGGTTAAACCCACCTATTTAAAAGTTCAAGCCCCTTTTTTTTCTGAGTGTGTTGGAGTACTCCCCTTATTTTTTACTGACCTTTTTTGTGATTGCAGGGTCGATTCACAGCTCCGGGGCCCCCCTCGTTGGGGTCGTTTACTAGGCCCAAATCTTACTTTTTTCCCTTGGGGCTTTTTCATATTTTTTTTAAAAAGTTATGTATGGATCTTCCCTCCCCCTACCATCTTTTTCCCTAGTTATTCCAGTTCCGAAAAACTCTATAAACTGAAAAAAATACTTCCTAAAAACCCTGGGGACTCATCTGAGTCTTAATTCTAATTGTGACCCTTTTTTGGGTTGTTTTTCATCCTGAGACATTCTGTCATTTACCCTTTTTGGGTCAATTCTTCTCAGTTTTTTAAAATGTAAATTATAAAGCCCCCCCCTATCCCCCCTGTCTCTAGTGTCGTCAGTTTGATTTCCTTAACCTCTCCCTTTGGAAAAACCCCCTTTTGGGCTCCGGGGCTATTTTCTTATTGCAAACCTTTGCATTTCTCTAATTTCTTGACGTGCTTAAACCGAGGTGTGGGGTTCCCCCATGCTGGTGCGTATACCCAAACATGGACCGAGTACACAGTTTTCAGTCCCTTGAATAAATCCTCACTCAGTTTGTCGAGACCTTTTCTTAGGTTAGTCGGGCCCCCAACGAAAGTTTTTTAAAACTGTGTCCCTTTAGGAGATGGGGCTCGGAAATTAAACTAAATCCAAATTTTTTTTCTTGAGTGGGGTTTTGGCATACTTTGGCCCCCTTTAAATTTGTACTCTGTCTGGGGTCTTCTTGCCCTTCCCCAGTCTTCATGACTAAACCCCTGGGGGGGTTTTTAAATTTTAGGGCAAAGGGGTTAGCCGGGGCTTGCAGCCTATCCAAATTTCTTTTTATCCTACCTAAACCCCATCTGTTTCAATGTGTGGGTGCTTTGGGGGGGTTTTGTGTGGGGTTGTGTGTGTGTGTGTGTGTGTGTGTTGGTTGGGGTGTTTGTGTGTGTTGTTTTGTGTGTGTTGTGGGTGTGGGTGTGTCTTACACCCACACAGAAAAATTTAAGGGGGGCCACTCAGGGAATTTTTACCAAACCAATTCCGGGGGTCTACCCCCCCTTTTAAAGGCAGGACTTTTTTGAAAAAATTGGGATTTTTTAACATGCGGGGGCGTTTATGGAATGGGGATAAACTTTTGAAAGGAGGGGGCATCTTTTGGGGGGGAGGAAGGGGAAAATAGGGAGGAGGGGGGAATAAAAATTTAAGGGAAAAAAAAGAAAAAAAGGGGAAAAGATAAATATCACAGCTTTAAAAAACGGGAAACAATTTTATATATATATATAAAATTTTATATATAAAATTATATATTATATAAATATAAAAAATTTTATATATTTATATATATATATTTATATAAAAAATTTTATTGTTTTAAAGTTTAAATTTTTTGGGTTTTTGTTTTTTTTAAAAAGGGTTCAAAACATTTTAAGGGACAGTATCGTAACCCCAAATAAAAACAATTTCCCACATTTTTTTTTTGCCCCGTCCCGAGGTTTGAAAAAGAAAAATTTTGAGCTTTCCGAAAATTTTTACGTTCTTTCTAAAATTTATCCCAAAACCTGACCAGTGACTGAACTAGGATGCATCAAACACTGAGCCCAATGGAAAGGGAAGGGAGAATAATTACCTCAATAATAAAATTTTTTTCCCAAAAAAAAAATTTAAAAAAATACAAGGTAAAAATTTTAATTTAAAATAATAAAAAAATAAATAGTGGGTTGGTAGACAGCAACCACCCGGGGAAAGTACTCCGTCCGCCAGATGATTAAAGAAACGGGGAAACCTTTTAAGTTTTGTTTGAGGGTGGGTTTTGCGGTGTTTTTTACTGTCTCAAAAAACACCTAGTTTACGGGAAATCTTGTACTTCCCAAACAACTTTGGCCCACACTTCACGGGAACCCCCAAACATGAAATTATATATATACATACACCCGGGTTTTTTCCCCCCTTTTTCAAAAATAGTTTTTGGTTTTTTTTTATTTCTTTATTGCCCAAGGGGGAAGTAAAAAAAGGAATTTTTTCCTTTCCGTAACCCAATGCGGGGCTAATGAGGCAAAAAAAAATTGGCCGGGACGATGGGCAAAAACCCCCATTCTCCTTAGACATTTACAAAAAAAGGAGAAGAAGAAAAATTTTAAATAAAACGGGATGTTTAAAAATGTGCGTGGTTAGTGGGGAAAGACAAGAAACAGATGATTGCTGATTTTTATAAAATGAAAAAATTTTGGGATGTCCGGGCCCTAAGGGGAAACAAAAATGAAGGGGGAAGGGGGTTTTTCAGGGGGGGGAAATAAATGGGATTAAATCGGGGAGAAATGAGAGAATTGGGAGCAAAGGAAGGGTAGCATTTAAAATGTTAAAAGATCTTTATGGAAGGAGAAAAGAAAATTAAATTTGAAAATTTTAAGAATTATGGGTTTTAAAAAAAAGGTTTGGAAATGCGAAAAAATTTGGGTAAAAATAAGCGTGAAAAGCCCGGGAGAAGAGGGGAAAATTGAAGAGGAGAGAGAGAAAATTTTGGGGAGATTTTAAGTAAAATTATAGGACCCTTTTAAACCCAAAAGGAAGAGTAATTGGGGGAAGGGGACCTGAATGCAAAAGAAAGGAGAAACTTTTAGAGAGGGTTTTGGTGGGGAAAGTTTGGGGTCCCCCCAGGTGAAAATTTAAAAATTTAAAGGCCCTTTTAAAAGAACTTTGTATAAAAAAGGGGTTTATTTTATGGGAAATTACATATTTTAAAAAAAAGGGGGAAAAAATAAGTAAAACCAAGAAGGATGTGGGGGGAAATGACAGTAGTTTTTTGGGTTTTTTTGGTCGGTAGAAAAAAGACTTTTTGAGTAGACTTCGGGGAAAGTACATGTTTATAAAAGGGGCCACAGATAAATAAGATAAAATTTTTCCTATTTGAAACTACACTGAATAAAAGGAAGATGGGATACAAGGAGAATAGAATTATCGGGGAAGGAAGAGGGTTAAAGGGTTTTTATAAACTAAAAGAGGAGGCATTTTAAAAGGGAAAGGGATATAAACAGCTATTGGGGTTAGATGGGCTAATGAGAGCATAGGAAAAATGGGGTCGAAGAGGTTTGGGGTAGGTTTAAAAATGTAGTTTTAGAGTTTTTCAGCAAAATTTTTGGGTGGTTTTAAGGAAAGTGGGGGGGAGGGGGAAAAAGGGGCGTTGGGGGTGGAATAAAAAAAGTAAAGGGGAAAAAAAGTATGGGGGAAAAAAAGTTAGCATTTTGAGAAGTTTTTTACAAAGTAAAATATGAAAGGGGGGGAAGGAGTATATGGGGGGAAAAAGAGAGGGGTTTAAGAGAGGGGGTTTGAACAATGTAAAAAAGGAGAAAATTTGAGAAAAGTGGGTGAGATTTTTATCAAAAAAATTTTTGTTGAAAATAAAAAAAAAAATTTTTTGGGTGAGATTAAAAAAGGGTTAAAAAAAGCCTAGAGAACAAATGGTTTTGCCCTTAAAAATAGGAGAGGGGAGTTATTAAATGGGGGGTTTTAGAGGTTTTGGGGAAGATGGGGGGAAAAATTTTGAGGAATTTTTAAAATTGTGAAAAAGGGAAGGGGAAAAGCGTAAATTTCGTTTAAAGGAAAAAGGGAAAGGAAAAACATCTTGTGGGAGGGGGGGGAAAGAGCCTTTGGAGTTTTGGGGGAAAAGTTCTTGAGGCAGTAGGTTAAAATAAAAAGGGGGGTAAGGCAGCCGGGGAAATTAAAGGGGAAAAGGTTGGAAATGTTTTAAAAACAGGTGGGGGTATATTTTGGATTTGGTTTGGGGCAATTAAATTTTAAAAAATGTATGGAAGAGGGTAAAGGTTTTCCTAGGGGGTTGGCAGACAATGCAAAGTTTTCCTTTTTTATAAAGGCAAAGGGGATAAAAAAAGTGCAAAAATTATTGGGGGGATAAGTCTGCTGAGTTTACCTGGTAAAGTGTATGGAAAAGTTAATTTGAAAGAATTAAAAGTAAGACCGGGATAAGCAGATGAACCAGGAGGCTTTTTGGAAAGGTAGGGGGGTGTGTGGACCAGGAGTTTACAGTTGAAAATATAAGTAACAGTAAATTTTGATAAGGCAAAGAGGTCTTTTTTGGGATTTATGGATTTGGAAAAGGCCCTATTTTTCAGGGTGGGTAGGGGGGGAAATGTGGGAGATGTTGCAGGTGTATGGTGTAGGGGTTAGGTTTCTGAAAAAACAGTTAAGAGTTTTAAAAGAGGATTGTAGGCTCAAGTTAGATTTTGTAGGAAAAGGGAAATTTTTTTCCCCCGTAAAAAGGGAGGCCTTAGACAAGGATTTTGTAAGTCCCCCGTTTGGGTTTTTTTAATAAAAATTTTTTAAAAATGGGGTTTTAAGAGAAGTAAAAAAAGGGGGTCTTGGGAAGGGGGGGTGGGGTTAAAAATAAAAAATCCCCCACACAAAGTGGGAGTTGTTTCAGGGGGCTCTTTGCCGATGACACTGTGCTCTTTTGGGGGATTTTTTTGGGGAAAAAGTTGCAGAGATTGGTGGGTGAATTTGGGTTTGGGTGTGCAAAAGAAGAAAAAATTTAAAGGTGAATACAGGAAAAGAAGGGGTTTTGAGGTTTAAAAAAAAGAAATTTGGTGATGAAAGATTGAATAACAGATTGGAGGGGAGAAATAAAGGGGGGGAGTTTTAATTTTTAGAAAATTTGGGGGGGGATTTTCCGGATGGGGAATAAAGATGAGGTTAAAATTTTTAAAAATTTATTTAGGGGGGGAAAAAAGTGAGTGGTGCCCTTAGGAGTCCCCGGTTTGGGGACAAAGAACTTTGTCCTTGGAGGGAAAGAGGGGAAAAAGTATGAAAGTATAGTTTTACCCAAAGCTCTTATATGGGGGGTGAAGCATGGGAGATGAATGTTGCCCGCGGGAAAAGGCTGGGGGGGGAGTGGAGAAGTCATGTCTTTAGGGGAATGTGTGGTGGAATTTAATGCAGAGAAAAATTTGTAGTTTGGAATTTTGGAGGGGTGCGGAATTACCAAAAAATGTTGGGCCAGAGGGGTGAGGGGAAGGGGTTTTTGAGGTGGTTCGGACAATGTAGAGAGAAAAGGAAACGAAAAAAAATGATTCAAGGTGTATAAAACGTATTTTTGGGAAAGGGAAAGGGGTGGGGAGGGGTCGGCCTAGGAAAAAATTTTGGGGGGGGAAGGGGGTTTAAAAAGGGGTTTTGCGTGCGAGGGGCTTGGACTTCCGCGGGGTCGTGAGCGTTTTTTTGATAGGGGTTTAATGGAAACAAATGGTTTTAAAACTTTTAGGCTGTTTGGGGTGTGAGCAAAGTAACAATTTTAAAGGGGGGCAGGGAAACCGGCAAAGGGCCCGGGCTTTAGTCCCCGGAAATGGGGGTTTTTAAATTTTTTTTCAGTTTTAAAAAAATGAAATGTAAAGCACCCCTTCTGGCAAACGGGATGGATGAAAGATGGTTTTAAAGTTTTTCTTTTCGGGGCCCCCTGCCTTTTGGGGGGAAACGGCCCGTGTGAAAAATAAAAAAAAAAAAATAAAAAATTTAAAAATAATAATAATAATAATAATAATAATAATAATAATAATAAAGAGTGTGTTTTAGGGCGTGATGGGGGGAGACAACTTCCCCTAGCAACAACGTCCATAGCAACAAAAAGTCCATAGAAAAAAAGTCCATTGCAAAACTTTCCCTAGCAAAAAACTTTCCCCAAGGGGAACAACTTTCCCCAAACAACAACGTCCCGCAACAACTTTCCCTAGCAAAAAAACGTCCATAGCAACAAATTTCCCTTTGCAACAACTTTCCCTAGCAAAAAATTTCCCCGCAACAAAAATTTCCCAAGGGAAAAAACGTCCATGCAACAACGTCCATGCAACAACGTCCCCTAGCAACAACCTTTCCCAAAACAACAAATTCCATAGGGAACAACTTCCATAGCAACAACGCCAAAACAAAACAAAAGTCCATAGCAACAACTTCCCTAGCAACAACTTCCATAGCAACAACTTCCCCTAGCCCCCAAAAAAACGTCCATAGCAAAAACTCCTAGCAACAACCTTTCCCTAGTCCCCCCAAAAACTTCCCTAGCAACAACCATAGCAAAAAACGTCCCTAGCAACCCAAAAACCCCTAGGCAACAAACTTCCCCTAACAACAACTTCCAACAACAACTTCCTTTGCAACAAAACCCCAAAACAACAAAATTTTCCCTAGCAACAACTTCCTTTGCAAAAAACTTTCCCTAGCAAAAAACTTCCAAGCAACAACAACCCTAGCAAAAAACTTCCATAGCAACAACTTTCCCTAGCCAACTTCCCCTAGCAACAACTTCCATAGCAACAACGTCCTAGCAACAATTCCATACAACAACCCAAGCCCAAAAACTTTCCCAAAATAACAACTTCATAGCAAAAAATTTTATAGCAAACCTTCCCTAAAACCCCAACCCCCCAAAAACCCCTAGCAACAAACAACAAAATAAAACCCTTTATTTTTCCCGCCCAAAAAAAAAAACCAAATCCTCCAAAATTCCCAAAACAACAATTCCCCTTTTAACAAAATTTTTGTTTCCCCAACCCCCACAATAACCCTGGTTTTCCCCAAATTATACAAGGGGCTTTTTTTCCCAAAATTATACAATTAACTTTTTTCCAAAAAACTATACAAAACTTGCCTAACAACAATTCCTGTTTCCCCAAAAATTACAGGGAAAACTTTTTCCCAAATTTAAGGGGGAAAAACCCTTTTCCCCAAATTAAAAAAAACGTTTTCCCCAACCCTTCCGGGATAAAAAGTTTTCCCCAAAAAGTCCTGGGAAAACGTTTTCCCCAAATTACAGGAAAACTTTCCCCCTAACAAAACCTTTTTCCCCAAAACCCAAAAGGGAAAACTTTTTCCCCCATACAAAACTTTTTCCCCAATTCCCGGGGGAAAAAACCTTTTCCCCCCAAAACCCCGGGGCCTGCCCCCGCCATACAAAACCCTTTCCTCCCCCCCAATTAACAATAACTTTTTCCCCTATCAAAACTTTTTCCCCCCAACAAACCTTTTTTTCCAAATAACAAAACCGTTTCCCCCTGAAAAAGGGTTCCCGAAAATTCCCCCTGAAAAATATTGCCCCCCAACATTTCCTGCCCAAATTACAGGGGGAAAAACCCTTTTTTTCCAAATTCCCGGGGGAAAAATTTTTTCCCCAAAAATTTCCCGGGGGAAAAACCGTTTTCCCCTATCAAAACCGTTTCCCCCCTAACAATAACCGGGCCCCAAAAAACAAGGGATACCCTTTTTCCCCTAACAAAAAATTTTTTTCAACAACAAACTTTTTCCCCTCCTTAAAAAAACTTTTCCCCAAATTTACAAAATTTTTTTCCCCTTTTCAGGGGGAAAAGTTTTCCTCCCCTATCCCGGGAAAAACCGTTTCCCAACTTAAAAGGGGGAAAAACCGTTTCCCCCCTAAAAAACTTTTTCAACAAATATAGGGAAAACTTTTTCCCCACCTATAAAAATAACCTTTTCCCCACCATACAAAATTTGCCCTAAAACAAAAAACAAATTTTCCCCAAATTATACAAAAAAACACCTGCCCCAAATATAAACAAGGGAAAAACCTTTTCCCCCCTAACAAAAACTTTTCCCCAACTCCCTTTTCAAATTTTGCCCAAAAATACAATATTGTTTTTCCATAGCAAAACTTATTTCCCCAATTACAACCGTTTCCCAAAAAATTTCCCGGGAAAAATTTTTCCCCAAAAAAATACCCTTTTTCCCAACAAACAGGGAAACCTGCCCCCAATAAGGGAACCCACCATAAAAACAAGGGCCTGCCCAAAATCCCTGAACCTTCCTTCCCCACCATACAAAACCGTTCCCCCCTATCAAAACCCCTTCCCCCAACAAAACCCTTCCCCCCTAACCCCAAACCTTTTTCCCCAAATTATAGGAAAAACAATTTCAAAACTAAAGCAAAATTATGGAAATTTGCAAAATTTGAAAAAACCCAAGGAAAAAGTTTTTAAAATTTAAAACGTCCTTTTTTTCCACTTTTCCTGCAAAAACCCCCTCCCTCCCCCCTTCTCCTCAAAAAACCCCTCCCTCCTTCCCCTCCTTCCCCCCTTTGAAAAACGGCCTACGAAATTTATACCCCAAAAGCCATTTGGGAAAGGAACGCAAAAAAACTTACCACAAAACCCCCATGCAAAAAAACACTTCCATCACAAAACCCCCTAGCAAAAACTCCTACCAACATTTTTATAAGCAACCCAAAACCAACCAAAAACACCTTAACAACCAAATTCCCCCAAACAAATCCTACCAAATTCCATCAACCAAATTCCTAACAAACCAAACCCCCAATTAAAAAAAAAAACCCCTTTAAAAGCCCAAATAAAATAACCCCCCTTCTCCGTTTTTAATTTAAAACCCCATGATCCCCAATTTACATTGTATTCAAATAACATGTTTTCCCACTAAAGTATACCTTAAAAATTTCCCCCACTAATTAACCATTACTGCAAATTACTTTATGTCCACTCCTAAACGGGGATTACCCTTTTGTCCCTTTTCCCCCCTAAATTCTAAAAAAGGGGGGGGGGTTTTCCCCCCGGGGGGGGGGGGGGGGAATTGGGGGGGGGGGGGGGGGGGTTTTTGGGGGGGGGGGGGGGGGGGGGGGGGGGGGGGGGGGGGGGGGGGGGGGGGGGAAAGGGGGGGGGGGGGGAATTTAAAAAATTTAAAAAAAAAAACCTTTAAAACCCGCCCTTTTCCCCCCTACTACCAAACCCCCAACAAAAATTTACTGGCTTTTCCCCCCCTACTTTTTCCCCCATCAAACCCCCCCCAATATTGCCCCCACCAAAATTTTTCCCCCCACTTAACCCATTTTCCCCAAAAAACCAAACCCGGTTTAAAAACCCGGGGACTTTTTTCCAAATTTTTACCACTTTCTTTCTACCCCCCTACTAAAAAACCAAAACACCCACCATTTAAAGGTTAACCAAGGACTTACCATCAACCCCCCCAAAACTTAAATGCCTTTAACAAAAAATACCTTTTAAAATCAGGGGACTTACCCCAAAACAAAAATTTACAACTACCCGCCCCCCACTATCCATACCACCCAACTTTCTTTTTCCCCCCCCGCCCAAAAAAATTTTTTTTCCCATCAAAATTTTTCCACTAATGGGCTTTTTCCCCATCTACCCCCCCCTTTTACCTTTTACCAAATTTTTAAAACCAACAAACCCCCACTTTCTAACCCCCCCCTAAAAAATTTCCCCCTTCAAAAACCCCACTTTTACTGTTTTTATTTACCATCCCCAAACCACCCCCCCTTTTTTTTTTTTGGGGGGGGGGGGGGGGAAGGGGGAATAAAACCAATTTTTAAAAACCAAACCACTGGGGGGGATCCCCCCCCTACCCAAAACCAAAACCAAAACCCCCCCTTTTTTTCCCCTGCCAAAACAAACCCACCTTTTTTTTTACTTTTTTTCTTTACCTTCTACCTTTACCCCATCAACCTTTTACACTTTCTGCTTTACCTTTTAAATACCCCCCCTTTTTCAAACTTTTTTTTTACTTTTCTTTTTCCCCCCTCAAAACCCCCCAAAAATGCCCTTGGCCTTTCCCCCCTTAAAAAAAAATTTTTTTCCAAAACAACCCAACCCCTTACTGGGCCTTTTAAACCCCCACTAAAAAATTTTTTTTTCCCCCCCCTTACCAACCTTACTTGTTAACCGTATTACAAAATAACCTTTCCCCCAAAATATGCTTACCAAAAAATACCCGCCCCCCCTCAAAAAATCTAAAAAACCAAAAAATTTTCTTAAAAAAAACCCGTTTTTTACCAAAACACCCCCAACCCACTTCCTGCTTTACCCCCCCGAATTTTTTTTCCATCCAACCCCCAACCAACCCCAAACTGCCTACCCAAATTAAAAAACCAATCCCCCCACCAAAACTTTTAAAAAAAATTGCTTTTTTTCCAAAAAAAAAAAAACTAAAACCCTTAAAAACCAAAAACCTCGTTTTCCACCCACTTTCCTTTACACCACTACTGCTACCCACTACCTTACCATTTTTGCCCAAAAAAAAAAAAAAAAAAAAAAAAAAAAAAAAAAATTTTTTTTTTTTTTTTTTTTTTTTCTTTTTTTTTTTTTTTTTTTTTTTTTTTTTTTTTTTTTTTTTTTTTTTTGCCTAAAACCCCTACTTTACCATCCCCCAAACCAAAATACCATCCACCCCACTACCCCCGCCCCATCCACACCACCCCTACTGTTTTCCACTACTACCATCACCAAACCCCTATTTTTCCCCCCCACCACCCTTTCTTCCCTCAACCCACCACTACTGCCCCCCCCAAAAACCAAGTACCAAAATAAACCCTCACCCCCCCTACTGCTAAAACCCCTACTAACAATCAACCACCAAATACTGCTAACCCACTACCTAACCCATTCCACCACCACCCCCCAATTGCCCCACCAAAACTTACCATCCCACCCACTACCTTGGCCCCAAACCCGTACTAACCCATCAACCCCCTACTGCTACCCCTACTACCATCACCAACCCCTACTGCTCCAGTTTACCATCACCACCACTACTGCCTAAAAAACCCCCCTACTCAAAACCCCCCCTACTGTACCACTAAAAACCATCACCCCCCCACCCACTTTTTTTCCATTACCCCTCACCAAAACCACCCAACCTTGGCTAACAAAATTCCATCGTACCTTTCACCAAAATACCACTTAAAATGCTTCCATACTAACCCTCAAAACCCCCCTACCCCTTTCCATCACTTAAACCCCTACTGCTACAAATAAAAAATACCATCAAACCCCCACTACCCTACCACTATTTTCCATCAAAAAACCACCTTTCTGCTAAAATACTACCAAAACCCCCACTTTCGCTACCAAACTACCTTTACCACCACTACTGCAAACCCCTACTACCAAACCCCAAAAACCACCAAAAAACCTAAATGGCCCAAAACCCCCCTTACTACCAACCCCCCACCACTACCTTTTCCACTACTACCAATCCCCCCACTTTCTTTCTACCATAAAACCATCACCACCCAAACGCTTCCATAAATACCATTTAACCACCACTATGCTTTCCCATAAAATAAACCCAAAACCAATAAAATCCTAAAACCCCTTTTTACCCAACACCTTCCCCCCCTGCTGCCCCCACCTACTAACCCTCACCCACCCCAACTATTCTTTCCACACAACCATCACCACCCCTACTGCTACCCAAAGGGTTACTTTCCATCCCCCCACCACTACTGCTACCACTACTAACCATAAAACCCTTTAATACTTCCCCCCACCCACCTTTCTACCATCACCACCAATATTGCCCCCTTAAAACCCCCCAAAATCCAAACACCACCCTAAATGCTACCCATTAAAATAAAAAAACCCTCACCACCCTACTTTCTTTCCACTACTACATCCAAAACCAAACCAACCTAAAAATTACCCACCCACCTTATCACTACCACTATTTCTACCAGTACTACCATCCCCCTTTCCACTACTGCTACCAAATACACCATCCACCCTAAAATGTTAACCCAAATTTCTACCATCACCCAAAACCCTACTGCCCACCATACTACCTTCCCCCACCACTACTGCCCCCCCTTAAACCCCTACCCAACTATTCAAACCAAACCCCACTACTGCTACCATACTACCACACCACCCCTTTCCCCCGCCCCCCCAAAAAGTTTTCTACCATCACCACCCACCTAACCTTTCCTAACCCACTAACCTTAACATCACCACCACTAGCTACCCACTACCTAAACCCCTCCCAAACCCCCACCTAAATTGCTAAATTACCATCCCCCCCTCCTCCCCCCAAAAATTTGCTACCCCACCTTAAAATACCATCAACCCCCCACCCACCCGCCCCCCAAACCCCGTTAAAATAAACCCCTCCCCCCCAAACCAAATAAAACCCTCACCAACCCCTCTGCTACCCCTATTACATTCCCCCCCCCAAATATTATACCCAAATACTACCTATTCACCACCACTATTTGCCTTAAAAAACCCCATAAAAAATTACCCCTCCAAACCCCTTTTTAACCCTTTTGGCCCACCAGTTCTACCAAAAACCACCACTACTGCTAACCCCACTACCAACAGTACTACCCTCACTACCAGTTCCTGTTTCCATGTAATACCATCATACCCCTACGCTACCACTACTTCCACCCCACCCCTATTTCTACCCCTACTACCATCACACCACTAGCCCCCCCAAACCCCTATTTACCAAAAAACCCTCCCACCACTACTGCTACCACTATACCATCCCCCACCCCACCACCCACTGCTTCCCATAATACCATCACCACCACTACTGCTACCACAAATACCATCACCACCACTACTCCCCATACCATAAAAAAACCCAATCCCCCCACCACCCCCAAAATCCTAAACCCCTACTTACCATCAACCCACCACTACGCTACCACCTTAAAAATACCTCACCCACCACTACCCCACCATACTTAAAAACCCAAAACCCCCACCACAAATGCTACCAAACTACCATCACCACCCCTACTGCAAACCAAATACTACCCTCACCCCAAATTCTGCTACCACTACTAACCCTCAAACCCCCCACTATTTCTCCCCCTACAAACCCTCACCACCACTTTCTGCTACCACTACTACCATTCCCCCCCACTCCCCCTACCCCTTAAACCCCTACTAAAAATCACCAAACCCCTACTGCTACCACTATACCAACCACCACCAAATAAAATCTAAAACCCCCTACTAAAAACCACCAAACCCCACTACTGCTACCACTACTACCATCAACCCAAACCCCTACTGCTTACACTAAAAATACCCCATCCCCCCCACCACTACTGCTACCATACTACCACACCACCACAAAGCTACCCACTACTTTCCCAACCACCACTACTTTCTTTCCACTAATACCATCCCCCCACACCACCTAACCCGCTAAAACCACCTAAAATTAACCTTTCCCCCACCACTACCCCCTTATTTAAACCCCTCTTTCCATCACCACCACTATTTCTACCCCAAAACCAATTTAAAACTTTTAAAACCCCACCCACCACTACCGCTACCAAAATACTACCACCCCACCTCCCCCAACCCGCCTACACCTACTTTTCCATAAAAACCCACCACTACGCTACCAATTTCTTCCATCACCACCATTCCCCCCTACCCCCAAATAACTACCCAACCCCCCACCACCACCGCTACCCCTACTACCATCACCACCCTACTGCTACCACACTTACCCATCCCCCCCCACTACTCCTAAAAACCACCCTTCCCCTCACCACCCCTACTGCCCAAACCCACTAACCATCACCACCCCCTATGCTACCACTTCTACCATCACCACCACCAAATGCTAACCCACAAATACCATCACCCCCACTACTGCTAAACCCCTACTACCATCACCAAACCCCTACTGCTACCACTTTCCATCACCACCCCACTAAATGCTACCAAATCTACCCCTACCACCACTAGCTACCACTTTCCCACCATCACCACCCCTACTGCAACCCACTACCTAAAAACCCCTAAATCCCCCCAAACCCCAAATGCCCACCCCTACTACCATCACCAACCACTACTGCTACCCCCCCACTAAACCCTCCCACCACTATTTCTACCACTACACCATCACCACCAAAATTTTCACCACTCTACCCTCAATAAGTTTTTTTAAAGGGTTGTGACACCACCTACAAAATTTTTGAACCAAAAGGTCTTGATGAGAAACTTTTTATTCCCCCCTTTAAAAAACAAATTTCGGGAATTTAACCTACAATTTAAATTTATAAAGTCAAAAAATTTGACTTGTTTCTGGTCAGAATTTAAAAAAACCAAAAAAATTTCACTGAAACCCCAAAATTTTTTAATAAAACTTACAAAACCAAAAATCTAGAAAAAATTTTTCCCCTTTGGGGAAAAATACGTCAAACACTAAAAAATTTGAAAAACCCCCGGAGATGCATTCTCCAGTTACTGTACAGAATCAAATTTAAAAAATTTCAAAACCCACACAATATTTAAAATTTTTACTTTCGTACGGGCGGGTAGGTTTTAAGTCTGATGGGCGTTTTTTAAACGCTGTTTTGACCCGTAGGGCCCATATTGCGACGTGGAAAAGTGGGTTTTATTCAGATTCGTCCAAAACAAGGGGAGGTAACTCCCGGGTTCCCCGTTAAACAAAAGCTCCCACCCGCATTAAGGCACCCCTCCCTCTTTCAGGAAAAGGTAAAAACCCGTTAAGTAATGTAAAATATTTTCTAAAAAAACCCTTTCCAAAATTAGAAGCAACAAAATTACAACCAACACCTCCATTATTCATACTAAAATTTTTAAAGGGAGGACACAAACCCGTGTTGGGAAAAAATAAGGCCCCAGCAGAAACGCTTTTTAAAAGTTATCAAAATGAAAATTTTGGCAAATGATTGATAAAAACCCGAGCACAGAGCACCCGCACTTGGGCAGTTTTCCAACCCCAACCCTTTACTTTGAAATTTGAAAACCCCTCAGAAGAGGGCTTCTGAAGTGTTTTAAGGGAATTTTACTGCTAGTTGAACACAGACTACCTAAAAAACGTGTCAAATTTCCCCCAAAAGCTTCAGATGGGTCTTTAAAAATTTGCGAAAATTCAAAATGGTTTTAAATCCGGGGGGGGGGGGGGGGGGGGGGGTTTTTCCCCTATTTCTCAATTTTTTTTCCTTTTTTAAATTTTTATTCAATTTAAAAAATTTTTACAAATTCTGGGATTTTTTTTAAAATTTTAAATTTTTTTAAAAACAATCCAATAAACATATTTATTTTTATAAAATTGGGAAACTGGCACGTACCCAAAAACCCATAGTATATAAATAAATTCTATTAAAAACCCAGCACTTTTGTTTTTTTGGGGCCGCTAGTTACTACAGGGGGAAAAAAATTTCACATAACTCGCATTTTAAATTTACCCCCAGTTCCAAGTGCAACCCAAAGCTTTTGTTTTAACAAAGTTCACTAACAATTTAAAAATAAAACGTACCAAAAAAAGACATTTCCCCCGGGAAGGGTTTTCTGAATCCCCCAAAATTAAAAAGGTTTTAAATTTGCCATTTTTTATTAAATTTCACGTTAATATTTTGAACCCAAAAAAGGGGGCATTCTTTACTGAATGGAAATCAAAAACACTGTTTTTTAAAAAAAAATTTTGGCCCGAAAAGTCATTTATTAGTCCAAAACAAAAAATATACTTTGTTTTCGGGGAAAAAACACTGGGGGGAAAAGCAAAGAGACCCTAAAACCCTTTATTTTTGGAGCATTTCCACATTCTCACATAGGCTGTCCCTTTCCCAAACCCGCGAACCAGGCGCTAAGGGGTTTATGACCAATGGGGCCCCAAACGTCAAAATCAAATTTCCTAAGGGTTTAGCCAATCAAAAAAGTGGGGGTTGGGGAATTGTGACAGTGGGCGTTGGGTTAAACCCCTCAGGGGTTTTTGCCCTTGTCATTTTTTTTTGGTTAAGGGATGGTTTTTTCTATTTTGTCCCCTTTGGGTGCTGTTTTTTGCCTTTCCTTTCCGTGGCATTTCACAATACCTATTGTTGTAAATAGTGTTTTAAGTTGTACATTTCTTCGTTTTTTAAAATTGAAGGAAAAAACAATTCCCAAAATTTTTTTTAATTGTGTTTATTTTGCTCCAAGTTTTCCCCTTTACACCCAGGATAAAAGGGGCCCTTTATTACCTGGGGCGTAATACACACCAGGGCTGAAATTTTTAAAACCCCACCACAAGAAGCATTCCAAAGATTGGGGAAAAAAAACCCAAAAATTTCAAAAAAATTTTTGTCTTGGGGGGACCTGGGTTTTACCTGGAGAGGGTTTCAGGGGGTCAACCCCCCACGGCCCAGTCGTGACCAGGGTTCACGGGTGGATCAGGGCCTATCAACCAGACTGGGCAGGTACTGACTTTAAAGGGGCCCGTCCCGCCCTTTTTGAAGGGAAAACCCGGGGGGCTTTTAGGTAATCCCGCTTATGAAATTGGAGGCAAGGGCGAAAATTTTTTGGGCCCCTCCGCTTTTTGGGGGTTGTCTCATTAAACGGGGCTAATGGCCCACCCCTTTTTTTTTTTCATTGGGGGGATTTGCATCCGGCCGGGCCCAGTTTTTTGTTTCATAAGGGGGTGAGTTTTTATGTGCAAAATTCGGTAAATAAGGGCCCCTTGGGGTTTCCAAGTGTATATAATCATGCATCTCTCCCCCCCCTGCATTCTAGGAAGTAAAGGTAAAGGGGAAATTTTAAGCATTTTCCCTTTAAATAAGGTGTTTTTTTCGCAGTGATGTTTGTCGTGGAAAAATTCTTGGGAAAAAATTTTTTAGGGCCAATTTTACCTTCCTTTGGAAAAAAACCCAACTACCTAAGAGGGTTTTATCAAAAATTTTTGGGATCTCTTTTTTTGAAGGTCCCCAATTTTCCATTCCTGTCATTTTTTTAGAGAAAGCGATTGATACAAAAGATGTGGGGCTTTGTTATTCTTTGACAAATTTTCAAATCACAGGTTTTTTTTCATTAGTGTTTCGTTTTTATTTTGTTTGGTTTTTAATTTGTTTTTAAACTTCCCTATGATTTTAAATTTTTCCCCACATTTTCCATTTCGGATAATTGAAATTTCTCATCAAAAAAACTTCATATTGTTTTCTGTGGCCCATTTTAAAAATTTGGGTTTATTCCCCCCTGGGGTCTTGCTTTGTCTTCAAAGGAGGACACTGTCATGCAAATTTGGGTGTATCTGCAAAGGAAAAGAAAGGTGCTGTGGCTTTACAAACCCCGTCAGTACCAAAAAAAAGGGGGGATTTTGGGGGGTTTTAAAAAAAAAGGGGGGGGTAAAAAAGGGGGGGGAAAAAACCTTTTTTTTTTGGAAAAAAAATTTTAAAAAAAATTTTTTTTTTTTAAATTTTTTTTTCCCTTTTTTTTAAAAGGGAAAATTTTAAAAAAAAGGTTTAAAAAAAAGGGGGCGGGGGGGGGGGGGGGTTTTTTTTTTTTAAAAAAAAAGGGGGTTTAAAAAAAAAAATTTTTGGGTTTTTTTTGGGGGGGGGGGGGGGGTTTTTTTTAAATTTTTGGGTTTTTTGGGGGGTTTGGATTTTTTTTTTTTTTTTTGGGTTTGTTTAAAAAATTTTTTGGGGGGGCCCCCCTTTTTTTGGGGTTTTTTTTTTTGGTTTGGGGGGGAATTAAAAGGGGGGGGGAAAAAAAAAAAGAAAAACCCCCCCAAAAGGGGAAAAAAAAAACCCCGGGGTTTTTTTGGGGGGTTTTTTTTTTAAAAAAAAAAAATTTTTTTGGGGGAAAAAAAATTTTGGGAAAAAAAATTTTTTTAAAAAAAAAAAAACCCCCAAAAATTTTTGGGGGGGGGGGGGTTTTAAAAAAAAATTTTTTTTGGGGGGGCCCCCCCCAAAATTTTTTTTAAATTAAAATTGGGGGGGGGGGTTTTTTTAAAAAAAAACTTTCCTTAACAAAAGGGGGAAAAATTTTTTTTTTTTAAAAAAAAAAAAAAGGGAAAAAAAAAAAATTGGGGGGGGAAAAATTTTTTGGAAAAAAAAAAAAAAAAATTTAAAAAAAAAAAAAAAAAAATTTAAAAAAGGGGGGAAAAAATTTTTTTTTTTTTGGGGAAGGGGTTTTTGGGGAAAAAAAAAAGGAAAAAAAAAAAAAGGGAAAAAGGGGGGGGAAAAAAGGGGGGGGGGGGGGGGGGAAAAAAAGGAAATTTAAAAAGGGATTTGGGGGGGGGGGGAAAAAAAAGGGGGGGGGTGGGGAAAAGGGGGGGAAAAAATGGGGGGGGTTTTTTGGGGGGGGGGGGTGGGAGGGGGAAAAAAAAGGGGGGGGGTTTTTAAAGGGGGGGGGGAAAAAGGGGAAAGGGGAAAAAAAAAAAAAAAAAAAAGGAAAAAATGGGGGGGAAAAAAAAAAAAAGGGGGGGGGGGGGGGGGGAAAAAAAAAATTTTTAAAAAAAAAAAAAAAAAAAATAAAAAATTTAAAAAAAAAAAAAAAATTTGGGGGGGGGGAGGGGGGGGAAAGGGGGAAAAAAAAGGGGAAAAAAAAAAAAAAAAAGGGGGGAAAAAAAAAAAAAAAAGGGGGGGGAAAAAAAAAAAAAAAAAGGGGGGAAAAAAAAAAAAGGGGGGGGGGGGGGGGGGGGAAAAAAGGAAAAAAAAAAACCCCAAAAAAAAAATTTCCCGGAAAAAAAAACCCCCAAAAAAAAGGGAAAAAAAAATAAAAAAAAAAAAAAGGAAATTTAAAAAAATTAAAAAAACAAAAGAAAAAAGGGGGAAAAAAAAAAAAAATTTTTAAAAAAAAAAAAGGGAAAAAATTAAAAAAATTTGGTGGCTCTTGGAGTGAGGTAATGAGACGGGTAAAAATAGCTGTGTTTTGGTTGATGATGCCTAAAGGCTGTCTTCTGGTTCTTCACAAAACTGAGCTTTGTTTGGGAGGAAAAACTGACCCTGAATATAAGAATAAAACCATTGCCATTTCTCCAGTGCTGTGCGCCTGGATGACATGACAGCTCCAAACAGATCGGGTCCAGGCGAGAGATGAGTCTCCTTGCCTTGTCCGAGACTCTGAGATGGGATGGTGACTGGGAATCCAAGAAAGTGGAGAATTTAATGAGAGGGAAAGTGTGCCTCCCACAGTGTTGCAGCCTCTGTTGCAAGCGCCTTGGCTTCCTTGCTTGCAAGATTGATCACAGAATTCTTTATTGTTTTTAGAACATATTTTATACATTCCCTTTCTCTACTCTCTAATAATCTCCTCTTCCTCCGCTTCTCTTCTCTGTCTCTCCCATATCTGCTTTCCGGCCTTTCTCTGCTTTCCCTTTTCACCATGTTGCTCTTTCCCCCTGTGACTCACTACCACACTTCCCTTACTACCTTACTAGATTAGCCATCTCCTGACAACCACACCGCCACCTTATATGTAAGTCAATGTGCTCCCCTAACACCTCTTTCTCTCTCTCTCTCTCTCTCTCTCTCTCTCTCTCTCTATTTATTTACGCTAGGGCTTTAGAAGGTTAGGTTAAGAGTCTACTTATATTTACAAAATAAGAGCTGTTACCTACATCTGCTCATTTTTTACTCCTGTGAGATATACAAACAGGGAACAGTTTAAAATCGAAGCCATCTGTGGGCTGGTGATTTCATTTGGTCAACTGGCTTTAGTATATCGATGTCATTTTGCTACGCGAAAATGTTCCAGACCCGAGTCATCCTAGGAATAAATGATCTCAGGTGAAGTAATGATCTTGAGAAAGGTACAGAGTGTAGTTTGTAGGAACTTTTTTCTCTCTGTCTGCCAAGTGGAGCCAAGTGTGGTACCTTAACAACACTAGTCTTGTACATAACAATAAGGCCGCCCACAACCCTCCAGTGTTGAAGGTTCTGCTGAAATGACAGATCTGTCCAGGCTGGGTCCAGACGAGAGATGAGTCCTTTTGCTCTGTTCTCAATTCTGTCAAGAAGTCGCAGATGAGACGGGGGCAGGCAATCCAAGAAAATGGAGCATATTCAAGTTGTGAGCGCTATTGTGCCTCGCATTGAGTCTTGCAAACTCTACTGAAGAGCAGATGCGTTATACCTCAAAGCGCTTTTACTGTGTGGTTCTTCATAGCCAGTTTGGAATAAAATATCATCCCAAGAACATCAACCTCATCCCGAGGTTCCGACATTCTCCTTTTCATTATTACCACTGAAGCAAATGTAACCTGCCATCATTTTCTCCAGACAGATATATCTGTAAGATGTAACTAAGAGCAGCTGGCATTTCCTTTCTTGGATAAGTAAATGTCACAGAACAATCGTCTATATATACATGAGATTCTGGGATGAGTTGAAAACGGTCATTGAAGTAGACATGCCATAATAACGGCCGCCCAAGCACACTTTCCTATGGAACACTTGCACCAGAAGAGTATCTTGTTGACTCTGTCCTGTTCAGAACTAAACCTTGTAGGTAGTGACTGAGGAGACATTGTACAGAGCCGGTGACTCCTAGTACTTGCAGTTTTGCCAAGAGTCCCTGATGCCATATTCGGTCGAAAGCGCCAACAATGTCCAGTGCTATTACACAGATGATCTTGCATTCGTCCAGTGACCGGTGCAACATAGTGGTGATGTTTAACAGTTCAGCAGCAAAGGGACCTTTTCTGAAGTCACATTAAAGGTCACAATGTGAATGGTAGTCGAAAAATGTTGTCATTTGAACTGTGATTATTGTCTCAAGAAAGTTGCCAGTGACTGACAGGTTTGACACTGGTCAATAGTTTCTGATTTCCGCTCTCCTCTTTAATTTATAAACAACGACTACATTGGCCTCTTTCTTACATCTCTCTCTCTCTCTCTCTCTCTCTCTCCTCTCTCTCTCTCTCTCTCTCTCTCTCTGCCTCCCACCCTCCCTCCCTGTGCACAACCTAGTTAAAGACCGGAGATGAGAGAGCAGGGACAGGAGTTATGACGGTCGGCCAATCAAAACCCATAGCAACCAAAAAAATGCAACCAATCAAAAGACAGCACTCAAGCTGAGAGGCAGCGAGACATGAAGCCGCAGTAACGACCAGATAAACAAGATACCATACACCCATCACCTGCAACCATGCACCCATCACCTGCAACCATACCCTCATCACCTGCAACCATACACCCACTACCTGCAACCATACACCCACTACCTGCAACCATACACCCATCACCTGCAACCATACCCCCACTACCTGCCACCATACACCCACCACCGGCAACCATACAACCACGACCTGCAACTATACACCCACCATCTACAACCACTGACATACCTTTGAAGAGTTTCGAGAGTTTGTCTACTCTTGGAGCCCGGCCGTGGGCTAGGCTCGTCTGGTGATTGCCTGGTCAACCAGGCTGTTGCTGCTGCAGGCTCGCTGCCCCACATATCCATCACAGCCTGGTTGATCAAGCACCTGGTGAAGATACTTGTCCAGTTTCCTCTTGAAGGCTTCTACACTTGTCCCAGCCCTGTTTCTGATATCTTCTGTTAAGACGTTGAATAGTCTGGGACCCCGGATGTTGATACAGTGTTCCCTTATTGTCCCCACCGCACCCCTGCTCCTCACTGGGTTTATTTTACACTTCCTCCCATATCTCTCACTTCAGTAAGTTGTTACGGCAATGTGCAAATTTGGAACCAAGCCCTCGAGTACCTTCTAGGTATATATTATCATGTACCTCTCTCTCCTCCGCTCCAATGAGTACATGTTCAAGACCTGCAGGCGTTCCCAGTAGTTTAGGTGCTTTACTGGCTCAATGTGAGCCGTAAACGATGTCTGTATTTGTTCCAGCTCCGATATTTCTCCTGCCCTGAACGGGGCCGTCAGCACTGAACAACATTCTAAGTGAGGGAGAACTAGCGATTTGAAGTGTCACCATCGGCATTATTTCCCTTGTTTTGAAAGTTCTCAATACCCACCCAGTCATCTTCCTGGCTGTCGTGGTCTTTGTCTTGTTATGGTCTTTAAAAGAAAGGTCCGCTGGCACGATTATTCCCAGGTCTTTTACGTGTTCCTTACGTTCTATTTGGTGACCCTCTTGAGTTTTGTATATAGTGCTCCTTTTGAGTTCTTAATTCTTTCCATACCTAAGCAGCTACAACTTTTCACCATTGAACGTCATATTGTTCTCCACTGCCCACTGGAAAACCCTGTTTATGTCTTCCTGTACTTTTTCAGTGTCCTCTACCGTACTGACTTTCATGCTTATTTTAGTGTCATCTGCAAATGATGATACAAAAGTGTGCCGAGTGTTTTTGTCTGTCTGCTATGAGGATGAGAGACAGCAGAGGTGCCAGGACAGTGCCTTGGGGCACTGAGCTTTTGACCTCGCTGATGCTGGATCTTGCCCTGTTCACTACTACTTTTTGTGTTCTGTGTGTTAGGAAACCGAAAATCCATCTGCCTACCTTCTCCATAATGCCCATGGCCTTCATTTTGTGCGCTATCGCTGCATGATCGCATTTGTCAAACGCCTTTGCAAAATCTGTGAAAATCACATCTGCGTTTTGGTCGTCTTCCAGTGCCTCCGTAATTCTGTCATAATGGTTCAGCAGCTGTGACAGACATGATCGTTCTGCTCTAAAACCATGCAGGTTCGGGTTATGTTGGTTGTGCTGCTTCATGAAATATGTGACCTGCCGTCTCATCACAATTTCGAAGATTTTTATGATGTGAGAGGTTAGGGCTACTGGTCTGTAATTTTTAGCTAGTGCTCTACTACCTCCCTTACGCAAAGGAGCTATGTCTGCACTCTTAAGACCTCCGGTATTTCACCTAGATCTAAGCTCTTTCTCCAAAGAATACTGAGGGCTCGTGCTAGTGGTACTTTACACTTCTTTATAAACAGAGCATTCCATGAATCTGGTTCAGGTGCTGAGTGAGTGGGCAAGTTGTCCATTTCTTTTTCGAAATCGATGGGATTTGTACTATACACCCATACACCCACCATCTGCAACCATACACCCACCATCTGTAACCATACACCCACCATCTGCAACCACACACCCACGATCTGCAACGATACACCCACCACCGGCAACCATACACCTACCATCTGCAACCATACACCCACCATCTGTAACCATACACCCACCATCTGCAACCATACACCCACCACCTGTAACCATACACCCACCATCTGCAACCATACACCCACCATCTGCAACCATACACCCACCATCTGCAACCATACACACATTATCGGCAACCATAGGCCCGACATCTGCAACCATACACCCACCATCTGCAACCATACACCCACCATCTGCAACCATACACCCACCACCTGAAACCATACACCCACCATCTGCAACCATACACCCACCATCTGCAACCATACACTCACCATCTGCAACCATACACCCACCACCTGCAACCATACACCCACCATCTGCAACCATACACTCACCACCTGCAACCATACACCCACCATCTGAAAACATACACCCACCATCTGCAACCATACACTCACCATCTGCAACAATACACCCACCACCTGCAACCATACACCCACCATCTGCAACCATCTGCAACTATACACCCACCATCTACAACCATACACCCACCATCTGCAACCTTACACCCACCATCTGCAACCATACACCCACCATCTGCAACCATACACCCACCGCCTGCAACCATACACCCACCATCTGCAACCATACACCCACCATCTGCAACCATACACCCACCATCTGCAAACATACACCCACCACCTGCAACCATACACCCACCATCTGCAACCATACACCCACCATCTGCAACCATACACCCACCATCTGCAACCATACACCCATTACCTGCAACCACACCCCCACCACCTGCAACCATACACTCACCACCTGCAACCATATACCCACCACCTACAATCATACATCCACTACCTGCAATCATACACCCACCACCGGCAAACATACACCAATTACCTGCAACAGTCCATCATCCACCTAACCAATCGCACACAAAGAGTAGTGGTAAACAGATTAAATCGGAAGCTGCCATAGTGAAGAGCTCTGTTCCACAAGGCACAGTACTCGCACCTATCCTGTTCCTCATCCTCATATCAGACATAAACAGATGTAAACCATGGCACTGTATCATCCTTTGCAGACGATACTAGGATCTGCATGAGAGTGTCATCCATTGAGGACACGGCAAATCTCCAAGAAGATATAAACCAAGTGTTCCAATGGGCAACGGAGAACAATATGATGTTCAATGAAGACAAATTCCAACTACTCCGTTATGGAAAACTTGAGGAAATAATAACTAGAACTGAGTATACTACAAACTCCAGTCACACAATAGAGCGGAAAAGTAATGTGAAGGACCTGGGTGTGGTAATGTCTGAGAATTTCACCTTCAAGGAACCCAACAATGCCACTATCACATCTGCGAGGAAATTGATAGGATGGATAATGAGAACATTCTAAACAAGAGATACTAAACCAATGATGATCCTTTTTTAATCACTTGTTCTCTCTAGGCTGGAATACTGTTGTACATTAACATCTCCATTCATGGCAGGTGAAATTGCAGATCTAGAGAATGTACAGAGAACCTTTACTGCACATAAAAGTTCCACCAAACACCTTAACTACTGGTAACGCTTGGAATCACTTGAATTATACTCATTGGAACACAGGCAGGAGAAACACATCATAATCTGTGCCAGGAAAATCCTAGAGGGACTGGTCCCTAATCTGCACACATAAATCATTCCCTATGAAAACAAAAGACTTGGCAGGAGATGCAACATAACCCCAATGAAAAGTAGGGGCGTCACTGGCACACTAAAACACAATAGGTGTCCGGGGCCCAAGACTGTTCAACATCCTCCCACCAGCCATAAGAGGAATTACCAACAGATCCCTGGTTGTCTTCAAGAGGGAGCTGGACGGATACCTAAAGTCAGTGCCGGATTAGCCGAGCTGTTGGACTGCGTGCAGCCAGCAGTAACAGCCTCGTTGGTCAGGCCCTGATCCACCTG
This sequence comes from Cherax quadricarinatus, assembly GCF_026875155.1. Taxonomy (NCBI): domain Eukaryota; kingdom Metazoa; phylum Arthropoda; class Malacostraca; order Decapoda; family Parastacidae; genus Cherax; species Cherax quadricarinatus. The sequence goes on along the minus strand of NC_069401.1, from coordinate 71,405,503 downwards.
GAGGCCTGGTCATGGACAGGGCCGCGGGGGCGTAGATCCCCGGAGTACCCTCCAGGTAGACTCCAGGTATAAGAGAAAATTTTAGAAAGGACTTAATTTTAAATGAGCTCTTGCTTATTGACCAGTTTTACCTATTCGGCACCACACACACACACACACACACACACACACACACACACACACACACACAATATATATATATATATATATATAATATATATATATATATATATATATATATATATATATATATATATATATATATCAGATTGGAGGGAGAGAGTATGGAGAAGGTGAATGAATTCAGATATTTAGGAGTGGACATGCCAGCAGATAGGTCTATGAAGGATGAGGTGAATTACAGAACTGATGAGGGAAAAAGCGTGAGCGGTGCACTTCGGAGTCTGTGGAGACAAAGAACTTTGTCTGTGGAAACAAAGAGGAGAATGTATGAGAGTATAGTTGTACCAACACTCTTGTATGGGTGTGAAGCATGGGTAGTGAAAGTTTGCAACAAGGAGAAGGCTGGAGGCAGTGGAGATGTCATGTCTGAGGTCAATGTGTGGTGTGAATATAATGCAGAGAATTCGTAGTTCGGAAATTTGAAGGTGTGGGATTACCAAAACTATTATCCAGAGGGCTGAGGAGGGGTTGTTGAGGTGGTTCGGACATGTAGAGAGAATGGAACAAAACAGAATGCCTTTTAGAGTATATAAATCTGTAGTGGAGGGAAGGCGGGGTAGGGGTAAGCCTAAGAAGGGTTTTAGGGAGGTGGTAAAGGAGGTTTTGTGTGCGAGGGGCTTGGACTTCCAGCAGTCGTGCATGAGCGAATTTGATAGGAGTGAATGGAGACAAATGGTTTTTAATACTTGACGTGCTGTTTGAGTGTGAGCAAAGTAACATTTATGAAGGGATTCAGGGAAACCGGCAGGCCGGACTTGAGTCCTGGAGATGGGAAGTACAGTGTCTGCACTCTGAAGGAGGGGTGTTAATGTTGCAGTTTAATAACTGTAGTGTAAAGCACTCTTCTGGTAAGACAGTGATGGAGTGAATGATGATGAAAGTTTTCCTTTTTCGGGCCACCCTGCCTTAGTGGGAATCGGCCGATGTGTTAATATATATATATATATATATGTCGTGCCGAATATGTAAAACTGGTTAATTAGCAAGAACTCATTTAAAATTAAGTACTTCCTAAAATTTTCTCTTATACGTTTAAAGATATATTTTTTTCATTAATGTTGATGTAAAAATTTATAATTTTGAACCAAAAGGAGCTTAGAAAACTTACCTAACCTTAATATAACAAGCACAATTTATTTTAGCCTAACCCAACTAAATATAATTTAGATTTGTTTACAATAATTTAATACTAAACAAACACAGTGAAATATATATTTTTTTTTGTAAGGTTCAGAATGATTTTGGCGAAATTATTGCATACACAAATTTTCACTTGTCCTATATGGCAAGATGAGAGTTGCTATTTAAGCCAAGATCGCAAGTTCTGCCTATTCGGCACGACATATATATATATATATATATATATATATATATATATATATATATATATATATATATATATATATATATATATATATATATAGTGTGTGTGTGTGTGTGTGTGTGTGTGTAATGAGAAGAAGGAGGAGCCGGGTAGGCAGGCTGATGCAGCCTCCGCCGGGAGCAGCGTCTGCACTGCTCTCTCTCTCGCACCATCAAAACCACCACCACACAGCGGTTAACTGCCAATTCGCCCTGACAAACGACCCGTAACGAGCGATCAGGAAGCTGCAATTCACAACGTTTTGATGCTCGGGCGAGAACTAGTAACAGGGTAATGGTTGTTAGTGATGGTTAGTGGTTTGGTGAGATGGCAGGAGGATGGGAGTGAGAGTGTGTAGGCAGCACTAGCGGGGCTCACAGTGGTAGCCATGCTGCAACCTGCTTACTAATACTGCCTCTAAAGCTATTACTACTGTTGCTGCTGCCACTACTACTACTATAACTTCTACTAGGAATAATAATAATAATAATAATAATAATACACACCTACATAAATACCCTCATTACTCATTAATTAGTAACGAAGCACTGAGACAACAATTTGTTGCAGGTTTCTGGAAGAAATTAAACGATTAACTTCTTGTCTCAGAAAATCAGGGAGATTGTAAACACCGCCTCAGGGGAAGATAACTCTTGTGATCTTCTCACAGTAAGATAACACTGCCTTTATAAGTGTACATGAAAGGGTATTTCGTTTTACTATTCTGATTACACAAGAGATCAGACTAGCTGTAACTAGCACAGGTGAAGCACAGGAGAGAGCGTTGGTGGAAGCTCAAGACACAGATGAGGCCTCTGTGATGGGAGGAAATTCTTTCTCGGGGTGGTGAGTGGTATGAGCTAGTAGTGGGGGGCTTCAGCAACGCACACAGCTTCAAGAGTAGGTATGATAGGTGCCAGAAAACCAGGAAGCAATGCAACAGGTTGGTTGATATGATGTAAATGGTTTAGATAACCGGCAAGTTAAGGAATGAAATATTTGTGCAGTATTGGAGTTTGGTCAGGCTGAAGTATGTTAACGAATATTTACATACAATTTCCAGAAAATAATGGAAAGAACTGATGGGTGATGCTTGTCTAACACCTGGGATGATATGCTCACTTGTGCTGACCATGGTTGTTGTAGGGGAAGGGGTCGACCCTCAGTACCTGGCCTCACCTCCTGGGGTCGAGACTCAGCACCTGGCCTCACCCCTGGGGTCGAACCTCGGCCTCACCCACGGGGTTGAGGTCAGGTGCCGAGGCTCGACCTCTTCCCCTACAACAACCATGGCCAGCACAAGTGAGCATATCATCCCAGGTGTTAGACAAGCATCACCCATCAGTTTTTTTTTTTCATTACTTTCTGGAAATTATGCTTAAATATACGTTAACATACTTTAGCCTAACCAAACCAATTAACGTAACCTAGCCTAAATTAACATAAATTAACGCAGCCTAGCCAAATAATTTAACGTAATCTAGCCAAGCTTAACCTAATTTACTGTAATGCAGACTAACCTAACCTAATTTAACGTAACTTAGCCTAGTGTAACCTAATTTAGCTGAGAATAATAAGTATTAAACATTCTTTCAGGCCCTTACGAGAAGTGACGACCAGGAAAATATTCTTCCCCAATCCCCTCCCCCACACACCCCTCCCACACTCTCCCATCCACCAAACTCCCCTCCCCCAATAACCCATCCACTATACTCTCTTCCACCACATTCCCCTCCCCACACTCTCCTCCCAACTCTCCCCTCCACCACACCCCTTCCACATACTCCCCTCCCCCACACTCCCCATCCGCATACTCCCCTCCCGTACACTTCACACCCCCTTCCCCCACATTCCCCTACACACACCCCTCCCCATACAAACTTCCCCAACATTCCCCTCCCCCACACTCCCCTCCACGACATACCCCTCCCCCATGCTAAACTTTCAGCACCCCCTTCCCCCACACTCCCTTCTCCATACTCCCCTCCCCAATACTCCCCTACCCCTCACTCCCGTCCACGACACTCCCCTCCCTCACACTACCCTCCACTACACTGCCTTCCAATAAACACTCCCCATTTCCCCTCCCCAACACTCTCCTTCCCCACACTTCAAACCCCAACACTCCTCTCCCTATACTTACCTCCCAACACTCCCCTCCACCATATCCTGGTCCCCCACACTCTCCTCCCCAGACACCCTCCTCCACACTCCCCTCCCCTTACAAACCTCCCCAATACTCCCCTCCCCTTACTAACTTACCCCCACACTCCCATTGACACTCACCTCCCTGCCCCTAAACCACACCCCCTCCCCGACATTACTCCCCAACGATCTCCTCCCCATACCCCCTCCACAATCCCCCCCCACCCTCCCCCACACACAAACATATCGAAAGTGATTTTGTTTGATTTCGTGTGACGACATTCCCTGGGAACCAGAATTTCCACTCTGATACCTTAAGTGCTTTGTTCTGTCGTTTTGCAAACCCTTCTCTCTACACTCATAGGGAATTTAATCCTTTGTTCAAAGAATTTCCTTCCTTCTACACACACACACATACACACACACACACACACACACACACACACACACACACACACACACACACACACACACACACACACACGCACGCACACGTACACACACTCGTGGAGGAGTCACGTGGTTTGAGCTCGTGTTTTGGTGGTAATTTCTCACTGTGCCATAAGGAATAGAGTGTGGGATATAGGCGTGTGCACGCATAAGAGTGCATATAATCACTTAAGCCCCGAAAAAAGGAAATATAAGTGATCACAGAAAAGAAATCAAAGGAAATATTGGCTGAGTGTTTAGTGAGGGCCGTTGGAAGGGTGAACGGTTGTGTCAGGCCTAAATAGTGCTGCCATAATAACGCAGTGGGGCATTTTGAAGAATAAGTGCGACTCAAGACCAGGGAGATAAGAGATATGTATAGATGTGTCAGTAAATACAGTGAGTGAGTGAAAAAATTAGAAGAGCTAGAGACTATAGTGCATACAGGAAGTTAGTGGAAAAATTACCGAGAAGCATCAAACATTTTCAACTTCTGGGACAGGAGAGACCCTCAACGTTACTCCACTGCCAGCCGCAAGCAATATTCACCTAGTTTGAGTTGCATGGGGTGAATAGTACCTGTCTCTAGCTGGAATTGGGGGTCACTCTCCTTGATCTATCAGAATTAGAATAAGCAGCATTTACTGGCATTTAATAGAATTTAGAGGTAGCGGCATATAGGCGAAGCCTAGTGTATTTATTTTTGAACGTAATTATAAATGCATAAGACAGTACAGTGGGAACCAAGAGATCGGGTACATATACAATACATATGTAGTACATACGTGGGAAATAAGGACTGTTTTAATAAACATATGCACACACACTAGGTGAGGACAGCTCTGCTGTTAGGCACTTGAATAGCTGTAGAACACACACACACAATGCACACACACACACACACACAATGCACACACACACACACACACACACACACACACACACACACACACATACAGACACACACACACACACATATACAGGATTTTACACCTTCCTGTGAAGTGACCCTATAACCCTTCCTTTCCCCCCCATCTCTCTCCCTCTCCTCTCTCTTCCTCTCTCTCTCTCTCTCTCTCTCTCTCTCTCTCTCTCTCTCTCTCTCTCTCTCTCTCTCTCTCTCTCTCTCTCTCTTCTTTCTCCCCCTTTCTCTCTTCCTCTCACTCTTTCTCTCTTCCTCTCTCTCTCCCTCTCTCTCTTCCTCTCTTCCTCTCTCTCTTCCTCTTCTTTTATCTCTCTCTCTCTTCCCTTGTCACTCCCCCCTCTCTCTTACCTTTTCCCTCTCTCTCACTTTCTCCCCCTCCTTCTAGGCTCCCCTTCTCTCTCTCCCTATCTCTCTCTCTCCCCCTTTTTCTTTTTCTCTTTCTCTCTTTCACTAAAAAAAAAAAATGGTTGGAACTCCCAGGAATCAGGGATCAGATGACAATGGTACTGGTAGGGAGGAATGGATGGAGGAACAGTGGAAAAGGATAGAGCAAGAATGGGAGAGAAAATTAGGAGAGCTTTCTGAAAAAATGGAGAAAGAGTTCTCTGTGAAATGGGAAAAGAGGTTGGAGAAGGAGACGAAGAATTGGGAGGCACAAGTCGAAACTGCAGTAGCCAGGGTAAAGGTCCTAGAATTTGAGGTAAACAGGCTGAAGCAAGTCTCAGGGGCAGTGACCAGAGAAGACACACCATACGAAGATGAGAGGCTGAACAGGAAGGAAGGAGATATGAATTATGCTAAGGTCATATCAGCCTGCAAAGAAGGGCCAGGGAGTGGAAGGGAAGAGCAGATGGGTGCAGATGGAGAGGGAGATAGGTCGAATGCTGAGGCACAACCATGCTACCAAGAGCCACTGGAAAAATCAAGGGAGAAAATGACCACATACAGACAGGAACCAGAGTCACAGAGGGAGAGGCAATAGAAGAAGGAAAGGGCAAAATCAGTGATTATCCATGGGCTTTGGGAGAGAGAGGAAAGGACACACACTGAAAGACGGCAGGAAGAAAGAAAGGAGATTGAGAAAATCATCACTGAAATAGGGGGAGAAGACATGGATGAGATTGTAAATTTTCAGAGAATAGGGCGGTATGTGAAGGGGAGAAACCGACCGATCAAGCTGATTCTCAGGACAGAAACAGTGCGGAACAGGATCCTCCAAGAGAAACCACGGTTGAAAAGCTCGGAAGAGTACAAGAAGGTGTTCCTAGACAGAGACAGAACACAAACAGAGAGACAGCAACTGAGGGAGAGGACAAAAAAGCGAAAGGAGCTAGGAAAGGAGACAGATGGAACCAGCAGAGGTCAGTCAGAGCAGAACAGAGCAGCAAGGGCAAGCACACACACAACTATCCTCAGAACCCCACAACCTATCACACCATCCCAACACACAATACAATCCATACCCACAGCTTCCACCCAACCCCTAACCATAGAATCCTACATTATGCTACCAGGTCTCCGACCCCCACAGGCCCCCCAAACCACAGTGTTGAAAAGGAAACTCAAGGTATGGTACACAAACGCTGATGGAATAACAAACAAGTGGGAGGAGTGGCACGAAAGAGTCAGAGAGGCATCACCAGACATCATAGTGATCACAGAAACCAAGCTTACAGGTATGATAACAGATGCCATCTTTCCAGCGGGATACCAGATCCTGAGAAAAGACAGAAGGAACAGGGGGGTGGAGGAGTGGCATTGCTGATCAAACACCGATGGAATTTTGATGAGCTGGAGAGAGGAGACAGCGGAGAAGAAAGTGTCTACATAGCGGGAACGCTTCACTCTGGTGGTCCCAAGGTGATAATTGCAGTGATGTATAACCCACCACAGAACAGCAGGAGGCCAAGGCAAGAGTATGACAAGAGCAATAGAGCGATGGTTGAAACACTGGCTGCAGTGGCGAGAAGAGCTCATGCATGCAGGGCAAAGCTCCTGATCATGGGAGACTTTAACCACAATGAGATCGAATGGGAGAACTTGGAGCCACATGGGGGCCAAGATACATGGAGGGCTAAGATGATGGAGGTGGTACTGGAAAACATCATGTACCAACACGTAAGGGACACTACAAGAGAGAGAGGAGAGGATGAACCAGCAAGACTGGACTTAGTATTCACCTTGAGTAGTGCAGATATTGAGGACATCACATATGAAAGACCCCTTGGGGCCAGCGATCATGTGGTTTTGAGCTTCGAATACACAGTAGACCTACAAGTGGAGGGGAAAGCAGGAAGGCCAGGACAAATGAAAGCAAACTACAGGAAAGGGGACTACACAGTAATGAAGAACTTCCTGAATGAGGTTCAGTGGGACAGAGAACTGGCAGGGAAGCCAGTTAATGAGATGATGGAATATGTAGCAACAATGTGCAAGGAGGCTGAGGAGAGGTTTGTACCCAAGGGAAACAGGAATAATGGAAAAGCCAGGATGAACCCATGGTTCACCCAAAGATGCAAGGAGGCAAAAACCAAGTGTGCTAGGGAATGGAAGAAATATAGAAGGCAAAGGACCCAGGAGAATAAGGAGAGCAGTCGTAGAGCCAGAAACGAATATGCACAGATAAGAAGGGAGGCCCAACGTCAATATGAAAACGACATAGCAGCAAAAGCCAAATCTGACCCGAAGCTGTTATACAGCCACATCAGGAAGAAAACAACCGTCAAGGACCAGGTAATCAGGCTAAGGAAGGAAGGAGGAGAGACAACAAGAAATGACCGTGAAGTATGTGAGGAACTCAACAAGAGATTCAAAGAAGTGTTCACAGAGGAGAGAGAAGGGGCTCCAGAAAGACGGAGAGGTGGGGTACACAACCATGTGCTGGACACAGTACACACAACCGAGGAAGAAGTGAAGAGGCTTCTGAGTGAGCTAGATACCTCAAAGGCAATGGGGCCAGATAACATCTCTCCATGGGTCCTGAGAGAGGGAGCAGAAGTGCTATGTGTACCCCTAACAACAATATTCAATACATCTATCGAAACAGGGAGATTGCCTGAGGCATGAAAGATAGCAAATGTGGTCCCAATCTTTAAAAAAGGAGACAGACATGAAGCACTAAACTACAGACCAGTGTCACTGACATGTATAGCAAGCAAAATCATGGAAAAGATTGTCAGGAGAAGCATGCTGGAACATCTAGAAAGGAATGATCTCATCACCAGCAGCCAACATGGTTTCAGAGACGGGAAATCCTGTGTCACAAACCTGCTGGAGTTCTATGACATGATGACAGCAGTAAGACAAGAGAGAGAGGGATGGGTGGATTGCATTTTCTTGGACTGCAAGAAGGCGTTTGACACAGTTCCACACAAGAGATTAGTGCAAAAACTGGAGGACCAAGCAGGGATAACAGGGAAGGCACTGCAATGGATCAGGGAATACTTGTCAGAAAGACAGCAGCGAGTAATGGTACGTGGCGAGGTGTCAGAGTGGGCACCTGTGACCAGCGGGGTCCCACAGGGGTCAGTCCTAGAACCAGTGCTGTTTCTGGTATTTGTGAGCGACATGACGGAAGGAATAAACTCCGAGGTGTCCCTGTTTGCAGATGACGTGAAGTTGATGAGAAGAGTTCATTCGATCGAAGACCAGGCAGAAATACAAAGGGATCTGGACAGGCTGCAGACCTGGTCCAGCAACTGGCTCCTGGAGTTCAATCCCACCAAGTGCAAAGTCATGAGGATTGGGGAAGGGCAAAGAAGACCGCAGACGGAGTACAGTCTAGGGGGGCCAGAGACTACAAACCTCACTCAAGGAAAAAGATCTTGGGGTGAGTATAACACCAGGCACATCTCCTGAAGCGCACATCAACCAAATAACTGACGCAGCATATGGGCGCCTGGCAAACCTCAGAACAGCATTCCGACATCTTAATAAGGAATCGTTCAGGACCCTGTACACCGTGTACGTTAGGCCCATATTGGAGTATGCGGCACCAGTTTGGAACCCACACCTAGCCAAGCATGTAAAGAAACTAGAGAAAGTGCAAAGGTTTGCAACAAGACTAGTCCCAGAGTTAAGAGGTATGTCCTGGAGGACAGGAGAGATAGGGGGGACATGATAACGACTTACAAAATACTGAGAGGAATTGACAAGGTGGACAAAGACAGGATGTTCCAGAGACTGAACACAGCAACACGGAGACACAGTCGGAAGCTGAAGACACAGATGAATCAAAGGGATGTTAGGAAGTATTTCTTTAGCCACAGAATAGTCAGGAAGTGGAATAGTTTGGGAAGCGATGTAGTGGAGGCAGGATCCATACATAGCTTTAAGCAGAGGTACGATAAGGCTCATGGTTCAGGGAGAGTGACCTAGTAGCGACCAGTGAAGAGGCGGGGCCAGGAGCTTGGACTCGACCCCTGCAACCTCAACTAGGTGAGTACACACACACACACACACACACACACACACACACACACACACACACACACACACACACGCACAAACACACACACACACACACACATACGCACACACACACACACACACACACATGGAGAAGATTATCAGGAGAAGAGTGGTGGAACACCTAGAAAGGAACGATCTCATCAACAGCAGCCAACATGGTTTCAGGGACGGGAAATCCTGTGTCACAAACCTACTGGAGTTCTATGACATGGTGACAGCAGTAAGACAAGAGAGAGGGGTGGGTGGATTGCATTTTCTTGGACTGCAAGAAGGCGTTTGACACAGTTCCACACAAGAGATTGGTGCAAAATCTGGAGGACCAAGCAGGGATAACAGGGAAGGCACTACAATGGATCAGGGAATACTTGTCAGGAAGACAGCAGCGAGTCATGGTACGTGGCGAGGTGTCAGAGTGGGCACCTGTGACCAGCGGGGTCCCACAGGGGTCAGTCCTAGGACCAGTGCTGTTTCTGGTATTTGTGAACGACATGACGGAAGGAATAGACTCTGAGGTGTCCCTGTTTACAGATGAAGTGAAGTTGATGAGAAGAATTCACTCGATCGAAGACCAGGCAGAACTACAAAGGGATCTGGACAGGCTGCAGACCTGGTCCAGCAATTGGCTCCTGGAGTTCAATCCCACCAAGTGCAAAGTCATGAAGATTGGGGAAGGGTAAAGAAGACCGCAGACGGGGTACAGTCTAGGGGGCCAGAGACTACAAACCTCACTCAAGGAAAAAGATCTTGGGGTGAGTATAACACCAGGCACATCTCCTAAAGCGCACATCAACCAAATAACTGCTGCAGCATATGGGCGCCTAGCAAACCTCAGAACAGCATTCCGACATCTTAATAAGGAATCATTCAGGACCCTGTACACCGTGTACGTTAGGCCCATATTGGAGTATGCGGCACCAGTTTGGAACCCATACCTAGCCAAGCACGTAAAGAAACTAGAGAAAGTGCAAAGGTTTGCAACAAGACTAGTCCCAGAGCTAAGAGGTATGTCCTACGAGGAGAGGTTAAGGGAAATCAACCTGACGACACTGGAGGACAGGAGAGATAGGGGGGACATGATAACGACATACAAAATACTGAGAGGAATTGACAAGGTGGACAAAGACAGGATCTTCCAGAGATTGGACACAGTTGGAAGTTGAAGACACAGATGAATCACAGGGATGTTAGGAAGTATTTCTTCAGCCACAAGTAGTCGAAAGTTGGATAGTTTGGGGGAAAGCGATGTAGTGGGGGGCAGGACCCAACATAGCTTTAAGCAGAGGTTGAAAAAGCTCCGGCTCGGGAGATGATTAGAGCGATCAGTAAAAAGAGGGGGGCCAGGAGTCGGATCGACCCCCGAAACCTAAACTGGGTGAGTAAAAAACTGGGTGGAAACACACCCCAAACACCCTACGCATTCAAAACCGTTATGTTTCTGTTCTCTCTGTCTCTCTCTGTCTGTCGCTTTCTCCTTCTCTCTCTCTTCTCTCTCTCCTTTCCTCCTTTTTTTTTCCTCTCTCTGTCTCCATTTAATAATCCCTTAAGTAATTACCAAATTCTCTTATTTCACTTTTTTACCCTCCACCTCCGCCTCTTCCTCTGTTTCCTCCTCCCCCTCTTCCTCATTTTCTGTTTTCCCACCTCCTCTCCCCGTTTCACCTTTCCCCTTCATTCGTTGACTCACTTTCCTCCCTTCTTCCTTCCCTTAATCAGTGTGCCCCTCTGAGGGCTGAAGTAGCGCAGCGAGGGGGTACCCAGGCGTGCGGACCGGGGCAACGATGTAAATTCGTTCACTTTCAGAAGGGGACCCCCCCCGGCCAACCGGCCAACCCGGCCCAACCCCCTGCCCTTAGCGCCAGGAGCTCACTATTGCTACAAAATAAAGTGAAATAATAGCGCAAACTGTCAATAAAATCCAAAAAAACTGCGAATTTTTTTTAAAAGTAAGTCAGCTGTGGGGTTTTTTTATGATTACGAAAAAAGGTGTAGTATCGGGCCCTGCACACCGGCTGTAGCACGATAACCACTTAGAACGAGCAAAAAGGCAGCAAAATAAATATTTGTATTTCCTTCCCCCAAATACATCGGGAAAGTCCCAATATATACAGACTATGTAAAATATAACTATGTACAATATATTTTCGCTATGAAATATACACAGCTTTTTTGTGCAATTTATATCTTTTTAAATATATTACAGCTATGACAATACATAGAGTTATGTGCAAAATATACAGTATGTGCTTATTATAGTTTTACAAAGGGCAAATGTAAGAAAGAGACACGGTGAAAGAACGAGGCCCAGACTTGAAGGTAAGTCTGCCGGTGATTCAGATTGTACCCTCGCTTCACAACTTTGGCAGCTTTCTTATGATGGCGGGTTAAAGAAAGATAACGAGGGGGGCCAGTAATCGTTCTCCCTCGCACCCTGGTGTATATTAGGTGTAACTTTCGCCAAATAAAATGTAACATTTACCATGGAAAATTTTTTTTTTAAAATAGATTTTTTTTTTATTTTGTAGTGGGGGTAGCAGGGCAGTGTGTATAGAATAGCAGTGAAAAAAATAGTAGTTTGGTATTGCAGTAGAATAAAAAGCCAAAATAAAATAGTTATTTGTAAGTAGAATGGTTTTGGAACCAGGGTTTGGGCCTGGGTTTGGCGGGGGGGGTTAAGGTCTGATGAAGGGGGGGGAAAAAGGGAAGAAAAAAGTCCAATTCCTTTGGATCAAGAGCCCCTTCCCGGGGGGGCCCAGGGAACTTCCTTGAAGGGGCAAGGTTGAGAAACTCGGCCCCAGAGCGACCCAAAAAAATTTTTCGACCCTTGAAGACATTTTTACAGTACACACACACACACACAACACACACACACACACAAACAACACACACACCCAAACAACCGACAACACTAGAGAGGAGGGGCAAGGGAAAAATTGATAAAAAAATATTCAATACTGAAAAGGAATTGACAGGTGGGAAAGGGACAGAATATTTAAGGGAAATGACACGCAAAAAGAGGTCACAGCGGGGGAATGAAACCAGAGATCACGGGGGGTTAGGAAGTTTTCTTCAGCCTAGATTGTCAGGGAAAGGGAAAAACTGGGGTGAAAGTTTAGAGGCAGGTCCAACAGAGCTTTAAAAAGCGGTATTAAAAATAGGAGCAGGGGGAGAGTGGTTTTGTGGCAAAAAATGAATAGACAGGGCCCGGACTATGACTCGACCCTGAACCATAAATTTGGGAATTAGGTGAGTAAAACACTCACACAACACACACATAACACACACACCACACACACACACACACACCACAAGCACACACACAACACACACACACACCACACCAAACCACACCACACAAAACAACACCACAAAACACACACAAACACACACCCCAAACCCCAAAACACACAAACACACACAAAACACACACACAAAACACACAACAATACACCCAAAACACAAACAACACACACAAACACACACACAAAACAACAAAAACACACACACCACACACATACACACACCCCACAACAAACACAAGCACAACACACAAACAAAACAAAAAGACACACACACAAAACACACAAAAACCATACACCACAGTACACACCACCACCACCACCCCAAAAAACCCCACACAAACCACACACAAAAAACACCAACACCGGTGGGGCAGACGTGGGTGCACAGGGCTCGAGAACCTTCGTGTTTTTGAGGCGTGCAAAAACCCCTTGCAGTAAAAGTGGTAGTGACAAAGTCAGTGAACAAACCTGCGATGATAATATGTTATTAGTTGAAAAAATTCGAGGGGAAAAACCTAAATTCAGTATTTTCTTTTAAAGTCCCAAAACCTTTGGGATTATAGGCACTGTTGCCAACAGATACAAACAAAAAAAAGATCAAAGTGAGTGTGGAAACGGGGGATAAAGAATCCCAGCGTTTGGAAAACAAGTGAAATGTGGGGCACGTAATGTGAGAGGAAAAAAGTTAATAAGCAAAAGGAGAAGAAAAAAATAAAATTAAATCAACAAGGGAAGGGTGGCGTAGGCCTGCTAAAGCGTACGTCAAAACAGTTTGAAAGCCTTATCTTTATAAAGGAAACACCGAAGTGAAGTTTTATTCTGAAATAAGTGAAAAGTAAAATCACTTGGGGAAACGGGAGCAAAAGAATATGGTTAAAAACCCTCACGGGTGAAGGGAGTTCAAAATAGTGATAGAAGGCCTATGTACGACGACTACGTCTCAGCTTCGGGGAATTTGTCTTCACCCGCTGCCAGCGAAAAGTATTGCTCACCTGTTGAGGGTGCTTTTGCAAGGTTGCATCTGGTCCGCTCCTGTTAGTACTGGTCACTCACCCCTGCAACCCTTTCCAAAATTTGAGTAAAAATAGCATAGAGGAAGTGCAAGGAGAAAGCGGTAGTGAGGGATAAGTCGACATTTTAAGCGTGACAACCTAAATTTTAAACCTAGCTACTTTGAATTTTAGAAGTAGAATCGATAAGTGTTCAAGTATTGGAAAGCTTGAATTACGGTATCTCCCGGTATTTTTAGCAGTATGAATACTTAAATGGGGGCACACAACACACACACACACAACACACCACAACAAACATCAAACACACAACACACACACATATACACACACACACCCACACCCCAACAAAAAACAAACACACACAACACACACACCACACACAAAACCCAAAACCACAATACCACACACACACACACACACACACACACAACACACAACACACACACACACACACACCAACAAAAAGGAAAAACACGTTTAAGCGTAGTACACACGCAAACACAACGGATTTCCACCGCCTGTGAATGACCACGAACCTCGCTCCTTCTCCCCCTATTTTCCCAAAACCTAGCTAGAGACTATCTCCCCTTTCTCACTCTTTATTATTTTCCCTCTCTCTACCTACACTCTCTACTATCCCTCTCCTCTTTTCCCCTTTCCCCTCTTCCCCTTAACATCTCTTTCCACAACACCTCCCCCCCCCTTAAAAATCTCTCCCCCTCAAATTTTTCCCCCTCCCAATCTCTCCCCCTCCCTTATCTCCCCTCCCCCCCTTTCCCCTCTCTCCCCCCCCTCCCCCCCCTTTCCCCCCCTCCCCCCCTCCCCCCTTCTCCCCTTTCTTTCCCCCCCTTTTCCCCCTTCTCCCCCCCTCCCCCCCCCTCTCTCTCCCCCCCCTTCTTTTTTCTTCTCCTCTTCCCCTCTCTTTCCCCTTTTTCCCTTTTTCTCCCCCTCTCCTCCCTTTTTCCCATCTCTCTCCCCCTCCTCTTCCTCGCTCCCCCCTCTCCCCCTCTCTCCCTCTCCCCTTTTCCCTTCTCCCTCCCCCTCTTCCCTCCTTCCCCTTTTCCTTTCCTCCCCCCCCCTCTCCCCTTCCCCTCCCTCCCCCCTCTCTTTTTCCCTTTTTTTCACATCCCCTTCTCTACCTTCCCCTTTTCCTCTCTTCTCCTCTCTTCCCATTTTCCCTTCTACTCTCCCCCTCTCCTTTTCCTTCCCTCCTCTCTCTTTCCCCCCTCCCCCCCCCCCTCTTCCCCCTTTACCCCTTTAAATCTTTTCCCCTCTCCTTTTAACCCCCTTTCCCTTCCCTTCTCCTTCTCTCGTAAAAAAAAAAAAAAAGGTGGGGCTCGCAGGAACCCAAAGGGCAGAGAGAATGGGTTTGGTAGGGAGGAGTGGATGGAGGACAGGGGAAAAAGGGTGGAGCAAGAGTGGGAGAGAAAAATTTGGAGAGCTTTCTGAAAAAAAAAGGGGAAAGAGTCTTGTGAAAAATTGGAAAAAAGGGTTTGGGAAAGGGACAAAGAATTGGGAGGCAAAAGTCGAAAATGCAGTAGCCAAGATAAGGGTCTAGAAGTTGAGATAATAGGCTGAAGGAGTTACAGGGGCAGTGACCCGAGAAAACACGATACGAAGCTGCGAGGCCGAACAGGAAGGGAAGGAATTATGAATTTTGCTAAGGTATATCAGCCTCCAAGGGGAAGGAGTGAAAGGGAAGAAAGCTGGGTGGAGGGAAGGGCGATAGGTCGAATGCGAGGCACAACCTGCTATCAAAAGCCCCTGAAAAAACAGGGAGAAATGCCACAAAAAGGCAGGGTCCAAGTCAAGAGGGGGAGGCAATGGGGGAGGAAAGGGCAAAAACATTGTTTACCATGGGCTTTTGAGAGGAGGAAAGGACACACACTGAAAGGCAGCGGGAAAAAAAGGAGATTGAGAAAAACATCACGGAAAAAGGTGAAGAGAGGACAGATTGAAATTTTTAAGAAAAGGGGGTATCGAAGGGGGAGAAAAACCAAACCAAACAAGTGATTCTCAGGACGGAAACGGTGGGGCAGGACCTCCAAGAGAAAACCCTGATTGAAATACTCGGAAAAATACAAAGGGGTTCCTAGACAGAGACAGAACAAAATCAGAAAAGACAGCAGCTGGGGGGAGAGGACAAAAAAGGAAAGGAGTAGGAAAAAAGACAAGATGGAACCGCAGAGGTCAGCAGAGAAAAAGAACAGCAAGGGGAAGCAAACACAAAACTATCTCAGAACCAAACAACCATCACACCATCCCCAAAACACATAAAATCCATACCCACAGCCTCCACCCCAACACTGACTATAGAACCCACATATGCCACCCGCTCCCCCCACAGGCCCCCAAACCACAGTTTGGAAAGGAAAATGAAGGTATGGTACACAAACGCTGATGGAATAACAAATAAGTGGGGGGAGTGGCATGAAAGAGTCAAAGAAGCATCACCGGACATCATAGCTCTCACAGAAACCAAGCTTACAGGTATGATAACAGATGCCATCTTTCCAACGGGATACCAAATCCTGAGGAAAGACAGAGGGAACAGGGAGGGTGGAGGAGTGGCATTGCTGATCAAAAATCGCTGGAATTTTGATGAGCTGGAGAGAGGAGACAGCGAAGAAAGTGATTATATAGCGGGAACGCTTCACTCTGGAGGTCCCAAGGTGGTAATAGCAGTGATGTACTCTCAGTAGTAGTACCAGTTCCTAGTAACCAGTTACCAGTAACCAGTGTACCAGTAGATGACTCACTACCAACCGTCTCTGCGTGAATCACTGACTGTATTCATATTGCTGCTGACCATAGCAGGATTTCAAACACACCCTCGCCCATAAGCACTCATGGGTCAGTCTAGTCAGGGAGCCAGAGAGAGGCAGGTCGGCTGTTGGCGCTTCACACACATTCCGTTATATTATACGTACTACCAGCCTACGTGAGTATTTTAACCCTATCCACGTTTTCGAAACCCACATGACAAATGGTGACAGCAGTGTGGGAGCGTGGATATTATACGTACTACCAGCCTATGTGAGGATTTTTACCCTATCCACGTTTTTGAAACCCACATGACAGTATAACCCACCACAGAACAGCAGGAGGCCAAGGCAAGAGTACGACGAGAGCAATAGAGCGATGGTTGACACACTGGCTAGAGTGGCCAGAAGAGCTCATGCATGCAGGGCAAAGGTCCTGATCATGGGTGACTTTAACCACAAGGAGATCGATTGGGAGAACTTGGACCCAAATGGGGGCCAAGATACATGGAGGGCTAAGATTATGAAGATGGTACTGGAAAACTTCATGTGCCAACACGTAAGGGACACTACAAGAGAGAGAGGAGAGGATGAACCAGCAAGGCTCGACTTAGTATTCACCTTGAGTATGGCAGATATCGAGGACATCACATATGAAAGACCCCTTGGGGCCAGTGACCATGTGGTTCTAAGCTTCGAATACACAGTAGAGCTACAAGTGGAGGGAGAAGCAGGAAGGCCAGGACGAATGAAGCCAAACTAAAAGGGGACTACACAGGAATGGGGAACTTCCTGAACGGGTTTCAGTGGGAAAAGAGAACTGGCAGGGAAGCCAGTTAATGAGATGATGGAATATGTAGCAACAAAATGCAAGGAGGCTGAGGAGAGGTTTGTACCAAGGGTAACAGGAATAATGAAAAAAGCCAGGATGACCCCATGGTTTACCAAAGGTGCAGGGAGGCAAAAACCAAGTTTGCTAGGGATGGAAGAAATATAGAAGGCAAAGGACCCGGGAGAATAAGGAGAGCAGTCGTAGAGCCAGAAACGAATATGCTCAGATAAGAAGGGAGGCCCAAAGACAATATGAAAACGACATGCAGCAAAAGCCAAATCTGACCCGAAACTGTTGTACAGCCACATCAGGAGGAAAACAACAGTCAAGGACCAGGAAAATCGGGCTAAGGAAGGAAGGAGGAGAGACAACAAGAAATGACCGTAAAAGTATGTGAGGAACTCACAAGAGATTCAAAGAAATGTTCACAGGGGAGACAGAAGGGGCTCCAGAAGACGGAGAGGTGGGGCACACCACCATGTGCGGGGACACAGGGGCACACAACCGAGGAAGAAGTGAAGAGGCTTCTGAGTGAGCTAAATACCTCAAAAGCAATGGGGCTAGATAACATCTCCCAGGGGTATTGAGAGAGGGAGCAGAGGCGCTATGTGTACCCCTAACAAACAATATTCAATACATCTATCGAAAACAGGGAGATTGCCTGAGGCATGGAAGACAGCAAATGTACCCCCAAAATCTTTAAAAAAGGAGACAGACATGAAGCATTAAACTACAGACCAGTGTCACTGACATGTATAGTATGCAAAATCATGGAGAAGATTATCAGGAGAAGAGTGGGGGAAAACACCTAGAAAGGAACATCTCATCAACAGCAGCCAACATGGTTTCAGGGATGGGAAATCCCGTTTCACAAACCTACTGGAGTTCTATGACATGGCGACAGCAGTAAGACAAGAGAGAGAGGGTGGGTGGATTGCATTGTCTTGGACTGCAAGGGAAGGGGGTTTGACACAGTTCCACACAAGAGATTGGTGCAAAAACTGGAGGACCAAGCAGGATAACAGGAAGGCCTACAATGGATCAGGGAATACTTGTCAGGGAAAACAGCAGCGAGTCATGGTACGTGGCGAGGTGTCAGAGTGGGGACCTGTGACCAGCGGGGTCCACAGGGTCAGTCCTAGGACCAGTGCTGTTTCTGGTATTTGTGAACGACATGACGGAAGGAATAGATCTGAGGTGTCCCTGTTTGCAGAAAGACGTGAAGTTGAGAAAGAAATTCACTCGATCGAAGACCAGGCAGAACTACAAAAGGGGTCTAGACAGGCTGCAGACCTGGGCCAGCAATTGGCTCCTGGAGTCAATCCCCCCAAGTGCAAAGTCATGAAGATTGGGGAAGGGCAAAGAAGACCGCAGACGGAGTACAGTCTAAGGGCCAGAGACTACAAACCTCACTCAAGGAAAAAGATCTTGGGTGAGTATAACACCAGGGACATCTCCTGAAGCGCACATCAACCAAATAACTGCTGCAGCATATGGGCGCCTAGCAAACCTCAGAACAGCATTCCCACATCTTAATAAGGAATCATTCAGGACTGTACAAAACCCTGTACGTTAGGCCATATTGGAGTATGCGGCACCAGTTTGGGAAAATCATACCTAGCCAAGCAAAGTAAAGAAACTAGAGAAAGTGCAAAGGTTTGCAACAAGACTAGTCCCAGACCTAAGGGTATGTCCTACGAGGGAAAAGGGTTTAAAGGAAATCAACCTGACGACACTGGAGGACAGGAGAGATAGGGGGACATGACAACGACATACAAAATACTGAGAGGAAATTTTACAAGGTGGACAAAGACAGGATTTTTCCCGAGATTGGACACAGTTAACAAAGGGACACAGTTGGAAGTTGAAGACACAGATGAATCACAGGGATGTTAGGAAGTATTTCCTCAGCCACAGAGTAGTCAGTAAGTGGAAAAAGTTTGGGGAAGGCGATGTTTGTGGAGGCGGATCCATACAAGCTTTAAGCAGAGGTATGATAAAGCTCACGGCTCAGGGAGAGTGACCTACTAGCGATCAGTGAAGAGGCGGGGGCCCGGAGCTCGGACTCACCCCCGCAACCTCAACTAGGTGAGTACACACACACCCAAACACACACAAACACAGACAAACACACACACACAAACCACAAACACGCACGCACAAAACACACACACACAAACAAACCACACACACACACAAACACCACACACACACACACACACAACACAAACACACACACACACACATACACACACACAAACACAAACACACACACACACACACAAAACACACACAAACACACACACACACAAGCATACACACACACACACAAACACAAACACACACAAAAACACAAACACAAACACACAAACACACACACACACACAAACACACACCAAAACACACACAAACACACACACACACACACACACACCACACACACACACACACAAACACACACACACACACAAATGGTAACTAAAACATAACGCATGCACATACAACAGGCCTAGTGTCTAATCGACATGTGCCAAAAGGGCCAAATGGTAACACACACACACACGCACAAACACACACACACAACACATACAACACCACACACACACACACACAAACACACACAGAGACACACACACACACACACACACACACAACACACACACACACACACACAGGCCACAACAACACCACCGGGGGCCCGGAGCTCGGACTCGACCCCCGCAACCTCAACTAGGTGAGTACACACACACACAAACACACACATAAACACACACACACACACACAAAACACACACACACACACACACACCAACACAACACACACAACACACAACACCCACAAAAATAGTAACTAACCCCACACCCGGGAAAACATACATATACAGGGGATCACATACAACAGGCTAGTGCTAATCGACATGTGCCCCGGGCCCAAAAGGTAACTAAAACACACACACACACACACACACACGCACACACATCTTATCTTCATTTATCTCTCCGCCAGGAAAACCTAGAGGGACGGGTCCCTAATCTGGGGGCACACATAAATCATGTCCTCTATGAAAACAAAAGAACTTGGGTCAGGAGATGCAGAACTATAACGCCCCCAATGAAAAAGTAGAGGGCGTCACTGGCACACTAAACACAATAGGTGTCCGGGGCCCAAGACTGTTCAATCAACATCCTCCGACCGAGGTCCTAAGATGATTTACCAACATATCCGCTTGGTTGTCTTCAAGAGGGAGGCTGGACGGATACCTATAGACATGTGCCGATTAGGGCCGAGCTGTTGGACTGGCGTGGCAGCCAGCGTAACAGCCTCGTGGGTGCAGCCCTGATCCACTCGTGGTGGCCTGGTGCATGGACGGGCCGCGGGGGCGTAGAGTCCCCGATACCCTCCGGGTTTAGGAGGCTCCAGGTATAAGAGAAAATTTTAGAAAGATCTTAATTTTAAATGAGCTCTTAGGCTTATTGACCATTTTAAACCTATTGCGGCACCGACACACACACACACAACACCCACACGGACACACACACACACACACACAAATATATATATAGTATATATATTATATATATATATATATATATAATATATAATATATATATATATATATATCAGATTGAGGGAGAGAGTATGGAGAAGTGAATTAATACAAGAATTTAGGAGTGGGGGGGGACATGCCAGCAGATAGGTCTATGAAGGATGGAGGATGAATTAGGCAGCACAGATGAGGGAAAAAAGCGTGAGCGTGCACTTCGGAGTATCTGTGGAACAAAAGAACTTTGTCTGTGGAACAAGAGGAGAATGTATGAGAAGTATAGTTGTAGCCAACAACTCTTGTATGGGTGTGAAGGCATGGGTAGTGAAGAGTTTGGCAACAAGGAGAAGGCTGGAGGCAGTGGAGATGACATGTCTGAGGTCAATTGTGGTGTGGCGAGAATATAATGCAAGAATTCGTAGTTCGAAATTTGAAGGTGTTGGGATTACCAAAAGCTATTAGTCGCAGAGGGGCTGAGGAGGGGTTTTGAGGTGGTGTCCGACATGTATAGGCAATGGAACAAAACAGAATGTGCCTTTTAGAGTATATAAATCTGTAGTGAGGAGAGGGACAGGCGGGGTTGGGTAAGCCTAAGAAGGGTTTTAGGGTAGGTGGTAAAGGAGGTTTTGTGTGCGAGGGGCTTTGGAGCTTCCAGCAGTCGTGCATGAGCGAATTTGATAGGATTTGTTAAGTGAATGGAGACAAATGTATTTTAATACTTGAGCGTGGGGCTGTTTGAGTGTAGCAAAGTAAGTCATTTATGAAGGGATTCAGGAAACCGGCGGCAGGCCGGACTTGAGATCCTGGAGATGGGAAGTACAGTGTCTGCAGCTCTGAAGGAGGGGTGTTAATGTTGGGCAGTTTAATAAAACTGTTATGTAAAGTCACTCTTCTGGTAAGGACAGTGATGGGATGGAATGATGATTGAAAGTTTTCCTTTTTGCTTTTACGGGCCACCCTGCCTTAGTGGAATCGGGCCGATGTGTTAATATATAGTATATATATATATGTCGTGCCGAATATGTAAAAGCTCTGGGTTAATTAGGCAAGAACGTCAATTAAAATTAGTGATCTGTCCTAAAATTTTCACTTATTACGTCTAAAGAATATATTTTTTTTCATTAATGTTTGGTGGTAAAAAGATTTATAATTTTGAACGGAGAAGGACTTAGGAAAACTTACCAAACGCTTAATAAAGACAAGCACAATTATTTTAGGCCTAACTATATACCAACTAAATATAAATTAGATTTTGTTTACAATAATTTAATAGGCTAGAAACAAACACATTGAATATATATTTTCTTTTTTAAGGTTCGAATGATTTATTGGTTTTGCGAAATAATTGGCATACCCAAAATTTTCACATTGTCCTATATGGCAAGGTGAGAGTTGCTATTTAAGCCAATATCGCAAGTTCTGCCTATTCGGCAGGCGACATATATATATATAGTATATATAGTATATATATATATATATATATATATATATATATATATATATATTGATAATATATAATATATAGTGTGTGTGTGTGATTGTGTGTGTGTGTAAAAGAGAAGAAAGGAGTTAGGTCCGAGGTAAGGCAAATGGCTTATGGGCACCTCCGTCCGGGATCGGCAGCGTCTGGCAACTGCTTCTCTTCCTCCTTTCTTCGCACCATCAAAGACGGGGGGCACCACCACAACAGCGGTTAACTGCAATTCTCCCTGACAAACACCCGTAACGAGGGGCGATCAGGAAGCTGCAAGCACAACGTTTTGATGCTCGGCCGGAGCGAGAACTAGTAACAGGGATAATGGTTGTTAGTTTGAGGTTAGTGGTTTGGTGAGTATGGCAGGAGGATGGGATTGAGAGTGTGCAAGCAGCACTAGGGCGGGGTGGCTCACAGTGGTACCATGGCTGCAGACCTGTCTTACTAATACTGCCTCTAAAGCTATTACCTTACTGTATTGCTGGCTGGGCCACTACTATCTACTATAACTTCACTAGGAAATAATAATAATAATAAAATAAATAATAGCACACCTACATAAATACCTCTCATTACTCATTAAGTTATAATCGAAGCACTGAGCCAACAATTTGTTGGTCAGGTTTCTTTCTGGGAAGAAATTAAGAAACGATTAACTTCTTGTCTCAGAAAATCAGGGAATCGTAAACACCGGCTCAGGGGAAATAACTCTTGTGATTCTTCTCACAGTAAGATAACACTGCCTTTATAAGTGTGGGCATGAAAGGGTATTTCGTTTTTACTAATTCTGATTACACAAAGATTCAGACTAGCTGTATAACTAGGGGGCTCAGGTGAAGCACCGGAGAGAGCGTTGTGGAAGGCTCAACACAGATGAGGCCTGCTGTGATGGGAGGAAATTCTTTCTCGGGGTGGTGAGGTGTGGTATGAGCTAAGTATGGGGGCTTCATCAACGCACAACAGCTTCAAGAGTAGTATGATAGTTGGCGCAGAAAGACCAGAAGCACATGCAACAGGTTGGTTGATATGAATGTAAATGTGGTTTAGAAAAGCGGCAAGTTAAGGAATGAAATAATTTGTGGGCAGTATTGGAGTTTTGGTCAGGCTGAAGTAAGTTAACGGAATAATTATCAATACAGATTTCCAGAAAATTAATGGAAAGAACGATGGGTGTATGCTTGTCTAACACCTGGGATATATGTCACACTTGTGGCTAGACCATGGTTGGTTGTAGAGGGAAGGGGTAGCCCCCAGACCTGGCCTCACCTCCTGGGGTCGAGACTCAGTCACCTGGCCTCACCCCTGGGGTCGAACCGTCGGCCTCACCCCACGGTGTTGAGGTCAGGGTGCCGAGGCTCGACCTCTTCCCCTTACAACAACCATGTCCGCACAAGTGAGGGCATATCATCCCAGGTGTTAGACAGGATCACCCATCAGTTTTTTTTTTTTCATTATCTTTCTGGAAAGTATGGCTTAAATATACTGTTAACATTACTTTAGCCTAAGCCAACACCAATTAACGCAACAAACCTAGCCTCAAATTAAGCATAAATTTAACGCAGCCTAGCCAAATAATTTTACGTAATCTAGGGCCAAGGGCGTTAACCTAATTTAGGCTGTAATGGGGGGGGCAGACTAAGCCCTAACCAATTTACGTAACATAGGAGCCTAGTGTAAACCTATTTAATGCTGAGAAATAAAAATGTATTGCTTAAAACAATCTTTCAGGCCCTTAGCGAGAAGTGACGGAGACGGGGCAGGAAAATATTCTTCTCCCCAATCCCCTCCGCCCCACACACCCCCACCCACGACTCTCCCATCCACCAAACTCACTCCCCTCCCCCCAATAACCCATCGCACTATACTCTCTTTTCCACCACATTCCCCTCCCCACACACTCACCTCCTCCCAACTCTCCCCTCCACCACACCGACCCCTTCCACATACTCGCCGTACTCAAGCTCCCCCTCCCCCCACTCCCCATCCGCATACTACTCCCCTCCACGGTGTACACTCACACCCCCTTCCCCCACATTCCCCTACACACACCCCTCCCCCAAACAAACTTCCCAACATTCCCCTCCCCCACCACTGCCCCCTCCACGACATACCCCTCCCCCATGGGCTAAACTTTCAGGGGGCACCCCCTTCCCCCCACACTCCCTTCTGCATACTCCCCTCCACAAACTCCCCTAACCCCTCACTCCCCGTCCACGACACTCTCCCCTCCCTCATCATCTACCAGCTCCACTACCATCTGCCCTTCCAATAAACACTCACCCATTTCTCCCTCCCCAATAACGCACTCTCCTTTCCCCACACTTCCAAACCCCAACACCTTCCTCTCCCTATGACTTACCTCGCGGCCGCCCCAACACTCCCCTCCACCATATCCTGGTCCCCCACCCTCTCCTCGTCCAGACAGCCCTCCTCCACACTCCAGCCCGACCCCTTAGGGCAACGTCTCCCCAATACTCCATACTATACTCCCTCTCCCCTATACTAAACTTAGCCCCCACACTTCCCATTAGACATCACCCTCCCTGCCCCTAACCACACCCCCTCCGCCGACACTACTCCCCAACGATCCTCCTCCCCATACCCCCCCCACAATCTCCCCCCCAACCCTCCCCCACACACAAACATATCGAAAGTGATTTTTTTAAGATTTCGTCGACGACATTCCCTGGGAACCAGAATTTCGGCACTCTGATACCATTATATGGCGGGGTGGGGTTTTGTTCTGATCGTTTTGGCAAACCCTTCACTCTACAGCTCATAGGGAATTTAATCCTTTGTTCAAATGAATTTCCTTCCTTGCTACACACAGCACACATAGCACACACACACACACACACACACACGCACACACACACACATCACACACACACACACACACACACACACACGCACGCACACTAACACACACTCGTGGAGGAGTCACGTGGGTTTGAGGCTCGTGTTTTGGTGGTAATGTTCTCACTGTGGAGGGCCATAAGGAATAGGAGTGTGGGATATAGGCGTGTGCACGCATAAAAGAGTGCATATAATCACTAGTGCCGCCAAAAAAGGAAAATATAAGTGATCCTCAGAAAAGAAATCAAAGGAAATATTGGGCCTGAGTGTTAGTGAGGGCCGTTGGAAGGGTGAAGCGGTTGTTCAGGCCTAAATAGTGCTGCATAATAACGCAGTGGTGGCATTTTGAAGAAATAAGTGCGACTTCAAGACCAGGGAGATAAGGATATTATAGATGTGTCAGTAAATACAGTGAGTGAGTGAAAAAATTAGAAGAGCAGAGACTATAGTGGCATACAGGAAGATAGTGGAAAAATTACGCGAGAAGCATCAAACATTTCAAACTTCTGGGACAGGAGAGACCCTCAACGTTACTCCACTTGGCCAGCCGCAAGAATATTCACCTAGTAAATTTGAGTTGCATGGGGTGGGAATAGTAAGCCTTTCTCTAGCTAGGAATTGGTGGTCACCCTCTCGCTTGATTATCAGAATTAGAATAAGCAGCATTTACTGGCATTTAATAGAATTTAGAGGTACGGCATATAGAGCGAAGCCTAGTTATTTATTTTATGAACGTAATTATAAATGCTAAGACAGTACAGTGGGAACCAAGAGATCGGGTACATATACAATACATATTGGTCGTACATAGCGTGGGAAATAAGGACTGTTTTAATAAACAGTATGCAGGCACACACTAGGTGAGGCACAGGCTCAGGCTGTTAGGCAGCTAGAATAGCTGTAGAACAACCACACACACAATCAGCACTAGCACACACAAACACACAATGGCACACACACACACACACACACACACACACACACACAGCACAGCACATACAACACACACACACACACATATACAACAGGATATACACCTTCCTGTGAAGTGAATCGCTATAAACTGGTGGTGTTGGGGACGGAGTCTGCTTTCCTTTCCCCCCGCCATCTCTCTCCGCACTCATCCTCTCTCTTTCCTCTCTCTCCTCTCTCTCTCTCGTTCTCTTCTCTCTCTCTCCTCTCTCTCATCTCTCTCTCCTCTCTCCTCTCTCTCTCTCTCTTCTTTCTCCCCCGCCTTTCTCACTTTCCTCTCACTCTTTTCTCTCTTCCTCTCTCTCTCCCTCTCTCTCTTCCTCTCTTCCTCTCTCCTCATCCTCTTTCTTTTAACTCTCTCTCCCCGGCCTTCCCTAGTCACTCCCCCCTCTCTCTGACCTTTCCCTCTCTCTCACTTTCCTCCCGCCTCCACTAGGCTCCGCCTTCTCTCTCACCTCTATCTCTCTCTCATCGCCCCCTTTTTCTTTTTCTTCTCTTTTCTCTCTTTCACTAAAAAAAAAAAAATGGTTGGAAGCTCCCCAGGAATCATGGAATCAGATGACAATGGTACTGGGAGGGAGGAATGGATGGAGGAATCAGTGGATAAAGGATAGAGCAAGAATGGGAGAGAAAATTAGGAGAGCTTACTGAAAAAATGGAGAAGAGTTCTCTTTGAAATGAGGAAATAAGAGGTTTGGAGAAGGAGACTAAGAATTGGGAGGGTCTTGGCAAGTCGAAACTGGGCAGTAGCCAGGGTAAAGGTCTGCTAGACTTTGAGTAGTAAACATAGGCTGAAGGCAAGTCTCAGGGCAAGTGACCCGAGAAGACAACGACCATAAGCGAAGATGAGAGGCTGAACAGGAAGAAGGAGATAGAATTATGTCTAAGGGTCATATCAGCCTGCAAAGAAGGCCAGGGAGTGGAAGGGAAGATGAGCAGATGGGTGTCAGATGGAGAGGGAGATAGGTTCGAAATGCTGAGGCATGCAACCATTGCTATCGCCAAGAGCCACTGGAAAAATCAAGGGAGAAAATGACCACATAGGGCAGACAGGAAGGCGCAGAGTCACAGGAGGGAGAGGCAAATAGAAGAAAGGAAAGGGCAAAATCACCAGTGATTATGCGCATGGTCTTTGGGAGATGAGAGTGAAAGGACACAACTGAAAGAGACGGCAGAGAAGTAGAAAGGAGATTGAGAAAATCATCACTGAAATAGGGGGAGAATACATGGATGAGAATTGTAAATTTTCGAGAATAGGGCGGTATGTGAAAGGGGTAGAAACGGCGACCGATCAAGCTGATTGCTCAGGACAGAAAACAGTGGGCGGAACAGACCCTCCAAGAGAAATACCACGAGTATTGAAAAGGGCTCGGAAGAGTACAAGAAGGTGTTCCTAGAGCAGAGACAGAACACAACAGAAGATCAGCAACTGAGGGAGAGGACAAAAAAGCGTAAAGGAGCTAGGAAAGGAGACAATGGAACCAGCAGGAGATGTCAGTCAGGAGCAGTAACAGAGGCAGCAAGGGCAAGCACAACACACAACTATCGGGCTCAGAACGCCCACAACGCTATCACACCATCCAAAAGGGTCCCAACACATCAATAGTCAATCGCATACGCCACAGGCTTCGCCACCCAACCCCTAAAACCATAGAATCCTAGCATTATGCTAACCAGGTCTCGGGGGGCGACCCCCCACAGGCCCCCCAAACCACTAAGACAGTGTTGAAAAGGAAACGTCAATGGTAGGTAGCACAAACGCTGATGGAATAAACAAAGCAAGTGGGAGGAGTGCACGAATGAGTTCAGAGAGGCATCACTGCAGACATCATAGTGAATCACAGAAACGGCAAGCTTACAGGTATGATAATCAGATGCCATCTTTATCGGTCTTTCCAGCGGGATACCAGATCCTGAGAAAAGACAGAAGGAACAGGGGGTGAGGAGTGGCATTGCTTGATCAACACACGCGATGGAATTTTGAATGAGGCTGGAGAGTAGGATACAGCGGAGAAGAAAGTGTCTACATTAGACGGGAACGCTTCACTCTGGTGGTCCCAAGGTGATAATTGCAGTGATGTATAACCGCACCACAGAATCAGCAGGAGGGCCCCGAAAGGCAAAGTATGGAGTCAAGAGGGCAATAAGGCGATGGGTTAAACACATGGCTGGCAGTGGCGAGAAGAAGCTCATGATGGGGCAGAGGGGGGCAAAGCTCCTGATCAGGGAGACTTTAAGCCAACAATGAGATCGAATGGGAGAACTTGGAGCCACATGGGGGCCAAGATTACAAGGAGGAAGGGGCTAAGATGATGGAGGTGGTACTGGAAAACACATGTACCAACACTAAGGGACACTACAAGAGAGAGAGGAGAGATGAACTCATCAAGACTTGGACTTAGTATTCACCTTCGAGTAGTGCAGATATTGAAGGAGCATCACATATGAAAACCCCTTGGCGCCCAGCGGATGCATGTGGTTTTGAGGGGCTTGAATACACAGAAGAACCTACAAGTGAGAGGGAAAGGCGAGGAAGGTCCAGGCAATGAAAGCAAACTAGCAGGAAAGTGGACTAGCAGCAGTAATGAATAACTTCCTGAATGAGGTTCAGATGGGAGCAGAGAACTGGCAGGGAAGCCAGTTAACTTAGATGAAGGAATATGTAGCAACAATGTGGCAAGGAGGCAGAGGAGAGGTTTGTACCGCAAGGGAAATACAGGAATAATGGAAAGCCAGGATAACTGCCATGGTTACAGCCAATCACCCAAAAGATGCAAGGAGGGCAAAAACCAAGTGTGGGGGGGCTATAGGGAATGGAAGAAATATAGAAGGGCAAAGGACCCAGGAGAATAAGGAGAGGGCAGTCGTAAGAGCCCAGAAAACTGAATATGCACAGATAAGAAGGGGGCCCAACGTCAATATGACAAACGACATAGGCAGCAAAAGTCCAAATCTGACCCGAAGCTGTTATAGGGCACAGCCACATCGGAAGAAAACAAACCTTCAAGGACAGGTAATCAGTGCTAATGGAAGGAAGTAGGTAGAGAGAAAACAACACCAGAAATGACCGTGAAGTATGTTTGAGGAACTCAACAAAGATTCAAAAAGTGTTCACAGAGGAGAGAAGAAGTGCTCCAAAAGACGGAGAGGTGGGGTACACAACCATGTGCTGGACCACAGTACACACAACCGAGGAAGAAGTGAAAGAGGCTTCTGAGTGGAGCTAGATACCTATTAAGGCAATGGGGCCAGATAAAACATCTCTCCATGGTCCAGAGAGAGGGAGCAAAGTGCTATGGTACCCCTAACAAACAATATTCAATACTTCATCGAACCAGGGAAATTGCCTGAGGCATGAAAGATAGCAAATGTGGTCCCAATTTAATCTTTAAAAAAGGAGACAGGACATGAGTCACTAAACTACAGACCAGTGTCACTGACATGTATAGCAGCAAAACATGGAAAAGATTGTCAGGAGAAGCATGCTGGAACATCTAGAAAGATTGATCTCATCACTCAGCAGCCAACATGGTTTCAGAGACGGAAATCCTGTGTCACAAAACCTGCTGATTCTATGACAGATACAGCAAGTAAGACAACAAGAGAGAGAGGGATGGGTGGATTGCATTTTCTGGACTGCAAGAAGGCGATTGACACAGTTCCACACAAGAGATAGTGCAAAAACTGGAGGACCAAGCAGGGATAACAGGAAGGCACTGCAATGGATCAGGGAATACTTGTCAGAAAAGACAGCAGCGAGTATGGTACTGGCGAAGGTGTCAAGTGGGCACCTTTTGACCAGCGGGTCCCACAGGGGTCCAGTCCTAGAACCAGTGCTGGTTTCTGGTATTTGTGAGCGACATGACGGAAGGAATAAACTCCGATGGTGTCCTTTTGCAGATGACGTGAAGTTTGATGAGAAGAGTTCATTCGATCCGAAGACCAGGCAGAAATACAAAGGGATCTTTGGACAGGCTGCAGACCTGGTCCACAACTGGCTCCTGAGTTTCAATCCCAGCCCATAAGTTCAAAAGTCATGAGGATTGGGGAAGGGCAAAGAAGACCGCAGACGGAGTACAGTCTAGGGGGGCCAGAGACTACAAACCTCACTCAAGGAAAAAGATCTTGGGGTGAAGTATAACACCAGGCACATCTCCTGAAAGCGCACATCAACCAAATACCTGGACGCAGCATATGGCGCCTGGCAAACCTCAGAACAGCATTCGACATCTTAAAAGGAATCGGTTCAGGACCGCCAGTACACCGTGTACGTTAGCCCATATTGGAGTATGCGGCACCAGTTTGGAACCCACACCTAGCCAAGCATGTAAAGAACTAGAGAAAGTGCAAAGGTTTTGCAACATGACTAGTCCCAGAGTTAAGAGGTATGTACTGGAGGACAGGAGAATAGGGGGGAACATGATAACGAACTTACAAAATACTGAGAGAATTGACAAGGTGGACAAGACAGGATGTCCAGAGACTGAACACAGCAAACACGGAGAGACACAGTCGGAAGCGAAGCACAGATGAATCAAAGGGATGTTAGGAAGGTATTTTCTTTAGCCACAGAATATCAGGAAAGTGGAAAGTTTGGGAAAGCGATGTAGTGGAGGAGGATCCATACATAGCTTTAAGCAGAGTTACGGATAAGGCTCATGGTTTTCAGGGAGAGTGGACCTAGTAGCGACAGTGAAGAGGCGGGGCCAGGATCTTGGACTCAACCCTGCAACCTCAACTAGGTGAGACCACACACACACACACACACATACACACACACACACACACACACACACACCATCACACACGCACAAACACACACCACACACACACATACGCACACAACACACACACACTCACAACATGGAGAAGATTATCAGAGAAGAGTGTGGAACACCTAGAAGGAACGATCTCATCAACAGCAGCCAACATGGTTTCAGGACGGGACATCCTGTGTCACAACCTACTGGAGTTTCTATGACAGGTGACAGCAGTAAGACAAGAGAGAGAGGGTGGGTGATTGCATTTTTCTTGGACGCAAGAAGGCGTTTGACACAGTTTCCACAACAGAGATTGGGTGCAAACTCTGGAGGACCAAGCAGGGATAACAGGAAATGGCACTACAATGGATCAGGGAATACTTGTCAGGAAGACAGCAGCGATCATGGTACGTGGCGAGGTGTCAGAGTGGGCCAACCTGTGAACCAGCGGGTCCCACAGGGGTTCAGTCCTAGGACCAGTGCTGTTTCTGGTAATTTTGTGAACGAACATGAACCGGAAGGAATAGACTCTGAGGTTCCCTGTTTTACAGATGGAAGTTAAGTTGATGAGAAGATTCACTCGATCGAAAGACCAGCAGAACTACAAAGGGATCTGGACAGGCTGCAGATCCTGGTCCAGCATTGGCTCTGGAGTTCAATCCCACCAAGTGCAAAAGTCATGAAGGATTGGGAAGGGTAAAGAGACCGCAGACGGGGTACAGTCTAGGGTGCCAGGACTACAAACCTCACTCAAGGAAAAAGATCTTGGGTGAGTATAACACCAGTGCACATCTCCTAAAGCGCACATCAAAAACAAAAACTGCTGCAGCATATGGGCGCCTAGCATAACCTCAGAACAAACATTCCGACATCTTAATAAGGAAAAAAAATCATTCAGGACCCTGTACACCGTGTACGTTAGGCCCATATTGGAGTATGCGGCACCAGTTTGGAACCCATACCTAGCCAAGCACGAAAGAAACTAGAGAAAGTGCAAAGTTTGCAACAACAAGACTATCTCCCAGAGCTAAGAGGTAATGTCCGACGAGGAGAGGTTAAGGGAAATCCAACCTGACGACACTGAGGACAGGAGAGATAGGGGGACATATAACGACATACAAATACTGAGAGGAATTGACAAGGTGGACAACGACAGATCTTCAGAGATTGAACCACAGTGGAAGTTGAAGACACAGATGAATCACAGGGATGTTAGGAAAGTAATTCTTCAGCCACAGAGTAGTCAGTAAGTGGAATAGTTTGGGAAGCGATGTGTGGAGGCCAGGATCCATACTTACTTTAAGCAGAGGTATGATAAAGCTCACGGCTCAGGGAGAGTGACCTAGTAGCGATCAGTGAAGAGGCGGGGCCAGGAGCTCGGACTCGACCCCCGCAACCTTCAACTTGGTGAGATACAACTAGGTGAGTACACACACACACCACACTACCTACTGACAATTCAAAACTCGTTCATGTCTCTCTTTTCCTCTCTGTCTCTCTCCTGTCTTCTGTCTCTCTCTCTCTCTCTCTCTCCTCTCTCTCTCTCTCTCTCTCTCTCTTTCTCTCTCTCTGTCTCCATTTACTAATCCCTTCAAGTAATTACCAAATTTCTCTTCATTATCACTTATTACTCCTCCACCTCCGCCTCTTCCTCCTGCTCCTCCTCCTCCCTCTATCCTCATTTTCTGTCTTCCTACCTCCTCTCTCGTTTCACCTTCCCTCTCATCTCGTTGACTCACTTTCCTCCCATCTTCCTCTCCCTTAATCAGTGTAGCCACCATCATGAGGGACTGAAGTAGCTGCAGCGACTGGGGTATCCAGGCGTGACGGACCTGGCAACGATGTAAATTCAGTTTCACATTCAGAAGTGGACCACCCGGCCAACCCGGCCAACCCGGCCAACCCTGCCCTCTAGCGGCCAGGATGCTCACTATTAGCTACCAAAATAAAAGTGCAATAATAGCGCAAACTGTCAATAAACTCTCGAAAAACTGCAGAATTTTATTTAAAAGTAAGTCAGTCTGTCGTGGTTTATTATTATGATTACGAACACAGGTGTAGTATACTGGCCTGCACACCTGGCTGTAGCACGATAACCACTTAAGAACGAGCAAAAAGGCAGCAGAATAAATATTTGTATTTCCTTCACCAAATACTAATCAGGAAAGTGCAATATATACAGACTATGTACAATATATACTATGTACAATATATATACAGCTATGTACAATATACACAGCTATGTCAATATATATAGCTATGTTCAATATATGTACAGCTATGTACAATACATAGAGTTATGTGCAAAATATACAGCTATGTGCATTATATATAGCTATGTACAACAGGGCAAATGTAAGCAAGAGACACGGTGAGAACTGCAGCGACCAGACTTGAAGGTAAGTCTGCCAAGGATGATTCACGATTGTACCACATCGCTTCACAACTTTGGCAGGCTTTCTTATGATTGGCTGGTTGAAGCAAGTATAACGACGGGGCCAGTAATCGTTACTCCCTCAGCATCCTGGTGTATATATACGTGTGTAACATTCGCCAAATAAAATGTAACATTCTTACCATGGAAAATTTTTTGTTAATAGTATTATTATTATTAGTTGTAGTAGTAGCAGCAGCAGTAGTAATAGTAGTAGCAGTGACAGTAGTAGTAGTAGTAATAGCAGTAGAAATAGTAGTAGTAGCAACAGTAGTCGTAGCAGTAGTAGTAATAACAGAAGCAGCAGTAACAATAGTCGTAGTAGTACAGTAGAAGTGTATTTAAAGGAATCACAGAGGAATCATTCAGGGCCTGGGTAGCGGGAGCCATTCAGGTCTGATGCAAGGAAGGTAAGAAGAAGTCCAATTCCTTGGATCAAGAGCCCTTCACCGGCACCAGGGAATCTTCCTTGAAGGGACAAGGTCTGAGAAACTCGGCCAGAAGCGACAATTCGACCCTTGTAAGCACAATTGAGCAAGTACACACACACACACACACACACACACACACACACACACACACACACACACGCACAACCGACAACACTAGAGAGGAGGGACAAGGGAAGATATGATAACAACATATACAATACTGAAAGGAATTGACAAGGTGGAAAGGGACAGAATATTTCAGAGAAGTGACACAGCAACAAGAGGTCACAGCGGGAAGTTGAATACTCAGATGAGTCACAGGGATGTTAGGAAGTATTTCTTCAGCCATAGAGTTGTCAGGAAGTGGAATAATCTGGAGAGTGATGTTGTAGAGGCATTGATCCATACAGAAGCTTTTAAGAAGCGTAATGATAAAACTCCATGAGCAGGAGAGAGTGTGAACTATGCAACCACTGAATAGACGAGGCCAGGAGCTATGACTCGACCCCCTGCACATATTAGGTGAATTAGTGAGTACACACACATCACACACACCACACACACATACACACACACACTGCCACACACACACACACACACACAAGCACACACACACACACACACCACACACACACACACAACACAACCACACACACACACAAACACATCACACAACAAACACACAACACAAACACACACACAAACACACACACACAAGACACACACACAAACATCACACACACAAACACACACACACACATACACACAAACACACAAACACACACACACAAACACAACACACACAAACACACAAACACACACACACACACACACATACACACACCACACACACAAACACAAGCACACACACACAAACAGACACAAACCAGACACACACACACAAACACACAAACACACCAACACACACACGTACACACACACACACAACACACACACACACACAACACACACAAACACACACACAAAAACACACAACCCACATCGGTGGGTGCAGACGTGTGCCACAGGGGCTCCGAGAACCTTCGTGTTTTTTTTTTGGAGGCGTGCACACAACCGCTTGCAGTAATCAGTGGTAGTGTGACAAAGTCAGTGAACAAACCGCGAGTGATATCTATAGTTATTAGTTGAAAAAATTCGAGGGAAACCTAAATCAAGTATTTCTTTTAAAGTGCCAAACCGTTTGGGATCTACCTAGGCACTGTTCCACACAGATACAAACATTAAAAGAAATCAAAAGTGGAGTGTGGAAACGGTGAATCAAGAAATTACCAGCGTTTGTTAACAATGAAATGTGGGGCACCGTAATGTGAGAGTGAAAAAGTTAATAAAGCAAAAGGAGAAAGAAAAAATAAAATATACAACAAGGGAAGGTGGCAGTTAGGACCTGCTAAGCATGACGTCACAACAGTTTGTATGCCATCTATACATATAAAGTGTAACACCGAATGTGAAGAGTATCTGTAATAAGTGAAAAGTGAAATCACTTGAGGACGCGGGATGCATAAACATATATGGTTATAAACATCACGGGTTGAAGGATTTACAAAATAAGTGATAGAAGGCCTATGTACGACGACTACGTCATCAGCTTCTGCCAACTTGTCAACACAAAACCGCTGCCGCGCATATTGCTCACGCTGTTGAGGGTGCATTTTTGCAGGTTGCACCTGGTCACTCATCACACGGGTTAGATACTGGTCACTCACTCCGCAAGCCATTACCAGAATTAGAGATAGAAATACATAGAGGAGAGTGCCAAGGAGTAAAGCGGTAGTGGGGATAACGTCAGACAACTTAAGCGTGACAACCTAAATTTTACAACCTAGCTACGTTCTGAATTTTAGAAGTAGAATCGATAAGTGTTAACAAGTATTGGTAAGCTTAGAATTACGGTATCTATCTACCGGTATTTTATTAGCATATGAATACTTAGAAGTGGGGGGCAC
Organism: Cherax quadricarinatus; assembly: GCF_026875155.1. Lineage (NCBI taxonomy): Eukaryota > Metazoa > Arthropoda > Malacostraca > Decapoda > Parastacidae > Cherax > Cherax quadricarinatus. The sequence continues at coordinate 71,369,643 of NC_069401.1, read as the reverse complement.
ACACACACACACACACGACACACACACACACACACACACACAACATACACAACACATACACGACACACATATACACACACACCACACACACACACACACACACACACACATACACACAGACATACACAACACACACACACACACACACACACACACAAAACACATACACCCACAGGCACACACACACACACACAACACACACACACACACTCACACACATAACACACACACACAACACACACTAGGAACTAACCGTGTAAGCTGTAGTTACACCAACGCAAACACACACAGGATTTCACACCGCCCTGTGACTGACCATCTGAACCTCGCTCCTTCCTCTCCCCTTTCTTGCCTATCCTAGCTAGAGACCTATCTCTAACCTTTCTCACTCTTTACCTATATACTCTCTCTCTACCTATCACCCTACCTATCCCTCTCTCTCTCCTTTCCCTCTCCCATCTCTCCCCTCCTAACATCTTTTACCACTACACTACACCTCCCCCCCCTCTACATCTCTCCCCCTCTAACATCTCTCACCCCACTAACATTCTTCTCCCACCCATTATCTCTCCCCCCTCTCCGTTTTCCCCATCTCTCCCCTCCCTCCCCTCGCCTCTCCCTCTCCCCCTAGCCTCTCCCCCTCGCTCCTTCCACCCCCACCCGCCCCTCTTTTCCCCCTTCTCCCCCCCTCTCCCCCTCTCTCTCTCCCTCTCGTTGCCTTCTCTCTCTCTCTCTCCATCCCTCTCTCCCTCCCTCTCTCTCTTCCTCCCTCTTCTCTCCCTCTCCTCTCTTCTCTCTCTCGTCTCTCTCACTCTTGCTCTCTCTCTTCCCATTTTTCCCCTTCTAAACTCTCCCCCCTCCTCCTACCCATCCCTTCACTCTCTCTCCCCCTCTCTCTCTCACTCACCTTACTCGCTCCCCCTCTCCATGCCAGGAAAACCTAGAGGGACGGGTCCCTAATCTGGGGGCACACATAAATCATGTCCTCTATGAAAACAAAAGAACTTGGGTCAGGAGATGCAGAACTATAACGCCCCCAATGAAAAAGTAGAGGGCGTCACTGGCACACTAAACACAATAGGTGTCCGGGGCCCAAGACTGTTCAATCAACATCCTCCGACCGAGGTCCTAAGATGATTTACCAACATATCCGCTTGGTTGTCTTCAAGAGGGAGGCTGGACGGATACCTATAGACATGTGCCGATTAGGGCCGAGCTGTTGGACTGGCGTGGCAGCCAGCGTAACAGCCTCGTGGGTGCAGCCCTGATCCACTCGTGGTGGCCTGGTGCATGGACGGGCCGCGGGGGCGTAGAGTCCCCGATACCCTCCGGGTTTAGGAGGCTCCAGGTATAAGAGAAAATTTTAGAAAGATCTTAATTTTAAATGAGCTCTTAGGCTTATTGACCATTTTAAACCTATTGCGGCACCGACACACACACACACAACACCCACACGGACACACACACACACACACACAAATATATATATAGTATATATATTATATATATATATATATATATAATATATAATATATATATATATATATATCAGATTGAGGGAGAGAGTATGGAGAAGTGAATTAATACAAGAATTTAGGAGTGGGGGGGGACATGCCAGCAGATAGGTCTATGAAGGATGGAGGATGAATTAGGCAGCACAGATGAGGGAAAAAAGCGTGAGCGTGCACTTCGGAGTATCTGTGGAACAAAAGAACTTTGTCTGTGGAACAAGAGGAGAATGTATGAGAAGTATAGTTGTAGCCAACAACTCTTGTATGGGTGTGAAGGCATGGGTAGTGAAGAGTTTGGCAACAAGGAGAAGGCTGGAGGCAGTGGAGATGACATGTCTGAGGTCAATTGTGGTGTGGCGAGAATATAATGCAAGAATTCGTAGTTCGAAATTTGAAGGTGTTGGGATTACCAAAAGCTATTAGTCGCAGAGGGGCTGAGGAGGGGTTTTGAGGTGGTGTCCGACATGTATAGGCAATGGAACAAAACAGAATGTGCCTTTTAGAGTATATAAATCTGTAGTGAGGAGAGGGACAGGCGGGGTTGGGTAAGCCTAAGAAGGGTTTTAGGGTAGGTGGTAAAGGAGGTTTTGTGTGCGAGGGGCTTTGGAGCTTCCAGCAGTCGTGCATGAGCGAATTTGATAGGATTTGTTAAGTGAATGGAGACAAATGTATTTTAATACTTGAGCGTGGGGCTGTTTGAGTGTAGCAAAGTAAGTCATTTATGAAGGGATTCAGGAAACCGGCGGCAGGCCGGACTTGAGATCCTGGAGATGGGAAGTACAGTGTCTGCAGCTCTGAAGGAGGGGTGTTAATGTTGGGCAGTTTAATAAAACTGTTATGTAAAGTCACTCTTCTGGTAAGGACAGTGATGGGATGGAATGATGATTGAAAGTTTTCCTTTTTGCTTTTACGGGCCACCCTGCCTTAGTGGAATCGGGCCGATGTGTTAATATATAGTATATATATATATGTCGTGCCGAATATGTAAAAGCTCTGGGTTAATTAGGCAAGAACGTCAATTAAAATTAGTGATCTGTCCTAAAATTTTCACTTATTACGTCTAAAGAATATATTTTTTTTCATTAATGTTTGGTGGTAAAAAGATTTATAATTTTGAACGGAGAAGGACTTAGGAAAACTTACCAAACGCTTAATAAAGACAAGCACAATTATTTTAGGCCTAACTATATACCAACTAAATATAAATTAGATTTTGTTTACAATAATTTAATAGGCTAGAAACAAACACATTGAATATATATTTTCTTTTTTAAGGTTCGAATGATTTATTGGTTTTGCGAAATAATTGGCATACCCAAAATTTTCACATTGTCCTATATGGCAAGGTGAGAGTTGCTATTTAAGCCAATATCGCAAGTTCTGCCTATTCGGCAGGCGACATATATATATATAGTATATATAGTATATATATATATATATATATATATATATATATATATATATATTGATAATATATAATATATAGTGTGTGTGTGTGATTGTGTGTGTGTGTAAAAGAGAAGAAAGGAGTTAGGTCCGAGGTAAGGCAAATGGCTTATGGGCACCTCCGTCCGGGATCGGCAGCGTCTGGCAACTGCTTCTCTTCCTCCTTTCTTCGCACCATCAAAGACGGGGGGCACCACCACAACAGCGGTTAACTGCAATTCTCCCTGACAAACACCCGTAACGAGGGGCGATCAGGAAGCTGCAAGCACAACGTTTTGATGCTCGGCCGGAGCGAGAACTAGTAACAGGGATAATGGTTGTTAGTTTGAGGTTAGTGGTTTGGTGAGTATGGCAGGAGGATGGGATTGAGAGTGTGCAAGCAGCACTAGGGCGGGGTGGCTCACAGTGGTACCATGGCTGCAGACCTGTCTTACTAATACTGCCTCTAAAGCTATTACCTTACTGTATTGCTGGCTGGGCCACTACTATCTACTATAACTTCACTAGGAAATAATAATAATAATAAAATAAATAATAGCACACCTACATAAATACCTCTCATTACTCATTAAGTTATAATCGAAGCACTGAGCCAACAATTTGTTGGTCAGGTTTCTTTCTGGGAAGAAATTAAGAAACGATTAACTTCTTGTCTCAGAAAATCAGGGAATCGTAAACACCGGCTCAGGGGAAATAACTCTTGTGATTCTTCTCACAGTAAGATAACACTGCCTTTATAAGTGTGGGCATGAAAGGGTATTTCGTTTTTACTAATTCTGATTACACAAAGATTCAGACTAGCTGTATAACTAGGGGGCTCAGGTGAAGCACCGGAGAGAGCGTTGTGGAAGGCTCAACACAGATGAGGCCTGCTGTGATGGGAGGAAATTCTTTCTCGGGGTGGTGAGGTGTGGTATGAGCTAAGTATGGGGGCTTCATCAACGCACAACAGCTTCAAGAGTAGTATGATAGTTGGCGCAGAAAGACCAGAAGCACATGCAACAGGTTGGTTGATATGAATGTAAATGTGGTTTAGAAAAGCGGCAAGTTAAGGAATGAAATAATTTGTGGGCAGTATTGGAGTTTTGGTCAGGCTGAAGTAAGTTAACGGAATAATTATCAATACAGATTTCCAGAAAATTAATGGAAAGAACGATGGGTGTATGCTTGTCTAACACCTGGGATATATGTCACACTTGTGGCTAGACCATGGTTGGTTGTAGAGGGAAGGGGTAGCCCCCAGACCTGGCCTCACCTCCTGGGGTCGAGACTCAGTCACCTGGCCTCACCCCTGGGGTCGAACCGTCGGCCTCACCCCACGGTGTTGAGGTCAGGGTGCCGAGGCTCGACCTCTTCCCCTTACAACAACCATGTCCGCACAAGTGAGGGCATATCATCCCAGGTGTTAGACAGGATCACCCATCAGTTTTTTTTTTTTCATTATCTTTCTGGAAAGTATGGCTTAAATATACTGTTAACATTACTTTAGCCTAAGCCAACACCAATTAACGCAACAAACCTAGCCTCAAATTAAGCATAAATTTAACGCAGCCTAGCCAAATAATTTTACGTAATCTAGGGCCAAGGGCGTTAACCTAATTTAGGCTGTAATGGGGGGGGCAGACTAAGCCCTAACCAATTTACGTAACATAGGAGCCTAGTGTAAACCTATTTAATGCTGAGAAATAAAAATGTATTGCTTAAAACAATCTTTCAGGCCCTTAGCGAGAAGTGACGGAGACGGGGCAGGAAAATATTCTTCTCCCCAATCCCCTCCGCCCCACACACCCCCACCCACGACTCTCCCATCCACCAAACTCACTCCCCTCCCCCCAATAACCCATCGCACTATACTCTCTTTTCCACCACATTCCCCTCCCCACACACTCACCTCCTCCCAACTCTCCCCTCCACCACACCGACCCCTTCCACATACTCGCCGTACTCAAGCTCCCCCTCCCCCCACTCCCCATCCGCATACTACTCCCCTCCACGGTGTACACTCACACCCCCTTCCCCCACATTCCCCTACACACACCCCTCCCCCAAACAAACTTCCCAACATTCCCCTCCCCCACCACTGCCCCCTCCACGACATACCCCTCCCCCATGGGCTAAACTTTCAGGGGGCACCCCCTTCCCCCCACACTCCCTTCTGCATACTCCCCTCCACAAACTCCCCTAACCCCTCACTCCCCGTCCACGACACTCTCCCCTCCCTCATCATCTACCAGCTCCACTACCATCTGCCCTTCCAATAAACACTCACCCATTTCTCCCTCCCCAATAACGCACTCTCCTTTCCCCACACTTCCAAACCCCAACACCTTCCTCTCCCTATGACTTACCTCGCGGCCGCCCCAACACTCCCCTCCACCATATCCTGGTCCCCCACCCTCTCCTCGTCCAGACAGCCCTCCTCCACACTCCAGCCCGACCCCTTAGGGCAACGTCTCCCCAATACTCCATACTATACTCCCTCTCCCCTATACTAAACTTAGCCCCCACACTTCCCATTAGACATCACCCTCCCTGCCCCTAACCACACCCCCTCCGCCGACACTACTCCCCAACGATCCTCCTCCCCATACCCCCCCCACAATCTCCCCCCCAACCCTCCCCCACACACAAACATATCGAAAGTGATTTTTTTAAGATTTCGTCGACGACATTCCCTGGGAACCAGAATTTCGGCACTCTGATACCATTATATGGCGGGGTGGGGTTTTGTTCTGATCGTTTTGGCAAACCCTTCACTCTACAGCTCATAGGGAATTTAATCCTTTGTTCAAATGAATTTCCTTCCTTGCTACACACAGCACACATAGCACACACACACACACACACACACACGCACACACACACACATCACACACACACACACACACACACACACACGCACGCACACTAACACACACTCGTGGAGGAGTCACGTGGGTTTGAGGCTCGTGTTTTGGTGGTAATGTTCTCACTGTGGAGGGCCATAAGGAATAGGAGTGTGGGATATAGGCGTGTGCACGCATAAAAGAGTGCATATAATCACTAGTGCCGCCAAAAAAGGAAAATATAAGTGATCCTCAGAAAAGAAATCAAAGGAAATATTGGGCCTGAGTGTTAGTGAGGGCCGTTGGAAGGGTGAAGCGGTTGTTCAGGCCTAAATAGTGCTGCATAATAACGCAGTGGTGGCATTTTGAAGAAATAAGTGCGACTTCAAGACCAGGGAGATAAGGATATTATAGATGTGTCAGTAAATACAGTGAGTGAGTGAAAAAATTAGAAGAGCAGAGACTATAGTGGCATACAGGAAGATAGTGGAAAAATTACGCGAGAAGCATCAAACATTTCAAACTTCTGGGACAGGAGAGACCCTCAACGTTACTCCACTTGGCCAGCCGCAAGAATATTCACCTAGTAAATTTGAGTTGCATGGGGTGGGAATAGTAAGCCTTTCTCTAGCTAGGAATTGGTGGTCACCCTCTCGCTTGATTATCAGAATTAGAATAAGCAGCATTTACTGGCATTTAATAGAATTTAGAGGTACGGCATATAGAGCGAAGCCTAGTTATTTATTTTATGAACGTAATTATAAATGCTAAGACAGTACAGTGGGAACCAAGAGATCGGGTACATATACAATACATATTGGTCGTACATAGCGTGGGAAATAAGGACTGTTTTAATAAACAGTATGCAGGCACACACTAGGTGAGGCACAGGCTCAGGCTGTTAGGCAGCTAGAATAGCTGTAGAACAACCACACACACAATCAGCACTAGCACACACAAACACACAATGGCACACACACACACACACACACACACACACACACACAGCACAGCACATACAACACACACACACACACATATACAACAGGATATACACCTTCCTGTGAAGTGAATCGCTATAAACTGGTGGTGTTGGGGACGGAGTCTGCTTTCCTTTCCCCCCGCCATCTCTCTCCGCACTCATCCTCTCTCTTTCCTCTCTCTCCTCTCTCTCTCTCGTTCTCTTCTCTCTCTCTCCTCTCTCTCATCTCTCTCTCCTCTCTCCTCTCTCTCTCTCTCTTCTTTCTCCCCCGCCTTTCTCACTTTCCTCTCACTCTTTTCTCTCTTCCTCTCTCTCTCCCTCTCTCTCTTCCTCTCTTCCTCTCTCCTCATCCTCTTTCTTTTAACTCTCTCTCCCCGGCCTTCCCTAGTCACTCCCCCCTCTCTCTGACCTTTCCCTCTCTCTCACTTTCCTCCCGCCTCCACTAGGCTCCGCCTTCTCTCTCACCTCTATCTCTCTCTCATCGCCCCCTTTTTCTTTTTCTTCTCTTTTCTCTCTTTCACTAAAAAAAAAAAAATGGTTGGAAGCTCCCCAGGAATCATGGAATCAGATGACAATGGTACTGGGAGGGAGGAATGGATGGAGGAATCAGTGGATAAAGGATAGAGCAAGAATGGGAGAGAAAATTAGGAGAGCTTACTGAAAAAATGGAGAAGAGTTCTCTTTGAAATGAGGAAATAAGAGGTTTGGAGAAGGAGACTAAGAATTGGGAGGGTCTTGGCAAGTCGAAACTGGGCAGTAGCCAGGGTAAAGGTCTGCTAGACTTTGAGTAGTAAACATAGGCTGAAGGCAAGTCTCAGGGCAAGTGACCCGAGAAGACAACGACCATAAGCGAAGATGAGAGGCTGAACAGGAAGAAGGAGATAGAATTATGTCTAAGGGTCATATCAGCCTGCAAAGAAGGCCAGGGAGTGGAAGGGAAGATGAGCAGATGGGTGTCAGATGGAGAGGGAGATAGGTTCGAAATGCTGAGGCATGCAACCATTGCTATCGCCAAGAGCCACTGGAAAAATCAAGGGAGAAAATGACCACATAGGGCAGACAGGAAGGCGCAGAGTCACAGGAGGGAGAGGCAAATAGAAGAAAGGAAAGGGCAAAATCACCAGTGATTATGCGCATGGTCTTTGGGAGATGAGAGTGAAAGGACACAACTGAAAGAGACGGCAGAGAAGTAGAAAGGAGATTGAGAAAATCATCACTGAAATAGGGGGAGAATACATGGATGAGAATTGTAAATTTTCGAGAATAGGGCGGTATGTGAAAGGGGTAGAAACGGCGACCGATCAAGCTGATTGCTCAGGACAGAAAACAGTGGGCGGAACAGACCCTCCAAGAGAAATACCACGAGTATTGAAAAGGGCTCGGAAGAGTACAAGAAGGTGTTCCTAGAGCAGAGACAGAACACAACAGAAGATCAGCAACTGAGGGAGAGGACAAAAAAGCGTAAAGGAGCTAGGAAAGGAGACAATGGAACCAGCAGGAGATGTCAGTCAGGAGCAGTAACAGAGGCAGCAAGGGCAAGCACAACACACAACTATCGGGCTCAGAACGCCCACAACGCTATCACACCATCCAAAAGGGTCCCAACACATCAATAGTCAATCGCATACGCCACAGGCTTCGCCACCCAACCCCTAAAACCATAGAATCCTAGCATTATGCTAACCAGGTCTCGGGGGGCGACCCCCCACAGGCCCCCCAAACCACTAAGACAGTGTTGAAAAGGAAACGTCAATGGTAGGTAGCACAAACGCTGATGGAATAAACAAAGCAAGTGGGAGGAGTGCACGAATGAGTTCAGAGAGGCATCACTGCAGACATCATAGTGAATCACAGAAACGGCAAGCTTACAGGTATGATAATCAGATGCCATCTTTATCGGTCTTTCCAGCGGGATACCAGATCCTGAGAAAAGACAGAAGGAACAGGGGGTGAGGAGTGGCATTGCTTGATCAACACACGCGATGGAATTTTGAATGAGGCTGGAGAGTAGGATACAGCGGAGAAGAAAGTGTCTACATTAGACGGGAACGCTTCACTCTGGTGGTCCCAAGGTGATAATTGCAGTGATGTATAACCGCACTAAACCCCCCAAACCCCATTCCTTGGGTTTTATTATTTCCCACGGGAAATCCCGCCCCCCTAACTATGCCTGTCTGCTACATTCCCTATCCATAACGCTCCAGAATCTCTTCAATACGGTGTTCTTCGCCCCAAAACTTCAAGGCTGGGGTTTTTTTCCCCTCATCTTTTGTTATATTCTACTGTTTAAAGTTATGTCCTAGAATCTGTATTAAAAGCCACTGGATGGTAAAACGTCTCAAAAAAGATACCAGATGTTGCACGGCAAATTTTTCATCTTTTTCGGTGTTAATACCTTTTCTTTACACGCCAGGCTTTTGTGCACTCACTTCCTTCCCTGCGCCTACCCCCCACACAACTCGATAATTGTTCAATTTCCCTTTCCCAAAATCTTTGTCTTTGTTGCAAAAGTATTGTTCATCCCTTCCCCAGCGGGTTGAAGAGTACCGAAACCCTGGATTTTGATACAGTGCTTTAAAATTGTGTCACTGACCCTCCTGCTTTTCTTTGAGTTTATTTTACATTTGCTCCCTTTTTTCTCTCTTTTCTTCAGGAAACTGTTGTGGCTAGAAGGGGGACAACATACCAAGACCATGTTGAAACAAGAGGGTAAAGTCCAGGGCCCTAACAAAACCCGAAAATTTAAAACCCATAGGGTAAATCTTCCCCCCTTTTTTCTTCTGGTTTATTAAGGGTTTTAAAAACAAAAAAATCAGGAACGAAAACTTATAAGTAACCTTTCGAAAAAGCAAGTCAAAGTTTGAAGATATTCACAGAAGCAAAAACAGGAATTTTTTTGGACAAAAGAAAAGATTGATATTTCTCGTAGATAAAATATTTACAAATGCAGCGAATTCCCAGAACAATAACGAAAACAGATAGCTGCTTTCAAAGTCATGAAATCCCCCCCCTATATTGCCCTCCCTTTTTCCAATTTTCCCAAATTAACGAAATTGAAACGGAGCACTTTCCCGAAGCTCACCTCCCAGCATCTATTTGGGGTTTTGTCAGTAAATTTTCTGCGAACTATAAATATCGAAACCCCCTCGAAAATGTAAATAAAATAGTTTGATCTCACGAGCAAAGAAGAACTAATCAGGATAAAAATCCCCAATCCCTATGCGCAATCACCCGCCTCACTAAAGTACCCATAAAAAGTAAATCTATGCCAGAGAACGTACGAAGAATCAAAGTTAAGAAAGTTTAGTAAATTAATTGCGTAACAGAGAAAAAAAAAACAAAAACTATCACTTACCTCTGGGAAACGGGTTTTGTGCTCCCCCCTTTCAGCGGTTTCGGGGGCCTTACGCCCGGGTTCATTCCCAAAACCCCACCTCTGGTTAACACCCTGATCGAACGGCTGTTGGCGAACTGCAAGTAGATCAACGAAGGAATACAGAAGGAGCTAAGGGGCCCTGTTTGAATTTACCTCACTTTTGAACAGTTTGGGCTTAATGAGCGTTCCAACATATAAAATCATCACTTTTCCCCTGTTATTCATCGGAGGATTTGACACCTTTCCCAAAACCCATAACAAAAATCAAATATGAATAACTGCATCGTCTCCTTTCCTTATGTGAGGGGCAGAACTTTATATTTTGACCTAAGCGTATCATTACGAACGTTTCCTCAGTTTGTTTGGTAAAACGTTTTTATCAAAAAAGGCAAGAAAGAGTTTTGTTAAATGTGCAGTATACATTTTAAACTGGTTAAAGAAAAATGAGCCCACACGCCACACACACACACCACCACAACACCACACACACCACAACACACACACAACACACACACATACACACACACACACATACACGACGCACACACACCACAGCACACACACAAACACACACACACACAACATACACCACACACGCACAATAACACACACACCACCCCTAACCACCCACACAACAGGGTATGTTCAGTCCCTACGAGAGACGACTTTATGTTCAAAAATAACAAGAAAAGGATCCCCGAATTTACCTGTAAATTAAGTAAATGAATTGAAACGGGAAAATTGGTTTTAAAAAATTCGACATTAAAAGGGGCCGCAGCGACCGCCGCTGTTCAAAACCCGTATTTTCCTTTGTGTCGCTCGGCGAGCGTTTCCAACGGTGTTTCCCAAACTTAATTTGACCCGGGGAAAATGGCTTGGGGAAGGGGTGTGTGTGTGTGTGGGGTGTGTGTGTGTTTGTGTGTGTGTGTGTGTGTGTGGTTTTGGTTTGTGTGTGGGGTGTTGGGGGTGGTGTGTTGTGTGTGTGTGGGTGTGTGGTGTGTTGTTTGGGTGTCGTGTGTGGTGTGGTAGTGTGTGTGCGTGCGAAATGTGTGTGTGTTGGTGCGCGCGTATGTGTGTGTATGTGCGTGCGAAAATGTGTGTGTTTGTTTGTGTGTGTGTTTTGTGTGGTGTGTTGTGTGTGTGTGTTTGGGGGTGGTTTTGTGTGGGTGTGTTGTGTTTTTTAGTGTTGTGTTGTGTGTGTTTTTAGTGTGTGTGTTGGTGTGTTTGTTTTTGTGTTCGGTGTTTGTTTGCGCTTTTTTTGTGTGTGTGTGTGGGGTGTGGGTTGTGTGTGTGTGTTGTGTGTGTGTGGTGTTAGGGGGGTGTGTTTATTTTTTTAGTTTGTGGGTGTGTGTGGTGTGCGGTGTTTTTGTGTGTTGTGTGTGTGTGTGTGTGTGTGTGTGTGTGCGTTGTGGTGTGTGGTGTGGTTTTTAGTGTGTTGGTATTTTTTTAGTGTGTGTGTACGTTTTTTGGGGGTGTGTGTGTGTTTTGTTTGTGTGTGTTTTGGGTTTGTTAGTGGTGTGTATGTGTTTTGGTGCGTGCGATGTGGGGGTGCTGGTATGTGTGTGTGTGTTTGTGTGTGTATGTTTGTGTGTGTATTTTTGTGTGTTTGTTTGTTAGTGTGTTTGTATGTTTTTGTGTGTATTGTGGTTTGTTGTGGGTGTGGTGTCTGTGTGTCTGTGTTGTGGTGTGTGGTTTGTTTGGTGTTTATGGTGTTGGTGTGTGTGTGTTTGTGTTAGTGTGTGTGTGTTTTTTTGTGTGTGTGTGCGAGTTTGTTTTGTGTGGCGTGTGTATTTGTTATTGGTGTGTGTGTCTGTGTATGTTTGTGTGTGTGTTAGTTTGGGTTTTTTTTTGTGTGTGTGTGTGTGTGTGTGGTGTGGGGTGTTGTGTGGTTTGGGGTGAGTGTGTGTGTGTATGTTTACCCTTTTGTCCCTAGGGGACAGCAATTTGACACTAGGCCCGTGTGTGTGTGTGTTTGTGTGGTGGTTTTTTGTGTGGTGTGTTTTTGTTTTGTTTGTTATGTTGTGTGTAGTTTGTGGTGCGGGGGTATTTGGGGGTGTATGTCGGGCGAATATGTGTGTGTTTGTGTGTGGTGTGTGTGGGGTGTGTGTGTGTGTGTGTGTGTTGTGTGTTTTGAGGTGTGTGTGTGTGTATTTGTTAGTATGTGTGTTTTGTGTGTGTTGTTTGTTTGTTTTTTTTTTCTTTGTGTGTATGTGTTTGTGTGTGTGTTGTGTTTTTGTTTGT
>NC_069401.1:71331233-71356762 GCF_026875155.1 Cherax quadricarinatus | reverse complement strand
TTTTTATCCTTTTTGTTAATTGATACACTTTTTCCCCTGCTTATTGCATCTTTTTTCGATCCGCTTTAGTGGACTGCCGTCGTCAACGCTAGACAGTTGATGGATAAATTGTGGTGCTCACGTGAGGTAGACTACTACACAGTCACTCCACTGTTACCATAGTTTGTTCAACCCTCCATCATAATACCACATGACTATACTAAATTAATATATCTATACACACTTTAAATACGCTCGTCACTGTAGTTTTATATATTCATATCACTGTACTGTAATTGTCTATTTATAGTCACTTGTTTGTAGGTACATGAGCAGAGTTATGTTTCAATCTTCAGTAATTGTCCCAAAATTAATGTATATTTTTAAAAGAAATCTAGTTATTTTATATAACAGTCACCAATTTGGCTCTTTTTTTACAACACTGTCATGAAGTCTGTGGTTAAGAGGACTGGCTGTTTCTTTATATAATCCCTATGACAAATCTAGCACAATTCTTTTCACATTTTCAAATGGAAAAAAAATCGGCCCATCACTTGTCCGGGTAGTTATCAGCAGTTTAATTTCTGGCCCTCCCCCTTTCAGCGGCATTTTTCCATCGACGATCATTCCTCTGACGATAATAGTATACAGCTCGGTAACGTTTCTCGCGCTTAAGGGAAGGAGGATCTAGTTTCCACCTCCACTCCTGGTGCTGAATAACCCTCACGAGTTTAGCACTCGTCCCGAAAGTAATAATAATAATACTTTTATCATTATAATTATCATTATATTGGTTAATATTAAATATAGCACAAACTTGTTAACTCTGTGGGATGACTCTATATTAGATTTACCAATTCTTTATAGATGCGTCTTCCAGGGTAGAGCGTCATCAAGTCACTGACTTGACGAAGCTCTACACACAGCCAAACTCTGTCTGCTCCAAAATTTCTTTTCCTGTGCCAAATGGCTTTCCAGCATAAAACAAAGTTCTTGATAGAACCTTACCATTGCAGAAGCATTTTATATATATAAAAAATATATATAATTTATATATATATATATATAATATATATATAATAAATAATTTTAATGATCATTTAATAAAGGTAATGTTAGGTCAAGACTCTCGAACGAGTGAGGTTGATCGCAGATATTAGTTCGTAAATAAAGTTAGGAACTCTTAACGTAACCCTGTAAAAACTCTTGTGCAAGAGAGAGAGAGAGAGAAAGAGAGAGAGGCGAGGCTTAGTGCTCAGGGAAGTCAGCCAGAAATGGAAGTCCCAATGGGAGTAATAATGTACCTGGGAGGAGGAGAGGTGAAGAGTAGTGGGGAGAGAGAGAGGAGGTATAAGAGTAAATACAGGAAAAACGGGAGCACGAGAGAAGGAGGTGGGATGGGGGATACAGGGGGCAAAAGGAATGAGGGAGAGACAATGAATAAGCAAAGAAAATTAGAAACATGGGTGCAAAGAAGAAAAACTAAATGCAGTAGGCGACAAAATTCTTATAAAGAGATTAAGAACGAGAAAAAGCGGATATATATATATATATATATATATATATTATATATATATATATATTATATATATATATATATATATATATATATATTTTTATTTATTTTAAGGATGAAAAGGAGAGAAAGAAAAACGCAAATTTATTGTCTTCGAAGGACACCATTTTAAATGCAAATTAATGCTTCAGGTGCAGGGGATTAAGGATCAATCGGTGCGGTTTTGAACCTGCGAGAAATTGATATCTTGGGGTGAAATTGACTCCAAACTGACCATTGAACCAATTAATCTTGCAAACAGGCATGCCAGGAATCAACGCACTTTCTCTTTATCTCGCATCTGCTGACGGTTAGCAAGATTCTGTACGAGCACAGTACGCTCACTTGTATGCTCCACTTTCTGGTTCAGCCCCTCACCCCCCCCCCTCATCTGGAATGCGACTAAAACAGAGCAGAATCTCATCTATCGCTGGACCCACCTGGATAGATCTGTCATTCAGCAGAGCCTTCACACGGGAGGGATGGGGGTGGCCTTACTGTTATGTACAAGGCCAATATTGTAAAAAGTACCACATTTGGATCCACTTCGAGGACAGCGTGAAACAAGCTTTTATGCCACAAGACGGGCAGAAAGCAAACAACTTCACTCTGGCTGTACCCTTCTCAGAACATCACTCCATCTGAGATCAATATATACCCGGATGACTCGAGTATGGAACACATTCGTACAGCATAATGATGTCAACGAGATAAAGTCAGTTGATCAAATGAAAATGCTGGCCCACAGATGGCTCCAACTTCATCCTGTTCCCTACTTGTATGTCTCATAACAATAAAAATGCTTTCAAATGAGCTGATGTAGGTAACAGCTCTTAGCTTGCCAATAAAGTTAGGAATCCTTAACCTGTAAATAGCTTGTCAATAAAGCTAGGGATCCTTAACCTAACCTTGTCAAACCCTGTGTAAAAAAAAGTGAGAGAGGGTTAATTAATGTTTTCAAATCAGCTGATGTAGGCAACAGCTCTTAGGGTGCAAATATAGGTAGGAACTTTTAACCTAACCCTATCAAAACTCTTATGTGGGGAGAGAGAGAGAGAGAGAGAGAGAGAGACTAAAGCACCTTCTAGGTGTAGAACAGGCGAATAATTTATTAGAGGTCAAAGGTAAGAACATGGCAGCCTCGAGAGAGGGAGGGAGGTGGTCCTCTGCCTCTGTAATGTCTGCAGGCAAGTGGATACCTGGATAAGGGACGGGGGGAGACAGGTGGATAGATGGATAAAGGGATTGAAAGAGGCAGGTGGACAGATGGATAAAGGGATTCAAGGAGGCAGGTGGATAGATAGAAAGTGGGAGGGAGGGATGAAGGAAAATGATAATAGTGGAGAAGAGATCATAATATTATTCTAAAATGTTTGTTTCCACCTCTCCCTCCCCTCTCTCTGTCTCTCTCTCTGTCTCGTCTCTCTGTCTCTGTCTCTGTCTCTGTCTCTCTCTGTCTCTCTCTGTCTCTCTCCCCATCACTCCCTCCCCCCTCCCCCTCTCTCACTTCTCCAGTCCCTCACCTGTGTAAATGACTATGGCCACGCCCCTGTTGGTATTGGCTGCCCTCTGCTGCTACAATTATCTGAAATGCCATCGATTAACGGAGAACTCGGCCGCTTTAGCGAACAAGCGCCACTAGCGAGTGCTTTATGTGTGCTGCTGCCGTCTTTGTTACTGCCATGGGTAAAGCAACCCAAGCTTAGGCACAGGTGTGTGTGTGTGTGTGTGTGTGTGTGTGTGTGTGTGTGTGTGTGTGTGTGTGTATGTATATGTATGTGTGTACTCACCTAATTGTGGTTGCAGTGGTCGAGTCATAGCTCCTGGCCCCGCCTCTTCACTGGTCTCTACTAGGTCACTCACTTCCTGCTCCGTGACCTTTGTCATACCTCTTCTTAAAACTATGTTTGGATCCTACCTCCACCACCACACTTTCCAGACTATTCCAATTCCTGACAAATCTGTGACTGAAGAAATACTTCCTAACATCTCTGTCACTCATCTGAGTCTTCAACATCCAATTGTCACCCCTTGTCGCTATGTCCCATCTCTGGGAAAATCTTTTCTCTGTACTTTGTTGAAACTTTTATACATGTCCTCCCTGTCTCTCTGTCCTCCCCTGTCGTCAGGTCAATTTTCCCTTTTATCCTCCTCGTAGACACCCCTTAGCCAGGGAAAAGTCTCGTTGCAAAGCTTTGCACTTTCTCCAATTTCCTGACGTGCTCCCGGGGTTTGGGGTTTTAAACTGGGGCTGCATCTCCAATAAGGGCTTTCGTACACGGTTAGAATTCTGAACCCTCCTTACCCAATGTCGAAAACCCTTTGGGTTTTCTAGTCGCCCATATGCTGCAGCAGTTATTTTGGGTTTTGTGCGCCTCAGGATACATGTTCATTTTTATACTTCCCCCAAAATCCTTTTCTTTTTGTGAGGGTTTTTAGTCTTTGGCCCCCTAAGTTTTCTTCTGCGGTCTTCTTTGCCCCCCCCCGATCTTTATGACTTTGCACTTGGGGGGTTGAACTCCAGGAGATAGTTGCAGACCGGCCTGTACCTGCACACCCTTTGTAATCCGCCCTGGTCGCCTCCCCATTTAATTCGCCATTAAATTCACATCGTCTGCAAACAGAAACATTCTGAGGTTCCTTCCCTAATGTTATTTTATAATACCAGAAAAACAACATCCCAGACTGACCCCCTTTGGAACCCCCCCCGTCACAGGCGCCCAGCCGAAACCTCGTCAAGTACTAGGCTATTTTGCCTTTCCCGTCCCGTCAGGTATTCTCTGACCCCTTGCGTGCCCCCTGTTATATGCCTGGTCCTCCAGCTTTTCACTTTCTCTTGGTGGTTTTGTGTGTGTGTTGTGTGTGTGTGTGTGTGTGTGTGTGTGTACTCACCTAGTTGTGGTTGCAGGGGTCGATTCATAGCTCCTGGCCCCGGGGGGGTTTTCTTTCCCCCGGGGGGCCTTTTTCCCGGGGGGGGAAAAATTTCCCCGCCCTTTTTCCCCTTTTCTTTTCCTCGCAAAAGGCCCTTTTTTGAATGGTTGGGGCCTCTAAAGTTAAACCAAAAATGTTACTTCCCCCGAACCCCTCCTGGGGACGGGGGAACCCCCCTTAAAAAACCCGGAAATTTTTTTTTTCTTCTTTCCCCCCAATTTTCCCCCCCCAAACTTTTCCCTCTGTTTTGTGGTTGTCCCAAAACCTTTAAACCCCCCTTCCCGTTTTTTTGGTTTTTCCCCCCTTGTTTTTTTCCTTTCAAGTTTTTGTTGTGTTATTTCATTCCCCCCTTTTTTCCCCAGTTTTTTTGTCGTTTATTCCCCCTTTTCCCCTTTCCCCCTTTGTGGACCCTTAAACCCCCCTCTGGACTATCCCTTTTGGGGTTTTGGCAACCTTTGCACTTTCTCTAGTTTCTTTACGTGCTTGGCTAGGTGTGGGTTCCAAACTGGTGCCGCATACTCCAATATGGGCCTAACGTACACGGTGTACAGGGTCCTGAACGATTCCTTATTAAGATGTCGGGATGCTGTTCTGAGGTTTGCTAGGCGCCCATATGCTGCAGCAGTTATTTGGTTGATGTGCGCTTCAGGAGATGTGCCTGGTGTTATACTCACCCCAAGATCTTTTTCCTTGAGTGTGTGTGTGTGTGTATATATATACACTTTTAAGAACCATGTTGATTGGTTCTTCCAGGCAACTGCTGATTATACTTCCCTGCTAGTAGCGCGTACATCATCAGTGTTATGTGTAAGAATACGAAGTTTGATAATGAATTCTTCAGAGTTTAATGAGTGACACAAGGCTCCCTTTCACACTGCAGCATTATAAGAAGTTGAGGACACTAAACCTGATCTTTTTGACAGGGATTAAAAAAAAAAAGGGGGGGGGAACATGATTCTGATATAAAACAAATTCAAGAAAATATAGGAAAATTTTGTAATTTTGGGTAAAATCAGTGGCCGCGTGTCTGTCACAAGCAGAGATGAGAAGAAAATGAAAGCAAAGACTGGTTAAATGCTTCGCTTTAGGTGAGTAAATCTCATGTATAGTAAATTAAGAATTATTACGTTACTTATAGACAGTACAGTAGGATCCCCATATCCGCGGGGGATACGTCCCAGGGACCTGCTGTGGATACCGAGACCGCGGGTACTAGCAAAGTCCTATACATACATATTATGAACTTTATTTGATAAATTATGAATAACTGGAGAATTATCAGTTTGTCACTGATGGGAAGAACTTCATGTCTTCTCTGAGGCTGTCAACAAGTGCTACTTTACTTTTGTGCTCTGGCGCCATTATTATGCAAAATTAAGAGGTATTTCTGAACCACAGTAAACAGTGGAAAACTGAAACTGTGGATACTGAGTCGGTGGATACAGGAGTTCTGCTGGATACTGAACACGAATAACATGAATGCATTTATTCAGCTATAAACATATATAAAAAAATGTAGTTCCTCACGAGAGAAATTTAAAATTTTGAAAAATATGGGAAGTGTAGAAAAGGTAAACTGTTGTAAATTGTTGAAAGATGAGAACACTAATATGTTATGGTGGAGTGACGTAACTAACGTGACGCGTCAGTGACGCTGTCATGGTGGAGTGACGTAACTAACGTGACGCCTCAAGACATGTGATCAGTCACTGACGTGTCATGGGGGAGTGCGTAACTAACGTGACGCGTCATGACGCTTCAGGGGGAGTGACGTAACAAACGGGGACGCGTCATTTAAAAAAAAAATGAAAACTTTTCCAAAACAAATAAAAATTTGGGGAAAAACAAAGGGGAAAAAAAATTTGGGAAAAAAATTTTGGGAATTAAAAATTTAACTTTAATTTTTGGGGAAATAGTAAAAAGGGGGGGAAAAGGTGAGGGGAAAAAAATAAGAAATGGAAAATGGAAATGGGGAAACTATTTGTATAAGAAAATTCAGTCTTTTGAGCGTCAGGGGGTCTTTTTGGGGCGTTTTTAAGCTTTTGGATCGAACCCGGGACGGTATAATTCTTTAAAAAGTAAAAAAAAACGGGGAGTTACTTTACTTTTATGTTTATTCTCAAAGGACTTTAAATTTGAAATTTGGGGGAAAAAATTTTTTGGAACAAAAATTAAAACCAAATTGAGGTGGGTGGATTAAGGGCGTAATTCAGGGAAAAAAATGAGCTTTAGAACTTAAAAAAATGAGCCTGGGAACTTAAAAAGGATGAGTTTTTGGGGTTTGGGAAAAGGAAACCTAAAATGAGGTGGATGAACAGTGACCCGGACCTGCAGGTGGAGGGTAACAAACGTGCGCCTAGACTTATCCCCGAGCTGTCGGGAGTGAGTAACTAACTGACGCGTCATGACGCTGCATGGGGAGTGACGTAACTAACGTGAGCTAGACCTGTAGGGGGGGTTTGAGGTTAAGGAGCGTAATACGTGCGGGGGGGGAAGTAACAAAACGTTGGGTATTTTAAAACGGCGGGTGGGGGGACTAATAAGGGGACGCTGGAGGAAAAAGGGTAAAACCCATGACGCGTCTGGGTGGGGAAAGGGACGAACTACGGAGTTGGGCATTTGAGCTCCGGGTATTGGATAGGAAAAAGGAAGAAGTAACTGAAAATAGGTGGGTGGTAAAACCGGACCCCCGGAATTGTCCGACCGTAGGGATGAGACAACTAGGGGGTTGTCATGGGGGTTTTGTAAAAATAAGGGGGGACAAAACGGAACCAAAAAAGGGAAAAAAAGGGGAGAACAGGGACCCCCGAACGGACCCCCCCCCCCCCCCCCCCTTAACCCCCCCCCCCCCCCCCCCCCCCCCCCCCCCCCCCCCCCCCCCCCCCCCCCCCCCCCCCCCCCCCAAAAACCCCCCCCCCCCCCCCCTTTTTTCCCCCCTTCCCCCTTTACTCCCCCCCCCTCCTCCCCCCCCTTCCTCCCCTCCCTTCTCCCTCCCTTCCCCCCCTCCTTTCCTCCCCTCCCTTCTTCCCCCCTTCCCCCCCTCCCTTCTCCCCCCCCCCTTTCCCTCCCCCCCTTTTCCTCCCCCCCCCCCCCCCTCCCCCCCCCCCCCCCCTCCCCCCCTCCCCCTTCCCCCCCCCCCCCCCCCCTCCCCCCCAAACCCCCCCCCCCCCCCTCCCCCCCTTCCCCCCCTCCCCCCCCCCCCCCCCCCCCCCCTCCCCCCCCCCTCCCCCCCCCCCCCCCCCCCCCCCCCCCCCTTTCCCCCCCCCCCCCCTCCCCCCCCCCCTTTCCCCCCTCCCCCTCCCTCCTCCCCCCCCCCCTTCCCCCCCCCCCCCTCCCCCCTCCCCCCCCCCTCCCCCCCCCCCCCCCCCCCCCCCCCTTTCCCCCCCCCCCCCCACCCCCCCCCCCCCCCCCCCACCCCCCCCCTTCCCCCCCCCCCCTTCCCCCCCCCCCCCCCCCCCCCCCCCTTCTTCCCCCCCCCCCCCCCCCCCCCTCCCCCCCCCTTTCCCCCTCCTTCCTCCCCCCCCCCTTTTCCCCTTTTTCCCCCCCTTCCTCCCCCCCCCTTTCCCCCCCCCTCCCCCTTTTCCCCCCTCCCCCCCCCCCCTCTCCCCCCCCCCCCCCCCCCCCCCCCTTACTCCCTTCCCTTTTTCCCCTCCCCCACCCTCCCCCCCCCCCCCTTTTTTCCCCCCCCTCCCCCCCTCCATCCCTCCCCCCCTTTTCCTCCCCCTC
Organism: Cherax quadricarinatus; assembly: GCF_026875155.1. Taxonomy (NCBI): domain Eukaryota; kingdom Metazoa; phylum Arthropoda; class Malacostraca; order Decapoda; family Parastacidae; genus Cherax; species Cherax quadricarinatus. The sequence goes on along the minus strand of NC_069401.1, from coordinate 71,348,571 downwards.
CCTTCCTCCCCTCCCTTCTCCCCTCCCCCCTCCCCCCCCCTTTTCCCCCCTCCCTTCCCCCCCCTCCCCCCCCCTCCACCCCCCTTCCTCCCCTCCCCCCCTCACCTCCCCCCCTCCCTCCCTCCCTTCCTCCCCTCCTTCCTCCCCCCCTTCCTCCCCCCCCTTCCTCCCCCCCCCTTCCTCCACCCCCCTTCCTCCCCCTCCCCCCTCCCCCCCTCCCTCCCCCCCCTTCCCTCCCTCCCTCCCCCCCCTTCCTCCCCCTCCCAAACCCCGCTCCCCCCACCACCCCTTTTCAAACATAAAGTGAGAAAAAATTTTGGAAAGAGCAGACTTGCGACTCTGTCCCCTGCGAGTTTTGCTTCTTTTTACTCTCCACACTATAGGGGTTTGTTTTCATTTTCTGTTTTCGGGCCCCCCTTTCTTTTGGCCTTTTTTTCCATTGTTCTTATATTGTCTCTCATTTATCTTAACTGCTATAAATATTTCTTCTGTCTTTTTTTTAAATTTGTTTATCTTTGTAAACACCCTCGTCTACTTCCCCCGCACCTCTCTTCCCTCTCCTCTCTCTTCCCCCTCTCCCTCTCTCTCTCCTCTCTCTCTCTCCTCTCTCTCTCTCTCTTCTCTTCTCTCTCTCCCCTCTCTCCTCTTCTCCCCTTATTTGTTCTCACAAAAAATTCTTCAGTCTTGCTAAAAAACCTTTATCTACCTGAACTGGTTTTTAAAACGGGTTTCTATTACCGTGCACCTGTAATACACCTGTAGCACCTTACTATCTTTTATTACCCTTTGCCCTTTTACATCTTTTTTTACCTGTAACACCTGTCTTCCTTACTTCCTGTAGCACCCGTAAAAAAACACCCGTGCACCTGTACTATCCCGTATCCTGTGCACTTGTCTTTCCTGTACTACCGTAGCACCGTATATTCTTCACACCCGTAGCCCTGTATACGTAACCTTACTATCCCGTTACCCGTGCACCTGACTATTCTTTATACCTTTTACACTGTAAATACACCTGAGCACCGTATTTCAGCCTACTGTGCAACCTGTTTACTCGTTAACGTAAAGTTTGTTGACGTTAGATGGTAGTTCCCGTATTTCTTGTAAACCCCCTGTTACCCTTGTTACCCCAAAGGGGGCTGTACTTACTGATGTAGTTCCCTTTTGACTCCCCCAGGTTCCAGGAAGGGCGGCTATACCCCCTGGGGCCCCTTAAAGGGGGACGAAACTGCAGAGAGGCTTTGGGGGGTTCAATACCAGCGTCTTGCTTTGGGGTTTAGGGAGAGGGGGGGGGGTTTTTGGGATATTAGAAAATTTAAAGGGGCAAAACGACAGAATCCCGAGGTTCCTAGGGAGGGTTTCGGGGTCAACGCCCCCTCAACCCGGCCTGACCGGTTTCCTGGTAAAACTTCCTTTTTTGAAGGGAGGATATTTAAAAGCCCTTTCTCTTTTTTTCACTTATTAATTTTCCTCATTTTCCCCTGGGTGCATTTTGTACCTTCATAATTAAAATTTTATTCCCCTCTATTTTTTTAAATTTTTATTTTTTTTGTGTCAGTATATTTTTTTCCCTTAACCGGCGTGGAAGCGGCACAGGGAAAGCCACCCTCTAATTGGGAGACGGGATCATAAGATTATCTTGGCTTTGCTTCTATCAAGTGCTGAGCTGCAAGGGTCAGAAATGTTGCTGCTGGAGTGCCAGGGTCTTGTACAGAATGCCAAGGTGCCGAGGCCAGTGTCTTGTGAAGAGTGCCAGGGTGTAGTACAGAGTGCCAAGGTGCCGAAGTCAGTGTCTTGTGAAGAGTTCCTAGGTGCCTAGGGTCTTGCCTAAAATGTCAAGGATGTCTAATCTTGGAGATCAGGAGTTAATGTCTTGCAAAGCCAGTGAATAAACTTGATGCTACGGGAGTAGGAAGACTCTGGTGAATGGTCACATGGTCTCGCCACTGGTCACAGTCTACCTAAGACGTATAAAACATGAGAGCAAGAGATACGAGTGAACCAAAAAATGCAGAATGCCCATACCACAACAGATGACTCGAAATTAAATAGTCACCTACTGAAAAAAATACAGGAAACAAAAAAAGTCAGCTAACCCAAACCACCACTCATAGTACTAACCCAGACCCATCCCCCAGCCCTAGCTCTCTGCCCACAGCGCTGGTGCTGACCCAGACCCATCCCCCAGCCCTAGCTCTGCTGCCCACAGCGCTGGTGCTGACCCAGACTCAACACCCAGCCCTAGTGCTAGTCCAGAATCTGCCAGGGACTCTACCACAGTCACCACTGAAACCTTAAATATACAACCATCATTGCAGAAGACCATAGCCCACATTACAGATGTAGTGGAGGAGTCTCCTTCTTCTTTTTCTCCTGGAGAAAGTGCTAGTTCCCTGGAAGCAGGTGGTGGTGGCCCAGGCTTGGTTGCTAAGGATTATACTGCAGTCCTAGAAACTGCACAAATTGAGGACACACCTACCACTAATTCTACCCAGCCAAAAGCGAAATTGGTCAAATTCTTTGTTTGGGGCATCTGTAAGTAAGGAGTTTCAGGAAAAACAAATGAGACATGCAATTTTAAGCATCCCAAAAAATGTCGTGACCTATGTAAAGGAGTTTACCTGGAGAGAGTTCCGGGGGTCAACGCCCCCGCGGCCCGGTCTGTGACCAGGCCGCTGTGACCAGTGTGTCGTTCTCCCTCTTGTAAATTCTTTCACCCAAAAATGTGCCACTTTTCAGTCCTCCAAAAACAGTGCTACAGCACCAGCTGCTCTGCATACCATCTAAAAGGGACCAGGAGGTACAGACTTCATAAGACAAACAATAGTAGTTACGACAACCCCACTCCAAGTGAGTGGCAGGAAACGAAGAAAGAAAATGGAAGGAAATAAAAATAGTCCATCTTGGAGCCTTGTTGGACCCTTGTTACCATGGCCCTCCAGAACTGCAGCTACTGATGCCAACAAAATCCCACCAACAAAGAGAATACGACCATTTATATTTGCTAATATACAGGGCCTTAAGCCATTCACCAACAACAAAATATGGTTTATCAGTGAACTTCTAGAGGAGTCAAATGCGAGACCCACAAAAAAGATCAGTTTGACAGCGAAATATAGGTAAATGGGTACAGCCTTTTTGGATGCGACTGAAAGAACAGGCAACAAGGAGGGGTTGGCTTGTATGTCAAAGGGTCGCTCATCTGCACAGAGATGCTGAACACCACAAATGATGTAGTTGAAGTTCTAACAGTAAAGATCGAGAACCAAAACCTAGTCATCGTGGTTGTAAGCCACCAGATGCAACCTCCCAACACGTCAAGGAACAGTTACTGAAAATTGATTGCTGTCTGGAAAGCCTTCCACTGACATCCCCAAACATCGTACTGGTTGGTGAATTCAACTTAGGGTATACAAAATGGAAGAATGTAGAAAATAATATAGCAGACACAATCCCTGGAGGCAGCGCAGATGAAAGGTCACACACATGAGCTGCTAAATCTCTGCTAAATATCTGTTAAGTCAGCAGATAATGGAGCCAACAACACTGGAAAACACACATGCCCTTATTTTCATAAATAATGAGGACCTGGTAAGAAACTTAACAATATCAAAAACAACTAATTCCAATCACAATGTAATCGAAGTTCAGACTTGCATGCACAGAAGTCCTAACCAGCAAAATGCACGTAGCTGTAAAGGTGTCTTCACCAAATACAACTTCAACAACAAGAACATCAACTGGGACCAGGTGAACCATGTCTTAAATGAAACATGTTGGGAAGATATCTTAAATAACGTGGATACAAACCAGCGCTTTGAATGGATCAATTTCCTAGCAGCTGAAGTATGTTCAAGGTATATTCCCCTAAGAAAGACGAAGGGAAGAAGTAAACTGGATTGAGGAAGATGCTCCCTCTACAGAAGACGATGAAGAATCACTGAGATCCTCAAGAAAGCTAGATTATCTTAAACACGGAAGGAAGCTCTGACCAGGGAAGTGGAAAGTATCGAACTTAAGTTAAAGGATTCATACAGGATCCAGGAAAGACAGGAGGAGCTAAAAGCGATTAGGGAAAATGAAAGAAATTCAAAATATTTCTTTTCATATGCAAAATACATGGCAAATACTACATCTAGTATCGGGCCCTTGCTCAGACAAAATGGGAATTACATAGGTGACAACCAAGAAATGAGTGAGATACTGAAATCCCAATACGACTGTGTTTAGCGAGCCACTAATCGGTCTAAAGATCGACAATCCAAATAATTTTATCATGAATGAGCCTCAAAACTCCATCAATGTATGCCAGATTTCTGATGTTACCCCTAACTCCATTAGATTTTGAGAAAGCTATTGACAACATGCCCATGCACTCAGCCCCAGGCCCAGATTCGTGGAACTGTGTTCATTAAGAACTGCAAGAAACCCCTTTCGTGTGTCCTAAGTATACTATGGAGAAGGAGCTTAGACATGGATGAAATTCCACAGCCACTAAGAACGAAGGATATAGCCCCACTCTGTAAAGGTGGCATCAAAGCATTAACTAGGAACTATAGACCAATAGCTCAACGTCCCACATCATAAAAATCTTTGAAAGAGTACTAAGAAGTATGATTCCCAAAAACTGCAGTCCAAGGGCAGGTCGCTCATGCCTCTCGCAACTTCTGGATCACTATGATACGGCCTTGGATGCACTAGAAGAAAAACAGAATGCAGATGTAATATACACAGACTTTGCGGAAGCTTTTGATAAGTGCGTTCATGGTGTAATAGCGCACAGTATGCGAACTAAAGGGATACTTGGCAAAGTGGGGAGATGTATCTTCAACTTTATAACCAATCAAACACGAAGAGTAGTGGTAAACAATTAAATCGGAAGCTCCCATAGTGAAGAACTCTGCTCCACAATTCACAGTACTCGCCCCATCCTGTTCCTCATCCTCATATCAGACATAGAGATGTAATCCACAGCACTGTGTCATCCTTTGCAGATGAAACTAGGATCTGCATGAGACTGTCATCTATTGAGGTCAAAGTTAACTTCCAAAAAGATAAAAACCAAGTTTTCCAATGGGCAGCGGAAAACAGTATGATCAGTGGAAATAAATTTCAATACTCCGTTATGGAAAACTGGAGAAGATAATTAGAATTAAGTATACTACAAACTCTAATCATACAATAGAGCGAAAAAATAATGTGAGGAAACTGGGAGTGGTAATGTCTGAGGATCTCGCCTTCAAGGATCACAACAGTGCCACGATCACATCTGCGAAGAAAATGATAGGATGGATAATGAGAACATTCAAGACGAGAGATGCCAAGCCAATGATGATCGTTTTTAAATCACTTGTTCTCTCTTGGCTGGAATACTGCTGTACACTAACAGCTCCATTCAAGGCAGGTGAAATTGAAGATCTAGAGAATGTGCAGAGAACCTTTACTGCACGTATAAGTTCCATCAAACACCTTAAGTACTGGGAACGCTTGGAAGCAGTTGACTTGTACTCACTGGAACACATACAAGTGAGATACATCATAATCTACACTTGGAAAAGCCTAGATGGACTGGTCCCGAATCAGCACACACAAATCACTCCCTACGAAAGCAGAACACTTGGCAGGCGGTGCAAAATACCGCCAATGATTAGTAGGAGCGGCATTGGTGCACTAATAAAAAGCAACAAGTGTCCGGGGCCTTAGACTGTTCAACAGCCTCCCATCAGACATAACGGGAACTTACCAGTAGACCCCTGACTGTCTTCAAGAGTGAGCTGGACAGATAATTAAAGTCGGTGCTGGATCAGTCGTGCTCTGGTTCATACGTTGGACTGTGTGCGGCCAGCAGTAACAGCCTGGTTGATCAGGCCTTGATCCACTGGGTGGCCTGGTCGTGGACCGGGCCTCGGGGGCTTTGATCCCCGGAATATCCTCCAGGTAGACTCCAGGTATGTCACGGAACCCGTGCCTCTGACGTAGGTCACGTGATCTACCTTAGTATATAAGCTTCGTCTTTTGTCACATTTGTTTTTCCTGAGGCTGAAACATACAGTAACCAACATATTTACTTCTATTGTCTTTCCGTGTCGTGTGTGCCACTGACCGGCTGCTTTGTTGCACTTCTGTCTTAAATAATAAGTGTGAAGATACATGAAATCGTAATAACATGATTGCAAATAATCCAGGGAACGGGTGTGGCTTGAAACCAATGGTAGGTGAGTCCTAAGACACCATGTCAGACTCCCTTGCCATGGGTTTAAATCCCACCCGTTGTCTGGTTCCATAAGTGTGAGGAACTGAATGTTGGTGAAATAACTCGATAGATCGCAGAATTTATTTTTTAATTGTAGTGCACTTCCGTGATGTACACCAACCTGGGACGTGATGGAGTAACTGCAGCAGCAACCTGGGACGTGATGGAGTAACTGCAGCAGCAACCTGGGACGTGATGGAGTAACTGCAGCAGCAACCTGGGACGTGATGGAGTAACTGCAGCAGCAACCTGGGACGTGATGGAGTAACTACAGCAGCAACCTGGGACGTGATGAAGTAACTACAGCAGCAACCTGGGACGTGATGAAGTAACTACAGCAGCAACCTGGGACGTGATGAAGTAACTACAGCAGCAACCTGGGACGTGATGAAGTAACTACAGCAGCAACCTGGGACGTGATGGAGTAACTGCAGCAGCAACCTGGGACGTGATGAAGTAACTACAGCAGCAACCTGGACGTGATGGAGTAACTACAGCAGCAACCTGGGACGTGATGGAGTAACTGCAGCAGCAACCTGGGACGTGATGGAGTAACTGCAGCAGCAACCTGGGACGTGATGAAGTAACTACAGCAGCAACCTGGGACGTGATGGAGTAACTACAGCAGCAACCTGGGACGTGATGGAGTAACTGCAGCAGCAACCTGGGACGTGATGGAGTAACTGCAGCAGCAACCTGGGACGTGATGAAGTAACTACAGCAGCAACCTGGGACGTGATGAAGTAACTACAGCAGCAACCTGGGACGTGATGGAGTAACTACAGCAGCAACCTGGGACGTGATGGAGTAACTACAGCAGCAACCTGGGACGTGATGAAGTAACTACAGCAGCAACCTGGGACGTGATGGAGTAACTGCAGCAGCAACCTGGGACGTGATGAAGTAACTACAGCAGCAACCTGGACGTGATGAAGTAAACTGCAGCAGCAACCTGGGACGTGATGGAGTAACTGCAGCAGCAACCTGGGACGTGATGAAGTAACTACAGCAGCAACCTGGGACGTGATGAAGTAACTGCAGCAGCAACCTGGGACGTGATGGAGTAACTACAGCAGCAACCTGGGACGTGATGAAGTAACTACAGCAGCAACCTGGGACGTGATGAAGTAACTACAGCAGCAACCTGGGACGTGATGGAGTAACTACAGCAGCAACCTGGGACGTGATGGAGTAACTGCAGCAGCAACCTGGGACGTGATGGAGTAACTGCAGCAGCAACCTGGGACGTGATGGAGTAACTACAGCAGCAACCTGGGACTGTGATGAAGTAACTACAGCAGCAACCTGGGACGTGATGAAGTAACTACAGCAGCAACCTGGGACGGATGAAGTAACTACAGCAGCAACCTGGGACGTGATGGAGTAACTACAGCAGCAGCCTGGGACGTGATGGAGTAACTACAGCAGCAACCTGGGACGTGATGAAGTAACTACAGCAGCAACCTGGGACGTGATGAAGTAACTACAGCAGCAACCTGGGACGTGATGAAGTAACTACAGCAGCAACCTGGGACGTGATGGAGTAACTACAGCAGCAACCTGGGACGTGATGGAGTAACTACAGCAGCAACCTGGGACGTGATGGAGTAACTACAGCAGCAACCTGGGACGTGATGAAGTAACTACAGCAGCAACCTGGGACGTGATGGAGTAACTGCAGCAGCAACCTGGGACGTGATGGAGTAACTACAGCAGCAACCTGGGACGTGATGGAGTAACTACAGCAGCAACCTGGGACGTGATGGAGTAACTACAGCAGCAACCTGGGACGTGATGGAGTAACTACAGCAGTATAGACGAGTATACACAGACACTGACTTGAATCACTTAAGTATTCATAGCTTCAGTAGTGTGGTAGCTCAGCATATATAATATATATATATATATATATATATATAATATATATATATATATATATAATATATATATATATCTTCAGCTCAATATCTTTCACAGTCTTCATGCTTCATCAGAAGCTATGCAATGTTGTAAGAGTAGCAACAGGAGGAATGTGAGGAACTGGCTGGCGTCACTACGCTCCTGATGCTAATCATGCAACATTGCATAGCTCCTGATGACGCACGAAGACGTGTGAAAGATCTTAAGCTGAAGATTTCCGTCCCCCGTGGCTTGTCCTGCATTGTTAACAACCCCCATACAACTATTTCTTACCATACCTTCATCTCATTTTTGGGCAATGACTCTTCATAATATTTATTATATCTCCAATAACATCAAGTATATAAGACTTACAAGCTGTGAAAAAAATCTAATGACTTTTTTTACAACAAAAAAAAAATGTTGCTTCTTGAGACGAGTTGAAAGTGTATTAACTGTAGCGGCAAGACGGTCGCTTAAACTGAGGATATGACGTTTGTATTAATATTGACTACGAAAGTTTTTTTCAAAACGAAGCCCATGAAAAAAGTTAACTTTTTGCTTAATGAGGAATAAATTCTAGAACCTGAACTCAAGTGTTACTAGAGGAGTCGAGAATCTTCAAGTACAAGGAAACTACCGACTATTGTCTTCAAGTACTTGGGAACTACCGACTGTTGTTTTCATGAGAAAATTGGGTATGTTCCTGAAGTCAGTTCCTGATCCGCTTTACTGTGGTGCTAATGTTAGGCTACGGGTTCTCAACACCATCAGCCTGATTGATCAGATCATAAACCAGATAGTCTGACATCGGGCCGCTTGGGCGATAATTCCTGGAATCAACACCAGGTAAACATCAAACGACGCGATTCATTTATATCGTGAATAAGTTTTCTATGCGGGAATAAAATTAAGGAAACAACGAATGAACAAGTTACAGATTTAACCCAGATTAACCAAACTCGTTCCAAGGGAAAATTGTGATAAGCAAGTATCCTGTTTTTTTCTGGATTACCCAAATAATTTTATTAATATGATATGCTGATCGTAATTGTAATTTACTGCGCAAGAATAGTCTGTGAAAGTTTTTATAACAGCGTAATGAGAGATAACACGACGAACGAGAAACTGAGAAAGAGCGTAAACAGACACGAGTTATGAGAGGATCATTTTGTTATTTTAAAACTTCTCTTATTATGAAGGATAAACTGATACAGTGTGCAGTCATGTTGTGATATTTCACCACTCGCTTTAGTTTTTTATATATTTGATGAGAATAACTCTCTTGCTGTGTGTGCAATAACACTGCTTGTACACGTGGAGGGTTTATATATATATATATATATATATATAATATATATATATATATATATATATTAATATATATATATATATATATTTTTATTATTATCACACTGGCCGATTCCCAACAAGGCAGGGTGGCCCGAAAAAGAAAAACTTTCACCATCATTCACTCCATCACTGTCTTGCCAGAAGGGTGCTTTACACTACAGTTTTTAAACTGCAACATTAACACCCCTCCTTCAGAGTGCAGGCACTGTACTTCCCATCTCCAGGACTCAAGTCCGGCCTGCCGGTTTCCCTGAACCCCTTCATAAATGTTACTTTGCTCACACTCCAACAGCACGTCAAGTATTAAAAACCATTTGTCTCCATTCACTCCTATCAAACACGCTCACGCATGCCTGCTGGAAGTCCAAGCCCCTCGCACACAAAACCTCCTTTACCCCCTCCCTCCAACCTTTCCTAGGCCGACCCCTACCCCGCCTTCCTTCCACTACAGACTGATACACTCTTGAAGTTATTCTGTTTCGCTCCATTCTCTCCACATGTCCGAACCACCTCAACAACCCTTCCTCAGCCCTCTGGACAACAGTTTTGGTAATCCCGCACCTTCTCCTAACTTCCAAACTACGAATTCTCTGCATTATATTCACACCACACATTGCTCTCAGACATGACATCTCCACTGCCTCCAGCCTTCTCCTCGCTGCAACATACATCACCCATGCTTCACACCCATATAAGAGCGTTGGTAAAACTATACTCTCATACATTCCCCTCTTTGCCTCCAAGGACAAAGTTCTTTGTCTCCACAGACTCCTAAGTGCAACCACTCACCCTTTTCCCCTCATCAATTCTATGATTCACCTCATCTTTCATAGACCCATCCGCTGACACGTCCACTCCCAAATATCTGAATACATTCACCTCCTCCATACTCTCTCCCTCCAATCTGATATCCAATCTTTCATCACCTAATCTTTTTATCCTCATAACCTTACTCTTTCCTGTATTCACTTTCAATTTTCTTCTTTTGCACACCCTACCAAATTCATCCACCAATCTCTGCAACTTCTCTTCAGAATCTCCTAAGAGCACAGTGTCATCAGCAAAGAGCAACTGTGACAACTCCCACTTTATGTGTGATTCTTTATCCTTTAACTCCACGCCTCTTGCCAAGACCTCGCATTTACTTCTCTTACAACCCCATCTATAAATATATTTAAACAACCACGGGACATCACACATCCTTGTCTAAGGCCTACTTTTACTGGGAAATAATTTCCCTCTTTCCTAGATACTCTAACTTGAGCCTCACTATCCTCGTAAAAACTCTTCACTGCTTTCAGTAACCTACCTCCTACACCATACACCTGCAACATCTGCCACATTGCCCCCCTATCCACCCTGTCATACGCCTTTTCCAAATCCATAAATGCCACAAAGACCTCTTTAGCCTTATCTAAATACTGTTCACTTATATGTTTCACTGTAAACACCTGGTCCACACACCCCCTACCTTTCCTAAAGCCTCCTTGTTCATCTGCTATCCTATTCTCCGTCTTACTCTTAATTCTTTCAATAATAACTCTACCATACACTTTACCAGGTATACTCAACAGACTTATCCCCCTATAATTTTTGCACTCTCTTTTATCCCCTTTGCCTTTATACAAAGGAACTATGCATGCTCTCTGCCAATCCCTAGGTACCTTACCCTCTTCCATACATTTATTAAATAATTGCTCCAACCACTCCAAAACTATATCCCCACCTGCTTTTAACATTTCTATCTTTATCCCATCAATCCCGGCTGCCTTACCCCCTTTCATTTTACCTACTGCCTCACGAACTTCCCCCAACACTCACAACTGGCTCTTCCTCACTCCTACAAGATGTTGTTCCACTTTGCCCTATACACGAAATCACAGCTTCCCTATCTTCATCAACATTTAACAATTCCTCAAAATATTCCCTCCATCTTCCCAATACCTCTAACTCTCCATTTAATAGCTCTCCTCTCCTATTTTTAACTGACAAATCCATTTGTTCTCTAGGCTTTCTTAACTTGTTAATCTCACTCCAAAACTTTTTCTTATTTTCAACAAAATTTGTTGATAACATCTCACCCACTCTCTCATTTGCTCTCTTTTTACATTGCTCACTACTCTCTTAATCTCTCTCTTTTTCTCCATATACTCTTCCCTCCTTGCATCACTTCTACTTTGTAAAAACTTCTCATATGCTAACTTTTTCTTCCTTACTACTCTCTTCACATCATCATTCCACCAATCGCTCCTCTTCCCTCCCACACCCACTTTCCTGTAACCACAAACTTCTGCTGAACATTCTAACACTACATTTTTAAACCTACCCCATACCTCTTCGACCCCATTGCCTATGCTCTCATTAGCCCATCTATCCTCCAATAGCTGTTTATATCTTACCCTAACTGCCTCCTCTTTTAGTTTATAAACCTTCACCTTTCTCTTCCCTGATCCTTCTATTCTCCTTGTATCCCATCTACCTTTTACTCTCAGTGTAGCTACAACTAGAAAGTGATCTGATATATCTGTGGCCCCTCTATAAACATGTACATCCTGAAGTCTACTCAACAGTCTTTTATCTACCAATACATAATCCAATAAACTACTGTCATTTCGCCCTACATCATATCTTGTATACTTATTTATCCTCTTTTTCTTAAAATATGTATTACCTATAACTAAACCCCTTTCTATACAAAGTTCAATCAAAGGGCTCCCATTATCATTTACACCTGGCACCCCAAACTTACCTACCACACCCTCTCTAAAAGTTTCTCCTACTTTAGCATTCAGGTCCCCAACCACAATTACTCTCACTTGGTTCAAAGGCTCCTATACATTCACTTAACATCTCCCAAAATCTCTCTCTCTCCTCTGCATTCCTCTCTTCTCCAGGTGCATACACGCTTATTATGACCCACTTCTCGCATCCAACCTTTACTTTAATCCACATAATTCTTGAATTTACACATTCATATTCTCTTTTCTCCTTCCATAACTGATCATTCAACATTACTGCTACCCCTTCCTTTGCTCTAACTCTCTCAGATACTTCAGATTTAATCCCATTTATTTACCCCCACCGAAACTCCCCTACCCCCTTCAGCTTTGTTTCGCTTAGGGCCAGGACATCAAACTTCTTTTCATTCATAACATCAGCAATCATCTGTTTCTTGTCATCTGCACTACATCCACGCACATTTAAGCATCCCAGTTTTATAAAGTTTTTTCTTCTCTTTTTAGTAAATGTCTACAGGAGAAGGGGTTACTAGCCCATTGCTCCCGGCATTTTAGTCGCCTCATACGACACGCATGGCTTACGGAGGAAAGATTCTTTTCCACTTCCCCATGGACAATAGAAGAAATAAAGAGGAACAAGAGCTATTTAGAAAAAGGAGAGAAACCTAGATGTATGTATATATATATATATATATATATATATATATATATGCATGTGCGTGTCTGTGAAGTGTGACCAAAGTGTAAGTAGGAGTAGCAAGATATCCCTGTTATCTAGCGTGTTTATGAGACAGAAAAAGAAACCAGCAATCCTACCATCATGCAAAACAGTTACAGATTTCTGTTTCACAGTCATCTGGCAGGACGGTAGTACTTCCCTGGGTGGTTGCTGTCTACCAACCTACTACCTATATATTTATATATATATGTTTATTAATAAATGTTCACATAGAACATCAAATATAGGGGGCGGTAGAAGAAGAAAATATTCAAACAGCTCCGGGGAGAACCCTGAGTTTTCCCTGAGCTACGTTTATTGTCTTCATTGAGGATGAGGGTCCCCAGTCCAGTTATAGAGGTGGTACCTCCCTATATATGTATATATTATAGGGAGGTACCACCTCTAGAACTTTACTGGGGACCCTCATCCTCAGAGAAGACAATAAACGTAGGTCAGGGAAAACTCAGGGTTCTCCCCGGAGCTGTTTGAATATTTTCTTCTACTACCACTCCCTATAATTTTTATGTTATATATGTGCTTTATTAATAGACATAATACATTGATAGAAAACACAAACATGAATGGATTGGTACAATATATCAAAGATTATGAATCTCCTCCAGCTCCTCCGAAGCCGAACGCGAGACTAGTATGCAGCAAGCATTTCCCCTCTGGATGGCCATGCTGAGGTGCTGGAACATGAAAGTGGCTGCCCTTGGGTCCCTGGTGGTGTCGATGAGTCTGGAACCCAGTTCTTTAAGGAAACGTGTGGCATGTTTTCCCCATGATCCCAAGGTCTCTGATCCCACTGGGACAAATTGATGCTGTTGGCTTATGTCCCTGTACTTGCTGATCTTGTACTCCTCCCTGTGGTCAGCAGCTCCTCCCTGTCGCCCAACACTGTGATGGATATAGGTGTCAGCCAGTGTGGACACACAGGTATAGTCCCATGCTAAGAGCTTGCCCTTCTTCCAAGGATAGATGGTGATCCCATCGGGGTGATTTGCTGGGTTGTAGGTATTGTTGGCTAGTGATAGGGACTCTCGGCTGGGCGTCCAGCTGTAACAAGGGTTCTCTTTATGATGTCGTTGACCTCATTGTGTCTTGCATGCCAGCCCTTGGTTTTGGAACAGTTAAGACCATGTAGACCATATTGGTTGGCTTGCGCTTCACCACAAATACACGTATATTCCGTGTGAATTGGGGCAGCAAGGCGCAGAGCCACTGCAATACGGAGGGTCTTAGGGTCGAGGCGCGTTCGCATTACCGATATGAGAAGTGTTAGGAGGAAGTCCCCAGAGTGAGGTGCGCTCACAGTTTAATGCCAGTACACACATATTTGGGATGAAAATGCTCTTGGTGGCTAAGAGGTGACATGCAGCCTTAATGACCCTTGTATATGTTGATCTGCTTTAACCTCAAGTAACCAAACAACTTCATCTCTTTATATTCAGCTGGAATTCCTTTTTTTTTTTTTTAATCTTAAGGGAGTGAGGATGTAGCCGTGATAGTCGAGGGGTTGCTTGACCACGGGGTCATCGCTTGACGAAGACACGTGTCAGGCGAGGGGATGCTTGACCACGGGTCATCGCTTGACGACGACGCGTGGTAGGCAAGGGGATGCTTGACCACGGGTCATCGCTTGACGACGACACGTGGTAGGCAAGGGGATGCTTGACCACGGATCATCGCTTGACGACGACGCGTGGTAGGCGAGGGGATGCTTGACCACGGGTCATCGCTTGACGACGACGCGTGGTAGGCGAGGGGATGCTTGACCACGGGTCATCGCTTGACGACGACACGTGGTAGGCGAGGGGATGCTTGACCACGGGTCATCGCTTGACGACGACACGTGGTAGGCAAGGGGATGCTTGACCACGGGTCATCGCTTGACGACGACACGTGGTAGGCGAGGGGATGCTTGACCACGGGTCATCGCTTGACGACGACACGTGGTAGGCGAGGGGATGCTTGACCACGGGTCATCGCAGCTTCCCAAGGAACAAAACTCATCTTGATCTTTAATCTCAAAAGAGGAACTGCACGAAGCCTCACTGAGTGATTTATTACCTAAGACTCGCATCAGCAGAAATTTTCATGAAGACTCTAACTGAAGTGAATTCCTTTATTGGTACAATGTTTCCCCCACGGGTGTTCTTTCTCCTGTGCTTACAAGAGAACCCCCGCGGGTGCAGCATTGTACCCATACACCACTGTACTTCAATAAGTGTCTTTATTAATTCTTGTCAACTTTACGCCTCCATTTTGTAACAGAAATTTTTTATTTGTCCTAACAAATGCAATGCCACCACCATCATCACGATTAATTCTCTGTGACAGTGGTGTGCGGTGGCCCGTTCCTTGATGTAAGGCGGAAAACCCTCTCATTATATGTTATGGCGTCATCTTTCATTATGTACTGAGCGCACCAGTAAACCAGTGAAACTCATCTTACAAATGAGCAGAAGCTTTACTGACTCGGTCATCATATGACCTCGACCCGCATCAGGGAAAACTTTCGTATCAAATAACAAATTCCGGCATCCATGACTATATATTACACAAATACACACACACACACACACACACACACACACACACACACACACACACACACACACACACATACACATACACACACATACACATACACATACACACATACACTACATACACATCACACATACATAGCACATCATACACACACACACACACCCACACACACATATATATATGTCATGCCGAATATGTAAAACTGGTCATTACAAAACCTCATTTAAAATTAAGTCCTTTTCTGAAATTTTCTCTTATACGTTAAGATATATTTTTTTTTTCAATAATGTTGATGTAAATATTATAATTTTGGCACCAAATGAATCTTAGAAAACTTACCGTAACCTTATTACAACAAGAACATTTATTTTAGCCTAACCCCAACTAAATATATTTTAGATTTAGTTTACAATAATTTAACTAAACAAACACAGTGAAATATATTTTTTTTTTCGTTAGGTTCAGAATGATTTTGGCGAAATTTATTGCATACTCAAATTTTCCCCTTGTCCTTATATGGCAAGATGAGCGTTTGCTATTTAAGCCAAGAATCGCAAGTATCTCTGCCTATTCGAAGGCGACATTTTGTATATATATATATATATAAAAATATATATATATATATAATATATTAAAATGTTCCGAATAGGTAGAACTTGCGATCAGTGGCTAAATTAGCAACGCTCATCTTGCCATATAGGACAAGCGAAAATTTGTGTATGCAAAATTTAGCCAAAAATCATAATATATATATATATAAATATATATTTATATATAATAATATATATAATATATATATATATAAAATTATATATAAATATATATATATATGCAATAAGATCACAGTAAACAGGTGATTTCAGATAGCAAAACAACCACTGTGAAAGAATAATGAAATTTCAAAGCGCTTTCGTAACTACTCATATTATCAAGGAACAATAAAAGTAATGCATCAACTAAGGCATATAAAGGGTCTAGCCCACTCTTCACCATCACATCCCACAATAAAGCAACAACCTGACACGGTACTCAAAGAAAGGCGGAACACTTGCAGCAGTGCCGAGTGCATTCGGCGCGAGGAGCAGGGGGGGTGGACAGGTCCTTCACGCAAAACCCACAAACTAATTCCTACCCAAGAATTAAAATTATTATTTGTCCAAGGTATTATTAAATTCTCCCCAAATTCTGTTAATTATAAATTGATCTATTTTATATAAACCAAAGGAAATATTCACATTATTGTCAAAACTGCTTTTTATGAAACAAGATACAACTTTCTCAACTTTTTGAAAATCAATTGGATGGTTAACAATCTTCACATAATAAATAGAGCATTGGAATCTTGTCCAGTTTCAATGCCTATATATATGTTTGTTTTTAATCTAAGTTCCGAGACTTTATGCCAGTTTGACCGTAATAAACTTTATCGCAAATTTTACAATGAATCTTATAGACACATCTGTCAGCATTTTGGGGGGAATTCTTTATCAAAAGTTTTTTTTACTCTGTCAAGATTTTTAATACAACTTTGATATTAAAGTCTTAAGAGAGAAAGGCATATCAACAACCAAGTTTTTCATGTAAGGGAGAACCAACATATTTTTTAGTTAATAAGGTTTGTTGTCCCTGATTGGATTGTAAAAAGGTTTCAGCAATTTAAAAGATTTAATCATCATGTTTCTTGGGTATTTCAGATTATTAGCTATTCTTAAATTTGGATATTTCCTCATCTATGAACACTGGACTAGACAAATATGTAAACTCTCAAAAACATTGACGAGAAAACAGACAGTTTAACTCTATCGTGATGTGAAGAAT
>NC_069401.1:71323733-71326233 GCF_026875155.1 Cherax quadricarinatus | reverse complement strand
GGTAGCAGGAGGGAATAGGATCGATTGGTGGAATTGATGATGTAAAGAGAGTAGTAAGGGAGAAAAGTTAGCAAATGCTAAGTTTTTACAAATTCGAAGTGATGCAAGGAGGGATAGATATATGGAGAATAAGAGAGAGTTAAGAGAGTGGTGAAGTCAATGTAAAAAGAAAGCATATGAAGAGTGGGTGAGCTGTTTAACAACAAATATTGTTGAAAATAAGAAAAAGTTTTGAGTGAAGATTAACAAGTTAAGGAAGCCTAGAGACAAATGGATTTGCATTTAAAAATAGGAGCGGAGAGTTATTAAATGAGAGTTAGAGGTATTGGGAAGATGGAGGTAATATTTGAGGAATTGTTTAAATGTTGATGAAGATAGGGAAAGGCTGTGATTTCGTGTATAGGGCAAGGAGGAATAACATCTGTAGGAGAGGAGGAAGAGGCCAGTTGTGAGTGTGGGGGAAGTTCGTGAGGCAGAAGGTAAAATGAAAGGGGGTAAGGCAGCCGGGATTGATGTGATAAAGATAGAAATGTTAAAAGCAGGTGGGGATATAGTTTTTGTTGGAGTGGTTGGTGCAATAATTTAATAAATGTATGGAAGAGGTAAGGTACCTAGGGATTGGCAGAGAGCATGCATATTTCCTTTGTAAAAGGCAAGGGATTAAAAGAGAGTGTCAAAATTATAGGGGGATAAGTCTGTTGAGTGTACCTGGTAAAGTGTATGGAAAGAGTTAAATTGAAAGAATATAAGAGTAAGACGGAGATAGGATTAGCATATGAACGAGGAGGCTTTAGGGAAAGGTAGGGGGTGTGGGGACCAGGTTGTTTACAGTGAAACATATAAGTGAACAGTATTTTGACAAGGCTTAAAGAGGTCATTGGGCATTTATGGATTGGAAAAGGGCGTATGACATGGTGGATAGGGGGCAAATGGGGCAGATGGTTTTGCAATGTGTATGGGGTGTAGGGAGGTAGGTTTACTGAAAGCAGTGAAGAGTTTTTAATACGAGGATAGTGGAGGCTCAAGTTAAGAGTATGATAGAAAAGAGGGAAATTTTTTCCCAGTGCGCGCGCAGTAAGGCCTTAGACAGGATGTGTGAAAGTCACCGTGGTTGTTAATATATTTATATGAGATGGGGTTTGTAAAGAATAAATGCGAGGGTCTTGCAAGAGGCGTGGAGTAAAAGATAAAGAATCACACCCAGAGGTGGGAGTTGTCACAGCTCTCTTTGCTGATGACACGTGCTCTTGGGAGATACTGAAGAGAAGCTGCAGAGATTGGTGATGAATTGGTAGGGTGGTGCAAAACGAAGAAAATTAAAGGTGAAGACAGGAAAGAGTAAGGTTTATGAGGATAACAAAAATGATAAGGTTATGAAAGATTGAATATCCAGATTGGAGGGAGAGAGTATGGAAGGAGGTGCAACGATACAGATATTTGGGAAGATGGGACGTAGTCCAGCGGATGGGTCTATGAAAAGCTGCGGTGAACAAGAATTGAATAGAGGGGAAAAAGAGTGAGTGGAGCACAAGGAGTCTTGGAGACAGAGAACTTTGTCCTTGGAGGCAAAGAGGGAATGTATAGAGTGTATAGTTTTACCAACTCTCTTATAAGGGGTGTGAAGCATGGGTGATGAAATGTTGCAGGAGCGAGGAGAAGGCTGAGGCAGTGGAGATGTCATGTCTGAGGCAAAGTGTGGTGTTGAATATAATGCAGAGAAATTCGTAGTTTTGGAAGTTAGAGGAGGTGCGGGATATACAAAACTGTTGTCCAGAGGGCTGAGGAAGGGTTGGTTGAGGTGGTTCGGACAATGTAGAGAGAATGGAGCCAAACAGAATAACCCTTCAAGGAGTGTATCATCCTGTAGTGGAAGGAAAGGCGGGGTAGGTTCGGCCTAGGAAGGGTTGTGAGGGAGGGGGTAAAGGGTTTTGTGTGCGATGGGCTTGGACTTCCAGCAGGCATGCGTGAGCGGTTATAGGTGTGAAGGAGACAAATGGTTTTAAATACTTGACGTGCTGTTGGAGTGTGAGCAAAGTAACATTTATTTGGAAGGATTCAGGAAACCGCAGTGCCGGACTGAGTCCTGAGATGGGAAGTACAGTGCCTGCACTCTGAAGGAGGGGTGTAAAGTTGCAGTTAAAAACTGTAGTGTAAAGTCACCCTTCTGGCAAGACAAGTGATGGGAGTGAATGATGGTGAAAGTTTTTCTTTTTCGGCCACCCTGCCGTTGGTGGGAATCGCCAGCGTGATAATAAAAAATAAAATAAAATATATATAAATTAATATGAATATATATATAATAAAATACATATAAATAGATATAATATAAATAGTATATATATATGATATAATATAAATTATATATATATATATATAATATAATATATATATAAATATATATAAAATACATAAAATATTAAATATATATACATATATATATACCATTTATAATATATATAAAATATCTATATATATATATATATATTTATTATACATATAT
>NC_069401.1:71301233-71318733 GCF_026875155.1 Cherax quadricarinatus | reverse complement strand
AGATATACATGTAAATATATAGACATTATATAAATATATATACATGTATAATATATAAATACATTATATATATAAATACCATGTATATATATATATACATATGATATATATACATGTATATATATATAAACATGGTTATATAAATATAAACATGTATAATATAATATACATTGTATATATATAAACATGTATTATAAATACCTGTAAATATATATACATGTATGTATATATACATGTAATATATAAACTGTATAAATATATAATATACATGTATATATATATACTACATATATATATATATATACAATGTATATATATAGTATACCTGTATATTTAAATATATAATGTATATATATACATGTACTATATATAAATGTAGGTATATATATATATACATGTATATATATATGTATAATGATATATATATAATATATATAAATATATATATCTATATATATATATATATATAATATATATGCATATATATATTTATAATATAAATATATAAATATATAAATATCTACATATATATATATATATATATTAAGCAGTGAATATTGGGAACTTGGAGTCTCTGGTTGAATACCTCAGTCCAATGGATTTTTCAGAGAGACAGATTCTTACAGTGCGTCTGGTTGGGCTCCATTCATCTCCATTATGTCTCACCCAGTGTGTTTAGTCCGCCCCTGTGTGCCGGGGAGGCAGGGTGGGGCAGACTCTGGCTCGGGATGGTGCTAGAACTGGAGAAAAGGAAACACAACGGAAAGGGGACGACAGATGTGTGTAGGGGATAATGGTAGTGAGAAGAGGAAGAAAGAGAAGAGAGAGAAAAAAGAGAAAGAGAGAGGAAAGAAATAAATGTTTACGTGTGATGAACCCCAATGGTTGCCCTCTCCTGTGTCATTACCTAGTTCATCTTACTTCCCTGCCATGGGGATGCTTCACGATTACTTCCTAACATCTTACACTCAGTTAAGGGTCTCTGGCTTCCCACAGTCCCACCATGTATGTCCAGCAGATTAAATTGTAATGTCATGACTAGGTCACCTCTTCATCTAATTTCTACGCTGGTGAAAAGTAAATCTTTTAAATAGTCTTCGTAACTTATCAGATTCAGTACCAGTCAAGTGGCAAACCTCTGTATTTTCTCAAATTTCTTTGTGTTTTGATAGGTTGGATTTACAACATTATTATTATTATTATTATTATTATTATTATTATTATATTTAATTATTATTATTAATTGTGAATACAACTTGTGGTTCAGTGTATGAAGGGCCTTTCCAGCTCCGTCTATGTTGTCCTCACAACGACACAGGTAGAAGTTCCTGGCCATCATTTGCACTCGGCCGTCACTTAAGTCAGCAACATAATGAACAGCCTGGCAAAAGAAGAGTGGCAGTTTTTTTTACCGGTATATTCCTTCACCAATATGTAACAATATATTGCGTAAACAAGTTAGAGGTAAAAGGCAATAGAGAGCAAATGAGCACCGACGTAAGGAGAGTCTGCCCACTCAGCCCAGGTAAGGCAGGGTGCGATGTCACCTTGACCTGAGGATCCGCTCTCCACCTGGCTGGTGTCTTGAGAAGTGAATTCCTTTATTTGGTACAATGTTCCCCCACGGGTGTTCCTTTCCTCCTGTGCTTACAAGAGAACCCCCGCGGGTGCAGCATTGTACCCATTACTCCACTGTACTTCAAATAAGTGTCTTTATTAATTCCTGTCAACTTTACCCTCCATTTTGTAACAGAAATTTTTTTTATTTGTCCCATAACACATGCAATCCACCACCATCATCACGATTAAATACTCTGTACAGAGGTGTGCGGTGGCCCGTTCCTTTTATGTAAGGCGGAAAAACCCTCTCATTATATGTTATGGCGTCATCTTTCATTATGTACTGAAGCGACCAGTAAAACCAAGTGAAACTCATCTTACAAATGAGCAAAAGCTTTACTGACTCGGTCATCATAATGACCCGACCCGCATCAGGGAAAACTTTCGTATCAAATAACAAATACCGGCAATCCATGACTATATATTTACCCAAATACACACACACACACACACACACACACACACACACACACACACACATTATTTGTAATTGCCCTTTTTTCGCAAGAGGACGGTTGTAAGGCTATTGCTGCAGGTGGTAGTTGCAGGTCATTCAATGGAGAGCGGGTGCTAACCCGGTGTTGATTGGCTAAGCAGTTACTGAGGTGGTGTCTTGCCGTAGGATGTTTGCAGATGTTACAAGGTTAGTTGTAAGGTGTAGATTGATAGAGGTAGATCTCCCCAAAATGGGGTGCATTTATCCTTGTTGTTGGACGTAAAATGGTTCAGGTGATATCCATTCTTCTATTTCTTCGGGGAGGCCACTCAGGATCCTTCGTCGTGAAAAGTTCTCTTTGTGAATAAAGCGTCGAACTCTTTGTTGGAGGGTCATTCTTTGGGTTCTGTGGGGAGGTATGCTGATAGTGTTCATTGGTTGGGGTGGGGTTTCTCTGTGAGGAACATAGAGTTCTTGCATGTCATATAATTGTCTCTTCTTCAGTTTGTCTAGCCTGACATTAATTGCCGCTATTTCCTATTGTATGTGTAGGTCTTCCATTCAGATTCTGTTCCTAAGTCTGGTGCGGAGGGCTTTGTTCTGGACTCTTTGGAGCCATAGCATGTTGGATTTAGTGGTTAGTGACATGGGTACGCAAGGGTATTCAAGCAAAGGTCTGATCATCTTAAAAAGTTGGTTTTTGATGTGAGAGGACGCTTCTTTGAATCGGAATAGTTGACTGAAGCGGGTTTTTACTAGGTTCACTTTATTGGTGATGTGCGATGTGGAATGAAGTAATCTGTCAATCTCGTAACCCAAGATCTTGTTTGGATTTCTGATAGCGATTCGTGAACCTCTAATGGAGATACCCCTTTTATCTTCTATGGTTGATGCAAAACAGCAAATGGTGCTGATGAGGACTTTATCTGGATTAGTTGTGATTCTCCATTTTTTGTCCCAGTTAGCTGTTCTTCGTAGCTCCTCATTCATTTTCTCTGTTACTCTCCTATGCTTGTTGACACCTGATATGGGGGTGGATGAGACTACATGGGTAACATCGTCTGCAAATTGGGTGATGATGGTATCACTGAATTCGGGTTGTGGGAGGTCGTTTACATGTGTTGAAGAGTATGGTGCTTAGGCTTGAGCCCTTTGGTATTCCAACGGTCGGTGTGAAAGGAGGTGCTGACTTACCATTGAAGGTGGGAATGATGCTTCTTCCTGTTAAGAAGTTGTATATGAGCCTGAGAAAGGTCCAGTTGTGATCTGGAAGGTCTGCAAGTTTGAATATGAGGCCGTCGTTCCACAGATACATTCCTCTTAACCCTTGTGGGGGCCTAGTTTCTAAGCGATCATCCTCACCTAGGATATGGCGTGCACATCTAATCTGGGTACGAATTTCTCCTTCATTTCATGGCAAATCCGTTTCTAGTTAATTGTCTCTCCTTCTTGGTCCCTTTCCTGTTTAGACTACATTGAGGAAATCTCATTTGTGCACAGTGAAAACCGTGTACCGTGTTTGCTTCTGCCACCTCTTCTAGTATGTCCTAAATACTACCCTCAGTCTTCAGCTGCCTTCCGTGTCCTCCGGTTCCCTTCATAAACGGCTTAAACAGCCTGTCTCTATTAACTCTACCTAGTTCCCTGATTAATGCCCCCTGTTCATCCTCACTGTCCATTCCTCTGCTCTGATACTAACAACACTACAAACTTTTGTATCTCTTCGAGTTTCCTTATGTAAATGATGAGACGGAAGGTGCATGATGTTACCACATACTCCAGGATGAACCAAAGCTGTGTATAATGTTTTAAATTATGTTTTGTTAAGACTCTTAACTTATTGGGCTCTTATGATTGCTACTGAATCCATGTATTGATTTTTTGAACTACCTACTTCCATAAATGTGTTTCCCAACATTCCTGTGTCACATCTGAGTGTTGAGCTTCCATCTACATCCTCTTCTTGTTTCTCTGTCAAGCAGTTTGTCTTTGTCCACCTTTTCAATGCCCCTGCGTATCCTGTACGTTGTGATTGTCTCCATAACCCTTCGCTCTTCAGACGAAATGAGGCTCAGCTTTTTTTTTGCCTTGTATATGCACGTATATATAAAAACGTCTTCCTGGTGCACATTCCTCTATCAACCACTCATACAAAATGTACTCGGCATTGTCCTTTCATGAAATATTCAGACTCAGTAGCCAGGTGAAGAAACTCGAACCTTCACATCTGACCGCACGACACTGACTCCATCCCTGACTCCATCCCTGACCCCATCCCTGACCCCACCCCTGATTATAGCCATGCCCCCTAGACCTGACCCCAGCCCTAAATATAGCCATGCTCCCAGCCCTAGTAAATCGAAATCCGCATATTATATGTCAATACATGCGTGATATTGTGCTCTAGAAAAACTTTTCTTCAAGAAAACACCTTAAATATAAGAGATCGTCTAATGCTCCAATACGTCTTACGTGACGAGAAAGAAACCGACAGTAATAATAATCGTAAGAGCCTAACAACATAAACTATCATGACGAATTAGATATATACACGAGAGCGACTGTCATCAGCGGACTGGCAGTAACACTATTGAGACTAACAAGTGAATGACTGAATAGTCGTGCATGGCTAGCATGATTCGTTTACCAGTGTGTTAATTCCATTTCAGTGTATAACACGAGTCTGATTGGTCAAAGGGGTAATAGTCTTCAAGGTATTGATTTGGTATTGGATCTTGGAGGTAGGGAGCCGGGAGGGAGGGAGGAAGAAGGGAGGGAGGAAGAGAGAGAGAGAGAGAGAGAGAGAGAGAGAGAGAGAGAGAGAGAGAGAGAGAGAGGTGAAGACGGCAGTCAGGTATGAAAGAACCAGGGTAGGAATGTGAGAGCTAGGAGAAAAGTGGAAAAAAAGGAAGAGAAGGAAGGGAGAGGGAAAGAAGGAGCTCAGTGATGGAATGAAAGAAAGGAAAACAATGAAGTGACTGAGGAAGAGAGGGATCGTAAAGAAGGAAGTCGATGAAATAAAATGAATAAGTAAACAAGAGGTAATAATGAGAATGAAGTGTAAGTGAACACATGTACTCCACCTCCCTTGCTGCGCCATCTTCTTAACTCCCTATAACATCACTAAATCCGCACCGAACTCAGCTGATAACGTCGACCTCTCAGGTATTTGCATTCTCAACGTTTTTCAATAACGCCGGAACCATCTATCGTTTACCGTTACCCAAGTGAGGGAGAGGAGCAAAACTTTGCTCAATACGTCTGCCTCGGCTGAGAGCAGAAATAAAAGAGTTTCGTAATAATGCTGGCCGCTGTAAGCTCTGAAACACCAGGAAAATAGAGCCCTGACTGTGGGTGCTCGCAATGTCGATCATACAACCAGCCAGAGTTTCGTCTTGGTTGAAAGGAAAAGGTTCAGGGTTTAGGTAAGGATAGGTATAGGATGCAATTTATGGGCATTTTGCCGTGACGACCTTTTGTCCACCAGGAACTTTATCTGTAAAGTGAATTGATATAGTCCCTCGTAGACGAAACGTCTCCGAATTTTAATTCCATGACACGTATTGTATGTCTTATTTACATAGTGTTGGTATATTCTGCCACTGTATTGCTATGGGTTACTTTGTGTTCTCATCTGGTTACTGTCTGTTGTTGGTTTTAAGGTTCCTTACTCCCTGAGTTCTGTCTTCCACTAGGTCTTTCAATCACGCGCTACTCTGGCTATTACCACTTGCAGTAAGCATTGAGGTGTTGGCACCACAGCCCGACAGACCAGGAATCGTTTGAAGGAATATATCAAGGCTCCTCTTGAAGACAAATAGATATGTATTGGCAATACACTCTTGCACTTGCATTACACTAGCCCAAGACTCTTCAACATGCTACAAAGTGACACTGGAATATAGATGTAGCACTACTGGCTGGAGTGCTGCATTAGCAAGGTTGTGATCACTATGTGAACCTGCTGGCCTCTAGTACAGCCTGACTAATCAGATGGTCATCGGGGAAGTTAAGCCTTGTGCCGGGTTGAAATAGTGAAGAGTCTGAAACAGGTCACAGGTAAAGCAAAGGTACACGCAGACACACAGGTGACAAACCTGCGCTGCGCTACTCTGAGCAAACTTCTCCTCACTACTTCAGCTGTTGCCCTGCTTAGTTAAGATCGCCTGTCTGTGATTGTTTTCACACACACACACACACACACACACACACACACACACACACACACACACACACCACACACACCACACGCACACACGCACACGCACACACACACACACACACACACACACACACACACACACACACTACAACAACAATAGATATATATATATATTATAATATATAATATATTATATCATTTACCAAACTGCGGCAGGCCAGGACTCGACCCTACGAACCTTGTGCCGCCTCCAGAGACAACACATTGTACGCGACACCTTACCACTACACCACTGATCCTACAAGAACCAAGCACACAGAACTTGGCCCGAGGACACTTGTGTGTGTGTGTGTGTGTGTGTGTGTGTACTCACCTATTTACTCACCTATTTGTGGTTGCAGGGGTCGAGTCTTAGCTCCTGGCCCCTCCTCGTCACTGGTTGCTACTGGGTCCTCTCTCTCCCTGCTCCATGAGCTTTATCAAACCTCGTCTTAAAATTATGTATGGTTCCCGCCTCCACTAAGTCACTTTCTAGGCTATTCCACTGCCTGACAACTCTGACTGAAGAAATACTTCCTAACATCCCTTTGACTCATCTGAGTCTTCAACTTCCAATTGTGACCTCTTGTTTCTGTGTCCCCTCCCTGGAACATCCTGTCTTTGTCCACCTTGTCTATTCCGCGCAATATTTTATATGTCGTTATCATGTCTCCCCTGGCCCTCCTGTCCTCCAGTGTCTTCAGGCCGATTTCCCTTAACCTTTCTTCATAGGACATTCCCCTTAGCTCTGGAACTAACCTTGTCGCAAACCTTTGCACTTTCTCTAATTTCTTGACGTGCTTGATAAAGTGTGGGTTCCAAACAGGTGCTGCATACTCCAGTATGGGCCTGACGTACACGGTGTACAGTGTCTTGAACGATTCCTTACTAAGGTATCGGAACGCTGGTCTCAGGTTTGCCAGGCGCCCATATGCTGCAACAGTTATCTGGTTAATGTGTGCTTCCGGATATATGCTCGGTGTTATACTCACCCCAAGATCTTTCTCCTGGAGCGTGGTTTGCTGTCTTTGACCACCTAGCCTATACTCTGTCTGCGGTTTTCTGTGCCCTTCCCCGATTTTCATTACTTTGCATTTGGCGGGGTTAAATTCGAGAAGCCAGTTGCTGGACCAGGTGTCCAGTCTGTCCAGGTCTCTTTGAAGTCCTGCCTGATCCTCATCTGATTTAATTCTCCTCATCAACTTCACATCATCTGCGAACAGGGACACTTCTGAGTCTAACCCTTCCATCATGTCGTTTACGTATACCAAAAATAGCACTGGTCCTAGGACCGACCCCTGTGGGACCCCACTCGTCACAGGTGCCCACTGTGATACCTCATCACGTACCATGACTCGTTGTTGCCTCCCTGTCAGGTACTCTCTGATCCATTGCAGTGCCCTTCCTGTTATATGCGCCTGATCCTCTAGCTTCTGCACTAATCTCTTGTGAGGAAGTGTCAAAGGCCTTCTTGCAGTCCAAGAAGATGCAATCAACCCACCCCTCTCTCTCGTGTCTTACTTCTGTTACTTTATCATAAAACACCCTAGAAGGTTTGTGACACAGGATTTGCCTTCCATGAATCCGTGCTGGTTGGCTTTTATACTCTTGTTCCGTTCAAGGTGCTCCACCGCTCTCCTTCTGATAATCTTTTCCATAACTTTGCATACTATACACGTCAGTGACACAGGTCTATAGTTTAATGCCTCTTTTCTGTCTCCTTTTTTAAAAATGGGAACTCCATTTGCTTTCTTCCATACCTCAGGTAGTTCCCCAGTTTCCAGGGATGTGTTGAAGATTGTGGTAAGTGGCACACACAGCATATCTGCTCCCTCTCTAAGGACCCACGGGGAGATGTCCGGTCGCATTGCCTTTGAGTTATCGATGTCCCTTATCAGCTTCTTCACCTCCTCATTTGTATGTATGTCATCCAACACTTGTTGGTATATTCCTTGCTGGTGTCCCCCTCTGTTCTGTCATCCCAGAGGCCTTCCTGTCTCCACTGTAAATACTTCCTTAAATCTCATATTGAGCTCCTCACATACTTCTTGATCGTTTCTTGTGAGTTCCCTACCTTCTTTCTTCAGCCTTATCACCTGGTCTTTGACTGTTGTCTTCCTGCGTGTGTGTGTGTGTGTGTGTGTGTGTGTGTGGTGTGTGTGTGTGTGCGTGCAAAGCGACCATGGAGGAGTAGAGTGATAGCTCTAGGCCTTTCATGTTGCAATCAACACATCGTCAAGAGCTTGCAAAATTTCAGAAAATGTTAATGCTGTTCTTGCTGTTGAATAGCGGTTTAGTGCCGAAGGGGTAGCGTAGATTGCAGAGATATGGTCGTAGACTAGTTTGGCTTTATTAGAAGAGGAGTGAGTACACAACGGGCTAAGTGAGGGTATGTCCGTTAGCCAGTCCATGGAGGGGAGGTTGTTGAACCAGTCAGGGTAGGCCGTGTAGTGAGACCGGGTAGGCTCCACGTCTCACTGACCTGGGCAGGCCTAGAGAGGGCTACACCGTAGTGCCATGGGATATGAATCTAGTAGACAGTACATGCTATCTACATTCGCTTGGCCACGCACCTTGTGTCGTCTCGACACGACGATACTGGTGGGCACGAAGGTGTGAAAGAGTTACTTACAATAGTTAACCCAGTGGGGACTGGCTTTCGCTCACTCGTAAATCAAAATGGACATAAAATGTAGCAAGCGTAAAAAAAAAAAAAAACTCCCATCCTGAGGGAAGAGAAAATTGGCGTCCTTGCACAGCTTGATTGAGGATGGAGCCAGGTTCTCCACAGGGCTGAAACATCAGGCTTGACTACTCATCCACGAAAGCTGTTCCATCCTCACATCTGCAAACAATGACAGTAGCATTTCCTAAGGTGTGACATATGACTCAAAGGTGGCACTGCCATGACCTTAATACAGGCTTTAAAAGACACGCTGGGTGCATATACTTACAATAACACTATTTCCATGGAATTCGTTATACTACCGGCACCCTTCTAAAATAATTTACATATTTACATGATGTCCACCCTGACTCCGTTATTATCTAACTATACAAAATGTGCACATTATTACCCATTTCTGCAAGCAAACAGCATAGCGTAGGAGTCGGACAAGTCAGTTGGTATGTCAGTGTCACAAAAATGTACTGCTGTCCTGGGTCTCAAGCCATAAGTGTGGAACCTTACAGGACTGTCACCTGTCGTAGGAGTAGCGGGTGAAGCAATAGATGGGTTGTCGCTAGTACGAGTTTGATTGTGGCTTTGCAACACAGGCAGCTCCAGCTCTGCTTTGGCTTGCAAGTGGTCAATATATTTCATGTGGTCGAGGTGAGCTTCTTTTGATAGTTCCAGTAGCGATCTCCCTCACCTCGAACTTATTTCCGCAGAGCTGTTGGAGGACACGGTAAGGGCCAACAAATTTGGGAACAAGTTTATGCATACCTGGGATCTGCAGCTGGTTGAGCAATATAACTTTGCAACCTGGTTCCACTTTGCCTTGCACTCACACTTGAACGTATCTGTAGCTTCCAGTGTAGTTAAGATGCGAACCACTCAGCTTGTTTTTCAGTGAGTACGAGAGAACCTTACGAAACCTTGTACTGTCTGCTAGATTTATATCCCGCGGCACTACAGTGCTGCCCTCTCTAGGCCTGCCCAGGTCAGTGAGACGCAGAGGCTACCCGGTCTCACCACACGGCCTACCCTGATGGGTTCAACAACCTCCCTTCCATGGACTGGCTATCGGACATCCCCTCACTTTGCCCGTTGTACGCTCACTCCTCATCTAATAAAGCCAAACTAGCGTACGGTACAGTGGTGGGATGCTGAAGGGGTAGCATAGGTTGTAGAGATACGGCCATAGATTAACTTGGCTTTATTAGACGAGGAGTGAGTATACAATGGGCAAAGTGAGGGAATGTCCGATAGCCAGTCCGTGGAGGGGAGGTTGTTGAACCTATGAGTGTAGGCCATGTAGTGAGACTGGGTAGACTCCATGTCTCACTGACCTGGGCAGGCCTAGAGAGGGCAGCAATGTAGTGCTGTGGGATATGAATCTAACAAACAGTACATGCTGTCTACAAAAAAAAGGAAAATGTGTAAGCAAGTACGTTCCCAAAGGGCCGTCTTCACTGGAGAAAGGAAGGTACAGGAAATGCCCCTAGTCACAACAGTGCCCCCAGTCACAACAGTGCCCCCAGTCACAACAGTGCCCCCAGTCACAACAGTGCCCACAGCCAGAAGGATGAATATTATAGCACTAGAAAAATCCCACAAACATTGATATTGTAATATCCTAAACGAAATTAACGTGGCAATAATAAAAAAATCGGTCACATTCCACCATGACATCAATAACTTTACAAACATAAATATATTGTCAGTGATATAGAAGTCACTGGCAATTATAGACTAGCCTCCAATGGGAAAACGTGTCTATTTAAAGTGACGAGAAAAAGGTAACATTTGAAGGGGAGACTTCTAGAAGCTATGTAAAGGAAATGGGTCTCATTAAAATACTCATTTAAAGAGGGCGGCATCTGCAATAACAAGAAAGATGGTCACAGATATTCAACCCACATAATTCTGAGGCAAACTCAGGTTCAACCTTCAGAAACTGCAGGAAAAATAGGCCCTAATTCCTCGGTGTGACACTACATTTAAGACAGTCTAATGCATTCATATAAGAGCCCAACTTTAGACTGTGTACTATTGCCTCAACTAAAAATGCATCTAATTTGAACAGCATGTTACTGATATTGTATACTGACTGCCTATCATGCTAAATAATTGCCGATTCTACAATATTCCTTTCAAACCAGTAGGAACAAGGGAAGATGACTCTTGCTTTCTGCCAATTTGCTGGGTTATTACAAGCTCTAATACGGTTGAAAATTGTGTTCGACTCCTGTGCTATGCGCATTGAATAATGGTGCTGGGAAATTCTCACTTCCAATGGTTTTCCCGTTTGTCCCAAATAGGAGCGACTGCAACTGTTGCAACCAACTCTGTAGACACCACCGACACATTGTTGGTGTGCATTGTTTATCAGGATGCTTCTAAAAGTCCATGAATTTTTAAATACTTCTTGTATATTAAATCTTCTAAGAGCATTCGGCAAGATAGATAAATTCTCGTTTTATGGGAGGGCCAGCACATTCTTAGTCTGAAGTGTTATCCTTAGTTCTGTTCTATAATAAGTGCACAAATAACCCGCACATGGAAGAGAGGAGCTCCTTTCTATGTGCTGGTTATTTGTGTATCGTTCCAGTTACGGTATTGTGCCTTTTTTTATCTAAAATAAGTTTTCTTAGCTGCCAGCAAGGTAGATTCCACAAACACCTTAGGATACCAGAGTTGCATGCCAACCTGGAGTTTACCTGGAGCGAGTTTCGGGGGTCAACGCCCCCGCGGCCCGGTCTGAGACCAGGCCTCATGGTGGATCAGGGTCTGATCAACCAGGCTTGTTTTCCTAATTTCTTCATCTAGGAACTCCGGACTGCACACACTAGGCTCTCAGAAACATAGTAAGAAATACACTTCTTTTAACTCTAGTCTCATGGGTGGGATAGTAGTGAATGTATGAGCAGATATTGGTGGCCTTCCTATATACTGTAACCTTAAACTTTCTATCAACCCGGTGTATCAACACATCTAAGAATGGAAGTTTACAGTCCACTTCTTTCTCCACGGTGAATTTAATAGACGGGACTAAAGCGTTAAGTCTTGGTAAAAATGTATCAAGGGCCATATCATTTGGCCAAAGACACAAGATGTCATCCACATATCTGAACCATTTAGCTCTACCTGCCAGAATATCTTTCAACAGTCTAACCTCGAAAAATTCCATATATAGATTGCTCACTAAGGGGGACAACGGATTACCCATCGCCGATCCTACAGAATTAATAACAGGTCTGGCTGGAAAACCGGGCTTGTGGGTTTTAATCAAACCGTACATGTAAGGGAGTGTCGCAGATCTCACCGATAACTGTTTAATTAATTCCTCATTACCTCTCAGTAAGTTTCTAAGTTGTGTATTAACCTTACTATTAACTTGGTCCAATGGGTTCTTATTATAGGGTACGTAAGTATCCTTGTCTTCTAATAATGTATTAATTTTTCCGCTATAATCTACCTTGTCCATAATAAGCAATGATCTTGCCACTCCGGTGGTACAGTGTTGAAAAACTTTTGTTTGGCTTTTCTAACTTCAATAAATAACATTTTCCTTTCGTGTTTAAGCAGATCAATATTCTTAGTAATCACTAACCTGTGGAGTTGATCAAATGGGAGCATTTTTAGTTGAGACAATAGTACACAGTCTAAAATTGGGCTCTTATATGAATGCAATAGACTGTCTTAAATGTAGTGCTACACCGAGGAATTAGGGCCTATTTTTCCTACAGTTTCTGAAGGTTGAACTTGAGTTTACCTCAGAATTTTGTGGGTTGAATATCTGTGGCCGTGTTTCTTGTTATTGCAGATGCATCACTCTTTGACTGAGTATATTTTAATGAGTCCCGTATCCTTTACAATGCTTCTAGAAGTCTCCCCTCTAAATGTTGCGGTTTTCTCATCACTTCAAATGGACATGTTTTCCCGTGAGAGGATACTCTATAATTGCCAGTGACTTCTATATCACTGACAATATATTTATGTTTGTAAAGTTATTTTTTTTGTTATTATTGCCACGTTAGTTTCGTTTAGGCTATTGCATTGATAAATGCTTGTGGGATTTTTTTAATTCTGTAATATTCATCCTTCTAGTTGTGGGCAATTTTGTCCCTGGGGCATTTCCTGTACCCTCTTCTGTCCCTCCCTCACTCACTCCAGTGAAGATGATCCTTTGGGAATATACTTGCTTGAATATTCTCTGTCTTGTTTAAATGTTGTGACTCGTCCTGTTTATAAGTCTGACTTTACTCCGCTCTTTTTAAAATCTGATAATGTGTATGACAATGCTACCGGTCCTTACATAGCTTTTGAGATTACTTAATTGCCACGTTTTGTGAGTTGGGCGACGTATATCAGTGATTTGTGGAGATGTCTGTGTTTAGTTGGTCTCCCGCGATATATTGTTGCGTTAACCTGCTCAGTGAATCTCTCTATCGTTCAGTCCGACTTCACCTTGTGGTATTTTTCTTCGGTTTCAGCTGATAAGACAAAAGTTGCACCGGCTTCCCTCCCCGGTTAACTTCACCGGTTCTAATCTCTGGTTCTCTGGACCAGTTCCACTCTCTGGTTAACTGCAATGTTTCCACGCTTAGTTCCCTCTGTATCTTCCACTCCTAGATTCACAGCTCAAGTTCCATTCTTCGGTTCATTGTATCGGTTCACTTCGCTGGTTCTTTACCCCCATTCTTAGATATATAATATTATCCGAGTCTCTCTAAACACCCCCACCCCCCTTTTTTTCTTCTCTCTTATATATAAATTTTGTTGCCAGGTTTTGAGAGGATGGAGGTACTTTCATAAAAAAAATAATTTCTTCTGTGTATGGGATAGACTATCCTGAGAAATACTAATTACACAGTAATAGTAACTCCAGCTCTGCTGGAACGTAACCTTTGAAGCTCCCGTAGCTGCTGAACTTTTATTGGCGTACTTGACGATATCCTCATTGCCCTACTAAAGTCTTCCAGCTCAGGCTGACAGATGTCAACAGTCTTTAAAATCCGTCCTATGTGACTCAATAAAACTGGGAAACTATTATTCCCGCTGTGTACACACACCACTTCTGTTTCTCATTCTCATATCCAATATTGATAAGAACATAAATCATAGCATCGTAATATCTTATGCTGATGACAAGAGAATCTCTAAGAGTGGCATCCGTTAAAGACACAGAGAATCATAAGGCGGATATAAGTCAAGTCTTGGAGTGGACCGCAGACAACAATATGATGTTTATCAAGGACAGGTTTCACTTGCTCTGCTGTGGAAGAATGAAGGAAATAAAGACTGATGGAGTACAGGACAAGCTCAAATCATTCTATAGAACAAAACTCTTATGTGCTAGACTTGGAAGTAATGATGTCGAGAGATCTTACATTCAAGGATCACAGCAATGTTGACATTGCTACCGGGAGGAAAATGATAGACTGGATAACTAGAACTTTCAAGACAGGAGATGCTAAGTCAGTGATGATACTCTACAAGTCAATTGTTCTCCCCAGGCTGTATACTGACGGTCACCTTCAAGGCAGGAGAAATTGCTGAGCTGGAAAACGTACAGAGAACTTTCACTGCTCATATACATTCAGTCAAGCATATGAACTATTGAGAACGATGGAAGTCCCTTCAGCTGTTTTCCTCTGAACGTCGACGAGAAAGATACATAATTATATACACCTGGAAAAATCCTTGAGGGATTGGTCCCAAACCTGAACACTAAAGTCACTCCCTGTGACAATAAGAGACTTGGCAGACAATGCAAGTACCTCCACTAAAATGCAGGGGCTGAACGAACACACTAAGAGAGAACTCGTTGAGCGTCAGAGGGGAATTACGAACCAACTTCAGACAGTCTTCAAGAGACAACTGAAGAATATTCTCAAATCAGTGCCTGACCAGCCGGGCTGTGGTTCGTACGTTGAACTGTGTGCACCCAGCAGTAACAGCCTGGTTGATGAGGCCCTAATATTCCGGGAGACCTGATCAGGGACCATACCGTGGGGGCGTTGACCCCCTGAAACGTCTATCAGGTGTCATACAGAACAGAGAAGCAGCACACTGCTGGGGTATCCAGTTTCGCTGCTCTTACATTACCTCAACAAGATTATCTCCTCTTTCTTCCCCCTCCCATTTTCCTCTCTCCTCCTCCTTTCCTCTCAAAATTCCCCTTCCTCTCCTCTCCTGCCCCTCCTTCCCCATCCCTCTCACTATCTTTCATTCCCTCTCCTACACATTCCCTGGAGACACCAGTGATCTCTCTCTACCACGCTACAGCACCATTATAGGGTAAGTACGTTCATGAGTGCGTCCATATGCGGGTGCGTGCGTTCATACTCGGTTGCGTGCGTTCATGTGCGTGCGAGCTCATATGTGAATGAATGCGCGTGCGTTAGGTGGGTGCATTCATGAGTGTGTGAGTGCGTTTATGAGGCTCTTCTTCCATAAATGGGTACGACCTTGGCAAGGGTTGTGTGTGTCGTAATATTGCTTAGTTATGTACGTGTCGTAACGTCACCAGGAGACACGTGTGTGTCGTAGCGTCACCAGGGGACACGTCTGTGTCATAGCGTCACCAGGAGACACGTCTGTGTCATAGCGTCACCAGGAGACACGTGCGTGTCATAGCGTCACCAGGAGACATATGCGTGTCATAGCGTCACCAGGAGACACATGCGTGTCATAGCGTCACCAGGAGACACGTGCGTGTCATACCGTCACCAGGAGACACGTGCGTGTCATAGCGTCACCAGGAGACACATGCGTGTTATAGCGTCACCAGGAGACACGTGCGTGTCATAGCGTCACCAGGAGACACGTGCGTGTCGTAGGGTCACCAGGAGACACGTGCGTGTCATAGCGTCACCAGGAGACACGTGCGTGTCATAGCGTCACCAGGAGACACGTGCGTGTCGTAGGGTCACCAGGAGACACGTGCGTGTCGTAGGGTCACCAGGAGACACGTGCGTGTCGTAGGGTCACCAGGAGACACGTGCGTGTCGTAGGGTCACCAGGAGACACGTGCGTGTCGTAGGGTCACCAGGAGACACGTGCGTCTCGTAGGGTCACCAGGGGACACGTTCGTGTCGTAGGGTCACCAGGAGACACGTGCGTGTCGTAGGGTCACCAGGAGACACGTGCGTGTCGTAGGGTCACCAAGGGACACATGCGTGTCGTAGGGTCACCGGGAGACACGTGCGTGTCGTAGGGTCACCGGGAGACACGTGCGTGTCGTAGGGTCACCGGGTGACACGTGCGTGTCGTAGGGTCACCGGGAGACACGTGCGTGTCGTAGCGTCACCAGGAGACACGTGCGTGTCGTAGAGTCACCAGGAGACACGTGCGTGTCGTAGGGTCACAAAGGGACACGTGCGTGTCGTTGGATCACCAGGAGACACGTGCGTGTCGTAGGGTCACCAGGAGACACGTGCGTGTCGTAGGGTCACCGGGAGACACGTGCGTGTCGTCGGATCACCAGGAGACACGTGCGTGTCGTAGGGTCACCAGGAGACACGTGCGTGTCGTAGGGTCACCAGGAGACACGTGCGTATCGTAGCGTCACCAGGAGACACGTGCGTGTCGTTGGGTCACCAGGAGACACGTGCGTGTCGTAGGGTCACCATACGACACGTGCGTGACGTATGGTCACCAGGAGACACATGCTTGTCGTAGGGTCACCAGGAGACACATGCGTGTCGTAGGGTCACCAGAGACACATGCGTGTCGTAGGGTCACCAGAGACACATGCGTGTCGTAGGGTCACCAGGAGACACGTGCGTGTCGTAGGGTCACCAGGAGACACGTGCGTGTCGTAGGGTCACCAGGAGACACGTGCGTGTCGTAGGATCACCAGGAGACACGTGCGTGTCGTAGGGTCACCAGGAGACACGTGCGTGTCGTAGGGTCACCAGGAGACACATGCGTGTCGTAGGGTCACCAGGAGACACATGCGTGTCGTAGGGTCACCAGGAGACACATGCGTGTCGTAGGGTCACCAGGAGACACATGCGTGTCGTAGGGTCACCAGGAGACACGTGCGTGTCGTGGGGTCACCAGGAGACACATGCGTGTCGTGGTTGTTACTACACCGGAAGTCTTCCAGCGGGTTGATGGATGTGTTTCTCAAATTTGAGTCGTAAATACGGGATTGTGGAGGTATTCGAGGCGGCCCGGGCGGACCAGCACCCGCTGATATACTCTCCTAATTTACCGAGTTTTACGGCGCAGTGTTGCTGTTGCTGTGTTTGTTTTTGTTTTGCTTTTGTGTTCGTGTTAATATTGTTTTTTATGCAGTTTTTTTTTATCTTGTGTATGTATGTTATTTTTATCTGAATTTTTATGAATAATTTTTGTGTGTGTACTCGCCTAGTTGTATTCACCTAGTTGAGATTGCATGGGTCGAGTCCAAGCTCCTGGCCCCGCCTCTTCACTGGTCGCTACTAGGTCCTCTCCCTCTCTGCTTCCTGAGCTTTGTCATACCTCTTCTTAAAACTGTATGGTTCCTACCTCCACTACATCACTTGCTAGGCTATTCCACTTCCTGACGACTCTATGACTAAAGAAATAC
>NC_069401.1:71263733-71296233 GCF_026875155.1 Cherax quadricarinatus | reverse complement strand
TCTGCTTAAAGCTATGTATGGATCCTGCCTCCACTACATCGCTTCCCAAACTATTCCACTTACTGACTACTCTGTGGCTGAAGAAATGCTTCCTAACATCCCTGTGATTCATCTGTGTCTTCAGCTTCCAACTGTGTCCCCTTGTTACTGTGTCCAATCTCTGGAACATCCTGTCTTTGTCCACCTTGTCAATTCCTCTCAGTATTTTGTATGTCGTTATCATGTCCCCCCTATCTCTCCTGTCCTCCAGTGTCGTCAGGTTGATTTCCCTTAACCTCTCCTCGTAGGACATACCCCTTAGCTCTGGGACTAGTCTTGTTGCAAACCTTTGCACTTTCTCTAGTTTCTTTAAGGGCTTGGCTAGGTGTGGGTTCCAAACTGGTGCCGCATACTCCAATATGGGCCTAACGTATACGGTGTACAGGGTCCTGAACGATTCCTTATTAAGATGTCGGAATGCTGTTCTGAGGTTTGCTAGGCGCCCATATGCTGCAGCAGTTATTTGGTTGATGTGCGCTTCAGGAGATGTGCCTGGTGTTATACTCACCCCAAGATCTTTTTCCTTGAGTGAGGTTTGTAGTCTCTGACCCCCTAGACTGTACTCCGTCTGCGGCCTTCTTTGCCCTTCCCCAATCTTCATGACTTTGCACTTGGTGGGATTGAACTCCAGGAGCCAATTGCTGGACCAGGTCTGCAGCCTGTCCAGATCCCTTTGTAGTTCTGCCTGGTCTTCGATCGAGTGTATTCTTCTCATCAACTTCACGTCATCTGCAAACAGGGACACCTCAGAGTCTATTCCTTCCGTCATGTCGTTCACAAATACCAGAAACAGCACTGGTCCTAGGACTGACCCCTGCGGGACCCCGCTGGTCACAGGTGCCCACTCTGACACCTCGCCACGTACCATGACTCGCTGCTGTCTTCCTGACAAGTATTCCCTGATCCATTGTAGTGCCTTCCCTGTTATCCCTGCTTGGTCCTCCAGTTTTTGCACCAATCTCTTGTGTGGAACTGTGTCAAACGCCTTCTTGCAGTCCAAGAAAATGCAATCCACCCACCCCTCTCTCTCTTGTCTTACTGCTGTCACCATGTCATGGAACTCCAGTAGGTTTGTGACACAGGATTTCCCGTCCCTGAAACCATGCTGGCTGCTGTTGATGAGATCATTCCTTTCTAGGTGTTCCACCACTCTTCTCCTGATAATCTTCTCCATGATTTTGCATACTATACATGTC
Source organism: Cherax quadricarinatus (assembly GCF_026875155.1). Taxonomy (NCBI): domain Eukaryota; kingdom Metazoa; phylum Arthropoda; class Malacostraca; order Decapoda; family Parastacidae; genus Cherax; species Cherax quadricarinatus. The sequence continues at coordinate 71,294,998 of NC_069401.1, read as the reverse complement.
AGTGACACTGGTCTGTAGTTTAATGCTTCATGTCTGTCTCCTTTTTTAAAGATTGGGACTACATTTGCTGTCTTCCATGCCTCAGGCAATCTCCCTGTTTCGATAGATGTATTGAATATTGTTGTTAGGGGTACACATAGCGCCTCTGCTCCCTCTCTCAATACCCATGGGGAGATGTTATCTGGCCCCATTGCCTTTGAGGTATCTAGCTCACTCAGAAGCCTCTTCACTTCTTCCTCGGTTGTGTGCACTGTGTCCAGCACTTGGTGGTGTGCCCCACCTCTCCGTCTTTCTGTGTGTGTGTGTGTGTGTGTGTGTGTGTGTGTGTGTGTGTGTGTGTGTGTGTGTGTGTGCGTGTGTGTGTGTGTGCGTGTGTGTGTGTGTGTGTGTGTGTGTTGCGCGCGCGCGCGTGTGTGTGTGCTTGCGTGCGTATGTGTGTGTGTGTATGTGGGTGTGTCAGTGTGTGTGTGTGTTTCAATGTGTGTGTGTTTCAATGTGTGTGTGTGTGTGTGTGTGTGTGTGTGTGTGTGTGTGTGTGTGTGTGTGTGTGTCTCAGTGTACTCACCTAGTTGAGGTTGCGGGGGTCGAGTCCGAGCTCCTGGCCCCGCCTCTTCACTGATCGCTACTAGGTCACTTTCCCTGAGCCGTAAGCTTTATCATACCTCTGCTTAAAGCTATGTATGGATCCTGCCTCCACTACATCGCTTCCCAAACTATTCCACTTACTGACTACTCTGTGGCTGAAGAAATACTTCTTAACATCCCTGTGATTCATCTGTGTCTTCAGCCTCCAACTGTGTCCCCTTGTTACTGTGTCCAATCTTAGGAACATCCTGTCTTTGTCCACCTTGTCAATTCCTCTCAGTATTTTGTATGTCGTTATCATGTCCCCCCTATCACTCCTGTCCTCCAGTGTCGTCAGGTTGATTTCCCTTAACCTCTCCTCGTAGGACATACCTCTTAGCTCTGGGACTAGTCTTGTTGCAAACCTTTGCACTTTATCTAGTTTCTTTACGTGCTTGGCTAGGTGTGGGTTCCAAACTGGTGCGTGTGTGTAAGTGTGTGTGTGTGTGTGTGCGTCTGTGTGTCAGTGTGTGTGTGTGTGTGTGTGTGTGTGTGTGTGTGTGTGTGTGCGCGTCTGTGTGTGCGTCTGTGTGTCAGTGTGTGTGTGTGTGTGTGTGTGTGTGTGGTGGTGTGTGTGTGTGTGTGTGTGTGTGTGTGTGTGTGACATCTTTGGCTGGCCAAGAGAGTATTACTGAATGAAAGATAATACCGTCACTCTCTCTCGTGTCTCAGAGTGTTGGTGTGATCTTCCCTGCCTATGATAGTCCGTTCCGTCCTGCCTCTGATAGTCCGTTCCGTCCTGCCTATGATAGTCCGTTCCGTCCTGCCTATGATAGTCCGTTCCGTCCTGCCTATGATAGTCCGTTCCGTCCTGCCTATGATAGTCCGTTCCTCCCGCCTATGATAGCCCCCCGTCCTGCCCCTGATGTCGTTCCGTCCCGCCCTTTATAGTCCGTTCCGTCCCGCCCCTTTTGTCCCTTCCGTCCCGCCCATGATAGTCCGTTTCCCTCCCGCCCCTATAGTCCGTTCCGTCCCGCCTTGATGCCCCTTCCCTCCTGTCCTGATTCCCTTCCCTCCCGCCTTGTAGCCCTTCCGTCCTGCCTATGATAGCCCGTTCCCCTCCTGCCCCTTTAGTCCGTTCCTCTGCCTATGAAGCCCGTTCCGTCCTGCCTATGATAGCCCCTTCCGTCCTGCCTATGTAGTCCGTTCCGTCCTGCCTTGATAGTCCCTTCCGTCCCGCCCTTTATAGTCCCTTTTGTCCTGCCTTGATAGTCCCTTCCGTCCTGCCTTGATAGTCCGTTCCCTCCCGCCTTGTAGTCCGTTTCCCTCCTGCCCAGATGCCCGTTCCCTCCGCCTTGATAGTCCGTTCCGTCCTGCCTCTGTGTCCGTTCCGCCGCTATGATTTGCCCCTTTTCCCTCCTGCCCATGATAGCCCGTTTCCCTCCTGCCATTTATAGTCCGTTCCGTCCTGCCTCGATAGTCCGTTCCTCCTGCCTATGAAGCCCCTTCCCTCCTCCTATGATAGCCCCTTCCGTCCCGCCCATGATAGTCCCCCCCCCCCCCCTTTCCCTCCTGCCCTTTATAGTCCCTTCCCTCCGCCCCTTTAAGCCCCTTCCGTCCTGCCCCTGATAGTCCGTTCCGTCTGCCTTTGTAGCCCCTTCGTCCCGCCTATGAAGTCCGTTCCCTCCGCTCTAAGTCCTTCCGTCCTGCCATGAAAACCCCTTCCGTCCTGCCCTTTATAGTCCTTCCGTCCTGCCCCCTGAAGGGGGTCCCCTTGTCCGCCTTGATAGCCCCTTCGTCCTGGCCTATGATACCGTTTCCCTCCTGCCTTGATAGTCCCTTCCCTCCTGCCTCTGATAGTCCGTTTTCCCTCCTGCCCATGATAGCCGTCTCTGCCTTTTTATAGCCCGTTCCCTCCGCCCTTTATAGCCCGTTCCCTCTGCCTTGTAGTCCGTTCCTCCTGCCTCTGATAGTCCTTCCGCCCCCTATGATGCCCGTTCCCTCCTGCCCATGATACCCGTTCCGTCCTGCCTATGATTGTCCGTTCGTCCTGCCCCTTTATAGTCCGTTCCCTCCTGCCCAGAAGCCCGTTCCCTCCCGCCTATGATGTCCCTTCCGCCCGCCTTGATGTCCCTTTCCCTCCCCCTCTGAAGTCCGTTCCGTCCTGCCATGATAGCCCGTTCCGTCCTGCCTATGTAGCCGTTCCCTCCCGCTTATAGCCCCTTCCCCCTGCCCATGATAGTCCCTTCCCTCCTGCCTCTGATGTCGTTCCGTCCTGCCTTGATAGTCCTTTCCCTGCTGCTTGATAGCCCCTTTTCCTCTGCCTTGATAGTCCCTTCGTCCCGCCCAGATGTCCGTTCCCTCCGCCTTGTAGTCCGTTCCGTCCCGCCCCTATAGTGTTCCGTCCTGCCCTGATATCCCTTCCGCCCCTATGATAGCCGTTCCCTCCTGCCTTGATAGCCGTTCCGTCCCGCCTTGATAGCCCGTTCCGTCCTGCTATATAGTCCGTTCCCTCCTGCCCTTTATAGCCGTTCGTCCCGCTATGATGCCGTTCCCTCCTGCCTTGATAGTCCCTTCCCCCCTGCCTCTGATATCCCCTTCCGTCCTGCCCCTGTAGCCCGTCCCTCCCGCCCCTTTATAGTCCGTTCCCTCCTGCCTATGATAGCCCGTTCCGTCCGCCTATGATGCCCCTTCCCTCCCGCCCATGATAGTCCGTTCCCTCTGCCCCTTTATAGTCGTTCCCTCCTGCCCCTGATAGTCCCTTTCCCTCCTGCCTCTGATGCCCCTTTCCCTCCCGCCCTGATAGTCCGTTCCGTCCCGCCCAGATAGCCCCTTCCGTCCCGCCTTTTTTAGTCCCTTCCTCCTCCTCTGATGTCCGTTTCCCTCCTGCCTCTGTAGTCCCTTCCCTCCCGCCTCTGATTTTCCGTTCGTCCTGCCTGATAGTCCGTTCCGTCCCGCCCTTTTGCCCTTCCGTCCTGCCTTGATAGTCCCTTCCCTCCTGCCCCTGATAGTCCGTTCCCTCCAGCCCCGATGTCCGTTCCCTCCCGCCTTGATGGTGCTTGTCCTGCCCTTTATGGTCTGCTCTGTGCGTTTTTTTATGGTTTTTCTGTTTGCCCCTTGATGGTTCGCTCTCTGTGTCTTTGATGGTTCGCTCTCTGCTGTCTCGATGGTTCGCTCTGTGCTGTTTGATGGTTCGCCCTTTTACTGTTTGGGTTCGCTTGTGGTGCCCCTGATGGTTCGCTTGTGCTGCCTTGAGGTTGCTTTTGCTGGGCTCTGGTGGTTTGCTCGTGCTGTCTCTGTGGTTCATCTGTATGTCTTGATGGGTTCGCTCTGTCGTCTCTGATGGGTTTGTCTGTGCTGTCCTGATGGTTCGCTCTTACTGTCTCTGATGGTTCGCTCTGTGCTGCTCTCATGGGTTTGCTCTGTACTGTCTTGATGGTTCGCTCTAAACGTTCTGATGGTTCGCTTTGTACTGTCTCTGATGTTGCTCTGTACTGTCTCTGATGGTTCGCTCTGTACGTCTCTGATGGTTCGCTCTGTACTGGCTTGATGGTCGCCGGGATGTGTCTGATGGTTCGTCTTATGTCTGTGTGGTTCGCTCTGTACTGTTGTGATGGTTCGCTCTGTACTGTCTCTGTGGTTCATCGTACTGTTTGATGGTTTCGCTCATACTGCTGTGTGGTTCGCTCTGTACTGTCTGTGATGCTTCGCCTGTGCTGTTTGATGGGTTTACTTGTATGTCTTGTGGTTTGCTCGTGTGTCTCTGATGGTTGCTCTGTCTGTCTCTGATGGTTGCTTGTACTGTCCTGATGGTTTGCTCTGTGCTGTCTCTGTGGTTCGCTCGTCGCTTCTGTTCCTCTGTATGTCTCTGATGGTTCACTCTGTACTGTCTCTGATGGGCGCTCTTGCTGTCTCTGAGGTCGTTCTGTATGTCTGATGGTTCGCTCGTACTGCTCTGGGGTTGCTCTGTACTTTCTCTGATGGTTCGCTCTGTAAAGTCTCTGATGGTTCGCTTGTACTGTCTTGATGGTTCGTCTTACGCCTGATGGTTGCTCTGTACGTCTTGATGGTTCGCTTGTACTGTTCTGATGGTTCGTCTGTACTGTCTCTGTGGTTGCTTGTACGTCTCTGATGGTTCGTCTGTACTGTCCCTGATGGTTCGCTCTTATGTCTCTGTGGTTCTCTCTGTACGTCTCTGATGGTTCGCTCTGTACTGTCTCTGATGGTTCGCTTGTACTGTCTCTGATGGACGCTCTTTTGTTCTGAGGATCGCTCTGTACGTCTTGATGGGTTTGCTCTGTACTGTCTCTGATGGTTCGCTCTGTCTGTCTCTGATGGTTTCGCTTGTCTTCTCTGATGGGTTTGCTCTGTCTGTTTTGTGGTTCGCTCTGTACTGTCTTGTGGTTCGTTGTACTGTTCTGTGGTTTGCTCTGTACTGTTCTGTGGTTCGCTTGTACTGTCTTGATGGTTCGCCGTCTGTCTCTGACGGTTCGTCTGTACTGTTTGTGGTTCGCTCTGTACTGTGTCTGATGGTTCGCTCTGTACGGTCTGTGGTTGCTTGTACTGTGTCTGATGGTTCGCTCTGTATGTGTTGATGGTTCGCTCTGTACTGTTGTGTGGGTTTGCTCTGTCGTCTCTGTGGGCGCTCTTACTTCTTGTGGGTTGCTCTTACTGCTTGATGGTTTGTCTGTACGTCTCGATAGTTCGCTTGTACTGTCTTGATGGTTCGCTCTGTACTGTCCTTTATGGTTCGCTCTGTACTGTCTTGTAGTTCGCTCTGTCTGTTCTGATGGTTCGCTCTGTACTGTCTCGATGGTTCGTCTGTACTGTCTTGATGGTTCGCTCGTTTTCGTCTTGATGGTTCGCTCTTATGTCTGTGATGCTTGCTTGGTGTCTTGATTGTTCGCTCTGTACTGTTCGAGGGTTTGTCTGTGTGTCTCTCATGGTTCGTCTGTACTGTTTGATGGTTTACTCGTACTGTCTCTGATCGTTCGCTCTGTGCTGTCTCTGAGGTTCGTTCTGTTTTCGGGTTTGCTCTGTACTGTCTCTGGTGGTTCGCCCCGTTGTCTCTGAGGTTATTGTAAAGTCTCTGATGGGTCGTTGTACTGTCTCTGATGGTTCGCTCTTACTGTCCTGATGGTTCGCTCTTATGTGTCGTGGTTTTTGCTCTGTACTGCTGTGATGGTTCGCTGTACTGTCTCTGATGGGTTCGCTTGTGCTGTCTCATGGTTTGCTCTGTACTGTCTCGTGGTTGCTCTGTGGTCTTGATGGTTCGTCTGTGCGCCTCTGATGGTTCGCTCTTTGCGTCTTGGTGGTTCCTTGTGCTGTCTCTGATGGGTTTACTCTGTATGTCTTGAGGTCGCTCGTGCTGTCTCTGATGGGTTTGCTCTGTTCTGTCTCTGAGGGTTTGCTCTGTGCTGTCTTGAGGGGCGCTCTGTACTGGGCTTGATGGTTCCTCTAAACTGTCTTGTGGTTGCTTTTTATGTTTTGATGGTTTGCTCTGTACTGTCCTTTTAAATTTGGGGTTGTTTTGTCTCTGATGGTTGCTCTGTACTGTGCTTTTAAGGGTCGCTCGGGCTGTGTTGATGGTTTTGCTCTGACGTCTGTGAGGTTCGCTTGTTGTCTGTGATGGTTAGCTCGTACTGTCTGTGATGGTTTTGCTCTGTCTGTCTGTGATGGGTTTGCTCTGTATGTCTGTGATGGTTCCTCTGTACTGTTTGATGTTCCCTGGCTGTCTCTATGGGTTTGCTTTACTGTCTTGATGGTTCGCTCTGTCTGTCTTGATGGTTCGCTCTTACTGTCTCTGATGGTTTGCTCTGTGCTGTTCTGATGGGTTGCTTTACTGTCTCTGATGTTGCTCTGTACTGTCTTTAGGTTCGTCTGTACTGTCTGTGATGGTTCGCTCTGTACTGTCTGTGATGGTTCGCTTGTATGTCTGTGATGCTTGCTCTGTGGTCTTGATGGTTCGCTCTTCTGTTTTGATGGTTTTCTCTGTGCTGTCTCTGATGGGTTTGCTCTGTACTGTCTCTGAGGTTCGCTCTGATGTCTTGAGGTTCGCTTGTGCTTCTTGAGGTTCGCTCTGTGCTGTCTTCATGGGTTTGCTCTGTACTGTTCTGAGGTTCACTCTTTACGTCTTGATGGTTGCTTGTGCTGTCTCTGTGGTTGTTCTGTACTGTTGATGGTTCGCTCTGTACTGTCTTGGTTTGGGTTTGCTCTGTAATGTCTTGATGGTCGCTCTGTACTGTCTGGATGGTTCGGTCTGTATGTTGTGTGGTTCGCCTGTACTGTCTGATGGTTTGCTTGTCTGTCTCTTGGGTGCTCTGTATGTCTTGTGGGTTTGCTCTGTGCTGCCTTTAGGGCGCCTGGGGGATGGTTCGCTCTGTGCTGTCTTGTGGTTCGCTCGTCTGTCTTGAGGGTTTGCTTGTCTGTCTTGATGGTTCGCTCTGTACTGTCTTGATGGTTCGCTCTGTAGGGTTTTATGGTTCGCTCTTTTTGCTCTGATGGTTCGCTCGTACTGTCCGATGGTTGCTCTGTACGTCCTGAGGTTCGCTCTGTACTGTCTTGAGGTTTGCTCTGTACTTTCTTGAGGTTCCTCTGTACTTTCTCTGTGGGTTTCCCCTGTACTGTCTTGAGGGGTTTTTTCTGTACTGTTTGAGGTTGTCTGTACTGGATGGGTTTGCTTGTACGGGGGAGGTTGTCTGTACTGTCTTGATGGTTGCTCTGGCGTCTTGATGGTTTGCTCTGTGCTGTTGTGATGGGTTGCTCTTGCTGTCTTGATGGTTCGCTTGTTTGTTTGATGGTTTGCCCCTGTCTGTCTTGAGGTTCGCTCTGTATGTCTTGATGGTTCGCTCTGTCTGTCTTGATGGTTTGCTCTTTTACTGTCTTGATGGTTCGCCTGTTGCTTGATGGTTCGCTCTGTGCTGTCTTGATGGTTCGCTCTGTGCTGTCTTGTGGTTCGCCCCGTCTGTCTTGATGGTTCGCTCGTATGTCTCTGATGGTCGCTCTGTACTGTCTCTGATGGTTCGCCTCTGTAGGTTTGTGGTTCGCTTGTACTGTCCTGAGGGTTTGCTCTGTACGTTGTGATGGTTCGCTCTGTGCGTCTCTGTGGTTCGCTCTGTACTGTCGTGATGGTTCGCTCTTCTGTTTGATGGTTCTCTCTGTACTGTCTCGATGGTTCGCTCTGTATGTCTCTGAGGGGGTTTCTCTGTACTGTCTGTGATGGTTCGTCTTTACTGGATGGTTCGCTCTGTCTGTTGTGATGGTTCGCTCGTATGTTCTGATGGTTCGCTCTGTGTGTCTGTGTGGTTCGCTCTGTGTGTCTGTGATGGTTGCTTGTGCTGTCTTGTGGTTTTCCCCTGTACTGTCTCTGATGTTCGCTCTGTATGTCTCTGTGGTTCGTCTTGGCTGTCTCTGTGGTTCGCTTGTGTGTCTGTGATGGTTCGCCTGTGTGTCTGTGTGGTTCGCTCTGTGCTGTCTCTGTGGTTCGGTCTGTACTGCTCTTTTGGGTTTGCTCTGTACTGTCTTGATGGTTCGCTTGTATGTCTTGATGGTTTGCTTGTCTGTCGTGATTGACGCTCTGTACTGTCACTGATGGTTCGCTCTGTACTGTCTTGATGGTTAGCTCTGTCTGTCTGTGATTGATTTTTTTTTTTTTTCTGTCTTTTTTTCGTTGTTTCTGGAGGCGCCCCCTTCTTTTTCTGGGGTTGCCGGCTTTTGGGGCCGGCGCCTTTTCGCTCGTTGTTTGATGGTTCGCTCGACTTTTGTTTCGCTTGTTTTTTCTGGTTTTCGCTCTGTTTCTGTCTTGATGGTTCGCTCTTATGTCTTGATGGTTCGCTCTGTCTGTCTTGATGGTTCGCTCTTTGTCTCGAGGTTTTCCCCTGTCTGTCTTGTGGGTTTTTCTGTCTTCTTGATGGTTCGTCTGTACTGTTCTGTGGTTCGCTCTGTCTGTTCTGAGGTCGCTTGTACTGTTCTGGGGATGCTTTACTGTCTTGATGGTTCGCTCTGTATTTTCTTGAGGTTCGCTCTGTACTGTCTTGTGGTTCGCTCTGTACTGTCTTGTGGGTTTCCCCTGTACTGTCTTGATGGTTCCTCTGTACTTTTTGATGGTTTTGTCTGTATGTCTCTGAGGTTCGTTTTATGTTCTGATGGTTTGCTCGTACTGTCTCTGGGTTTGCTCTGTACGTTCTGTGGTTTTGCTCTTTTGTTTGATGGTTCGCCTGTCTGTTCTGAGGTTCGCTCTTACTGTTTGGGTTCGCTCTGTCTGTTTGATGGTTCGCTCTGTACTGCTTGATGGTTGCTCGTCGTCTTGTGGTTCGCTTGTATGTCTTGATGGTTCGTCTGTACTGTCTCTGAGGGTTTGTCTGTACGTCTTGATGGTTCGTCGTACTGTTTGTTGTTCCTCTGTACTGTTTGATGGGTTTGCTCTGTACTGTTTGAGGTTCGCTCTGTACTGTTTGATTTCGCTTGTACTGTCTTGATGGTTCGCTTGTACTGTCTTGATGGTTTCGCTCTGTACTGTCCTTTATGTTCGCTCTGTATGCCCCTTTATGGTTCCCTGTATGTCTCTGATGGTTCGCTCTGTACTGTCTCTGATAGTTCGCTCTGTACTGTCTCTGATGGTTCGCTCTGTACTGTCTGTGATGCTTCGCTCTGTGCTGTCTCTGATGGTTCGCTCTGTGCTGTCTCTCATGGTTCGCTCTGTACTGTCTCTGATGGTTCACTCTGTACTGTCTCTGATCGTTCGCTCTGTGCTCTCTCTGATGGTTCGTTCTGTACTGTCTGATGGTTCGCTCTGTACTGTCTCTGTTGGTTCGCTCTGTACTGTCTCTGATGGTTCACTCTGTAATGTCTCTTATGGTTCGCTCTGTACTGTCTCTGATGGTTCGCTCTGTACTGTCCCTGATGGTTCGCTCTGTACTGTCTCTGATGGTTCGCTCTGTACTGTCTCTGATGGTTCGCTCTGTACTGTCTCTGATGGTTCGCTCTGTACTGTCCCTGATGGTTCGCTCTGTACTGTCTCTGATGGTTCGCTCTGTACTGTCTCTGATGGTTCGCTCTGTACTGTCTCTGATGGATCGCTCTGTACTGTCTCTGATGGTTCGCTCTGTACTTGGAGTACTCAGTGGTCAGTCGTCACGTGAGGTCACAGACCCTGAGCTGCTTTGGGGATTAGTGTGGACGGTTACAAAGCATGGCTTGCTTCTGCAGTGTTTTAAAAATTGAGGTTGGAGAGTTGAAGGAGGAGGTCTTGCTTCTCCAGGAGGAGGTCTTGCTTCTCCAGGAGGAGATTAGGAGGCTGAAGGTCCACCTCAATGGGTCTGGGAGAGAGTGTGAGGTGGCTGGAGTTGTGGGGAATGAGGCTTCTAGCAGAGAGGTGCAGTCTGTCTCTCGCTGTGAGGAGGCTGTAGCTGGGGAGGTAGCAACGGCTACCAGCAGTGAGGTGCAGTCCAGCACCTGCTACAAGTGGCGAGTGGTTCACAGTAATGGAAGGCGCATCAGAGTAAGGAAAGTTAAGAGTGAAGATCTGAAGGTAGGAAATCGCCTTCTCTGTTCTTCAGGATGAATGTACTTCAGTGGCCAGTGAAGGTAAGGGTACTACTGCCCCTGCTAATGGAGGTAAGCGCATTCTTGTTTGGTTGGTGACTCTCAGGTAAGATATATTGACCGTGCTTTTTGTAATAGGAATAAGAAGATGAGAGACAGAGTGTGCTTCCCCGGAGCTGGTGTTGGGGACATTGTCAACAGGCTGGATAATATCACGTCAGGTAATGGGAACAAGCCCATTATCTGTCTCAGTGCTGGTGGAAATGATATTGGAAGGGTAGGAGAGAAGAGCTGCTAGATAAGTACAGGTCAGCTATAGATTTCATTAAGTCTAAGGAGGGATCCCAATCATATGTAGCATCTTGCCTAGAAGGGAGTAGGAAATGAATGGTTGTCTAGGGCAATTGGTGTAAATTGCTGGCTAGACAGATACTGCAAGGAACTTGCAATCCCATTCATTGACAACTGGAACAACTTTTTATGGCAAACATGATATGTATGCAAGGGATGGGGTACATCTCTCTGGGGCTGGGGTGGTAGCACTTGCAGACTCGATTGAGAAGGCCATTGGTGAAATGCCTATGATTTTAAACTGATGGAAGATAGAGGTATGGGTGTGTGTGGGAAACAAGCAGGTTGCAACACTTGGGTTGGAAACAGTAAATGTATAAAAGGCATTCAGCATGAAGTTATAAATAAAGACAATAGATCAGGTCAGCAAACAAAGGGGGACAGCAGAAAGGGGAGCAAGGACTAGCTCCCTTTAAAGGTTTACTATACTAATGCAGGAGTGTAAGAAATAGATAGATGAGCTGTGTGTGTTTCAATGTTTTTGTGTTTTGTGGGGTGTGTGTGTGGGGTGTGTGTGGTTTTTGTTGTTTGTTGTGGGGTCTCAGTGTACTCACCCATTTTAGGTTGCGGGGGGCGAGTTTCCCAGCCCTTCCCCGCCTCTTCACTGACGCTACTAGGGCCTTTCCCTGGCCGTAATCTTTTTACCTCTGCCCTTTTAAACTTTTATGGATCCTCCTCCACTACATGCTTCCCAAAAAAAATTCCCCTTAGAAATACTCTGTGGGTGAAGAAAAACTTCTTAACAACCCTGTATTCACTGGTCTTTTCCCCCCCAACTGTGTCCCCCTTTTTACTGGTCCAATTTAGAAAAATCCCGTCTTTTGTCCCCACCTTGGGCAATTCCTCCCAGTATTTTGGATGTCCCTTTCAGGGCCCCCCATCACTCCTGTCCTCCCGTGTTTGTCAGGTTTTATTTCCCCCTTTAACCCCTCCCGTAGACAAACCTCTTGCTCTGGGACTAGGGCTTGTTGCAAACCTTTGCACTTTATCTAGTTTTTTTTACGTGCTTTTTAGGTGTTGGGTTTTCCAAAAAGGGGCGTGTGTGTAAATGTGTGTGTGTGTGGGGGGGTCTGTGGGTCAGGGTGTGTGTGGGTGTGTGTTGTGTGTGTGTGTGTGGTGGCGTCGTGTGTGCCCTCTGGTGTCGTGTTTGTGTGGTGTTTTGTGTGTGTGTGGGGGTGTGTGTGGTGTGTGGGGGTGTGTGTGTGGTTTTTAACATCTTTGGGTGGCCAAGGGATATTACTGAATGAAAAAATAAATACCTCACTCTCCTCGTGTCTCAGAGTTTGGTGTGGTTCCCTTTCCCCGCCCCAAAGTAGTCCGTTTTCCCTCCCTTTCCTCTGAATCCTTCCGTCCTGCCTTGTTTCCGTTCCGTCCGGGCCCCTTTAAAGTCCGTTTTCCTGCCTTTATAGGGCCCTTCCGTCCTGCCTTAAGATAGTCCCTTTCCGTCCCGCCAGTTACCCTTTTCCTTTCCCGCCTCTGAAAGTCCCTTCCGTCCTGCCTATGATAGTCCTTTCCCCTCCTGCCCCCTATAGTCCTTTTCCCTCCCCCCCTATATAGTCCGTTTCCCTCCTTTCCCCTTTTTGTCCCTTCCCTTTCCCGCCTATATAGCCCGTTTCCCTCCTGCCCTGATAGGCCGTTCCGTCCTGCCATGAAAAGCCCTTTCCCCTCCTCCAAAGATAGCCCCTTTCCCCTCCCGGGCCCCTGATAGTCCCTTTCCGTTTTGCCTAATTTAAGCCCGTTTCCCTCCTGCCTTTGATAGCCCCTTGTCCTGCCTATGATAAATCCCTTCCGTCCTGCCTATGATATTCCCCTTTTCCCTCCTTTTCCCATGATAGTCCGTTCCGTCCCCCTAAGATATTTCCCTTCCGTCCCGCCCATGATAGTCCGTTCCGCCCGCCCCCGATAGTTTCCCTTTTTCCCTCCCCGCCTATTTAAAAGCCCGTTTTCCCTCCTGCCCTCTGATTTTGTTCCCCTTTCCCTCCCGCCTCTGAAAAGTCCCTTCCGTCCTGCCATGGGTAGCCCCCTTCCGTTTCCGCCTATGTAGCCCCTTTCCTTTCCCGCCCAAGGGAAATCCGTTTTCCCTCCTGCCCTTTAGTCCGGGTTCCCTCCTTCCTATGATTGCCCGGGCCCTCCTCCTATGATAGCCCGTTCCGTCCGCCTATTTAAAAGTCCGTTCCGTCCTGCCTCTTTAGTCCGTTCCGTCCCGCCTTGTTTGCCCCTTCCGTCCTGCCCCGATAGTCCTTCCCTCCTGCCTATGATAGCCCTTCCGTCCCCGCCCATTATATTTCCCTTCCCTCCTGCCCCTGATTAGGCCGTTCCGCGGGCCCATATTGCCCGTTCCGTCCTGGCCATGATAGTCCCTTTTCCCTTTCCCGCCTCTGATTTTTCCGTTCCGTCCTGCCCAAAGATAGCCCCCCGGGGGGTTCCCTCTGCCTAAGATAAACCCGTTCCGTCCCGCCAGATTTGGTCCGTTTCCCCCTGCCTCTGAATATTTCCCTTCCCCCTCCTATGATAGCCCCTTTCCGTCCTGGGCCCCTTTATACCCGTTCCGTCCCGCCTTTGATACCCCCTTTTCCCTCCTGCCTATGATTTCCTTCCGCCCGCCTCTGGGTTGTCCCTTCCGTCCTGCCTTTTTATACCCCTTCCCCTCCCGCCTTGAAGGGCCCCTTCCGTCCCCGCCTAGGGAAACCGTTTCCCTCCTGCCTCTGATAGTCCGTTCCGGGCCTGCCTTTGATTGCCCCTTCCCCTCCCCGGGCCCATTAAAGTCCGTTCCCTCCCGCCTCCCGATTGTCCGTTTCCCTCCTGCCTCTGATGGGCCCCTTCCGTCCTGCCTATGATAGCCCTTCCGTCCCGCTATGATGTCCCTTCCGTCCTGCCTATGATAGCCCGTTCCGTCCTTCCCTTGATAGTCCGTTCCGGCCTGCCTCTGATTTGTCCCCTTCCGTCCTGCCTTGATTGGGCCTTCCGTGTGCCCCAGAAAACCCGTTCCGTCCCCGCCTATGATAGTCCGTTCCGTCTCCCATATAGTTTCCCTTCCGTCCCTGCCTTGATATCCGTTCCGTCCTGCCCTCGATGTCCGTTCCGTCCCCGCCTCTGATGTCCGTTTCCCCTCCTGCCAAAAGATAGCCCGTTCCGTCCTGCCCCTGATAGTCCTTTCCCCCCCTGCCTATGAAAGCCCCTTCCGTCCGGGCCCATGATAGTCCGTTCCGCCCGCCTATTAAGCCCTTTTCCCTCCTGCCTTTGTTTGGGCCCCTTTTTCCCTCCTGCCCCTTATAGTCCGTTCCGTCCGGGCCCCTGTTTTCCGTTCCGTCCCCCTCTGATTTGCCCGTTTCCCTCCGCCTCTGATAGTTTCCCTTTTCCCTCCTCCCATGATAGCCCGTTCCGTCCTGCCATGATAGCCCGTTCCGTCCTTCCCATGTTTTTTTCCCTTCCTTTCCCCCTCTGAAGTCCGTTCCCTCCTGCTCTGAAAAGTCCCTTTTCCCTCCCCGCCCCCTGTTTGCCCGTTCCGTCCTGCCTCGAAAATTTCCCTTCCCCTCCTGCCTATGATAACCCCTTCCGTCCTGCCTCTGTATTTCCCTTTTCCCTCCTTTTTTTCCCCCCTGTAGTCCGTTCCCTCCTGCCTCTGATAAATCCGTTCCGTCCTGTCTGATTTTTTCCTCCCGCCTCTGAAGTCCGTTCCGTCCCCGGGCCCCTGATAGTCCCTTTTCCCTCCTGCCCCTTAAAAATTTCCCTTCCGCCCGCCTCTGGGTATCCCTTCCTTTCCCCCTTGATAGTCCGCCCTTTCCCGCCCTGATGGGCCCGGGTTTGCCTGCCTATATGGTCTCCTGTGCTGCTTTATGGTTTTTTCTGTCCTTTTCCTTGATGGGGTTTCCTTTTTCTGCTGTCTCTGATGGTTCGCTCTCCCTGTTCTTTAAGGTTGCTCTGTGCTGTCCCCCTTTAGGGGTTTTGCTTTTGACTGTCTCTGAGGGGTTTGCTCTTTGGGGCCTCTGATGGTTCCGGGTCTTTGCTTCCCCGATGGGTTTGCTTTTTGCTGTCCTTTGGGGGTTTTGCTCTGGGCTGTCTCTGATGGTTCACTCTGTAAATGTCTCCCGATGGTTCGCTCTGTACTGTCTCTGAAAGGGTTTGCTCTGGCTGTCTCTGAGGTTCGCCCCTGTACTGTCCCCTGGGTGGTTAGCTCCCTTTCTGTCTTCTGGTTCGCTCGCCGGGCCCCTTTATGGTTCCCCTCTTAAAAATGTCTTGATGGTTGCTTTGTAAATGTCCCCAGATGGTTTCCCCTTTTTCTGTCTTGATGGTTTTGCTTGTACTGTCCCGATGGTTCGGCCCGTACTGTGCTTGAAGGGTCGTCGGGACTGTGTCTGATGGGTTTGCTCTGTATGTCTGAGATGGTTCGCTCTGTAATTTCCCGTGATGGTTCGCTTTTGTACTGTTTTCTGATTGGTTTACTCTGTACTGTCGTGATTGGTTTGCTCTATACGTCTGTTAGGTTTGCCCCTGTACTGTCTGTGATGCTTTTCCCCTGTTTCTGTCTCTGATGGTTTTACTCTGTACTGTCTCTATGGTTTTTCTCTGTGCTGCCAACCCCCCCCCCCCCCCCCCCCCCCCCCCCCCCCCCCCACCCCCCCCCCCCCCCACCCCCCCCCTTTCTCTTTTGGTTTCGCTCTGTATGTCTCTGATGGTTTACTCTTTTACTGGGCTCTGATGGGTTTGCTTCCCGTGCTGTCCCCCTGATGGTTCGCTTTTTCCGGGGGCCCGTCTCTCTTTTTGGGTTTGCTCTGTACTTCTCTGATGGTTTATCTGTTTTGTTTTGATGGGTTTGCCTGTCTGTCTCTGATGGTTGTTTTGTACTGTCCCCGATGGTTTGCTCTGGACTTCTCTGGTGGTTCGCTCTGTACTTCTCTGTGGTTCGTCGTAATGTCTCTGAAGGTTCGCCCCTGTACTGTCTCTGATGGTTCCTCTGTTGCCCTGTGGTTCGCTCTGTACTGGGCTCTGATGGTCCTCTGTACTGTCTTTTGAGGGGTTTGTCTGTACTGTTCTGGGTGGTTTGCTTTTGTACTGTCTCTGTGGTTTGTCTGTACCTTTTTCCCCGGGTGGTCGCTCTGTACTGTCTTGATGGTTCCTCTGTAAATGCTCTGAATTTGGGTTTGGGTCTGTACTGTCTCTGATGGGTTTGCTTTTGTACTGTCCCTGGGTGGTTTCCCCTGTATGTCCCCGTTGGGTTTGCTCTGTACGTCTCTGATGGTTCGCTCTGTACTGTCTCTGATGGTTCGCTCTGTACTGTCTCTGATGGTTCGCTCTGTACTGTCTCTGATGGTTTCGCTCTGTTTCTGTTTTGTGGATTGGGTTCGCTCTGTACTGTCTCTGATGGTTCGCTCTGTACTGTCTGTGATGGTTCGCTCTGTACTGTCTCTGATGGTTCGCTCTGTGCTGTCTGTGATGGTTCGCTCTGTGCTGTCTCTGATGGTTCGCTCTGTGCTGTCTCTGATGGTTCGCTCTGTACTGTCTCTGATGGTTCGCTCTGTACTGTCTCTGATGGTTCGCTCTGTACTGTCTCTGATGGTTCGCTCTGTACTGTCTGTGATTGATCGCTCTGTACTGTCTCTGATGGTTCGCTCTGTACTGTCTGTGATGGTTCGTCTGTACTGTCTGTATTGATCGCTCTGTACTGTCTCTGATGGTTCGCTCTGTGCTGTCTGTGATGGTTCGCTCTGTGCTGTCTCTGATGGTTCGCTCTGTACTGTCTGTGATGGTTCGCTCTGTACTGTCTCTGATGGATCGCTCTGTACTGTCTCTGATGGATCGCTTTGTACTGTCTCTGATGGTTCGCTCTGTACTGTCTCTGATGGTTCGTTCTGTACTGTCTCTGATGGTTCGCTCTGTACTGTCTCTGATGGTTCGCTCTGTACTGTCTCTGATGGTTCGCTCTGTACTGTCTCTGATGGTTCGCTCTGTACTGTCTCTGATGGTTTGCTCTGTACTGTCTCTGATGGTTCGCTCTGTACTGTCTCTGATGGTTCGCTCTGTACTGTCTCTGACGGTTCGCTCTGTACTGTCTCTGATGGTTCGCTCTGTACTGTCTCTGATGGTTCGCTCTGTACTGTCTCTGATGGTTCGCTCTGTACTGTGTCTGATGGTTCGCTCTGTACTGTGTCTGATGGTTCGCTCTGTACTGTGTCTGATGGTTCGCTTTGTACTGTCTGTGATGGTTCGCTCTGTACTGTCTGTGATGGTTCGCTCTGTACTGTCTCTGATGGTTCGCTCTGTACTGTCTCTGATGGTTCGCTCTGTACTGTCTCTGATAGGGTTTGCTCTGTACTGTCTCTGATGGTTCGCTCTGTACTGTCTCTGATGGTTCGCTCTGTACTGTCTCTGATAGTTCGCTCTGTACTGTCTCTGATGGTTCGCTCTGTACTGTCTCTGATGGTTCGCTCTGTACTGTCTCTCATAGTTCGCTCTGTACTGTCTCTGATGGTTCGCTCTGTACTGGGCTCTGATGGTTCGCTCTGTACTGTCTCTGATGGTTCGCTCTGTACTGTCTCTGATGGTTCGCTCTGTACTGTCTGTGATGCTTCGCTCTGTGCTGTCTCTGATGGTTCGCTCTGTACTGTCTCTGATGGTTCGCTCTGTGCTGTCTCTCATGGTTCGCTCTGTACTGTCTCTGATGGTTCACTCTGTACTGTCTCTGATGGTTCGCTCTGTCGTCTTGAGTTCGTCTGTACTGTTGATGGTTCGCTCTGTACTGTCTCTGGTGGTTCGCTCTGTACTGTCTCTGATGGTTCACTCTGTAATGTCTCTGATAGTTCGCTCTGTACTGTCCCTGATGGTTCGCTCTGTACTGTCTCTGATGGTTCGCTCTGTACTGTCTCTGATGGTTCGCTCTGTACTGTCTCTGATGGTTCGCTCTGTACTGTCCCTGATGGTTCGCTCTGTTACTGTCTCTGATGGTTCGCTCTGTACTGTCTCTGATGGTTCGCTCTGAACTGTCTCTGATGGATCGCTCTGCACTGTCTCTGATGGATCGCTCTGTACTGTCTCTGATGGATCGCTCTGTACTGTCTCTGATGGATCGCTCTATACTGTCTATGATGGGTTTGCTCTGTATTGTCTGATGGTTCGCTCTGTACTGGTCTCGATGGTTTCGCTCTGTACTGTCTGTGGATGGTTCGCTCTGTACTGTCTTGATGGTTCGCTCTGTACTGTCTCTGATGGTTCGCTCTGTACTGTTCTGATGGTTCGCTCTGTACTGGGCCCCTGATGGTTCGCTCTTGTACTGTCTTGATGGATTCGCTCTGTACTGTCCCCTGATGGTTCGCTCTGTACTGTCTCTGATGGTTCGCTCTGTACGTGTCTCTGATGGTTCGCTCTGTACTGTCTCTGATGGTTGCTTCTGTACTGTCTCTGATGGTTCGCTCTGTACTGTCTCTGATGGTTCGCTCTGTACTGTCTCTGATGTTCGCTCTGTACTGTCTCTGATGGTTTTGCTCTGTACTGTCTGTGAGGTTCGCTCTGTACTGTCTGTGATGGTTCGCTCTGTACTGTCTCTGATGGTTCGCCTGTACTGTCTCTGATGGTTTCGCTCTGTACTGTCTCTGATGGTTCGCTCTGTGCTGTCTGTGATGGTTCGCTCTGTGCTCTCTCTGATGGTTCGCTCTGTGCTGTCTCTGATGGTTCGCTCTGTACTGTCTCTGATGGTTCACTCTGTACTGTCTCTGATGGTTCGCTCTGTACTGTCCCTGATGGTTCGCTCTGTACTGTCTCTGATGGTTCGCTCTCTACTGTCTCTGATGGTTCGCTCTGTACTGTCTCTGATGGATCGCTCTGCACTGTCTCTGATGGTTCGCTCTGTACTGTCTCTGATGGTTCGCTCTGTACTGTCTCTGATGGATCGCTCTGTACTGTGTCTGATGGTTCGCTCTGTACTGTCTCTGATGGTTCGCTCTGTACGGTCTCTGATGGTTCGCTCTGTACTGTCTCTGATGGTTCGTTCTGTACTGTCTCTGATGGTTCGCTCTGTACTGTCTCTGATGGTTCTCTCTGTACTGTCTCTGATGGTTCGCTCTGTACTGTCTCTGATGGTTTGCTCTGTACTGTCTGTGATGGTTCGCTCTGTACTGTCTCTGATGGTTCGCTCTGTACTGTCTGTGATGGTTCGCTCTGTACTGTCTCTGATGTTCGCTCTGTCTGTCTGTGATGGTTCGCTCTGTGCTGTCTCTGATGGTTTTGCTCTGGTGCTGTCTCTGATGGTTCGCTCTGTACTGTTTTCTTGATGTTTGCTCTGTACTGTCTTGATGGTTCGCTCTGTACTGTCTCTGATGGTTCGCTCTGTACTGTCTCTGATGGTTCGCTCTGTGCTGTCTGTGATGGTTCGCTCTGTGCTGTCTCTGATGGTTCGCTCTGTGCTGTCTCTGATGGTTCGCTCTGTACTGTCTCTGATGGTTCACTCTGTAATGTCTCTGATGGTTCGCTCTGTACTGTCTCTGATGGTTCGCTCTGTACTGTCTCTGATGGTTCGCTCTGTACTGTCTCTGATGGTTCGCTCTGTACTGTCTCTGATGGTTCGCTCTGTTACTGTCCTGATGGGTTTGCTCTGTATGTCTGATGGTTCGCTCTGTACTGTCTCTGATGTGGTTCGCTCTGTACTGTCTCTGATGGTTCGCTCTGTACTGTCTCTGGATGGTCGCTCTGCACTGTCCTGATGGTTCGCTCTGTACTGTCTCTGATGGATCGCTCTGTACTGGTCTCTGATGGATTCGCTCTGTACTGTCTCTGATGGTTCGCTCTTTAAATGTCTCTGATGGTTCGCTCTGTACTGTCTCTGATGGTTCGCTCTGTACTGTCTCTGATGGTTCGCTCTGTACTGTCTCTGATGGTTCGCTCTGTACTGTCTCTGATGGTTCGCTCTGTACTGTGTCTGATGGTTCGCTCTGTACTGTCCTCTGATGGGTTTGTCTGTACTGTCTCTGATGGATCGCTCTGTACTGTCTCTGATGGTTCGCTCTGTACTGTCTCTGATGGTTCGCTCTGTTCTGTCTCTGATGGTTTGCTCTGTACTGTCTGTGATGGTTCGCTCTGTACTGTCTGTGATGGTTCGCTCTGTACTGTCTCTGATGGTTCGCTCTGTGCTGTCTGTGATGGTTCGCTCTGTGCTGTCTGTGATGGTTCGCTCTGTGCTGTCTCTGATGGTTCGCTCTGTACTGTCTCTGATGGTTTGCTCTGTACTGTCTGTGATGGTTCGCTCTGTACTGTCTCTGATGGTTCGCTCTGTACTGTCTCTGATGGTTCGCTCTGTGCTGTCTCTGATGGTTCGCTCTGTGCTGTCTGTGATGGTTCGCTCTGTACTGTCTCTGATGGTTCGCTCTGTACTGTCTCTGATGGTTCGCTCTGTACTGTCTCTGATGGTTCGCTCTGTAGTGTCTCTGATGGTTCGCTCTGTACTGTCTCTGATGGTTCGCTCTGTACTGTCTCTGATGGTTCGCTCTGTACTGTCTCTGATGGTTCGCTCTGTACTGTCTGTGATGGTTCGCTCTGTACTGTCTCTGATGGTTCTCTCTGTACTGTCTCTGATGGTTCGCTCTGTACTGTCTCTGAGGGTTTGCTCTGTACTGTCTGTGATGGTTCGCTCTGTACTGTGATGGTTCGCTCTGTACTGTCTGTGATGGTTCGCTCTGTACTGTCTCTGATGGTTCGCTCTGTGCTGTCTGTGATGGTTCGCTCTGTGCTGTCTGTGATGGTTCGCTCCTGTCTGTTTTGGGTGGGTTTGCTCTGTACGTCTCTGATGGTTCGCTCTGTACTGTCTCTGATGGTTCGCTCTGTACTGTCTCTGATGGTTCGCTCTGCGTACCCGTCGTCTGATGGTTCGCTCGTGCTGTCTGTGATGGTTCGCTCTGTGCTGTCTGTGATGGTTCGCTCTGTGCTGTCTCTGATGGTTCGCTCTGTACTGTCTCTGATGGTTCGCTCTGTACGCTCTGATGTTCGCTCGTACGTCTCTGATGGTTCGCTCTGTACTGTCTTGATGGTTCGCTCTGTATGTCTCTGATGGTTCGCTATGTACTGTCTCTGTGGTTCGCTCTGTACTGTCTCTGATGGTTTGCTCTGTACTGTCTTGATGGTTCGCTCTGTACTGTCTCTGATGTTCGCTCTGTACTGTCACTGATGGTTCGCTCTGTACTGTCTTGATGTTCCTCTGTACTGTCTTGATGGTTCGCTCTGTACTGTCTCTGATGGTTCGCTCTGTACTGTCTGTGATGATCACTTGTACTGTCTCTGATGGTTCGCTCTGTCTGTCTCTGATGGTTCGCTCTGTACTGTCTCTGATGGTTCGCTCTGTCTGTCTCTGATGGTTCGCTCTGTACTGTCTCTGATGGTTCGCTCTGTACTGTCTCTGATGGTTCGCTCTGTACTGTCTGATGGTTCGCTCTGTACTGTCTCTGATGGTTCGCTCTGTACTGTCTCTGATGGTTCGCTCTGTACTGTCTCTGATGGTTCGCTCTGTACTGTCTCTGATCGTTCCTCTGTATGTCTCTGATCGGGTTCGCTCTGTACGTCTCTGATGGTTCGCTCTGTACTGCCTGATGGTTCGCTCTGTACTGTTGTGTGGTTCGCTCTGTACTGTCTCTGATGTTCGCTCTGTACTGTCTCTGATGGTTCGCTCTGTACTGTCTGTGATGGTTCGCTCTGTACTGTCTGTGATGGTTCGCTCTGTACTGTCTCTGATGGTTCGCTCTGTACTGTCTCTGATGGTTCGCTCTGTACTGTCTCTGATGGTTCGCTCTGTACTGTCTCTGATGGTTCGCTCTGTACTGTCTCTGATGGTCGCCTGTACTGTCTCTGATGGTTCGCTCTGTACTGTCTCTGATGTTCGCTCTGTCTGTTGTGATGGTTCGCTCTGTACTGTCTGTGATGGTCGCTCTGTACTGTCTTGTGTTCGCTCTGTCTGTCTTGATGGTTCGCTCTGCTGTCTCGATGTTCGCTCTGTACTGTCTTGATGTCGCTCTGTACTGTCTCTGATGGTTCGCTCTGTACTGTCTCTGATGGTTTCGCTCTAGTTGTGATGGTCGCTCTGTACTGTCTTGATGGTTCGCTCTGTACTTCTCTGAGGTTCGCTCTGCTGTCTGTGATGGTTCGCTCTGTGCTGTCTCTGATGGTTCGCTCTTGGTGCTGTCTGCTGATGGTTCGCTCTGTACTGTCTGTGATTGATCGCTCTGTACTGTCTCTGATGGTTCGCTCTGTACTGTCTCTGATGGTTCGCTCTGTACTGTCTTGATGGTTCGCTTTTTGTATGTCTCTCTGAGGTTCGCTCTGTACTGTCTCTGATGGTTCGCTCTGTACTTCTCTGATGGTTCGGTTTTTGCTTGTCGCTGTCTCTGATGGTTCGCTTGTATGTCTCTGATGGTTCGCTCTGTACTGTCTCGATGGTTCGCTCTGTACTGTCTCTGAGGTTCGCTCTGTACTGTCTGATGGTTCGCTCTGTACTGTCTGTGATGGTTCGCTCTGTACTGTCTCTGATGGTTCGCTCTGTACTGTCTCTGATGGTTCGTTCTGTACTGTCTGTGATTGATCGCTCTGTACTGTCTCTGATGGTTCGCTCTGTACTGTCTCTGATGGTTCGCTCTGTATGTCTGTGAAGGTTCGCTCTGTACTGTCTGTGATGGTCGCTCTGTACTGTCTCTGATGGTTCGCTCTGTACTGTCTCTGATGGTTCGCCTGTACTGTCTCTGATGGTTCGCTCTGTACTGTCTCTGATGGTTCGCTCTGTACTGTCTCTGATGGTTCGCTCTGTACTGTCTCTGATGGTTCGCTCTGTACTGTCTCTGATGGTTCGACGTCGTACGCTCTGGCTGTCTCTGGTTCGCTCTGTCTTCTGAGGTTCGCTCTGTATGTCTCTGATGGTTCGCTCTGTACTGTCTTGATGGTTCGCTCTGTGCTGTCCTGATGGTTCGCTCTTAGTCTGTTTGATCGCTCTGTACTGTCTCGATGGTTCGCTCTGTACTGTCTCTGATGGTTCGCTCTGTACTGTCTGTGATGGTTCGCTCTGTACTGTCTGTGATGGTTCGCTCTGTACTGTCTCTGATGGTTCGCTCTGTACTTTCTGTGATTGATCGCTCTGTATGTCTTGATGGTTCGCTCTGTACTGTCTGATGGTTCGCTCTGTACTGTCTGTGATGGTTCGCTCTGTACTGTCTCTGATGGTTCGCTCTGTACTGTCTCTGATGGTTCTCTCTGTACTGTCTGTGATTGATCGCTCTGTACTGTCTCTGATGGTTCGCTCTGTACCGTCTCTGATGGTTCTCTCTGTACTTCTCTGATGTTCGCTCTGTGCTGTCTCTGATGGTCGCTCGTATGTCTTGATGGTCGCTCTGTACTGTCTTGATGGTTCGCCTGTGCTGTCTCTGATGGTTCGCTCTGTACTGTCTCTGATGTTCGCCTGTACTGTCTGTGATTGATTGCTCTGTACTGCTCTGATGGTCGCTCTGTACTGTCTCTGATGTTCGCTCTGTACTGTCTCTGATGGTTCGCTCTGTACTGTCTCTGATGGTTCGCTCTGTACTGTCTCTGATGGTTCGCTCTGTACTGTCTGTGATTGATCGCTCTGTACTGTCTCTGATGGTTCGCTCTGTGCTGTCTCTGATGGTTCGCTCTGTACTGTCTCTGATGGTTCGCTCTGTACTGTCTGTGATTGATCGCTCTGTACTGTCTCTGATGGTTCGCTCTGTACTGTCTCTGATGGTTCGCTCTGTACTGTCTCTGATGGTTCGCTCTGTACTGTCTCTGATGGTTCGCTCTGTACTGTCTGTGATGGTTCGCTCTGTACTGTCTCTGATGGTTCGCTCTGTACTGTCTCTGATGGTTCGCTCTGTACTGTCTCTGATGGTTCGCTCTGTGCTGTCTCTGATGGTTCGCTCTGTACTGTCTGTGATGGTTCGCTCTGTACTGTCTGTGATGGTTCGCTCTGTACTGTCTCTGATGGTTCGCTCTGTCTGTCTCTGATGGTTCCGTTCTGTACTGTCTTGATGGTTCGCTCTGTACTGTCTCTGATGGTTCGCTCTGTACTGTCTCTGATGGTTCGCTCTGTACTGTCTCTGATGGTTCGCTCTGTACTGTCTGTGATGGTTCGCTCTGTACTGTCTCTGATGGTTCGCTCTGTACTGTCTCTGATGGTTCGCTCTGTACTGTCTCTGATGGTTCGCTCTGTACTGTCTGTGATGGTTCGCTCTGTACTGTCTGTGATGGTTCGCTCTGTACTGTCTCTGATGGTTCGCTCTGTACTGTCTCTGATGGTTCGCTCTGTACTGTCTGTGATTGTTCGCTCTGTACTGTCTGTGATTGATCGCTCTGTACTGTATCTGATGGTTCGGTCTGTACTGTCTCTGATGGTTCGCTCTGTACTGTCTCTGATGGTTCGCTCTGTACTGTCTCTGATGGTTCGCTCTGTACTGTCTCTGATGGTTCGCTCTGTACTGTCTCTGATTGGTTCGCTCTGTGCTGTCTTTGATGGTTTCGCTCTGTACTGTCTGTGATTGTTCGCTCTGTACTGTCTGTGATGGTTCGCTCTGTACTGTCTGTGATGGTTCGCTCTGTACTGTCTGTGATTGTTCGCTCCGTAATGTCTGTGATGGTTCGCTCTGTACTGATGATTGTTCGCTCTGACTGACTGTGATTTCGCTCTGTACTGTCTCTGATGGTTCGCTCTGTACTGTCTCTGATGGTTCGCTCTGTACTGTCTCTGATGGTTCTCTCTGTACTGTCTTGATGTGTTCGCTCTGTACTGTCTTGATGGTTCGCTCTGTACTGTCTCTGATGGTTCGCTCTGTACTGTCTCTGATGGTTCGCTCTGTACTGTTCTGATGGTTCGCTCTGTACTGTCTGTGATGGTTCGCTCTGTACTGTCTGTGATGGTTCGCTCTGTACTGTCTGTGATGGTTCGCTCTGTACTGTCTCTGATGGTTCGCTCTGTACTGTCTGTGATTGTTCGCTCTGTACTGTCTGTGATGGTTCGCTCTGTACTGTCTGTGATGGTTCGCTCTGTACTGTCTCTGATGGTTCGCTCTGTACTGTCTTGATGGTTCGCTCTGTACTGTCTTGATGGTTCGCTCTGTACTGTCTGTGATGGTTCGCACTGTACTGTCTCTGATGGTTCGCTCTGTTCTGTCTCTGATGGTTCGCTCTGTACTGTCTGTGATGGTTCGCTCTTACTGATGTCTGTGATGGATCGCTCTGTACTGTCTCTGATGGTTCGCTCTGTACTGTCTCTGATGGTTCGCTCTGTACTGTCTGTGATGGTTCGCTCTGTACTGTCTGTGATGGTTCGCTCTGTACTGTCTGTGATGGTTCGCTCTGTACTGTCTGTGATGGTTCGCTCTGTACTGTCTCTGATGTGTTCGCTCTGTACTGTCTGTGATGGTTCGCTCTGTACTGTCTCTGATGGTTCGCTCTGTACTGTCTGTGATGGTTCGCTCTGTACTGTCTGTGATGGTTCGCTCTGTACTGTCTCTGATGGTTTCGCTCTGTACTGTCTCGTGATGGTTCGCTCTGTACTGTCTCTGATGGTTCGCTCTGTACTGTCTCTGATGGTTCGCTCTGTACTGTCTGTGATGGTTCGCTCTGTGCTGTCTCTGATGGTTCGCTCTGTACTGTCTGTGATGGTTCGCTCTGTACTGTCTCTGATGGTTCGCTCTGTACTGTCTCTGATGGTTCGCTCTGTACTGTCTCTGATGGTTCGCTCTGTACTGTCTGTGATGGTTCGCTCTGTACTGTCTCTGATGGTTCGCTCTGTACTGTCTTGATGGTTCGCTCTGTACTGTCTCTGATGGTTCGCTCTGTACTGGCTGTGATGGTTCGCTCTGTACTGTCTTGATGGTTCGCTCTGTACTGTTCTGATGGTTCGCTCTGTACTGTCTCTGATGGTTCGCTCTGTACTGTCTGATGGTTCGCTCTGTACTGTCTGTGATGGTTCGCTCTGTACTGTCCCTGATGGTTCGCTCTGTACTGTCTGATGGTTCGCTCTGTACTGTCTGTGATGGTTCGCTCTGTACTGTCTGTGATGGTTCGCTCTGTACTGTCTGTGATGGTTTCGCTCTGTACTGTCTGTGATGGTTCGCTCTGTACTGTCTCTGATGGTTCGCTCTGTACTGACTCTGACGGTTCGCTCTGTACTGTCTGATGGTTCGCTCTGTACTGTCTCTGATGGTTCGCTCTGTACTGTTCCTGATGGTTCGCTCTTGTACTGTCTTGATGGTTCGCTCTGTACTGTCTGTGATGGTTCGCTCTGTACTGTCTTGATGGTTCGCTATGTACTGTCCTCTGATGGTTCGCTCTGTACTGTCTCTGATGGTTCGCTCTGTACTGTCTCTGATGGTTCGCTCTGTACTGTCTCTGATGGTTCGCTCTGTACTGTCTCTGATGGTTCGCTCTGTACTGTCTTGATGGTTCGCTCTGTACTGTCTGATGGTTCGCTCTGTACTGTCTGTGATGGTTCGCTCTGTACTGTCTGTGATGGTTCGCTCTGTACTGTCTCTGATGGTTCGCTCTGTACTGTCTCTGATGGTTCGCTCTGTACGTCTCTGATGGTCGCTCTGTACTGTCTTGATGGTTCGCTCTGTACTGTCTCTGATGGTTCGCTCTGTACTGTCTTGATGGTTCGCTCTGTACTGTCTTGATGGTTCGCTCTGTACTGTTCTGATGGTTCGCTCTGTACTGTCTCTGGATGGTTCGCTCTGTACTGTCTCTGATGGTTCGCTCTGTACTGTCTCTGATGGTTCGCTCTGTACTGTCCTGATGGTTCGCTCTGTACTGTCTTGATGGTTCGCTCTGTACTGTCTGATGATGGTTCGCTCTGTACTGTCTGTGATGGTTCGCTCTGTACTGTGTGATGGTTCGCTCTGTACTGTCCTCTGATGGTTCGCTCTGTACTGTTGTTGATGGTTCGCTCTGTACTGTCTCTGATGGTTATCGCTCTGTACTGTCTCTGATGGTTCGCTCTGTACTGTCTTGATGGTTCGCTCTGTACTGTCTCTGATTGGTTCGCTCTGTACTGTCTCTGATGGTTCGCTCTGTACTGTCTCTGATGGTTCGCTCTGTACTGTCTCTGATGGTTCGCTCTGTACTGTCTCTGATGGTTCGCTCTGTACTGTCTCTGATGGTTCGCTCTGTACTGTCTCTGATGGTTCGCTCTGTACTGTCTCTGATGGTTCGCTCTGTACTGTCTCTGATGGTTCGCTCTGTACTGTCTCTGATGGTTCGCTCTGTACTGTCTCTGATGGTTCGCTCTGTACTGTCTTGATGGTTCGCTCTGTACTGTCTGTGATGGTTCGCTCTGTACTGTCTCTGATGGTTCGCTCTGTACTGTCTGTGATGGTTCGCTCTGTACTGTCTCTGATGGTTCGCTCTGTACTGTCTGATGGTTCGCTCTGTACTGTCTCTGATGGTTCGCTCTGTACTGTCTCTGATGGTTCGCTCTGTACTGTCTCTGATGGTTCGCTCTGTACTGTCTCTGATGGTTCGCTCTGTACTGTCTCTGATGGTTCGCTCTGTACTGTCCCTGATGGTTCGCTCTGTACTGTCTGATGGTTCGCTCTGTACTGTCTGTGATGGTTCGCTCTGTCTGTCTCTGATGGTGTCTTACTGTCTCTGATGGTTCGCTCTGTACTGTCTCTGATGGTTCGCTCTGTACTGTCTCTGATGGTTCGCTCTGTACTGTCCTGATGGTTCGCTCTGTACTGTCTCTGATGGTTCGCTCTGTACTGTCTCTGATGGTTCGCTCTACTGTACTGATGGATCGCTCACCTGTACTGTCTCTGATGGTTCGCTCTGTACTGTCTCTGATGGTTCGCTCTGTACTGTCTCTGATGGTTCGCTCTGTTACTGTTCTGAGGTTCGCTCTGTATGTCTTGATGTTTCGCTCTGTACTGTCTTGATGGTTCGCTCTGTACTGTCTGTGATGGTTCGCTCTGTACTGTCTCTGATGGTTCGCTCTGTACTGTCTCTGATGGTTCGCTCTGTACTGTCTCTGATGGTTCGCTCTGTACTGTCTCTGATGGTTCGCTCTGTACTGTCTCTGATGGTTCGCTCTGTACTGTCTCTGATGGTTCGCTCTGTACTGTCTGTGATGGTTCGCTCTGTACTGTCTCTGATGGTTCGCTCTGTACTGTCTCTGATGGTTCGCTCTGTACTGTCTCTGATGGTTCGCTCTGTACTGTCTGTGATGGTTCGCTCTGTACTGTCTCTGATGGTTCGCTCTGTACTGTCTCTGATGGTTCGCTCTGTACTGTCTCTGATGGTTCGCTCTGTTCTGTCTCTGATGGTTCGCTCTGTACTGTCTCTGATGGTTCGCTCTGTACTGTCTCTGATGGTTCGCTCTGTCTGTCTCTGATGGTTCGCTCTGTACTGTCTCTGAGGTTCGCTCTGTACTGTCTTGATGGTTCGCTCTGTACTGTTCTGTGGTTCGCTCTGTACTGTCTGATGGTTCGCTCTGTACTGTCTCTGATGGTTCGCTCGTACTGTCTCTGATGGTTCGTCTGTACTGTCTCTGATGGTTCGCTCTGTACTGTCTTGATGGTTCCTCGTTCTGTCTCTGATGGTTCGCCTGTACTGTCTGTGATGGTTCGCTCTGTGTACTGTTCTGATGGTTCGCTCTGTACTGTCTCTGATGGTTCGCTCTGTTCTGTCTCTGATGGTTCGCTCTGTACTGTCTTGATGGTTGTTTTCTGTCTGCATGGTCGCTCTGTTACTGTCTCTGATGGTTCGCTCTGTACTGTCTCTGATGGTTCGCTCTGTACTGTCTGTGATGGTTCGCTACTGTACTGTCTCTGATGGTTCGCTCTGTTCTGTCTTGATGGTTCGCTCTGTACTGTCTCTGATGGTTCGCTCTGTACTGTCTCTGATGGTTCGCTCTGTAGTGTCTCTGATGGTTCGCTCTGTACTGTCTCTGATGGTTCGCTCTGTACTGTCTCTGATGGTTCGCTCTGTATGTCTCTTGATGGTTCGCTCTGTACTGTCTCTGATGGTTCGCTCTGTACTGTCTCTGATGGTTCGCTCTGTACTGTTCTGATGGTTCGCTCTGTACTGTCCTGATGGTTCGCTCTGTACTGTCTGTGGTTCGCTCTGTACTGTCTCTGATGGTTCGCTCTGTACTGTCTCTGATGGTTCGCTCTGTACTGTCTCTGATGGTTCGCTCTGTACTGTCTCTGATGGTTCGCTCTGTACTGTCTCTGATGGTTCGCTCTGTACTGTCTCTGATGGTTCGCTCTGTACTGTCTCTGATGGTTCGCTCTGTACTGTCTCTGATGGTTCGCTCTTAGATGTCTCTGATGGTTCGCTCTGTACTGTCTTGATGGTTCGCTCTGTACTGTCTCTGATGGTTCGCTCTGTACTGTCTCTGATGGTCGCTCTGTATGTCTCTGATGGTTCGCTCTGTACTGTCTCTGATGGTTCGCTCTGTACTGTCTTGATGGTCGCTCTGTACTGTCTCTGATGGTTCGCTCTGTACTGTCTCTGATGGTTCGCTCTGTACTGTCTCTGATGGTTCGCTCTGTAGTCTGTCTTCTGATGGTGTTCGCTCTGTACTGTCTTGATGGTTCGCTCTGTACTGTCTCTGATGGTTCGCTCTGTACTGTCTCTGATGGTTCGCTCTGTACTGTCTCTGGATGGTTCGTCTTTATAGTCTGTTTGGTTCCCTGATGATCTTATGGTTCCTCTGCTGATATCTGATGGTCTTGTATGTCTCTTATGGTTCAGCTCTGTTACTGTCTCTGATTGTTCGCTCTGTAACGTCTGTGATGTCTCGCCTGTACCTCATTCACTGGTTCAGCCTCTGTACTGTCCTCTGATGCTTCCTTGTCACATGACTGAGTCGCTCTGACTGCTCTCTGAATGCGCCTGACTGTCCTGATGGTTCGCTCCTGTAATCTGTCGTGATGGGTTTCGCTTTGTACGTGTCCCGGATGGTTCGCTCTTACTGCTCTGTATGGTTCGCTCGGTAGTCTCTGATGTTGTCTGTACTGTCTCTGATGGTTCGCTGTACTGTCTCTGATGGTTCGCTCTGTATGCTGTGATGGTTCAAGTGTTTACTTCTAATGTGACTCTGTATTCTCTGATGGTCGGGATCTGTACTGTCTTGATGGTTCGCTCTGTACTGTCTCTGATGGTTCGCTCTGTTGACTGTCTCGATGGTTCCTCTGTCTGTTTGATGGATCGCTCTGTAACTTCTCTGATGGTTCGCTCTGTACTGTCTTGATGGTTCGCTCTGTACTGGTCTTGATGAGTCGCTCTGTACGTCTACTGATGGTTCGCTCATGTACTGTCTCTGATGTTCGCTCTGTACTGTCTCGATGGTTTGCTCTGGTACTGTACTCTGTGATGGTTCGTCTGTTACTGTCTCTGATGGTTCGCTCTGTACTGTTCTGATGGTTCGCTCTGTACTGTCTTGATGGTTCGCTCTGTACTGTCTCTGATGGTTCGCTCTGTACTGTCTCTGATGGTTCGCTCTGTACTGTCTCTGATGGTTCGCTCTGTACTGTCTTGATGGTCGCTCTGTGTCTGTCTCTGATGGTTCGCTTCTGTACTGTCTCTGATGGTTCGCTCTGTCTGTCCTCTGAGGTTCGCTCTGTAGTGCTGTCTTTATGGTATCGCTCTGTACTGTCTCTGATGGTTCGCTCTGTACTGTCTCTGATGGTTCGCTCTGTACTGTCTCTGATGGTTCGCTCTGTATCTGTCTCTGATGGTTCGCTCTGTATGTCTCTGATGGTCTTTGTCTCTGATGGTTTCGCTTCTGTTTCCTTGATGCTTGATCTGTTGTCTCTGTTGTTCGCTCTGTACTGTCTTGATGGTTCGCTCCCGTACTGTCCTTGATGGTCGCTCTTACTTCTCGATGGTTCCTGTACTGTCTCTGATGGTCGCCTGTACTGTCCTGAAAGGTTCGCTCTTACTGCTCTTAGGTTCGCTACTGTACTGTCTCTGATGGTTCGCCCCGTATGTCTCTGATGGTTCGCTCTGTACTCTCTGAGTTCGCTCTGTAACTGTCTCTGATGGTTCGCTCTGTACTCCCCTGATGGTTCGCTCTGTACTGTCCTGATGGTTCGATTTACTGTCTTTTAGATTGGGCGCTCCTACTGTTTAAAGGGTTTCGTCGTAATGTTTGTGGTTTCCCTTTTATAAAATTACTGAGGGTGAGCTTCGTCTTGTACTTACTCGATGTTCACTCAAAAAGTCCTTTTAGGGTTTCCCATCAACACTGCTCTATGCCGCTCAGACCTTCCCCCATGGCCGCTACCTTACCCTGATGGTTCCTGTCTTATATGTCTTTGGTCCTTGCTGTTTGTGGTCGCTCTCCTAGTTTTTGGGTTCGTCTTTTGACTGTTCCTGCGTGTGGTTCCTCGTCTGTCTCTGATGGTCGATCTCTTTCTGATGTTTTTGGTTTCCTCTTGGTATTCCATGTTGTTCAACTTGTTCTTTATGTGATTATATTGTCTTACTTTGTGGTCGTTACTGGTTTTTTTGAGGTCCTATGTTTAGGCTCTATAAATTCGATTCCTCACCCTGGGGCCTTAATGTGCTAAATTCTTTTTTTAATTTTATGGGGGTTTAGGTGTCCCCGATGCCTTTGTTGATGGGTTTTTATTTAAATTTTTCCCCGGGGGTTTTGGGCCCTTTACTGCTTTTGGGGTTTTTGGGATTTTGGGTTTTCTCCCTTTGGTTTTTTCCCCTTTTTTTGGGGTTTTTGGGGGTTTTTTTTATTTTTGGGTTTTGACTGTTTTCCCCCCCCTTTTTTTTGGTGAAAAGTTTTTTGTTTTCCCCCCTTTTTTTTTTTTGGTTTA
>NC_069401.1:71258535-71263233 GCF_026875155.1 Cherax quadricarinatus | reverse complement strand
CTGAAAGGAATTTGACAAGGTGGAAAGGGACAGAATATTTCAGAAAAGTGACACAGCAAAAAGGGGGTCACAGGGGGAAGTTGAATACTCAGATGAGTCACGGGATGTTGGGAAGTATTTCTTCAGCCAAGAGTTGTCGGGAAAGTGGAATAATCGAGAGGATTTGAAGGGGCGGATCCATACAGAGCTTTAAGAACGGATGAAAAAACTCAGGGAGCAGGGAGAGAGTGGAACTGGGGAAACCACTAAATAGACGGGCCGGAGCATGACTGCCCCCCTGCAACCTAATTAGGTAAATTAGGTGAGTACACACACCACACACAACAACACTACACACCACCCCCCCAACCCCACACACACAAGCCAAAACACACACACACACACACCACCACACACACAACCACACACACAAACACACACACACAAACACACCACAAACACACACACAAAACCACACACAAAACACACACAAACACACACACACAAACACACACACACACATACACACAAACACACAAACACACAACACAAACACAACACACAAACACAAAAAAACACACACACACAACACACAACACACAAAACCAAAACACAAACACAAGCACACACACAAAAACAGACACAAACAGACAACACCCCCAAACAAAAAAACACACATACACACACAAAACAAAACAACACCACACACACACACACCACAAAAAAACACACACAAAAACACACACACACACGGGGGTGCAAGTGGGTGCACGGGGCTCCGAAAACCCTTTCGTTTTTTTGAGGCTTGAAAACAACCGCTTGCAGTAATCAGTGGAGTGACAAATCAGTGAAAAAACCTGCGAGTGAAACTATAGTTATTAGTTAAAAAAATTTGAGGGGGGAAAACCAAATTCGTATTTTTTTTTAAATGCCAAAACCCTTGTGGGTCTACTAGGCACTGTTGCCACCAGATACAAACTAAAAAACAAAATGATGTGGAAAAGGTGTCAAAATTACCAGCTTTGGTTAAAAAAGTAAATGTGGGGGAAAACCCTAATGTGAAGTGAAAAGTTAATAGCAAAAGGAGAAAAAAAAATAAAATAAACAACAAGGGAAGTGGGATAGGGCCTCAAAGCAGGACGTCACAACAGTTTGTATGCCTTATACATTAAAGTTAACACCGAATGTGAAGTGTATTTTGTAAAAAATAAAAGTGAAATCCTTGAGGGAACCGGGGTATAAGCATTATGGTTATAAACATCACGGTGAAAAGGGGTTACAAAAAGTGATAAAGGCCTATGTACGACGACTACGTCTCAGCTTCTGGAACTTTTTATCACACCGCTGCCAGCGCAAGATGCTCACCCGTTGAGGGTGCATTTTGCAAGGTTGCATCTGGCCTCATCACTTTAGATACGGGCACTACCCTGCAAGCCATTTCCAGAAATTGAGTAGAAATACAAAGGAAGTGCAAGGGGAAAGCGTATGAGGATAAGCAGACACTTAAACTTGACAACCTAAATTTACAACCAGCTACTTTCTGAATTTTTGAAGTGATTCGCTAAGTGTTAAAGTATTGGTACGCTTAGAAATATGTAATAAGGTTATATTAGGAGTTATGAATATTAGAGTGGGGGAACAAACACAAAAAAAAAACATACATAAAACTACAACATAAACACAACAACCCAACACACAAAAATAACAAACAACAACACACACACACAACACACATAAACACAAAACAACAACACACAAATAACCCCAACAAACACACACAACCAAACCGGAACAAGCGTGTAAGTGTAGTACAAGAAACACACGGATTTACAGTTGTCCGTGAAAGACATTGAAACTCGCTCTTTCCTATCTTCTTTAGTAGAGATATTTACTTTTTATCTATATATCTATCTTCTCTTCTATCATCTCTACTAACTTTTTATCTCATTTACTTCAAATTATATACATAACACTCCTTACATTTCTAAAATATTATAATATTTCTATCCTCTAACTCTCCTCTCTAGCTATCAGTTAATATTCCATCTTCTTTTCTCTTAGCTTCACTTTTCCTCCTTCTCCTCTTTTATTTTTACTTTTTCTCTTATCTTCTCTCTCACTTTTGTTTTTCCATTTTCCCTTTAATATCCTCTTACAATCTTCAATTTCCTCTTCTTCATCGTCCTTTCTTTTCTTTCTCTCTTCCTTTCTTTCTCTTGCTCTTTTTCCATTTTCTTTATTCTATTAACTACTTCACACTTCTCCTACTTTTTCCTTTTTTTTCACATCCCTTCTCTCTTCTTTCTTCTTTTCATCTCTTTCCTTTTTTTTCCTTCCAATTCTTCTTCTTCCTCTTCCTTAACTCTTCTCCCTTTCTTCTAAATCATCTTCTTCTCCTTCTTACCTTTCCTTCTTCTTTCTCGTAAAAAAAAAAAATGGTGGGGACTGAGGAAAGGATCAGATGATGATTGGTTATGGTAGGGAGGTTTGGATGGGGAGGAGCGTGGAAAAGGATGGAGCAAGAGTGGGAGAGAAAATTAGGAGAGCTTTCTGAAAAAAATGGAGGAAGAGTCTCTGTGAAATTGGAAACGAGGGTGGTTGGAGATGGAGTCAAAGAATTGGGAGGCACAAGTCGAAATTGAGTAGAAGATAAGGGTTAGAAGATGAGGATAAACTAGGTGATGAAGGAGTTAAGACTAACAAAAAAAAAGGCCAATTGACCAGAGAAGACACAGCATGACGAAGCTGGAGGGCGAAACAGGAGAAGGAATTTTGAATTATGCTAAGGTTCATACAGCTGCAAGGAGGACCAAGGGTGAAAGGGAAGAACAGTGATGCAGATGGGGGGGATAGGTCGATGCGAGAAACATGCTATCATGAGCATGGCAAAAAAAGGGAGAAATGACCCATAAGGGAGGATAGAGTACGAGGAGTGAGGAATGGGAGGAGGAAAGGCAAATATTGTTTTATCATGGGCTTCAGGAGAGGAGAGAGGAAAGGAACACATGAAAGGCAGAGGAAGGAAAGAAAGGAGATTGAGAAATCATCACGGAAATAGGTGAGTGATGGACGAGATTGTATATTTTCGAGATAGGGGGAGGGTTTTTTTTTTTTTAAATCCTCGAAGGGGAGAAACAATAAGTGTTTAGGACGGACACCGTGTGGAACCGGATCTCCAGATGAAACATGCTTTGAAATACTCGGAAGGTACAGAGGGTGTTCCTAGACAGAGCGAACAAAATCAGAACGAAGAGTGAGGGAGAGGGACAAAAAAGAGAAAGGAGCTAGGAAAAGAGGAAAGGATGGAAAGAGAGGTACAGTCAGAGCATAACGAACAAGCAAGGGCAAGCACACAACATATTTCAGCACATACCAACTATCACATCCAACAACTTTACATCATACCAACAGCTCCACACATGAGCTTAGAATTCCACAGTATGCACCAGGTCTCACTCACAGGCCCCCAACACAGTGTTGAAGAAAATGAAGGTAAGTGGTAAACAAACGTGATGGAATAACAAAATAAGTGGGGGAGTGGATGTGAAAGAGCAAAAGAAGCTTAGGAATTCATAGTCTAAGATAAAGTTAAGGTATGTGATAACAGTTGCCATCTTTCAACGGGGATACAAATCTGAGGAAAGAAGAGGGACGGGAGGGTGGAGGGTGGCATGCTTGATCAAATGCTGGAATTTTGATGAGCTGGGAGAGGAGAGGCAGCGAAAGAAAGTGATTACATTGCGGGGAACGCTTCATTGGAGGTCCAAGGTGGTAATAGCAGTGATGTACTCTCAGTAGTTGTACCAGTTCTAGTAACCAGTTACCAGTAACAGTGTACAGTAGTGACTCTCTACCAACGTTCTCTGGGAATCATGATGTATTCAATGTGGGACATAGAAGGGATTTAAAACACACCTCGCCATAAGATCATGGGTCAGTTAGTCAGGGAGCAGAGGAGGAGTCGGTGTTGGGCTTCAACACATTCGTATATTATACGTAATACAGCTTCGTGAGTATTTTAACCTATCACGGTTTTCGAAACCATTGACAAATGGTGACAGCAGTGTGGGGGTGGATTTTGATACGTACTACAGTATGTGAGGATTTTACCCTATCACCGTTTTTTGAACCACCTGACTGTATAAACCCACCAAGAACAGCAGGAGGCCAAGGAAGAGTAGACGAGAGCAATAGAGGATGGTTGCAATGGTTGAGTGGCCTGAGAGTCATGCATTAGGGAAAGGTCTGATCATGGGTGACTTTAACCAAGGAGATGATTGGAGAACTTGGACCCAAAGGGGGCCCATGATACATGGAGGGTAAGATGATGAAGATGGTAATGGAAAACTTCATTGTTCCAACTCGTAAGGGAATACAAGAGAGAGAGGAGAGGAGAACAGCAAGGGCTCGAATTGTATTCACTTGCGTAGTGCAAGATTCGGAGTATACATATGGAAGGGACCTTGGGGCAGTGGACCATGTGGTTCTAAGCTTCGAATAACAGTAGAGTACAGTGGGGGAGAAGCAGAAGGCCAGGACGGAATGAAGCCAAAACATACAGGGGACTAACAGGAATGAGGAACTTCTGTAGGGGTTCAGTGGGACAGAGATCTGGCAGGGAAGCCAGTTAAAGAGATGATGGATATGTAGCAAACAATATGCGCAAGGAGGTGAGGAGAGGTTTGTACCAGGGTAAAGGAATAATGAAAAAGCAGGATG
>NC_069401.1:71163535-71243535 GCF_026875155.1 Cherax quadricarinatus | reverse complement strand
GCTGAACATAGTAATTTCATTTTTCATATTCGGTACCAATATATAACTGAGAAGGGCTGGTTTTGATTAGTTTCTGAGGTAATGAAGCTAATTCCTCTGAAGCTTTGGGAAAACGTTGGACAAGTGGATGGGTGGGAATGGGCGGTTTTGATAAGGACCTGCCTTGTATGGACCAGTAAGCCTGCTGCAGTGTTCCTCCATTATGTTCTTCCTTTGTTCTTTTCCCGCCTACGTTCTAATGAGTACAGTTCGAGGGACTTCAAGTGCTCCAGCTGAGTTTATAGCTGTGAAGATCTTTGTACATTTTCCAGTTACGCAGCTTCGCCTGCCTTGACAAGAGCCGTTAGTACAGAGTAACATATCAACTTAGTGAGTTTTAATGATTTGAAGAGTTATCATTGGTGACATCTCATTTATTGAAAGTTATAGTTAACCAGCCTTTCATTTTCCTTGCAAATGCTATAATGACATCGTTTTGCTCCTAGAAAGTGAGATAATTATGAAAATGGTATAAAGCAATACTGAGAAGTAGATGAGTAAGACACATGTGCAAGAGTTGGGTATCTTCATTGTTGAATGCGAGAACTGACATTATCACTCCTAGGTCTTTCGCGTAAGGCTTACACTCTATACAGAGACTTGAGTTTGTCTTCTTCTCCGTTCTTATTTCCCCAATTCTTCTGTAATGTAGTAATTTAAATTTATCTTCACTAAACATCATATTATTGTCTATAGCCAACTGGAAGACTTGGCTGACATCAGCTTGGAGGTTCGCTGTGTCTTCTATGGATGCCACTCTCATGCAGATTCCAGTATCGTCTGCAAAGGGTGTTACAGTGCTATGGTTTATGTCCCTCTCTATGTGGTGGAATATGAGAAAGTAAAGCAGGGCGAGTACTGGGCCTTGAGCAGCAGAACTCTTTACTGTGCCTACTCCTTATTTTACTCGGCTTACTATTATCCTTTGGGATCTATTAATTAGGAAATTAAGTATCAGTATTTTGTGTGTGATTGCCTCATTGTCGCACTTGTCAAACACTGACTAATAGTTCACTGAATACTGAATTATATTAGGGCTTGAGTAT
This sequence comes from Cherax quadricarinatus, assembly GCF_026875155.1. Lineage (NCBI taxonomy): Eukaryota > Metazoa > Arthropoda > Malacostraca > Decapoda > Parastacidae > Cherax > Cherax quadricarinatus. The sequence goes on along the minus strand of NC_069401.1, from coordinate 71,242,450 downwards.
GTCACTCATTGCTTTGTAGTTGTCAGTGTATGTTCAATATCCTTTAATCGAAGAGCCAACCCCAAATGAGAAGAAATATTTTGAGCTCACCGTTTACCATTTCTTTAGCGAGTCTTGCCGAATGTTCCTCATATAGTTTGCAGCCTTTGAGAAACTCCGTTATTCACCATCTTCTCCTATAGAAGGCGGGCCTCTCCCTTTCCAACCGGCAACTTCTCCTCCTGCTTCGTAATGGTATATGTCTGGAACATATTTCTAGTGCCACTGGGATCATCCTTGTATTTAAAAAAAAAATTCACAATTTATTTGTTGCCAATTGATGTAGTTAAGGTTACATGAAAGAGATACCAGATTACCTGAAGGTGACGCCGTGTTACCTGAAGGTGACGACAAGTTGCATGAAAGTGACGTCAAGTTCCCTGAAAGTGACGTCAAATTCCCTAAAAGTGACGTCAATTTCCCTGAAAGTGACATCATGTTACCTGAAAGTGACGACAAGTTAGCTGAAAGTGAGGTCAAGTTAGCTGAAAGTGAGGTCATGTAAGGAGTCAGGTAAACAAAGTTCTACCAGGAGAACATTGTCTAACTTTAATATAACATATTTATGTCAGACATTGAATATTAAATAAGAGCAAAGATGGCTCTTTATTGCCAGCTGGTTCTTCTGCTCCTTGTGTCTTGTTCCTTGTCTTGTTCCTTGTGTCCTGTTTCTTGTGTCTTGTTCCTAGTGTCTTGTTCCTTGTGTCTTGTTCCTAGTGTCTTGTTCCTTGTATCTTGTTCCTTGTGTCTTGTTCTTTGTGTCTTGTTCCTTGTTTCCTGCTCCTTGTATCCTGCTCCTTGTGTACTGCTCCTTGTGTCTTGTTCCTTGTGTCCTGGTCCTTGTGTCTTGTTCCTTGTGTCTTGTTCCCTTTGTGTCTTGTTCCTTGTGTCTTGTTCCTTGTGTCCTGTTTCTTGTATCTTGTTCCTTGTGTCTTGTTTCTTGTGTCTTGTTCCTTGTGTCATGTTTCTTGTGCCTTGTTCCTTGTGTCTTGTTCCTTGTGTCCTGTTTCTTGTGCTTTTTTCCTTGTGTCTTGTTTCTTTTTGTCTTGTTCCTTGTGTCCTGTTTCTTGTGCCTTGTTCCTTGTGTCTTGTTTTTGTGTCTTGTTCCTTGTGTCATGTTTCTTGTGCCATTGTTCCTTGTGTCTTGTTCCTTGTGTCCTGTTTCTTGTGCTTGTTCCTTGTGTCTTGTTTTCTTGTGCCCTTGTTCCTTGTGTCCTTTTTTCCCTTGTGCCTTGTTCCTTGTGTCTTGTTTCTTGTGTCTTGTTCCTTGTATCCTGTTTCTTGTGTCCTGTTTCTTGTGTCCTGTTTCTTGTGTCCTGTTTCTTGTGTCCTGTTCCTTGTGTCCTGCTCCTTATGTCTTGTTCCTTGTGTTCTGCTTGTGTTTTGTTCCTTGTGTCTGGTTCTTGTGTCTCGTTCCTTGTGTCCTGCTCCTTGTGTCTTGTTCCATGTGTCTGCTCCTTGTGTCTTGCTCTTTGTGTCTCGTTCCATGTGTCCTGCTCCTTGTGTCTTGTTCTTTGTGTCTTGTTCCATGTGTCCTGCTCCTTGTGTCTTGTTCCTTGTGTCTTGTTCTGTGTGTTTTTTCCCTTGTGTCTTGTTCCTTGCTCCTTGTGTCTTCCTCCTTTTTCTTGTTCTTTGTGTCTTGTTCCCTGTGTTTGGTTCCTTGTTCTTGTTTCCTAGTGTTTTGTTCCTTGTGTTTTGTTCCTTGTGTCTTCCTCCTTGTGTTTTCCTCCTTGTGTCTTGTTCCCGTTTCCTGTTCCTTGTGTCTTGTTCCTTGTGTCTTGTTCTTTGTGTCTGTTCCTTGTGTCTTGTTCCTTGTGTCTTGCTTCTTGTGTCTTGTTCCTTGTGTCTTGTTCCTTGTGTCTTGCTCCTTGTGTCTTCCTCGTGTTTTGTTCCTTGTGTTTTGTTCCTTGTGTTCTTTCTTCCTTGTTTTTCTTCCTTGTGCCCTTGTTCCTCGTTTCCTGTTCCTTGCGCCTTGTTCTTTGTGTCTTGTTCCTTGTGTTTTGTTCCTTGTGTCTTGCTCCTTGTGCCGTGTTCCTTGTGTCTTGTTCCTTGTGTCTTGTTCCTTGTGTCTTGCTCGTTGTGTCTTCCCCCCTTGTGTCTGTTCCTTGTGTCTTGTTCCTTGAGTCTTGCCCCTTTGTGTTTTGTTCCCTTGTGCCTTGTTCCTTGTGTCTTGTTCCTTGTGTCCTGTTCCTTGTGTCTTGCTCCCTGTGTCTTGTTCCTTGTGTCTTACTCCTTGTGTTTGTTCCTGTGTCTTGCTCCTTGTGCCTTCCTCCTTGTGTCTTGTTCCTTGTGTCTTTTTCCTTGCCCGGTTCCTTGTGTCTTGTTCCTTGCGTCTCGTTCCTTGTGTCTTGTCCTTGTGTCTTGTTCCTTGTGTCTTGCTCCTTGTGTCTTGCTCCTTGTGTCTTGCTCCTTGTGTCTTGTTCCTTGTGTCTTGCCCCTTGTGTCTTGTTCCTTGTGTCTTGCTCCTTGTGTCTTGTTCCTTGTGTCTTGCTCCTTGTGTCTTGCTCCTTGTCTCTTTCTCCTTTTTCTTGTTCCTTGTGTCCTGATCCTTGTGTTTTGTTCCTTGTGTTTTCTACCATGTGTCTTGTTCCTTGTGTCTTGTTCCTTGTGTCTTGTTCCTTGTGTCCTGTTTCTTGTGTCTTGTTCCTTGTGTCTTGTTCCTTGTCTCCTGATCCTGTGTTTTGCTCCTTGTGTCTTGTTTCTTGAGTCTTGTTCCTTGTGTCTTGTTCCTTGTGTCCTGTTTCTTGTGTCCTGTTTTTTGTGTCCTGTTCTTTGTGTCCTGCTCCTTGTGTCTCTTTTCCTTGTGTCCTGATCCTTGTGTCTTGTTCCTTGTGTCCTGCTCCTTATGTCTTGTTCCTTGTGTTCTGCTTGTGTTTTGTTCCTTGTGTCACGTTCCTTGTGTCCTGATCCTTGTGTCTTGTTCCTTGTGTTCTGCTTGTGTTTTGTTCCTTGTGTCTTTTTCCCTTGTGTCTCGTTCCTTGTGGCCTGCTCCTTGTGTCTTGTTCCTTGTGTTCTTCTTGTTGTGACTTGTTCATTATGTCTTCTTCCATGTGTCCTGCTCCTTGTGTCTTATTCTTTGTGTCTTGTTCCATGTGTCTTGCTCCTTGTGTCTTTTTCCCCTGTTCTGCTCCTTGTGTCTTGTTCCTTGCTCCTTGTGTCTTCCTCCCTTTTTTTCTTGCTCTTTGTGTCTTGTTCCCTGTGTTTTGGGTTTTCCTTGTGTCTTGTTCCTAGTGTTTTGTTTCCTTTTTGTCTTCCTCCTTTTTTCTTGCTCTTTGTGTCTTGTCCCTTGTGTTTGGTTCCTTGTGTCTTTTTCCCTTTAGTGTTTTGTTCCTTGTGTTTGTTCCTTGGGTGTCTTCCTCCTTGTGTTTTCCTCCTTGTGTTTTGTTCCTCGTTTCCTGTTCCTTGTGTCTGTTCCTTGTGTCTTGTTCCTCGTTTCCTGTTCCTTGTGTCTTTTTTCCTTGTGTCTTGTTCTTTGTGTCTGTTCCTTGTGTCTTGTTCCTTGTGCCCTTGCCCCCTTGTGTCTTCCTCCTTTTTTCTGTTCCTTGTGTCTTGTTCCTTGTGTCTTGTCCCTTGTGCCTTGTTCTTTGTGTCTTGTTCTTGTGTCTTGTTCCTTGTGCTTAACTTCCCTTGTAATCTTGCTCTTTGTGCTTGTTCCTTGTGTCTTTGTTCCTGTGTCTTGTTCCTTGTGTCTGTCCTTGTGTCTTGCTCATTGGTTTTGTTCCTTGTGCCTTGTTCCTTGTGTCATGTTCCTTGTGCTTTTTTCCTATGTGTCTTGTTCCTTGTGTCTTGTTCCTTGTGTCCTGTTCCTTGTGTCTTGCTCCCTGTGTCTTGTTCCTTGTGTCTTGTTCCTTGTGTCTTGCTCCTTGTGTCTTGCTCCTTGTGCCTTCCTCCTTGTGTCTTTCTCCTTGTGTCTTGTTCCTTTTGTGTTTTTTTCTTTGTGTCTTGCTCCTTGTGTCTTGTTCCTTGTGTCTTGCTCCTTGTGTCTTCCTTCTTGTGTCTTGTTCCTTGTGTCTTGTTCCTTGTGTCTTGTCGTTTGTGCCTTGTTTCCTTGTGTCTTGTTCCTTGTGTTTTGTTCCTTGTGCCCTTGTTCCTTGTGCCTTGTTCCTTGTGTCTTGTTCCTTGTGCCTTGTTCCTTGTGTCTTGTTCCTTGTGTCCTGTTCCTTGTGTCTTGCTCCCTGTGTCTTGTTCCTTGTTTTGTTCCTTGTGTCTTGCTCCTTGTGTCTTGCTCCTTGTGCCTTCCTCCTTGTGTCTTTCTCCTTGTGTCTTGTTCCTTGTGTCTTTTTCTTTGTGTCTTGCTCCTTGTGTCTTGTTCCTTGTGTCTTGCTCCTTGTGTCTTCCTCCTTGTGTCTTGTTCCTTGTGTCTTGTTCCTTGTGCCCTTGTCGTTTGTGCCTTGTTCCTTGTGTCTTGTTCCTTGTGTTTTGTTCCTTGTGTCTTGTTCCTTGTCCCCTTGTTCCTTGTGTTTTGTTCCTTGTGTCTTGTTCCATGTGTCTTGCTCCTTGTGTTTTGCTCCCTGTGTCTTGTTCCTCGTGCCCTTGCTCCTTGTGTCTTGTTCCTTGTGTCCTGTTCCTTGGTCTTGCTCCCTGTGCTTTTTTCCTTGTGTCTTTTTCCCGTGTGTCTTGCTCCTCGTGTCTTGCTCCTTGTGCCTTCCTCCTTTTGTCTTTCTCCTTGTGTCTTGTTCCTTGTTCTTGTTCCTTGTGTGTTGCTCTTTGTGTCTTGTTCCTTGTGTCTTTCTCCTTGTGTCTTGTTAATTGTGTCTTGCTCCTTGTGTCTTTCTCCTTGTGTCTTGTTCCTTGTGTCTTTCCCCTTGTGTCTTGTTCCTTGAGTCTTGTTCCTTGCGTCTTTCTCCTTGTGTCTTTCTCCTTGTGTCTTTTTCCTTGTGTCTTTTTCCTTGTGTCTTTCTTCTTGTGTGTTGCTCCTTGTGTCTTGTTCCTTGTGTCTTGTTCCTTGTGTCTTGTTCCTTATGTCTTGCTCCTTTTGTCTTGCTCCTTGTGTTGCTCCTTGGTGTCTTTTTCCTTTTGTCTTTCTCCTTGTGTCTTGTTCCTTGTGTCTTGCTCCTTGTCTCTTGCTCCTTGTGTCTTTTTCCTTGTGTCTTTCCCTCCTTGTGTCTTGCTCCTTGTGTCTTTTTTTTTCGTGTGTTCCCTCCTTGTGTCTTGCTCCTTGTGTCTTGCTCCTTGTGTCTTGCCCCTTTGGGTGTCTTGTTTCCTTGTGCCCTTGTTCCTTGTGTCTTTCTCCTTGTGTCTCGTTCCTTGCGTCTTGTTCCTTGTGTTTTGTTCCTTGTGTCCTGTTCTTTGTGTCTTGCTCCTTGTGTCTTGTTCCTTGTGTCTTGCTCCTTGTGTCTTTTTCCTTGTGTCTTTCTCCTTGTGTCTTGTTCCTTGTGTCTTGCTCCTTGTGTCTTGCTCCTTATGTCTTTTTCCTTGTGTCTTTTTCCTTGTGTCTTTCTCCTTGTGTCTTTCCCTTGTGCTTTTTCCTTGTGTCTTTCTCCTTGTGTCTTTTCCTTGTGTCTTGCTCCTTGTGTCTTTTTTCCTTGTGTCTTTTTTCCTTGTGTCTTGTTCCTTGTGTCTTGCTCCTTGTGTCTTGCTCCTTGTGTCTTTTTCCTTGTGTCTTTTTCCTTGTATCTTTCTCCTTGTGTCTTTTTCCTTGTGTCTTTCCCCTTGTGTGTTGCTCCTTGTGTGTTGCTCCTTGTGTCTTGCTCCTTGTGTCTTGTTCCTTGTGTCTTTCTCCTTGTGTCTTGTTCCTTGTGTCTTGTTCCTTGCGCCGTGTTCCTTGTGTCTTGTTCCTTGTGTCTTGCTCCTTGTGTCTTGTTCCTTGTGTCCTGTCCCTTGTGTCTTGCTCCTTGTGTTTTGCTCCTTGTCTTGATACTGTGTCACTGGAGTAACACTACATTGTCTTGATCATGTGTCACTGACAGGAGTAACACTCCACTTACTTGAACCTCTATCACGGACTGGAGTAACACTCCAATCTTTTGATTTTCACACTCAACTGAAGGTTAATCCTCTTAAATCCCTCTTGCATGTTAGTGGTAGAGCAGCACACACACACACACACACACACACACACACACACACACACACACACACACTACAATTGATCAGGGAATACCTGTCAGGAAGTCAACAGCGAGTCATGGTACGAGGCGAGGTGTCCGAGTGGGCGTCTATGACGAGTGGGGTTCCACAGGGGTCAGTCCTAGGACCCGTACTGTTTCTGGTATTCGTGAACGACATGACGGAAGGAATAGACTCCGAAGTGTCCCTGTTTGCAGATGACGTGAAGTTGATGAGAAGAATTGAACCGGATGAAGACCAGGCAGAACTACAATGGGATCTGGACAGGCTGCAGACCTGGTCCAGTAATTGGCTCCTGGAGTTCAACCCCACCAAGTGCTAAGTAATGAAGATTGGGGAAGGGCAAAGAAGACCGCAGAGTACAGTCTAGGGGGCCAGAGACTACAAACCTCACTCAAGGAAAAATATCTTGGGGTGAGTATAACACCAGGCACATCTGAAGCGCACATCAACCAAATAACTGCTGCAGCATATGGGCGCCTGGCAAACCTCAGAACAGCGTTCCGACATCTTAATAAGGAATCGTTCAGGACCCTGTACACCGTGTACGTTAGGCCCATATTGGAGTATGCGGCACCAGTTTGGAACCCACACCTAGCCAAGCACGTAAAGAAACTAGAGAAAGTGCAAAAGTTTGCAGCAAGACTAGTTCCAGAGCTAAGAGGTATGTCCTACGAGGAGAGGTTAAGGGAAATCGACCTGACGACACTGGAAGACAGGAGACATGATAACGACATAAAATACTGAGAGGAATTGACAAGGTGGACAAAGACAGAATGTTCCAGAGATGGGACACAGCAAAAAGGGGACACAGTTGAAAGTTGAAGACACAAATGAATCACAGGGATGTTTGTATTTCTTCAGTCACAGAGTAGTCAGGAAGTGGAATAGTTTGGGAAGCGATGAAGTGGAGGCAGGATACATACATAGCTTCAAGCAGAGGTATGCTCAAGCTCATGGTTCAGGGAGAGTGACCCAGTAGCGACCAGTGAAGAGGCGGGGCCAGGAGCTATGGCTCGACCCCTGCAACCACAAATAGGTGAGCACACACACACACACTTTCTCTCTCCTGGCGGGGCCAGGAGCTGTGAATCGACCCCTGTAACTATACATAGGTGAGTATACACACAGGTACACACTGTCCTTAATGGTATTCAGAGTGTGCAACACAAAACGCTCGCTGATTCACTGTGGCAAAAAGCGCAACACACACTAGCTTGATCTCCCAGATAAAACACTGCAGAGAACACTGCTACGGTGTCTCTTGTGCTCCCTGTTTGGCTCTCAGGCAAGCAAACACTCCACTTGTGTTTTTATAACCGTGTTTTAGGGCAGAACAAGTGTTCACTGGGATGAATGTGTTTATTGCTGTTGTAACGGGGTGAGAGAGAGCGATAGAAAGTACTCCTACTGTTGTTTTTTCCATTGTGAAAATTGATGTCGTAACAGTGTGATAAATTATTTCTTAAAATAAAACCCAAAGAAGTTAGACCTCTTTATGTTTATTATCTAAGAAGAAAAAAACATAAAAAAAACTTATTTACCTTTTGTCTACAGACAAGATAAAAGTTACAGCGGGTAAGGTTTACAGTTCGTTTGGTCACAGTTGCGGGGATACACAGTCTTGTAAGTTCCAGGAAAAGCTCCTCGTTATATAAATCAAATACTCACTTACAATCGTTCTCGCTGCTTTATCCTGACCTTAATACTTCTCCACCTTTTTCTTGGCTTGCTGTGTGAGGGAATAACAAAATACCAATTTATTATTATTATTATTATTATTATTGTTAATGTTAGTATTATTATTACTGAAATAATTCGTCGCTCCAGCTAACGCATATTATATTCTCTGTCGTTGCTTTAAATTAAAAGGAAATCACTGCTCACGGTGAATTAAGCTGATAGATCAACTACAGCGGATGTTCAGCCAACAAACATAGCGGATGCTAAACCAATAAATACAAGAGTTTATCTGTAAGTCAAAAAAGGAGAACATAAAGTTGGTAGATGATAAGCTCCACTTGTCTATACCGAGATACGATCTTCATATTTGATTTTTAAGTCCAATAGTGAAGGCAAAAGGAGCAGTGATGCTGGGGAAGTAGAGAGAGATGAAGAGAGGTGGGGAAACGAGGAGCATGGGGGAATAGGAAGGGCAGCTAGCTTAGTGAAGTACCCTGTGTGTGTGTGTGTGTGTGTGTGTGTGTGTGTGTGTGTGTGTGTGTGTGTGTGTGTGAGAGAGAGAGAGAATACATGGGGCAGATAGCAGAGGACTTAGAAATCCAAAATGAGGCTGTCTGCTGAGAGAAACTATCTACTTCTTAGATTAAGAGCTATCGTGATTTAACTAGATATATCAATGCAGGGTAGAAAAGCAGAAGGCTTTCTCCTCACCTTCGACTACCTCCGGCTACTGCTGGCATGAAAATAGAGGAGAAAATATACCAAACCATACTGGAAAAAATGGCATGGAAAAATACATGAGGAATTTAATTGAATGGAAGACATGGGCTACAACTACCACAAATAATTTAGCATTGTTTCTGCCTTAAAGCACTCGTGATAGTCTACTGCCACTCAGAGAACTGTTTACCAGTGGTTCGACTACTCGTGATAGCCTACTGCCATTCAGAGATGTGTGTACCGGTGGTTAGACTACTCGTGATACTCTACTGCCACTCAGAGAACTGTGTACCAGTGGTTCTACTACTCGTGATAGCCTACTGCCATTCAGAGAGATGTGTGTACCGGGAGGGACCAGGAGGCACAGACCCCACAAGACAAACAATAGTAGCTACGACAACCCAACTCCAGGTGATTTTTTAGTGGCAGGAAACGAAAAAAGAAAATGGAAGGAAATAACAAAAATAGTCCACCACCTTGGAGCCTTGTTGGACTGGAGGCGCAGCCAGTGGCCACCCATGGCCCTCCAGAATTATTACAACTACTGATGCCAATAACAAAATTCCCCCAACAAACACAGAATACAACCTCGTTCATATTTGCTAATATACAGGCCTTAAGCCATCCCCCAACAAAAAAATACCTTTTATCAGTGGACTTCTAGTGGTCTAATGCAATGTTTTGCAGCCTTCACAGAGACTCACACAAAAGATCACTTTGACAGTGAAAATGGATAAGGGTTACAACCTTTTTAGATGCGACAGAAAAAACAGGCAACAAGGGGGGGTTGGCCTGTATGTCAAAGAGTCCTTATCTGCACGGAGTTGCTGAAACACCACAAATGAGGTAGTTGAAGTTCTATCAATAAAGATCGAGAACCAAAACCTAGTCATTGTGGTTGTATACAAGCCACCAGATGCAACCTCCCAAACAGTTCAAGGAACAGACAGAAAAATCGTTTTCTGTTTGGAAAACCTTCCGCTCCATCCCCCAAACATCTTACTGCTTGGTGTTTTCAAGCTAAGCATACAAAATGGAAGAATGTAGCAAATAATTTTATAGCTGAAACAATCCCCAGGGGTAGCGCAGATGAAAGGTCACACACACATGAGCTACTAAGTCTCTGCGAAAAACACACCATAAGCCAGCAGATAGTGGACCCAACAAGACTAGAAAACACACTTGACCTTATCTTCACAAATAATGAGGCCCTGATAAGAGACATAAGAATATAAAAAACAACTAATTCCGATCACAATCTAATCGAAGTCCAGACGTACATGCATAGGGGTCCTGAACAACAGGAATGCATGTACCTGTGAAGGTGTCTTCACAAAATACAATTTCAACAACAAGAACATCAATGGGACCAGGTAAACCATGTCCTAAACGAAACATTTTGGGGAAGATGTCTTAAATGACATGGACCCAAACCAGTCCCTTGAAAGGATCAACTTCCTGGTAGCCGAAGCATGTTCTAGGCATATTCCCCTAAGAAAGAAGAAGAGCAGGAGTAAACTGGAGAGAAAAAGACGCTCCCTCTACAGAAGACGACGAAGAGTCACTGAGCTCCTCAGGAGTGCTAGAATATCTGATACACGAAGGGAGGCGCTGACCAGGGAAGTGGAAATATCGAACTTAAGCTAAATGGGCTTTACAGGAACCAGGAGAGGCAGGAGGAGCTTAAAGCTATTAGTGAAATTGAAAGAAATTCAAAATATTTCTTTTCACATGCCAAAAAACAAGGCAAATACCACATCTAGTATCGGGCCCTTACTCAGACATGATGGGACTTACAAAAGACGACAACAAGGAAAAAGAGTGAAATATTGAAAAATCCCAGTACGACTCTGTGTTTTGTGAACCACTAATCGGTCTGAGGATCGACGACCCAAATGATTTCTTCATGAATGAGCCTCAAAAACTCCATAAAAGTATGCCAGATTTCCGACATTACCCTAACTCCCATAGATTTCGAAAAAGCCATTGACAACATGCCTATGCACTCAGCCCCGGGCCCAGACTCGTGGAACTCTGTTTTCATTAAGAAAATGCAAAAAAACCCCTCTCGCGTGCCCTAAGTACACTATGGAGGAGGAGCTTGGGCATGGGTGGGAAATTTCCCCAGTCACTTAAAACAACGGATATAGCCCCACTCCATAAAGGTGGCAGCAAAGCATTAGCTAAAAAACTTAGACCATAGCTCTGACATCCCACATCAAAAAAATCTTTGAAAGAGTGCTAAAAAGCAGGATTGCAAATCACCCGGATTCCCAAAATCTGCACAATCCAGGGCAACATGGGTTCAGGGCAGGTCGCTCCCGCCCCCTCACAACTACTGGATCACTATGACATGGCCTTGGATTCACTGGAAGAAAATCAGAATGCAGATGTAATATACCAGACTTTGCAAAGCATTTGACAAATGGCGATCATGGCGTAAAAGCCCATAAATACGTGCTAAAGGAATAACTGGGAAAGTGGAGAGATGGATCTTCAACTTCCTAACAAAACGAACACAAAGAGTAGTGGTCAACAGAGTTAACTCGGAGGCTGCCATAGTGAAAAGCTCTGTTCCACAAGGCACAGTACTTTGCCCCCATCTTATTCCTTATCCTCATATCAGACATAAACAGAGATATACACCACAGCACCGTATCATCCTTTGCGGATGATACTAGGAGCTGCATGAGGCTGTCATTGCTGAGGACGCGGTTAACCTCCAAGAAGATATAAACAAAGTTTTCCAGTGGGCAACGGGAAACAATATGATGTTCAATGAGGACAAATTCCAACTACTCCGTTATGGAAAACTGGAGGGGATAATAACTAGAACAGAGTTTTACTACTGACTGGCCATACAATAGAGCGGAAAAATAATGTAAGGGACCTGGGGTAGTAATGTCTGAGGATCTCACTTTCAAGGATCACAACAGTGCCACGATCGCACGTGCAAAGAAAATGATAGGATGGATAATGAGAACTTTCAAAAAAGAGAGATGCCAAGCCCATGATCCTTTTCAAATCACTTGTTCTCTCTAGGCTGGAATACTGCTGACATTAACATCTTCACCAAAGCAGGTGAAATCGCAGATCTAGAGAGTGTACAGAGATCCTTTACTGCACGTATAAGTTCTGTCAAGCACCTTAACTACTGGGAACGCTTGGAAGCACTTTACTTTTTACTCGTTGGAACGCAGGAGGGAGAGATATATCATAATCTACACTTGGATAATCTTGGAAGGAATGGTCCCAAATCTGCACACAGAAATCACTCCCACGAAAGAAAAAGACTGGGCAGGCGATGCAAAATGCCGCCAATAAAAAGTAGGGGCGCCATTGGTACACTAAGAGAAAACACCATAAGTGTCCGGGGCCCAAAACTGTTCAACAGCCTCCCATCAAGCATTAGGGGAATTGCCAATAAACCCCTGGCTGCCTTCAAGAGAGAGCTGGACAGATACCTAAAGTCAGTGCCGGATCAGCCGGGCTGTGGCTCGTACGTCGGACTGCGTGCGGCCAGCAGTAACAGCCTAGTTGATCAGGCCCTGATCCATCGGGAGGCCTGGTCATGGACCGGGCCGCGGGGGCGTTGATCCCCGGAATAACCTCCAGGTAACCTCCAGGTAACCGTTGGTTAGACTACTCGTTATAGTCTACTGCCACTCAGAGAACTGTGTACCAGTGGTTGTACTTCTGGTTACTATCATAACCCTCTACGTCTACCACTGCTACTGCAATTGACTCAGTTGCCTCGTTGTCAACTGATTCAGTCGCTGAAGAGAAATCAGGAAATCTGTTGATTTCAGTGTACTATCTACTGAATATATATAACAGCCTGCATGACCTTAGCGTTGGTTATGTGCCGGTTCAATATGGGTTTGGTGACTGTTGATGGCAACATTTAGCTCCTGTCGTCTCTCATCTTACCCTGTACCGTAGTGGGTAGTTTATCCCAGTCTGCTGTAATTTCTTTTGTAAACAAACTTTCATACGGCCGTGTAGCATTTTCTGCTCCGTAGGACCATTCCACTGCCTCGAGTTATGGACTCATTCAGCACATAAAATATTTTTTTCATGTTTCAGTGTGTCGAAACCATTCAATATATCAAAAGCGTGAATGAGCTCACCTCACAGTCTCTGTTGCTATGAGAAAAAAGATTGAGTTCTTTGAGTCTTTCTTCATTTTTTATCTAGGTGATGATGCTGGTTTGTTAGTTCTTCACCGGACTCTCTCTAGTATTACATTTTCCTTTATATAATTTGGAGAACAAAATCAGCTACGTATTTAAGATATGGTCTAACAAGTGTATTATGGAATGTCAACACAGTGTCTGGCGTTTCTTGTCTGAAGTTCCTAGCAATGAAACCCAACATTCTGTCAGCACTGTTGTTCGTTAGGCATTGCTAGGTACGTTTGCGGTCGTTGCTTATTATTACTCAAAGGTCCTCTTCTTCAGTTGTTTCTTCACTTACCAAACATTTTGTATTAAACTATGAGATTATTTTTCCCACAATACATTACTCTGCAGCTCTCTCACTGCAACTCATCTTCCACGTCACCCACAACATGTCAATCTGTCCAGATCACTCTTTTAGATGATGCACTTCCCAGTTTGTTGGGAAAAAGTTTTGTTATCATTCTCGATACTTAGATTTTTTCTTTTAAATATGCTCCATATTTCTTCTTCGATCCGGTTATCTTTACTGAAATCCCGGCGCATTTTATCAAAATCAGTTAACTGTACTCTAATTGGTAACCATTACGAAGATTGTGCCTTGTTTCTCTGGTCTCTTTCCTATCATGAATGTAAAGGATCATTGGTTGTGGTCAAAACAAGAATTAAAATGTTAGCCGGAGTATCCCAGGTGACAGATTGAATTAGCAAGTTGTCCTAAACGAAGTTGAAGAGTGTGTCGGCCTCCTGCTCCCTGATATATTGCTCCAGTTTATACTGGGCACGTTTAAGCCACATACTAATGTTGCCTCTTTGTTCATACAAATTGCCTTAATTTCGTCATACAAACGGGCGTCATCCTCCCGGTTTTGTTTGGTATGAGGGGAGGAGGGAGGGGGACGATATGCTACAATGTTTGGTATGAGGGGAGGAGGAAGGGGGACGATATGCTACAATGTTTGGGATGAGGGGAGGAGGGAGGGGGACGATATGCTACAATGTTTGGTATGAGGGGAGGAGGGAGGGGGACGATATACTACAATGTTTGGTATGAGGGGAGGAGGGAGAGGGACGATATACTACAATGTTTGGTATGAGGGGAGGAGGGAGGGGACGATATACTACAATGTTTGGTATGAGGGGAGGGAGGGGGACGATATGCTACAATGTTTGGTATGAGGGGAGGAGGGAGGGGGACGATATGCTACAATGTTTGGTATGAGGGGAGGGGGAGGGGGACGATATACTACAATGTTTGGTATGAGGGGAGGAGGGAGGGGACGATATACTACAATGTTTGGTACGAGGGGAGGAGGGAGGGGGACGATATAATACAATGTTTGGTATGAGGGGAGGAGGGAGGGGGACGATATACTACAATGTTTGGCATGAGGGGAGGAGGGAGGGGGCGATATACTACAATGTTTGGCATGAGGGGAGGAGGGAGGGGGACGATATACTACAATGTTTGGCATGAGGGGAGGAGGGAGGGGGACGATATACTACAATGTTTGGCATGAGGGGAGGAGGGAGGGGGACGATATACTACAATGTTTGGCATGAGGGGAGGAGGGAGGGGGACGATATACTACAATGTTTGGTATGAGGGGAGGAGGGAGGGGGACGATATACTACAATGTTTGGTATGAGGGGAGGAGGGAGGGGACGATATACTACAATGTTTGGTATGAGGGGAGGAGGGAGGGGGACGATATACTACAATGTTTGGTATGAGGGGAGGAGGGAGGGGGACGATATACTACAATGTTTGGTATGAGGGGAGGAGGGAGGGGGACGATATACTACAATGTTTGGTATGAGGGGAGGAGGGAGGGGGACGATATACTACAATGTTTGGTATGAGGGGAGGAGGGAGGGGGACGATATACTACAATGTTTGGCATGAGGGGAGGAGGGAGGGGGACGATATACTACAATGTTTGGTATGAGGGGAGAAGGGAGGGGGACGATATACTACAATGTTTGGCATGAGGGGAGGAGGGAGGGGGACGATATACTACAATGTTTGGCATGAGGGGAGGAGGGAGGGGGACGATATACTACAATGTTTGGTATGAGGGGAGAGGGAGGGGGACGATATACTACAATGTTTGGTATGAGGGGAGGAGGGAGGGGGACGATATACTACAATGTTTGGTATGAGGGGAGGAGGGAGGGGAACGATATACTACAATGTTTGGCATAAGGGGAGGAGGGAGGGGGACGATATACTACAATGTTTGGTATGAGGGGAGGAGGGAGGGGGACGATATACTACAATGTTTGGTATGAGGGAGGAGGAGAGGGGACGATATACTACAATGTTTGGTATGAGGGGAGGAGGGAGGGGGACGATATACTACAATGTTTGGTATGAGGGGAGGAGGGAGGGGACGATATACTACAATGTTTGGTATGAGGGGAGGAGGGAGGGGACGATATACTACAATGTTTGGTATGAGGGGAGGAGGGAGGGGGACGATATACTACAATGTTTGGTATGAGGGGAGGAGGGAGGGGGACGATATACTACAATGTTTGGTATGAGGGGAGGAGGAGGGGGACGATATACTACAATGTTTGGTATGAGGGGAGGAGGGAGGGGGACGATATACTACAATGTTTGGTATGAGGGGAGGAGGGAGGGGGACGATATACTACAATGTTTGGTATGAGGGGAGGAGGGAGGGGGACGATATACTACAATGTTTGGTATGAGGGGAGGAGGGAGGGGGACGATATACTACAATGTTTGGTATGAGGGGAGGAGGGAGGGGGACGATATACTACATGTTTGGTATGAGGGGAGGAGGAGGGGGACGATATACTACAATGTTTGGTATGAGGGGAGGAGGGAGGGGGACGATATACTACAATGTTTGGCATGAGGGGAGGAGGGAGGGGACGATATACTACAATGTTTGGTATGAGGGGAGGAGGGAGGGGACGATATACTACAATGTTTGGTATGAGGGGAGGAGGGAGGGGGACGATATACTACAATGTTTGGTATGAGGGGAGGAGGGAGGGGGACGATATACTACAATGTTTGGCATGAGGGGAGGAGGGAGGGGGACGATATACTACAATGTTTGGTATGAGGGGAGGAGGGAGGGGGACGATATACTACAATGTTTGGTATGAGGGGAGGAGGGAGGGGGACGATATACTACAATGTTTGGTATGAGGGGAGGAGGGAGGGGGACGATATACTACAATGTTTGGTATGAGGGGAGGAGGGAGGGGGACGATATACTACAATGTTTGGTATGAGGAGAGGAGGGAGGGGGACGATATACTACAATAATTTTAATGTTCTGTTTCATTAGCTTTAATTTCTATACAAAAAGAGTTACATTCCACTGCATCATGCTTTAACATTTCTATCGCAAGCAGATCATTATTTATATACAGAGTCACTCCACCACTTTCTCGTGAGGGCAGCAGTAACAGCCTGGGTGATCAAGTCTTGATTCATTGGGAGGCCTGATCTGAGACACGGCCGCAGGGCCGTTGTTACTTGAAAAATTCCTTCAGGTAAAGAACTCTTAATTCGCCCAGCTGGTCTCTCCCAGCTGGCTTACCTGGTTACCTGGCACCTACTTGTAAGGTGTCTGTTTTCTCCTCCCCAAATCTCTCTTCCCCAGCCAGCCTAGTTCTCAACCCAACCCTCTCCACCGTGTGCACTTCCACCTAAAAAATATATCGCAGCCTTGTACTGACCTTATTAATTAAAGAGACCTTACTTAAATAAGTTTCTATCACTATTAAAACCATCCCACAGTTCGGTATAATCCTTTTCACACAAATCCCTAAGACTCTGGTATAAATTCATTTCTTTACTGAGTGTGTGTACATTATACCATGGCAGTAATCCTGTTTCCTTCTGGAGTCTTTTAATTTTTACTGCGCTTTAGATCATTAGTTGCAACAAGAGTCATACAAATTGAATTCCATAATGCGCTGTTCCTCACCTTCGTAAATTTACTTTATATATCCCTCAGAGAGAGCGAGAGAGAGAGAGAGAGAGAGAGAGAGAGAGAGAGAGAGAGAGAGAGAGAGTATAAGTATACATTTTTGTCTGACACTTGCTTACACCCAGCAGGTACCAGAAAGTCTTTCATATACACGATATGTCATTCCAGCAGGACTGGAGTTTGGAGTTTAACACAAATTTTTTCGTGGATGCCACCCACAATAGCACACAAGTATCAATTTTTACTGCTAGGTGTGCAGAGGCAGCAGGGATGCAAGGAGGCTTGTCTATATGTTTCTTCGTGCCAGGTAATCGAACCCTGGCCCTTACGATTGTGAGAATAGGTGGGAGTGGAAGAGAACGTGGGAGCTTGACAGACTGACTTGATTCGAGCAGTGGGTGCTTATAATTTAGAAAGATTGTGGAGGGCAGTAGAGTGAAGGAAATGCTAGAGGGGAGAGGAGTGTATTGTGGAGAAGATTGGTAGGGAAGCATGGGACAGAGGGAGGAGGACGAAAAGTAAACAGAGAGGAGGGAAAAAAAGAAGGAAGTGAGCCAGGGTATGAGGGAGGAAGGACAAAAGGGAGAAAAAGACAGAGAGAATAACAGCTATTTGTTTATTATTAAGCAAGAGAGGGAACATCAACAGTGTGATGCTACCTTACTCTTCATGACAGCTTCATGGTGGAAGCATAAAGCGGGCAATGTTTCCCTCTCATATTCCAACACATAGAATAGATTTTGTATATCGGGTAAGGAAATCTGCCAAGGTGAGCTGAGAGACGATGAAAGCATGGTCAAGTATTTCGTGTTTCGCACTGCGTTTAGCAGCTACGACAACTTTCAAAGGTTTAGTTTCACCAGACTTGATTACTGTACTCATGACACTCAAGGGTGGAAAAAAAAACTTCAACTCAAGGGGTGGAACAAGAACCAGAGAAAAAACAAAGACCAGCACGAAGGAACACAAGAACTGGGACCAGCAGCCTGATCGATCAGGCCAACAGCCTGAAGGGCTGGTTTGGTGACCTGAAGTAACTGCTGGTAACCTACAAGTATGAGAGAGGGGTGCACACAAGGGCTGTGACTAAGACGAATGGACACAGAAGGGCTGGGACCAGAACAAGGGATGACACGTTGGTAAGGACTAGGAAGAAGTAACACACACGAGTTTGAATCTCTGCGTTCCACAACGCGTTTATTACGTTTTTTCTTCCCAGCTCGCTAACTGCAGCTGAGACAAGAGCTAGACACTGATACTAGATGTGTTAGCGGGCGCTCTCTGTAAACTTTGATGTTCGGACACAAGTGAAGGCCTTTGCTAATCTTACGATTGTAGCTGGCTGGTTTCGGAATTCCTTATCGAAGTTTTTATGGCCAGGTTCTTAACTTGGGGGGTTTGCATAGTGCTTAACAGCACTCATCCTTTAAGTCATAAAATAATTATATATCATTTTTTTTTGTTATTAATACATCGGCCGTTTCCCATCAAGGCAGGGTGGCCCAAAAAAAGAAAAAACTTTCATCATCATTCACTCCATTACTGTCTTGCCAGAGGCCCGCCTACACTAGTTATAACACTGCAACATTAAACTGTCTTGCCAGAGACGCGCCTACACTAGTTATAACACTGCAACATTAACACTCCTCCTTCAGAGTGCAGGCACTGTACTTTTCACCTCCAGGACTCAAGTCCGGCCTGCCGGTTTCTCTGAATCCCTTCATAACTGTTACCTTTCTCACACTCCAACAGCACGTCAAGTTCTAAAAACCATTGTTTCTATTCGGTCCTATCTAACGCGCTGACGCATGCCTGCTGAGTCACACAAAACCCCCCGCTCTCCAATATCCCTTAGAACGACCCCTACCCTACCTTCCTTCCACTACAGATTTATATGCTCTCCAAGTCATTCTATTTCGTTCCATCCTCTCTAAATGTTCGACTCACCTCAACAACCACACCTCAGCAACCTCTCACACTTCCTCCTAATTTCCAAACTACGGATTCTCTGCATTATATTCACACCACACATTGTCCTCAGACACGACATTTCCACTGCCTCCAGCCTTCTCCTTGTTGCAACATTCATCACCCATGCTTCACACACTTCACACCCATATAAGAACGTTGGTATAACTATACTCTCATACATTCCTCTCTTTGCTTCTCTGGATAATGTTCTTTGTCTCTGCAGACTCCTAAGTGCACCACTCACCTTTTTCCCTCATCATTTCTATGATTCATCTCATTTGTCATAGACCCATCTGCTGACAAGTCCACTCCCCAAATATATGAATATCCAATCTGATATCCAGTCTTTCGTTACCTAATTTTTTTTTATCTTCATCACCTTGCTCTTTCCTATATTCACTTTTAGTTTCCTTCTTTTACATACCCTACCAACACGTTCGCCAGCCTCTGTAACTTCTCAGAATTTCCCAAAAGAGCAACTGTGACAACTCGCACTTTGTGCTAGATTCTTTATGTTTTAACCCCATGCCTCTTGCCAACACCCGAGCGTTCATTTATCTTACAACCGCAGCTATAAATATAGTGAACAACCATGATGACATCACAGATTCCTGTCTAAGGCCTACTGTTACTGGAAAATAATCTCTCTCTCTCCTACATGCTCCAACCTGAGCCTCACTATCCTCGTAAAAACTTTTGACTGTTTTCATTAGCCTACCTCCGATACCATACATTTGTAACATCTGCCACATTGCCCTCATACGCCTTTTCCAAACCTAATATATAAATATTTTTCATTTGGAAAAGGCTATGAAGTTGCTCATAAGCAAGGTGATAGAGCACTAATAAAAAATTACAGACCAGTAGCCATAGCATTCTTTAACATAAAAGTGATGAGATGCTTAACTACAAACTTTACGGAACAACACAATCTTGCCACAGATGCTAAACCATTATGACAAAATTATGGAGGTGTTGGAAGAAAGCCAAAGCGCAAATGTAATACACAAATTTTGCAAAGGCATTTGACCAGTACGATCATGGGGTGATTACACACAAAATGATGGCCGTAGGCATAACGGGAAAGGTAGGCAGGTGGATTTTCGGGTTTCTATCATATAGAATGCAGAGAAAAACAATATCAGTGAGGTAAAAGGCTCAGTACCCGAAGGCACTGTCCTGGCACCTCTACTATTTATTATCCTCATAGAAAACATAGATAAAAACACCCATCACAGTTTTGTATCATCATTTGCAGTTGGCACTAAAATAAGCTTGAAATTCACCTCAGTAAAAGACACTGAACAATTGCAGGATGATACTATAAGATTTTCCAGTGGGCAGTGGAGATTAACGTAACGTTTAATGGTGATAAGTTCCAATTGCTTAGGTATGAAAAGAATGAAGAACTTAAAACGGATACGTCAAAGACCTCGGAGTAATTATATCAGCTGGCCTTTCTTTCAAAGAACACAATAATACCAATGTCACGACAGCCAGAAAGATGACAGGATGGATAATGAAAACTAGAAAAATAGTGCCAATGGTGACAATTTTAAATCGCTTGTGCTCTTTCATTTGGAATACTGCTAAGTGTTGACGGTGCCGTTCAGGGTAAGAGAGATATCAGAGCTGGAACAGATACAGAGATCGTTTATGACCGCATACAACCTTAAAGTATTACACTTCTCACCACTTCCTCAGCCGCCACACTTCTCACCACTTCCTCAGCCGCCACACTTCTCACCACTTCCTCAGCCGCCACACTTCTCACCACTTCCTCAGCCGCCACACTTCTCACCACTTCCTCAGCCGCCACACTTCTCACCACTTCCTCAGCCGCCACACTTCTCACCACTTCCTCAGCCTCCACACTTCTCACCACTTCCTCAGCCGCCACACTTCTCACCACTTCCTCAGTCGCCACATTTCTCACCACTTCCTCAGACGCCACACTTCTCACCACTTTCTCAGCCGCCACACTTCTCACCACTTCCTCAGCCACAACACTTCTCACCACTTCCTCAGCCGCCAAATTTCTCACACATTCCTCAGCCGCCACATCTCTCACCACTTCCTCAGCCGCCACACTCTCACCACTTCCTCAGCCGCCACACTTCTCACCACTTCCCAGCCGCCACACTTCTCACCACTTCCTCAGACCGCCACCTTCTCACCACTTCCTCAGCCGCCACACTTCTCACCACTTCCTCAGCCTCCACACTTACTCACCACTTCCTCAGCCGCCCACTTCTCACCACTTCCTCAGTCGCCACATTTCTCACCACTTCCTCAGACGCCACACTTCTCACACTTTCTCAGCGCCACACTTCTCACCACTTCCTCAGCCACAACACTTCTCACCACTTCCTCAGCCGCAAATTTCCTCACCACTTCCTCAGCCGCCACACTTTCCTCAGCCGCCACACTTCTCACCACTTCTTCAGCCGCCACACTTCTCACCACTTTCCTCAGCCGCCACACTTCTCACCACTTCCTCAGCCGCCACACTCTCACCACTTCCTCAGCGCCACACTTCTCACCACTTCCTCAGTTTCCAAACTTCTCACCACTTCCTCAGCCGCCACAGTTCTCACCACTTCCTCAGCCGTCACACTTCTCACCACTTCCTCAGCCGCCACACTTCTCCCACGTGTCTCAGCCGCCACACTCCAGCACTTCCTCGCCACCACACTTCTCACACTATTCTCACTGCCGCCACACTTTTCACCACTGTCCTCAGCCGCCACACTTCTCAGCACTGTTCAGTCGCCACACTTCTCACACTTCCTCAGCCGCCACATTTCTCACCACTTCCTCAGCCGCCACACTTCTCACCACTTCCTCAGCGCAAACATTTCTCACCACTTCCTCAGCCGCCACACTTCTTACCACTTCCTCAGCCGCCAACTTCTCACCACTTCCTCAGCCGCCACATTCTCACCACTTTCTCAGCCGCACACTTCTCACCACTTCCTCAGCCGCCACACACTTTTGCACCACTTCTCAGCGCACACTTCTCACACTTCCTCAGCCGCCACACTTTCCTCAGTCGCCACACTTCTCACCACTTCCTCAGCCGCCACACTCAACACTTCCTCAGCCGCCACACTTCTCAGCACTTCCTCAGCCGCCACACTCCTTACCACTTCCTCAGCCGCCACACTCCACCACTTCCTCAGCCGCCACACTTCTCACCACTTCCTCAGCCGCAACACTTCTCACCACTTCCTCAGCCGCCACATCTTCTCACCACTTCAGCCGTCCACCCCCTTCTCACACTTCCTCAGCCGCCACACTTCTCACGCACTTCTCAGCCGCCACACTCTCACACTTGCTCAGCCGCCACACTTTTCACCACTTCCTCAGCCGCCACACTTCTCACCACTTCCTCAGTCGCCACATTTCTCACTACTTCATCAGCCGCCACACTTTTCACCACTTCCTCAGCGCCACATTCTCACCACTTCCTCAGCCGCCACACTTTCACCACTTCCTCAGCCGCCACATTTCTCTCCACTTCCTCAGTCGCCACACTTCTCGCCACTTTCTCAGCCGCCACACTTTTCACCACTTCCTCAGCCGCCACACTCCTCAGCACTTCCTCAGCCGCCACATTTCTCAGCACTTCCTCAGCTGCCACACTTCTCAGCACTTCCTCAGCCGCCACACTTCTCAGCACTTCTCACCCGCCACAGTTCTCACCACTTCCTCAGCCGCCACACTTCTCACCACTTCCTCAGCCGTCACGCTTCTCAGCGCTTCCTCAGCTGCCACACTTCTCAGCACTTCCTCAGCCGCCATACTTCTCAGCACTTCCTCAGCCGCCACACTTCTCAGCACTTCCTCAGCCGCCACACTTCTGCAACCACTTCCTCGTCCGCCATAACTTACTTCATCAGCATCATTTCCTCAGCCCCCCCTTCTAATCACTTCCTCATGCCACCCACTTCTCACACTTCTCAGCCGCCACACTTTCTCAGCTCTTCTCCCCTCCCCCCACACTTCTCACACTTCTCACCCCACACTTCCTCCAGCACTTCCTCAGGGCCCAAACTCAGCACAATGTTCCACAGCCGCCACACTCTCAGCACTTCACTTCAGCGCCACACTCAGCACTTGCCTCACCCGCCACACTTCTCCAGCACTCGTCAGCTGCCACACTCTTCACACTATCCTCAGTCCGCACACTCTCACCACTCTCCTCAGCCGCGACTCACTTTACTCAGCACTTCCTCAGCCGCCACACTCATCCACACTTCACCCTCAGCCGCCACACTGTCTCAGTCACTTCCTCACGCCTCCACTCCTCACCACTTCCTCACCGCCATCACTCCTACACCACTTCCTCAGCCGCCACACTTTCATCACTTCCTCACCGCCACACTCCTCACCACTCCTCTCAGCCGCCACACTAGCACACCTCCTCACCGCATTCCAGCATTCCTCAGCCCCACTCTCGCTTCCTCAGCGCCACACTTCCTCAGCACTTCGTCAGCGCCACACTCCTCACACTGCTACCTTTCAGCCTCCACCTTCTCACACTTCCTCATCCGCCACACTTCCTCGCATCTTCCTCAGCCCCATCACTCTCAGCACTTCCATCACCGACCAAACTCTCACCACTTCCTCATCCGCCACACTCTCTCATCACTTCGTCAGCCCCACACTCTCCACACTTCCTCATGCCCCACTCTTCTCAGCACTATCCTCAGCCGCCACACTCCTCAGTCACTCCTCAGCCCCACACTTCTCAGCACTTCCTCAGCCCCACTCCTCACACTGTCCTACAGCCGCCACACTATCTCAGCACTCGTCACCGCCACACTCTCACCCAATTCCTCAGCCGCCACATCCTCAGCACTTCGTCAGCCGCCACACTCCTCAGCACTTCCTCAGCCGCCACACTTCTCAGCACTTCCTCAGCCGCCACACTCCTCAGCACTTCCTCAGCCGCCACACTTCTCAGCACTTCGTCAGCCGCCACACTTCTCACCACTTCCTCAGCCGCCACACTTCTCAGCACTTCGTCAGCCGCCACACTCCTCGGAGATGTTACAAGTACACAGTTCACTACCTGTCCTGTCCCATCCCAATTACTGTCTCATCAGCTATTCTGATGATTATCTTCATACACTCTCCCCTCTGTGTGAAATTACATTCTTGCCTTTATGTCTTCTATTCTCTCTCTCTCTCACCTCCTCTCTCTCCTCACCTCTCTCCTCTCTCTCCTCTCTCTCATCTCTCTCTCTCTCCTCTCTCACTCTCCTCTCTCTCCTCTTCCACTCTACCTCTCAATCTCCATCAACTCCCTCAGGGCTTCAAACTTCAGCAAATCCAATGCTTTGTCTTCAGACACGAGTATCACGCTCCATCACTGCCCCAACACCTTCATCACTATCTGCCTCAATCACTGCCTCCACCATAGCCTCCACTCCTCCATCACTGCCTCCACTCCTCCATCACTGCCTACACTCTTTCATCACTATCTCCACTCCTCCATCACTGCATCCACTCCTCCATCACTGCCTCGACTCCTCTTTCACTTCACCACTCCTCCATCACTGCCTCCATTCCTCCATCACTGCCTCCACTCCTCCATCACTGCCTACACTCGTCCATCACTGCTTCCATTCTTTCATCACTGCCTCCACTCCTCCATCACTGCCTACACTCCTCCATCACTGCCTACACTCCTTCATCACTGCCTCCACTCTTTCATCACTGCCTCCACCATAGCCCCACTCCTCCATCACTGCCTCCACTCCTCCATCACTGCTACACTCCTCCATCACTGCTTCCACTCTTTCATCACTGCCTCCATTCCTCCATCACTGCCTACACTCCTCCATCACTGCCTACACTCCTTCATCACTGCCTCCACTCTTTCATCACTGCCTCCACCATAGCCTCCACTCCTCCATCACTGCCTCCACTCCTCCATCACTGCCTACACTCCTTCTTCACTGCCTCCACTCCTCCATCACTGACTCCACTCTTTCATCACTATCTCCACTCCTGCATCCACTCCTCCATCACTGCCTCTACTCCTCTTTCACTCTCCACTCCTCCATCACTGCCTCCACTCCTCCATCACTGCCTCCACTCCTCCATCACTGCCTCCACTCCTCAATCACTGCCTCCACTCCTCAATCACTGCCTCCACTCCTCCATCACTGCCTCCACTCCTCCATCACTGCCCCCACTCCTCTATCAATGCCTCCACTAATCCATCACTGCCTCCACTCCTCAATCACTGCCTCCACTCCTCAATCACTGCCTCCACTCCTCCATCACTGTCTCCATCCCTTCCCCTGCCTCCACCCCTCCATCATTGCCCCCACTCGTCCCTCACTGCCTCCACTCCTCCATCGCTGCCTCCACTCCTCCATCACTGCCTCCATCCCTCCATCACCGCCTCCACTCCTCCATCACTGCTCCCCACTCCTCCATCACTGCCTCCACTCCTCCATCACTGCCTCCACTCCTCTATCAATGCCTCCACTCCTCCATCACTGCCTCCACTCCTCCATCACTGCCTCCCCTCCTCCATCACTGCCTCCACTCCTCCATCACTGCCTCCATCCCTCCATCACCGCCTCCACTCCTCCATCACTGCCCTCCACTCCTCCATCACTGCCTCCACTCCTCCATCACTGCCTCCACTCCTCTATCAATGCCTCCACTCCTCCATCACTGCCTCCACTCCTCCATCACTGCTCTCCACTCCTCCATCACTGCCCTCCACTCTCCATCACTGCTCCATCCCTCCATCACTGCCTCCACTCCTCCATCACTGCCCCACTCCTCCATCATGCCTCCACCTCTCCATCACTGCCGTCCACTCCATCCATCACTGCCTCCACTTCCTCCACACTGCCTCCACTCCTCCATCGCTGCCTCCACTCCTCCATCATGCCTCCACTCTCCATCACTGCCTCCACTCCTCACAATGCTCCACTCCTCTCACTGCCTCCATCCTCCATCACTGCTCCCCTCCTCCATCACTGCCCATCAATCCTCCATCACTGCCTCCACTCCCCATCACTGCCCCCACTCCTCCATCATGCTCACCTCCTCCATCACTGCCTCCACTCCTCCATCACTGCCTGCCACTTCTCCTCACTGCTCCACTCCCAACTGTGCCCCCACTCCTCCATCACTGCTCACTCCCCATACTGCTCACTCCTCCATCACTGCCTCCACTCCTCCATCACTGCCTCCACTCCTCCATCACTGCCTCCACCCTCCATCACGCCTCCACTCCTCCATCGCTGCCTCCCCTCCTCCATCACTGCCTCCACTCCTCCATCACTGCCTCCACTCCTCCATCACTGCCTCCACTCCTCCATCACTGCCCCCACTCCTCCATCACTGCCTCCACCTCCTCCATCACTGCCTCCACTCCTCCATCACTGCCTCACTCCTCCATCACTGCCCCCTCTCCTCCACACTGCTCCACTCCTCCATCACTGCCCTCCATTCCCTCCATCCACTGCCTCCACTCCTCCATCACTGCCCCCACTCCTCCATCACTGCCTCCACTCCTCCATCACTGCTTCCACTCCTCCATCAAGGTAGCCTCCTTTTCCTCCAACACTGTCTCCCTCCTCCCCTTTCTCTAACACTGTCTCCCTCTTTACCTTCCTTCAACACTATTACCCTCCTTCCCTTCCTCCAACACTGTCTCCCTCCTTACCGTCCTCCAACACTATCTCCCTCCTTCCCTTCCTCCAGCACTGTCTCCCTCCTTACCGTCCTCCAGCACTATCTCCCTCACTTATGAAGCTCACCTTAGCTGTCTTCCTAAGAGAAATAAAGTTTAAGTCAGTTCCTGATCAACCGGGCTGTGGTGTCTACCATGGACTCCGTGCTGCTTGTATCAAGAGCCTGACTGATGAAGGTATGAACTAGGAGGCCTAGTCGGGGAGGGAGGGTGCACCCCGGAGTCGGTATGTAGACCTGAGGCTCTAAACCCTTAGTGAATGTGACTCTCACATATTTCAGTATCCTCAGAGGATGGTTGAGCACTGTGCTCTGACTGTATCCTCAGAGGATGGTTGAGCACTGTGCTCTGACTGTATCCTCAGAGGATGGTTGAGCACTGTGCACAGACTGTATCCTCAGAGGATGGTTGAGCACTGTGCACAGACTGTATCATCAGAGGATGGTTGAGCACTCTGCTCTGACTGTATCATCAGAGGATGGTTGAGCACTGTGCTCTGACTGCATCATCAGAGGATGGTTGAGCGCTGTGCTCTGACTATCATCAGAGGATGGTTGAGCACTGTGCTCTGACTGTATCATCAGAGGATGGTTGAGCGCTGTTCTCTGACTGTATCATCAGAGGATGGTTGAGCACTGTGCTCTGACTGTATCATCAGAGGATGGTTGAGCACTGTGCTCTGACTGTATCATCAGAGATGGTTGAGCACTGTGCTCTGACTGTATCATCAGAGGATGGTTGAGCACTGTGCTCTGACTGTATCATCAGAGGATGGTTGAGCACTGTGCTCTGACTGTATCATCAGAGGATGGTTGAGCACTGTGCTCTGACTATCATCAGAGGATGGTTGAGCACTGTGCTCTGACTGTATCATCAGAGGATGGTTGAGCACTGTGCTCTGACTGCATCATCAGAGGATGGTTGAGCGCTGTGCTCTGACTATCATCAGAGGATGGTTGAGCGCTGTGCTCTGACTGTATCATCAGAGGATGGTTGAGCGCTGTTCTCTGACTGTATCATCAGAGGATGGTTGAGCACTGTGCTCTGACTGTATCACAGAGTTGGTTGACACTGTGCACAGACTGTATCATCAGAGGATGGTTGAGCACTGTGCTCTGACTGTATCATCAGAGGATGGTTGAGCACTGTGCTCTGACTGTATCATCGGAGGATGGTTGAGCACTGTGCACAGACTGTATCATCAGAGGATGGTTGAGCACTGTGCTCTGACTGTATCATCAGAGGATGGTTGAGCACTGTGCTCTGACTGTATCATCAGAGGATGGTTGAGCACTGTGCACAGACTGTATCATCAGAGGATGTGAGAGCACTGTGCTCTGACTGTATCATCAGAGGATGGTTGAGCACTGTGCACAGACTGTATCATCAGAGGATGGTTGAGCACTGTGCTCTGACTGTATCATCAGAGGATGGTTGAGCACTGTGCACAGACTGTATCATCAGAGGATGGTTGAGCACTGTGCACAGACTGTATCATCAGAGGATGGTTGAGCACTGTGCACAGACTGTATCATCAGAGGATGGTTGAGCACTGTGCTCTGACTGTATCATCAGAGGATGGTTAGCACTGTGCACAGACTGTATCATCAGAGATGGTTGAGCACTGTGCACAGACTGTATCATCAGAGGATGGTTGAGCACTGTGCTCTGACTGTATCATCAGAGGATGGTTGAGCACTGTGCACAGACTGTATCATCAGAGGATGGTTGAGCACTGTCTCTGACTGTATCATCAGAGGATGGTTGAGCACTGTGCACAGACTGTATCATCAGAGGATGGTTGAGCACTGTGCTCTGACTGTATCATCAGAGGATGGTTGAGCACTGTGCACAGACTGTATCATCAGAGGATGGTTGAGCACTGTGCTCTGACTGTATCATCAGAGGATGGTTGAGCACTGTGCTCTGACTGTATCATCAGAGGATGGTTGAGCACTGTGCACAGACTTGTATCATCAGAGGTGGTTGAGCACTGTGCTCTGACTGTATCATCAAGATGGTTTAGCACTGTGCTCTGACTGTATCATCAGAGGATGGTTGAGCGCTGTGCTCTGACTGTATCATCAGAGGATGGTTGAGCGCTGTGCTCTGACTGTATCATCAGAGGATGGTTGAGCACTGTGCTCTGACTGTATCATCAGAGGATGGTTGAGCACTGTGCTCTGACTGTATCATCAGAGGATGGTTGAGCGCTGTGCTCTGACTGTATCATCAGAGGATGGTTGAGCGCTGTGCTCTGACTGTATCATCAGAGGATGGTTGAGCACTGTGCTCTGACTGCATCATCAGAGGATGGTTGAGCACTGTGCTCTTTCTGTGTCACATGTGGGAATATGCAGCAGAATTGAGGCCAATACTGTGTCACTGTTGATTTTCACTGTGAAGGTCACTCATGTTCACGGAGGAGGTGGAGGTGGAAGGGGGGGGGTCACTTTTTTACGATCAAATCTGCTCATTTTCGAAGTGGAAAACTCATTTTATCAGTTGAGGTCATTCATTTTCATTCTTACGGTGACTTATTTTCACACTTAAGGTCACTTATTTCCAAGGTAAAGAAAGGTCTGTCATTTTCATGTTGGAGGTTACTCATTTTCAAGGTGGGGACCACTCATTTCCATGGTTTAGGATTTTCATTTTCACTTTACTGACCGTGACTTCTGGTGAGGTCTGCACCGCAATATTCATCTTCTCA
Organism: Cherax quadricarinatus; assembly: GCF_026875155.1. Classification (NCBI taxonomy): domain Eukaryota; kingdom Metazoa; phylum Arthropoda; class Malacostraca; order Decapoda; family Parastacidae; genus Cherax; species Cherax quadricarinatus. The sequence continues at coordinate 71,213,374 of NC_069401.1, read as the reverse complement.
CTTTTCACGTTTTTCGTTTTGAGTGATAACTCTGAGGTCACACTTGAAGGCTTTCCTAACCTCTCTCAAAGTTACCAAACATGTCTCTCTCCTCCCTCTCCCTAACCTTACGTTCTCCCTAACCTTACATTCTCCATCACCCTACATTCTCCCTTACCCTACATTCTTCCTCACCCGGCATTCTCCCTCTCTCTACGTTCTCCTTCACCCTACATCCTCCCTCACCCTACATTCTATCCCACCCTACATTCTCTCACCTTACGTTCTCCCTCAACCTACGTTCTCCCTCACTCCTACATTCTCGGGCACCCTACATTCTCGGGCAACCTACATTCTCCCTCACCCTACATTTTCCATCACCCTTCATTCTCCCTCACCCCGACAATCTCCCTCACCCTACATTCTCCATCCCCCTATATTCTCCCTCACCCTACATTCTCCATTGTCCTAAATTCTTCACCCTACATCCTCCCTCACTCTACAATTCTCCATCACGGTACAGTCTCCCTCGTAAACAGCTGTGTGAGGAACACGTGTATGTAGCACAGCGTCCCGAGGCACTCCTGCCTCTCCTTGTTAGAGTTCCTGATCAACTACACAACGAAGTTAAACGAGAGTAATTACTCTTTCTCCATAGCAGAAATATTACGGAAAAACCTGCAGGGAAAACTTGCGCTTCACTTGTGCTACAAGTTGGGACTAAAATGACTTATAGGTAAACAACGAGCAAACAACCTCCTTGTGTTATTCCTTGTTACAACGGAAGAGATATAAAAGAAGGAAGAGATATAAAGCTGAACTCGTCAGTTTTTTTGTGCGGAGGGTGAACTGGTGGACGTCGGGCTGGGCGACAAGCTAGGTTGAATTCAGATATCAGAGGGAAAACACATCACAAATCTCCCTCTGAGGACAAAGAAAATGATAACTTTGTGCGGTAAACTAGTGTTAAAAAGAACCCAAGAGTGTATTATCCGCGCTATAATGTCAATAAAGTGTAAAAGTTTGTGTCGCGGTATGTATTCAGGTGTTATGAACAAAGGAACGATATCGCGTAATTTATGAGCAAAGTGACTCCCTATCAACGAATGAGGACAATATAACTACGCATCAGTAGCAGCCTCCTCAAGACAACAATACCTGGGTCACACCTCCCCTACAACAAACTAGGGGAAATTATGTCAGTTACAACACCCAGGTAAGTCCAGCCATACCCACATCTAATTATGTTAGCTGCAGCTAAAAGACAGAGGTGAGATTTGACTGGAATTACCAAAAGATCCCGTGACCCACGGGTGATTCACCCAAAACCCAAGTGAGTGCCACTACGCTTTTCGGATGATAGTCAAATGCTGAGATATACGTTACTTTGGGGCAAATTATATGAATAACTAGCTTCTTAATCAACAGCCACCGTGGACAGTGAGACGGCACCCCGAAGGGATTTCCAGGGAGAGGCTGCTCAACATCTTGTTGTTAAAAGATAAGTAACACTTGTCTTATGTTTGTTTCAAGCAGGAAAGTGTACTTATCTAACCAGTTCTCCATATCCCTCACCCTACGTTCTCCCTCACCCTACATTCTCCCTCACCCTACATTCTCCCTCTTACCCTATATTATCTCTCACCATACATTTTCTCTCACGCTAGTCTCTCACCTTGTATTCTCCCTCACCCTGCATTCTCTCTCACCGTACATTCTTCCTCACCCTTACATTCTCCCTCACCCTGCATGTTCCCTCACCCTACATTCTCCCTCACCCTACATTTATAATATGGACATCGCAGTTAAATTTCCAGTGTGACAAACTTCACCGGACAACCTAAGAGAGTTCTGACAGATTTCTTTGACACTGTTTTAAGGAAATTTGTCTATGTATATATTTAGGCGGCTAGATTAGATTAGAACGGAGAGATTCATGTGTCATCAAATTTAACGTACCACAATGCCAATAGATGCAAGAATAGGTAAAGATTGTTAAAAATACAGGGAAGAGGATGGAGTGATCGACCATGCTGGATCTTGGTGTCCCGGAGGTTCTCTGGCACTTTCTTCCCCCTACCTTCATCCTTGACTCTTAATTGCTTAACTAGACCATTCCCAGAAGCAAACAGGAAAGGAAATAAAAGCTGGTAAGGTTACTGGGAGAATATACTCGTGAAAGAAGGGGGATGAGGAGGAAAGGCAAAAAATGAGACGTTTGGACTGTGGAGAGAGGAAGGGACGTGCAGAGGAGAGAGAGGAGTACTATATTGTGAGGATACACAACAACAATCATGGAACGAGGCAAAAAATGTATAGCTAAAGGCAGTCAGGACCAGTTTGGTAAACACACATACCTGGGTTCAACAGGTATGTGTGCCTGTGTGAGTATGAGCACATAAACAAGCGCATGCACGCACAGACACAACACACACACACACACACACACACACACACACACACACACACACACACACACACACACACACATATAATAGGAAAGGCACTGCAATGGATCAGAGAATATCTGACAGGGAGGCAACAACGAGTCATGGTACGTGACGAGGTGTCAGAGTGGGCGCCTGTGACGAGCGGGGTTCCACAGGGGTCAGGCCTAGGACCTGTGCTGTTTTTGGTATATGTGAACGACATAACGTAAGGGATAGACTCAGAAGTGTCTTTGTTTGCAGATGATGTGAAGTTAATGAGAATAATTAAATCGGTCAAAGATCACGTAGGAATAAAAAGATACCTGGACAGGCTACAAGCCTGGTCCAGCAACTGACTCCTCGAATTTAACCCTGCCATATGCAAAGTCATGAAGATCGGGGAAGGGAAAAGAAGACCGCAGACAGAGTATAGTCTAGGTGGCCAAAGACTGCAAACCTCACTCAAGGAAAAAGATCCTGGTGTGAGTATAATACCGAGCACATCTCCTGAGGCGCACATCAACCAGACAACTGCTGCAGCATGCGGGCGTCTGGCAAACCTGAGAATAGCGTTCCGATACCTCAGTAAGGTACTTAACTTGTACTCGTTGGAACGCAGGCGAGAGAGATATAGCATAATCTACACTTGGAAAATCCTAGAAGGAATGGTACCGAATCTGCACACAGAAATCACTCCCTACGAAAGTAAAAGACTGGGCAGGTGTTGCAAAATACCCCCATTGAAAAGTAGGGGCGCCACTGGTACACTAAGAGAAAACACCATAGGTGTCCGGGGCCCAAGACTGTTCAACAGCCTCCCACCATACATATGAGGAATTACCAATAGGGCCCTGGCTGCTTTCAAGAGGTAGCTGGACAAATACTTAGTGCTGGATTAACTGTTCTGTGGTTCGTATGTTGGACTACGTGCGGCCAGCAGTAACAGAGTGGTTGATCAGGCCCTGATCCATCGGGAGGCCTGGTCGTGTAAGGAAATTAGTCGAAGACCCAGAAATGAATATACATAGATAAGGAGGGAGGCCCAGCGGTAATACTAAAAATGATATAGCAGCGAAAGCCAAGTCTGACCAGGAGGAAAACAGCAGTCAAGGTCCAGGTAATCAAGTTGAAGAAGGAAGAAGGGGAGACTACAAGAAACGACTGGGTAGTATGTGGTGGGGTACACCATCAAGTGCAGGACACGATACTTACAACCGAGGAGGAGAACCAGTTGCCTCAAAAGCGATGGGGCCGGACAACATCTATCCATGGGTCCTAAGAAAGGAAGAAGAGGAACGACCATCTTCAACATCTCTATCGAAAGAGGGAAACTACCTGAGGTGTGTAAGACAGCAAATGTAGTCCCAATTTTTAAGAAAGAAGACAGACACACAGCGATAAACTACAGACCAGTGTCACTGACATGTATAGTTTGCAAAGTCATGGAGAATATTATCAGAAGAAGAGTGGTGGAACGCCTCGAAATGAAAGAGATAATTTACGACAACCAGCACGGTTTCGTGGAAGGAAAATCCTGTGTCATTAACCTACTGGAGTTTTTCGAAAAGGTGACGGCAGTAAGACGAGAGAGAGAGAGAGAGAGAGAGAGAGAGAGAGAGAGAGAGAGAGGGAGGTGGGTAGACTGCATTTTCTTGGACTGTAAGAAGGCTTTCGACACATTTACACACAAGAGATGATGCAAAAGCTGAAGGAGCAGGCAGGTATAACAGGGAAGGCACTGCAATGGATCAGAGAATGCCTGACACGTAGGCAACCGCTAGTCATGGTACATGACGAGGTGTCAGAGTGGGCGCCTGTGACGAGCGGGGTTCCACATGAGTCAGTCCTGGGACCAGTGCTGTTTCTGGATATGTGAATGACATAACGGTAGGGATAGACTTAGAAGTGTCCCTGTTTGCAGACGATATAATGCGAATGAGAAGAATTCAATTGGATGAGGATCAGGCAGGACTAGAAAGGGATCTGGACAGGCTGCATGACTGGTCCAGCAACTGGCTCCTAGAATGTAATCCCACCAAGTGCGAAGTCGTGAAGATCGGGGAAGGGCAAAAAAGACCGCAGAGTACAGTCTAGAGGGATAAAGACTACAAACCTCACTCAAGGAAAAGGATCTTGGAGGTGAGTATAATATCAAGCACATCTCCTGGGGCGCACATCATCCAAATAACTGCCGCAGAATATGGCGCCTGGCAAACCTAAGAATAGCATTCCGACACGTCAGTAAAGAGTCGTTCAAGACTGTACACCGTGTATGTCAGGCCCATATTGGAGTATGTAACACCAGTATGGAACCAACAGCTGGTCAAGCACGTCAAGAAATTAGAGAAAGTGCAAAGATTTACAACAAGACTAGTCACGGAGCTAAGGGGTATATCCTACGAGAAGTTAAGAGAAATCGAACTGACGACACTGGAGGACAGGAGGGACAGGGGGATCATGATAACGACATATAAAATCGTGAGAGGAATTGACAAGGTGGACAGAGACAGGATGTTCCAGAGATGGGACAAAGCAACAAGGGGTCACAGTTGAAAGTTGAAGACTCAGATGAGTCACGGAGATGTTAGGAAGTATTTCTTCAGTCACAGAGTTGTCAGGAAGTGGAACTGTCTGGAAAGTGATGTAATGGAGGAGGTTTGATAAGACTCATGGAGCAGGGAGAGAGTGGACCAGGTAACGACCAGTGAACAGGCGGGCCAGGCGCTGTGAATCGACTCCCGCCACCACAATTAGGTGAGTACACGTGACCTGTAACCCCGTGATTGCATCAAACAGAACACAAGAGTCATTTGTTTCAAGTCCAGAACAACGCGAGAGTCCCCGAGGCCACTGTTATAGTCAGATATTACCTGTCCCTCTACCTGTTTTAATTCATCTCGTTAATCTTCCAAGTAAAGATGTGTGAAACTAACAAGAAGAATTAGAATTGGTAGAGACAGAGACTGCGAGTATCACTGTTCATACCCTGCATGAGAAGTTAAGCATTTGACATCTGGGGCTCGGTACGAAAATATGCAAGATCATGTACACCGGTGAAGGAGAAAACAAAATAGAAAAGAGGAGAAAACATGTAAATATCGATGATGGAGGAAGACCTGGGAGTGAGCAGCATATTGATCATTTAACAGGAGGACATATTAACTGAATAATTACCACAGCCTCTGACAAACTGGGAACTTTCAGAAGACCCTTCAGGAAACTTAACAAAGAGCTCTTGGGACATTATACACGACGTATGTAAAGCAAATCATTAATTATACTACAGCAGCAGCAGCAGCAGGAGCAGCAGCAGGAGCAGCAGCAGGAGCAGCAGCAGCAGCAGCAGCAGCAGCAGCAGCAGCAGCAGCAGCAGCAGCGACTGATCAAACATGTCAGAAACTCGAAAAGGGGTAAGAGATAATGACACAAGATGTAAGGAAAGAACTATGAAAAAGAGAGTAAATAACATATCATCTTTGAAAAAAAGGAGCAAAGGAGACATGATTACGAAGTAAAATACACTAAAGGAACTGACGGGATGAAAGAATCAAGGTCACTGGGGCCAGAGGGGGAAATTCAGTATACAGATGAGCAAAACTAATATTATGAAGAATTTTTTTTCAGTCTATGATTGTAAAGAATTGGAATGAACTGCGTGATAATGTAAACGTCACTCACAATTTTGAGAGATGCTATGAGAGGTACCAGTAGCACTGGAACCAGCACTACCTGTCAATTTTGTTTGAAATGAGGTGCCAAGAGCTATGACTCGTTCCCCACAAACGTAAATTATTGAGCACAAATCTTCAAATACAAAGTGTGGACTTAAAGGAAAAGAGAATTAGTCAGGGACACAGAAATTCTTGTAAAACAATAAACAAGAGAGAAAGAGACAATCGCGAAGTGTAAACAGAAGGAGAACTAACTGCGAATCGTTAAAGCTGCTACAATAGAGGACAAAAAAGAATAAATAACGGCGCGGAAGGAGATATAACAGCGAAAATGTTTTGCTCATGGAGAACCACACCATTTGAAGACGGAGGCAAAGACTCGGGTATAATATAAACAGTCCCATAACACACTCACCACACACTCACACCGGGCCTGGAAAAGGCAAACATATTCAGAAAGCGCACTCAAGTGGGTGAATACACTAGCCATAAAGGCCTCTCTCTCCCTTTCCCTTAAAACTTACGGCCTTGTTTACATTTACAAGCCGCCATGCTAGTGGTCGCTATTTCCCGCCAAAAATATCAGCTGATAGCTCTGGCGGGAAAACATTAATATTGCCCCAGCTGACAAAATAAACAAACCGCAAGTTGTCTCCAGCTAAGAATTTCTTTCTCGAATCGATTTTCTTTTGGGTTTCGGTTAAAGAAAACGACAGAAAGGCACTGGTATATATACATTTAGACGGAGCTGAGAGTTTAATTAAAGGTCTTTACGGATTTTTTTTTATGAGGGACTTTTTTTTTTTTTGGAAGGCAGAAGGCAATAAGTGGAAGGTTGATGAATTCTTCAGTCAGGTAGCAATTACTGCCTCGTCAAGACAAGACATTTTGGAGCGGTAAGTCAAAAGTTTCGAGTCCTTTTTTATTTCTGTTTTGTTTAGGACTGTTTTTAAAGACCAAAGCTGTTCTGGAGCAGATGTTGACGTGATTAAAGAGGAAGGGAGAGAGGTGAGAAAGAGACGAATGGAGAATCAAGAGAGGAAATGGAAATGGTGGAAGAAGGTAGGTTACCTGGAGGTTACCTGGAGGTTATTCCGGGGATCAACGCCCCCGCGGCCCGGCCCATGACCAGGCCTCCCGATGGATCAGGGCCTGATCAACTAGGCTGTTACTGCTGGCCGCACGCAGTCCAACGTACGAGCCACAGCCCGGCTGATCCGGGCAGCCAGGGGTTTATTGGCAATTCCCCTAATGCTTGATGGGAGGCTGTTGAACAGTTTTGGGCCCCGGACACTTATGGTGTTTTCCCTTAGTGTACCAATGGCGCCCCTACTTTTTATTGGGGGCATTTTGCATCGCCTGCCCAGTCTTTTACTTTCGTAGGGAGTGATTTCTGTGTGCAGATTTGGGACCATTCCTTCCAAGATTTTCCAAGTGTAGATTATGATATATCTCTCCCTCCTGCGTTCCAACGAGTACAAGTCAAGTGCGTGCTTCCAAGCGTTCCCAGTAGTTAAGGTGCTTGACAGAACTTATACGTGCAGTAAAGGATCTCTGTACACTCTCTAGATCTGTGATTTCACCTGCTTTGAATGGAGATGTTAATGTACAGCAGTATTCCAGCCTAGAGAGAACAAGTGATTTGAAAAGGATCATCATGGGCTTGGCATCTCTCGTTTTGAAAGTTCTCATTATCCATCCTATCATTTTCTTTGCACGTGCGATCGTGGCACTGTTGTGATCCTTGAAAGTGAGATCCTCAGACATTACTACTCCCAGGTCCCTTACATTATTTTTTCGCTCTATTGTATGGCCGGAGTCAGTAGTATACTCTGTTCTAGTTATTATCTCCTCCAGTTTTCCATAACGGAGTAGTTGGAATTTGCCCTCATTGAACATCATATTGTTTACCGTTGCCCACTGGAAAACTTTGTTTATATCTTCTTGGAGGTTAACCGCGTCCTCAGCAGATGACAGCCTCATGCAGATCCTAGTATCATCCGCAAAGGATGATACGGTGCTGTGGTGTATATCTCTGTTTATGTCTGATATGAGGATAATTAATAAGATGGGGGCGAGTACTGTGCCTTGTGGAACAGAGCTCTTCACTATGGCAGCCTCCGATTTAACTCTGTTGACCACTACTCTTTGTGTTCGATTTGTTAGGAAGTTGAAGATCCATCTCCCCACTTTCCCAGTTATTCCTTTAGCACGAAATTTATGGCTATTACGCCATGATCGCATTTGTCAAATGCTTTTGCAAAGTCTGTGTATATTACATCTGCATTCTGATTTTCTTCCAGTGCATCCAAGGCCATGTCATAGTGATCCAGTAGTTGTGAGAGGCAGGAGCGACCTGCCCTGAACCCATGTTGCCCTGGATTGTGCAGATTTTGGGAATCCAGGTGATTTGCAATCCTGCTTCTTAGCACTCTTTCAAAGATTTTTATGATGTGGGACGTCAGAGCTATTGGTCTATAGTTCTTAGCTAATGCTTTGCTGCCACCTTTATGGAGTGGGGCTATATCCGTTGTTTTAAGTGACTGGAATTTCACCCATGTCCAAGCTCCTCCTCCATAGTGTACTTAGGGCACGCGAGAGGGGTTTCTTGCAGTTCTTAATGAAAACAGAGTTCCACGAGTCTGGGCCCGGGGCTGAGTGCATAGGCATGTTGTCAATGGCTTTTTCAAAATTTCTATCGGAGCTGGGGTAATGTCGGAAATCTGGCATACATTTATGGAGTTTTGAGGCTCATTCATGAAGAAATCATTTGGGTGTCGAATCCTCAGACCGATTAGTGGTTCACTAAACAAGAGTCGTACTGGGATTTCAATATTTCACTCATTTCCTTTTTTGTCATCTGTGTAAGTCCCATCCTGTCTGAGTAAGGCCTGATACTAGATGTGATATTTGCCTTGTTTTTGGCATATGAAAAGAAATTTTTGAATTTCTTTCAATTTCACTAATAGCTTTAAGCTCCTCCTGCCTCTCCTGGTTCCTGTAAGAGTCATTTAGCTTAAGTTCGATAGTTTCCACTTCCCTGGTCAGCGCGTCCTTTCGTGTATCAGATATTCTAGCACTCCTGAGGAGCTCAGTGACTCTTCGTCGTCTTCTGTAGAGGGAGCGTCTTTTTCTCTCCAGTTTACTCCTGCTCTTCTTCTTTCTTAGGGGAATATGCCTAGAACATGCTTCAGCTACCAGGAAGTTGATCCTTTCAAGGCACTGGTTTGGATCCATGTCATTTAAGACATCTTCCCAACATGTTTCGTTTAGGACATGGTTTACCTGGTCCCAGTTGATGTTCTTGTTGTTGAAATTGTATTTTGTGAAGACACCTTCACAGGTACATGCATTCTGCTGTTCAGGACCCCTATGCATGTACGTCTGGACTTACATTAGATTGTGATTGGAATTAGTTGTTTTTGATATTCTTATGTCTCTTATCAGGTCCTCATTATTTGTGAAGATAAGGTCAAGGGTATTTTCTAGTCTTGTTGGCTCCACTATCTGCTGGCTTAAGGTGTGTTTTGCGCAGAGACTTAGTAGCTCATGTGTGTGTGACCTTTCATCTGCGCTACCTCCGGGGATTGTTTCAGCTATAACATTATTTGCTACATTCTTCCATTTTGTATGCCTTAGGTTGAAATCATCAAGCAGTAAGATGTTTGGGGATGGAGCTGGAAGGTTTTCCAAACAGTAATCGATTTTCAGTAGCTGTTCCTTGAACTGTTGTGAGGTTGCATCTGGTGGCTTGTATACAACCACAATGAAATAGGTTTTGGTTCTCGATCTTTATTGATAGAACTTCAACTACCTCATTTGTGGTGTTCAGCAACTCCGTGCAGATAAGGGACTCTTTGACATACAGGCCAACCCCCCCCTTGTTGCCTGTTTTTTCTGTCGCATCTAAAAAGGTTGTAACCACTTATCCATATTTCACTGTCAAAGTGATCTTTTGTGTGAGTCTCTGTGAGGGCTGCAAACATTGCATTAAACTCCACTAGAAGTCCACTGATAAAAGGTATTTTGTTGTTGGTGGATGGCTTAAGGGCCCTGTATTTAGCAAATATGAACGAGGTTTGTATTCTGTTTTTTTGTTGGGGGATTTGGTTATTGGCATCAGTAGTTGTAATTCTGGAGGGCCATGGGTGGCCACTGGCTGCACCTCCAGTCCAACAAGGCTCCAAGGTGGTGGACTATTTTTATTTCCTTCCATTTTCTTTTTTCGTTTCCTGCCACTAAAAAATCACCTGGAGTTGGGTTGTCGTAGCTACTATTGTTTGTCTTGTGGGGTCTGTGCCTCCTGGTCCCTTTTAGATGGTATGAAGGGCACTCGATGTTGTAACACTGCTTCTGGAGGACCGAGGAGTGGCACATTTTTGGGTGAAAGAAAGTACAGGAAGAAGAACGACACACTCCTTTAGACAGTAGGTCGCTACATTTTTTGGGATGGTCAAAGTTGCATGTCCCATTTTTTTTCCCGTTATTCCATGCTTACAGATGCCCCAAGCATAATATTTGCACAAATTCACCTTTGGTTGAGAATTGTTGGGAGGTGTGTTGTCAATTTCTGCAGGTTCTGGGACTGCACTATAATCCTCAGTATCCAAGCCAGGGCCACCCCGTCCTGGATTCCATCTACTTTCCCCAGTAGAGGAAGAAGGAGGAGACTCCTCTCCAACATCTGTACTGTGGGCCACGGTCTTGTGCAATGATGGTTGTATATTTACGGTTTTAGATGGTTGTATATTTACTGTTTTTGTGGTGGTTTGGGTAGTGTCCCTAGGAGAGTCTGGGCTGGCAGTAAGGCTGGGGGCTGGGTCTGGGTCAGCACTGGGGCTAGGGGGTGGGGCTGGGTCTGGGTCAGCGGCTGGGCCTGGGCCAGCACCAGCAATGTGGGTATTAGTGCTATGCCTGGGGGAGCCTGGGCCAGCACCAGCACTGTGGGTATTGGTGCTATGCCTGGGGGAGCCTGGGCCAGCACCAGCACTGTGGTATTTAGTGCTATGCCTGGGGGAGCCTGGGCCAGCACCAGCACTGTGGTATTTAGTGCTATGCCTGGAGGAGCCTGGGCCAGCACCAGCACTGTGGGTATTAGTGCTATGACTGGGGGAGCCTGGGCCAGCACCAGCACTGTGGGTATTGGTGCTATGCCTGGAGGAGCCTGGGCCAGCACCAGCACTGTGGGTATTAGTGCTATGACTGGGGGATGGGTCTGGCTTAGCACCATGTGGGTGACTAGATAGTTTCGAGTCATCTGTTGTGGTATGGACATTCTGCATTTTTTGATACACTATCTCTTGCTCCCATGTTTTATATATTTTTGGTAGACTATCCAAGAGGTCATCCTTGTTTTCTTGATTATTTTTATCATTTATTACTCTCCTTAGTACCTTTCTGATACCTGCCCAAAGTTCTACATCTTTATTGCACAACCAGAAGCACCTTGCTAGTTTGAGGTCATTTTTTGAGGCTATATTTAGTCTAGTACAAGAGATATGGTGTTTGGAAGAGCATAGGTTGCATGTGATTCTGGATTTCCTTCCAAGGATTTTTTTACATGTCCCACAGATATGCTGTGCTGACATCCTGTCTGTATCCTACTACACTCTGTATGAGAAAATTAGAAAACAATGTGATAAAACAAAGTAGAATAGGCGATTAGAGCAGGAAAACTGATAATCGAGAATGTGATAATATCAAGAAGAGTAAGTACGATACAAAGAAGTAGGAAGTAATATGGAACAGGAGGAAGAGGAATGGGTGAACGTGACAAGGATGACAGGAGAAGGTGTGTGAGATAGGAGATAGTGGAATAGCGCGATAAAACTGTTAACAACCCCATAACCGAGAAGAGGGGAGGACGTGAAGAAGAAAGAACGGGATGAGGAGAAGAGGGACGATTGAGAGGGGAGGGGAAAAGGAGGGAGGAGAAGAGAAAGAAGGGAACGAGAGAAAAAGAGGAAAAGGAGGAGGAGGAGGTAAATGACACATAAATGAACGAATGTGGGGTTGTAATAAGAGAAGAGTAGACCGAGAAAGAAGGAAAGAAAAGCGGAGGAAGTAGAGATGAAAAAGAAGGGAAAGAACGATGAGATGGGAGTGGAAAAAACAGATGAAAAGCAAAAAGCGAAAGCAAGAAAGATAATAAAATAAACAATAATAACACAGAAGGCAAGGAAAGAGAAACACACAGAAAGATAAAATAAAGGAAGGAATCAACAACTTTTTTAAGAACAGCCTAATAAAATTATCAACACTGCTCACCACCTATTACGAGTGTTTACACACACACACACACACACACATGCGAGTATACATTGATACATTAGCGAACAAGTGATCAACACTGACCAGCAACCATTGGGAAAGAGGGGCAAGTAAACTGATGGTGCTTTAGGTCTTTCGCGTTGCAGTAGGAAACATTTCTTCAGGAACAATACAAGAGAGCCCGAGCAGGTGTGTCCAGAGACGAAGTCCAGCCAGGAAAGTTGGACTGTCTCAGGATACAACTGCTCGTGCTCTCCTGCAACAATGTCTGCAAATAATTAATCTCCCTCGTTCGCAAACTGTTAAGGATACACACACACACACACACACACACACACACACACACACACACACACACACACACACACACAATATATATATATATATATATATATATATATATATATATAGTAATTAAATAGTGTTCACGATTCAGATTCATAGTAGGTTGACATTATACCTCTCCTTCACGCTGATGTATCCTCCTCTCGGCTATACAAAGCCGGTAGAATAAAAATCCCAGGAATAAATCCCTGAATAAATTCTTAATAAATAAGAGAGGAATATTTATCGCTTTGCGACTTCCGTGGCGTTGTCTTGCGCCAGGATATAAAAATTGTCAATTCCCGGCCATGAATCACAGTCGACAGGGGGTGATGGGAAGGGGGGGGATAGAAGCGGGGAGTGTAAGGAAGAGGCAAGGCAAGGCAAGGCAAGGCAAGGCAAGGCAAGGCAAGGCAAGGCAAGGCAAGGCAAGGCAAGGGAAAGGGAATACCTCTCTGGGCACCGAAGGAACCTTAGTTATTACCACGACACAGACACACACACAGAGGACGATATTTGCGTTCTTATATACGGCTTCATATCCGGCTAGAAAGAGACGTGACTTCGGCCTTCCAGAGTGATGATCTGTGTCCAAACAACTTTCATTTTTTTTTTTCAAGGGAGCATCTGCTATATATAACCAACCTTCATCACTCATGTATGTGTCTGATCTACAGGTTTATCTTCAGCCCCGGGAGGGTTAGCTGGGACCGGGCCGCCCCCGCGGGGCGGCCCGGTCCCAGCCCATGCCTTCCGTGACTAAATTCTCCACTGTCTTCCACGAGGGTTTAGAGCAAGAAGCTTCTACTTCTCACATATGCTACAACACTGAAGAGGTTCCAGTGCGCTGGATGACAGGCGAAACAGCGTTTTCTTTGTTGTCTGTTGTTCGTGTTGGTGTGTCTCCACTCTTCTCTCTTTCCATTCATCGCTCTTCCTTTTTATTCCATCTGCATTAATATACTTTCGGTTTCCTGCCTGTTACTGTGTATAGGTTTTCGCAATCCTGTTCTCCTGATTCTCTTTAAAGATAGTGTTGTCTCTCCCGCTTCCTCTTCCTCCCTTTCTTCTTCTTCCTCTTTCTCCTCCTCCTCCTCCTCTTCTTTCTTATTTTTCTACTTCTTCTTCTTCTTCCATATATTTATGGGGAATCGCTAAAACCGTAAGGTTTATACCACGATCAGAAAATGGGAGACAATCGATCCCTTAGATCTGCAGCCCCTCACTAACCCCAGGCACTTCCTTGAAGACTACACAGGCTTAACAAATACTATTATTATTGATATAAAAATGCACAAAAGGCATTCAAGAAGAATAACTGGAAAAGTGGGCAGATGAATCTTCTTGACAGAGCACTAGGCATTTTTTGGGCACTCTTTTGGTATTTCCAGCATGTCTTGGAATTTCTAGGAATTTTTCCATGCAAGCAGCAGCCTTCGGGAACTTGGTAAGAAAACAAGCCTATGTAAAAACGCCTTGCAGCGGGTCACCTAAAAAAAAAAACTAATATTCTGCAACAGCGCTTTTGAGGTCCTCGACAACAGACACACTGGTGTAAGAAACAGCAAAGATGTGATAAAAGGACATAGCCAAACAAGAGATGAGTCTCTGACACTGCTGAGAGGCACTTCAAAACAATCTTGAGAGAGACTACATGAAACAATGTTGAGAGGCTCGTCCAGACACGATGCTGAGAGACACTTCCAGTCACACTGTTGACAGGCACTCCCAGACACAATGTTGAAAGACGCTTCCAGGCACAATGGTAAGAGACACTTCCAGACACGTTGTTGAGAGACACTTCCAGACACAATGATAAGAGACTCTTCCAAACACAATGTTGAGAGACTTCCGGTCACATTGTTGACAAGCACTCCCAGACACAATGCTGAAAGACACTTCCAGACACAATGTTAAGAGGCACTTCCAGACACAATGTTGAGAGACACTCCCACATACATTGTTTAGAGACACATCCAGACACAATGTTGAGACACACTTCCAGACACAATGTTGAGACACACTTCCAGACACAACGTTGAGAGACACTTCGTCATAATGTTGAGAGGCACTTCTGGACACAATGTTGAGAAATGCTTCCAGACACAGTGTTGACAAGCACTTCTAGACATGATGATAAAAGACACTTCCAGACACAGTGTTGGCAGGCACTTCTAGACATGATGATGAAAGACACTTCCAGACACAGTGTTGACAAGCACTTCTAGACATGATGATAAAAGACACTTCCAGACACAGTGTTGGCAGGCACTTCTAGACATGATGATGAAAGACACTTCCAGGCACAGTGTTGACAGACACTTCCAGACACAGTGTTGACAAGCACTTCTAGACATGATGATAAAAGACACTTCCAGACACAGTGTTGGCAGGCACTTCTAGACATGATGATGAAAGACACTTCCAGGCACAGTGTTGACAGGCACTTGTAGACATGATGATGAAAGACACTTCCAGGCACAGTGTTGACAGGCACTTGTAGACATGATGATGAAAGACACTTCCAGGCACAGTGTTGACAGGCACTTGTAGACATGATGATGAAAGACACTTCCAGGCACAGTGTTGACAGGCACTTCCAGACACAAAATTGAGAGACACCTTCACTGTTAATACCTTTGATAAATTCCGAGAGTTTCCTAACTCTCGCAGTCGTGCCCTGAGCCAGGCTTGTCTGGTGCCTGTCAGGTCCACCGGGCTGTTGCTGGTGGCAGCAGGCTGGCCCACATATTCGCCACACCTGATTGATCTCACACTTGGCGGAGGAAATTGCCTAACTTCTTAAGCGTGTCTACACTTGTTTCAACAGTTTATGATATCTTCTGGCTAGATGTAAACAAGTCTGGGACCAAGAATGTTGACAGAGTGTTCTCTTATTGTGCCCATGGCGCCCCTGCCTTTCACTGGGTTTATTCTACATATTCTCCCACATTTCTCAAGCCAATATGTTTTAATGGTAGTGAATAGATTTTGGACTAGGCTCTCAAGGATTTTTCATGTATATATTATCATGTATCTCTCTCTCTCCTCTCCTCCAGCGAGTATATATTTAGAACTTTGGCTCTATACTGGCTATAAATGATCTCTGACTTTTTTAACTTTGATATCTCTCCTGCCCTAACCGGAGTCGTCAACAATGAACAGTATTCCAAGCAAGAGAGCACCAAAAATTTGAAAAGTATTGCTATCGGCATTACTTCCTGTCTCCTGAAAATCCTAATTATCCATGTAGCCCTTTTCCTGCCTGTCATAACATTAGCCTTAATGTGTTCTTTACAAAAAGTCAGCTGCCTTATTGCATCCAAATCCTTCACATATTCCTATTGTACTATTTGTTTTATATACAGTGTACCTTTTGAGTTCTTTATTCTTTCCATATTTAAGCAGTTGGAATTTATCACCAATGAAAGTCATGTTATTTACCACTGCCCACCAAAAGACTTTTTAATTTTTCAGTGTCTTCCACTGACGTTATTTTCATGGTAATTTTGGTATTATCTGCAAATGATAAACCGAAACTGTGGCATGTGGTTTTATCTGTGTCTGCTGTAAGGATAAGAAACAATAAAGGAGCCAGGACTGTACCCTTTAGAATTGACATTTTTATTTTGCTGATGCTGGATTTTGCAATGTGTTCTGTATGACAGCAAGTTGGGTATTTATTTGCCTACTTTCCCAGATATACCAGTCGCCCTCATTTTGTGTGTTATCACGCCATGATCTCATTTGTCAAAAGCCTTTGCAATATCCAATTACAACACATCTGATTTTGGTTTTCTTCCAACGTCTAGATAATTTTGTGATAGTGGTTTAGTACTGTTTGTACTGTTCCATAAAATTTATGATTTCAGTTCTCATCATACTTTTCAAGAACTTTATGATGTGCGATGCAATTTTTGGATACAGTTCTACTGTCCTCTTTATACAAAGTAATTACGTCTGAACTCTTTAAGGTCTCTGGAATTTCGACTATATGGAAGTATCTTTTCTAAAGAATACCGAGTGCTTGTGCTAGTGGTATTTTCTCTCATTTATTGTTATTGCACTTCTTAATTTCTATATACTTTTCGAATCGTTCAGGAGTAGTGTTGATGTCAGTTATATGATCTGTCTGGCCTCTCGGGGGAATGAAAAAAAAAATACTACATTCGCCACCATGCTTTCGTTCATTTGAATGTTGAACATTGATTTATAATGCTCTTTCATAATTTCATTCCTTCTTTTCCATCGTCAATGTGCGAACCTTCTGTGATTAATGGTTCAATTCTACAGGTAGTTCTTAACTAGGATTCTGCATATATGTAGAAATATTTGGGCGTTCTAGAAATATCTTGGATTGAGTTTTTGTTCCATTTGTATTTCTTCTGTCTGGTAAGACAGCTTAAGCTTTTCTTTTTATAACTGCAATTTCCCTACATAGATTGCCTTCCCTTCGTTGTAACATATTCACTTTCTTAAGGACTTAAGCAACCCTTTTCCTCTAAAACATTCTCTTACGTTCTCTTTCTGAAGGTGATCATCATTCAAGTACATAATGTAGACTGTTATCTTCAACGTTCAGTGTTTCCAAGCACTTCCAGATACAATGTTGAAAGATACTCTCACACACAATGTTGAAAGATATTCCTACACACAAAGTTGAAAGATACTCCCACACACAATGTAGGAAGATATTCCCACACACAATGTTGAAAGACACTCCCAACAACAATGTAGAAAGATATTCCCACACACAAAGTTGAAATATACTCCCACACACAATGTTGAAAGATACTCATACACACAATGTTGAAAGATACTCCTACACACAATGTTGAAAGATACTCCCCCACACAATGTTGAAAGATACTCCCACACCCAATGCTGAAAGATACTCTCACACACAATGTTGAAAGATATTCACACACACAATGTTGAAAGATACTCCCACACACAATGTTGAAAGATATTCACACACACAATGTTGAAAGATACTCCCACACACAATGTTGAAAGATACTCCTACACACAATGTTGAAAGATACTCCTACACACAATGTTGAAAGATACTCCCCCACACAATGTTGAAAGATACTCCCACACCCAATGCTGAAAGATACTCTCACACACAATGTTGAAAGATACTCCCACGAAAAATACTCCCACACTCAATGTTGAAAGATACTCCCACACTCAATGTTGAAAGATACTCCCACACTCAATGTTGAAAGATACTCCCACACACAATGTTGAAACACACTCCCACACACAATGTTGAAAGATACTCCCACACTCAATGTTGAAAGATACTCCCACACTCAATGTTGAAAGATACTCCCACACTCAATGTTGAAAGATACTCCCACACACAATGTTGAAAGATACTCCCACACACAATGTTGAAAGATACTCCCACACACAATGTTGAAAGATACTCCCACACCCAATGTGGAAAGATATTCCCACACACAATGTTGAAAGATATTCACACACACAAAGTTGAAAGATACTCCCACACACAATGTTGAATGATACTCCCACACAAAATACTGAAAGATACTCCCACACACAATGTTGAAAGATACTCCCACACTCAATGTTGAAAGATACTCCCACACTCAATGTTGAAAGATACTCCCACACTCAATGTTGAAAGATACTCCCACACACAATGTTGAAACACACTCCCACACACAATGTTGAAAGATACTCCCCCCACTAATGTTGAAGATACTCCCACACTCAATGTTGAAAGATACTCCCACACTCAATGTTGAAACACACTCCCACACACAATGTTGAAAGATATTCCCACACAATATGTTGAAAGACACTCCCACACACAATACTGAAAGATACTCCCACACACAATGTTGAAAGATACTCCCACACCCAATGTTGAAACACACTCCCACACACAATGTTGAAAGATACTCCCACACACTACGTTGAAAGATACTCCCAAACTCAGTGTTGAAAGATACTCCCACACACAATGTTGAAAGATACTCTCACACACGATGTTGAAAGATACTCCCACACATAATGCTGAAAGATATTCCCACACACATTGCAGAAAGATACTCCCACACACTATGTTGAAAGATACTCCCACACTCAATGTTGAAAGATATTCCCACACACAATGTTGAAAGATACTCCCACACACTATGTTGAAAGATACTCCCACACACAATGTTGAAAGATACTCCCCCACTCAATTTGAAAGATATTCCCCACACACAAAAGTTGAAAGATACTCCCACCCCACTATGTTGAAAGATACTCCCACACACAATGTTTGAAAGATACTCCCACAAAACAATGTTGAAAGATACTCCCACACACAAAGTTGAAAGAACTCCCCACCTATGTTGAAAGATACTCCCACACTCAATGTTTGAAAGATTTTCTCCCCCACACAATGTTGAAAGATTCCCCCACACACAATGTTGAAAGATACTCCTACACTCAATGTTGAAAGATACTCCCACACTATGTTGAAAGATATTCCCACACACAATGTTGAAAGATACTCCCACACTCAATGTTGAAAGATACTCCCACACACAATGTTGAAAGATTCCCCCACACACAATGTTGAAAGATACTCCCACACACAATGTTGAAAGATACTCCCACACACTATGCTGAAAGATACTCTCACACACAATGTTGAAAGATACTCCCACGCGCAATGTTGAAAGATACTCCAACAAACCATGCAGAAAGATACTTCCACACACAATGTTGAAAGATACTCCCACATTCAATGTTGAAAGAAACTCTCATGCCCAATGTTGAAAGATATTCCCACACAAAATGTTGAAAGATGCTCCCACACTCAATGTTGAAAGATACCCCCCACACACTATGCTGATACTCCCACCCACTATGTTGAAAGATACTCCCACAACCTATGTTGAAAAATGCTCCCACACGCTATGTTGAAAGATATTCCCACACACAATGTTGAAAGATACTCCCACAACCTATGTTGAAAGAAACTCTCATGCCCAATGTTGAAAGATATTCCCACACACAATGTTGAAAGATACTCCCACACACAATGTTGAAAGATACTCCCACACGCAATGCTGAAAGATATTCCCACACACAATGTTGAAAGATACTCCCCACACAATGTTGAAAGATATTCCCACACACAATGTTGAAAGATATTCCCACACACAATGTTGAAAGATACTCCCACACGCAATGCTGAAAGATATTCCCACACACAATGTTGAAAGATACTCCCCACACAATGTTGAAAGATACTCCCACACACAATGTTGAAAGATACTCCCACACACAATGTTGCAAGACACTCCCGCACACAATGCTGAAAGATACTCCCACACACAATGTTGAAAGATACTCCCACACACAATGTTGCAAGATACTCCCACACACAATGTTGAAAGATACTCCCACACACAATGTTGAAAGATACTCCCACACACAATGTTGAAAGATACTCCCCACACAATGCTGAAAGATACTCCCACACTAAATGTTGAAAGATACTCCTACACACGATGTTGAAAGATACTCCCACACACGATGTTGAAAGATACTCCCACACACGATGTTGAAAGATACTCCCACACACGATGTTGAAAGATACTCCCACACACGATGTTGAAAGATACTCCCACACACGATGTTGAAAGATACTCCCACACTGCAAGGCTCCAGTGCGCTGCAGAAAACAATATGAAGTTCAACTATGAGAAATTTCAATTACTCCGATATTGTAAACATGAGGAAATTAAAACTTCATCAGAGTACAAAACAAATTCCTTCCACAAAAATAGAGAGGAAAACCAACGTCAAAGGCCTGGGAAGAGAAAGCCTGAGCTTGCATCCACCTGCAGCTCACAAGACTGCCATCCCCACGAGCCCCGTGAGGGCTGGGCAGATGGCAGACCAGAGGCCTAGCTTCTCCCTACGAGCCCCATGAGGGCTGGGCAGATGGCAGACCAGAGGCCTAGCTTCTCCCTACGAGCCCCGTGAGGGCTGGGCAGATGACAGACCAGAGGCCTAGCTTCTCCCTACGAGCCCCGTGAGGGCTGGGCAGATGGCAGACCAGAGGCCTAGCTTCTCCCTACGAGCCCCGTGAGGGCGGGGACTGTGGCTAGGCCTGGGGACACATGGTCCCAAAGTTGAGGGGGTTCTTGTATCTCCTCCCATGGGAGACTTAGGCCTCGAGATACTCCCCAGATAGGGAGCCAAGGCCGGGTCACCACTACTTGGAAAAGACCCGGGCCGGGAGAGTACCGGCGAATGAAAAAAAAAAAAAAAAAAAAAAAAAAAAAAAAACCTAGGGGTGATCATGTCGGAGGATCTCACCTTCAAGGGCCATAACATTGTATCAATCGCATCTGCTAGAAAAATGACAGGATGGATAATGAGAACCTTCAAAACTAGGGAGGCCAAGCCCATGATGACACTCTTCAGGTCACTTGTTCTATCTAGGCTGGAATACTGCTGCACACTAACAGCACCTTTCAAGGCAGGTGAAATTGCCGACCTAGAAAATGTACAGAGAACTTTCACGGCGCGCATAACGGAGATAAAACACCACAATTACTGGGAGCGCTTGAGGTTCCTAAACCTGTATTCCCTGGAACGCAGGAGGGAGAGATACATGATTATATACACCTGGAAAATCCTAGAGGGACTAGTACCGAACTTGCACACGAAAATCACTCACAACGAAAGCAAGAGATTCGGCAGACGATGCAACATCCCCCCAATGAAAAGCAGGGGTGTCACTAGCACGTTAAGATACAATACAGTAAGTGTCAGGGGCCCGAGACTGTTCAACTGCCTCCCAGCATACATAAGGGGGATTACCAATAGACCCCTGGCAGTCTTCAAGCTGGCACTGGACAAGCACCTAAAGTCGGTACCTGACCAGCCGGGCTGTGGCTCGTACGTTGGATTGCGTGCAGCCAGCAGTAACAGCCTGGTTGATCAGGCTCTGATCCACCAGGAGGCCTGGTCACAGACCGGGCCTCGGGGGCGTTGACCCCCGAAACTCTCTCCAGGTAAATACCAGGTAAACACACAATGTTGAAAGATACTCCCACACACAATGTTGCAAGATACTCCCACACACAATGTTGAAAGATACTCCCACACACAATGTTGAAAGATACTCCCACACACAATGTTGCAAGATACTCCCACACACAATGTTGAAAGATACTCCCACACACAATGTTGCAAGATACTCCCACACACAATGTTGAAAGATACTCCCACACACAATGTTGCAAGATACTCCCACACACAATGTTGAAAGATACTCCCACACACAATGTTGAAAGATACTCCCACACACAATGTTGCAAGATACTCCCACACACAATGTTGAAAGATACTCCCACACACAATGTTGCAAGATACTCCCACACACAATGTTGAAAGATACTCCCACACACAATGTTGCAAGATACTCCCACACACAATGTTGAAAGATACTCCCACACACAATGTTGAAAGATACTTCCACACACAATGTTGAAAGATACTTCCACACACAATGTTGAAAGATACTCCCACACACAATGTTGAAAGATACTCCCATACACAACGTTGAAAGATACTCCCACACACAATGTTGAAAGATACTCCCACACACAATGTTGAAAGATACTCCCACACACAATGTTGAAAGATACTCCCACACACAATGTTGCAAGATACTCCCACACACAATGTTGCAAGATACTCCCACACACAATGTTGAAAAATACTCCCACACACAATGTTGAAAGATACTTCCACACACAATGTTGAAAGATACTTCCACACACAATGTTGAAAGATACTCCCATACACAACGTTGAAAGATACTCCCACACACAATGTTGAAAGATACTCCAACAAACCATGCAGAAAGATACTCCCACACACTATGTTGAAAGATACTCCCATACACAATGTTGAAAGATACTCCCACACACTATGTTGAAAGATACTGCCAGAGATTATTTTGAGACACACTTCCCAAAACAATTACTGACAAATTTACACCAGCTGTCTAACACACAGCTAAAACCGAAAGTGAATGACTGGAAATGAAAGCAAACATCTCTACTATGCAATCTTCCAAGTCTTGAAGCAAAACAAAAAAATTGCCGCAATATTTTGTGTGAAAAATTCTACACGCGTCTGGAAAACAGGAAAAGTTTGAAAATGAGAAGTTGTTGGGAGAGGACATGATATTCTGCAAATCTGTTTTGGAAAGTTTTGCTGATAAATCGGAAATTACATTATCAATAAAATAATGCGAAGGTGTCTGGTGGTGATATTACAAGTATAAGAATTATATTTTTGTTTTCATTAAGGTGGAAATCTTAGCTTTAGTAACTCAGAGGAAGGATAATGAGAACGTTCAAAACGAGAGATGCCAAACCAATGATGATCCTTTTCAAATCACTTGTTCTCTCTAGGCTGGAATACTGCTGTACATTAACATCTCCGTTCAAAGCAGGTGAAATTGCAGATCTAGAGAGTGTCCAGTGAACCTTTACTGCAAGTATAAGTTCTGTCAAGCATCTTAACTACTGGGAACGCTTGGAAGCACTTGACTTGTACTCACTGGAACACAGGAGAGAGAGATATATCATAATGTACACTTGGAAAATCCTGGAAGGAATGGTCGCGAGTCTGCACACAGAAATCACTCCCTACGAAAGTAAGAGTCTGGGCAGGCGATGCAAAATACCCCTAACTAAAAGTAGGGGCGCCATTGGTACACTAAGAGAAAACGCCATAAGTGTCCGCAGCCCAAGACTGTTCAACAGCCTCCCACCAAGAATAAGGGGAATTACCAATAAACCCCTGGCTGCCTTCATGAGAGAGCTGGACAGATAATAAAGTCAGTGCCGGATCAGCCGGTCTGTGGTTCGTACGTTGGACTGCTTGCGGCGAGCAGTAACAGCCTGGTTGATCAAGCCCTGGTCCGCCGGGGGGCCTGGTCGTGAACCTGGCCGCGGGGGCGCTGATCCCCGGAATAACCTCCAGGTAGGTAAGGTTAAGTCTCATATATATATATATATATATATATATAGATATATATATATATATATTTTATATATATATATATATATAAAATATATATAAAAATATATATATTATGAATGAAAAGATGTTGGATGTCCTGGCCCTAAGCGAAACAAAGCTGAAGGGGGTAGGAGAGTTTCGGTGGGGAAATAAATGGATTAAATCTGGAGTATCTGAGAGAGTTTTGAGCTAAGGAAGGGGTAGCAATAATGTTGAAGGATCAGTTATGGAAGGGGAAAAGAGAATATGAATGTGTAAATTCAAGAATTATGTGGATTAAAGTAAAGGTTGGATGCGAAAAGTGGTCATAATAAGCGTGTATGCACCTGGAGAAGAGAGGAATGTAGAGGAGAGAGAGAGATTTTGAGAGATGTTAAGTGAATGTATAGGAACCTTTGAGCCAGGTGAGAGAGTAATTGTGGTAGGGGACCTGAATGCTAAAGTAGGAGAAACTTTTAGAGAGGGTGTGGTAGGTAAGTTTCGGGTGCCAGGTGTAAATGATAATGGGAGCCCTTTGAACGAACTTTGTATAGAACCGTTTAGTTATAGGTAATACATATTTTAAGAAAAACAGGATAAATAAGTATATAAGATATGATGTAGGGCGAAATGACAGTAGTTTGTTGGATTATGTATTGGTAGATAAAATACTGTTGAGTAGACTTCAGGATGTACAAGTTTATAGAGGGGACACAGATATATCAGATCACTTTTTAGTTGTACCTACACTGAGAGTAAAAGGTAGATGAGATACAAGGAGAATAGAAGCATCAGGGAAGAGAGAAGTGAAGGTTTATAAACTAAAAGAGGAGGCAGTTACGGTAAGATATAAACAGCTATTGGAGGATAGATGGGCTAATGAGAGCACAGGCAATGGGGTCGAAGAGGTATGGGGTAGGTTTAAAAATGTAGTGTTAGAGTGTTCAGCAGAAGTTTGTGGTTACAAGAAAGTGGATGCAGGAGGGAAGAGGAGCGATTGGTGGAATGATGATGTAAAGAGAGTAGTAAGGGAGAAAAAGTTAGCATATGAGAAGTTTTTACAAAGTAGAAGTGATGCAAGGAGGTAAGAGTATATGGAGAAAAAGAGAGTGGTGAAGCAATGTAAAAAAGAGAGCAAATGAGAGAGTGGGTGAGATGTTATCAACAAATTTTGTTGAAAATAAGAAAAAGTTTTGGAGTGAGATTAACAAGTTAAGGAAGCCTAGAGAAAAAATGGATTTGTCAGTTAAAAATAGGAGAGGAGAGTTATTAAATGGAGAGTTAGAGGTATTGGGAAGCTGGAGGGAATATTTTGAGGAATTTTTAAATTTTGATGAAGATAGGGAAGCTGTGATTTCATGTATAGGGCAAGGAGGAATAACATCTTGTAGGAGTGAGGAAGAGCCAGTTGTGAGTGTGGGGGAAGTTCGTGATGCAGTAGGTAAAATGAAAAGGGGTAAGGCAGCTAGGATTGATGAGATAAAGATACAAATGTTAAAAGCAGGTTGGGATATAGTTTTGGAGTGGTTAGTGCTATTATTTAATAAATGTATGGAAGAGGGTAAGGTACCTAGGGACTGGCAGAGAGCATGCATAGTTCCTTTGTATAAAGGCAAAGGGGACAAAAGAGAGTGCAAAAATTATAGGGGGATAAGTCTGTTGAGTATACCTGGTAAAGTGTATGGTAGAGTTATTATTGAAAGAATTAAGAGTAAGACGGAGAATAGGATAGCAGATGAACAAGGAGGCTTTAGGAAAGGTAGAGTGTGTGTGGACCAGGTGTTTACAGTGAAACATACAAGTGAACAGTATTTAGATAAGACTAAAGAGGTTTTTATGGCATTTGTGGATTTGGAAAAGGCGTATGACAGGGTGGATAGGGGGACAATGTGGCAGATGTTGCAGGTGTATGGTGTAGGAGGTAGGTTACTGAAAGCAGTGAAGTTTTTTACGAGGATAGTGAGGCTCAAGTTAGAGTATGTATGAAAGAGGGAGATTATTTCCCATTAAAAGTAGGCCTTAGACAAGGATGTGTGATGTCACCGTGGTTGTTTAATATATTTATAGATGGGGTTGTAAGAGAAGTAACTGCGAGGGTCTTGGCAAGAGGCGTGGAGTTAAAAGATAAAGAATCACACATAAAGTGGGAATTGTCACAGTTGCTCTTCGCTGATGACACTGTGCTCTTGGGAGATTCTGAAGAGAAGTTGCAGAGGTTGGTGGATGAATTTGGTAGGGTATGTAAAAGAAGAAAATTAAAAGTGAATACAGGAAAAAGTAAGGTTATGAGAATAACAGAAAGATTAGGTGATGAAAGATTGGGTATCAGATTGGAGGGAGAGAGTATGGAGGAGGTGAATGTATTCAGATATTTGGGAGTGGACGTGTCAGCGGATGGGTCTATGAAAGATGAGGTGAATCATGGAATTGATGAGGGGAAAAGGGTGAGCAGTGCACTTAGGAGTCTGTGGAGACAAAGAACTTTGTCCTTGGAAGCAAAGAGGGGAATGCATGAGAGTATAGTTTTACCAACACTCTTATATGGGTGTGAGGCATGGGTGATGAATGTTGCAGCGAGGAGAAGGCTGGAGGCAGTGGAGATGTCATGTCTGAGAGCAATGTGTGGTGTGAATATAATGCAGAGAATTCGTAGTTTGGAAGTTAGGAGGTGCGGGATTGCCAAAACTGTTGTCCAGAGGGCTGAGGAAGGGTTGTTGAGGTGGTTCGGACATGTAGAGAGAATGGAGCGAAACAGAATGACTTTAAGAGTGTATCAGTCTGTAGTGGATGGAACGCAGGGTAGGGGTCGGCCTAGGAAAGGTTGGAGGGAGGGGGTAAAGGAGGTTTTGTGTGCGAGGGGCTTGGACTTCCAGCGGGCATGCGTGAGCGTGTTTGATAGGAGTGAATTGAGACAAATGGTTTTTAATACTTGACATGCTGTTAGAGTGTGAGCAAAGTAACATTTATGAAGAGATTCAGGGAAACCTGCAGGCCAGACTTGAGTCCTGGAGATGGGAAGTACAGTGCCTGCACTCTAAAGGAGGGGTGTTAATGTTGCAGTTTAAAAACTGTAGTGAAAAGCACCCTTCTGGCAAGACAGTGATGGTGTGAATGATAGTGAAAGTTTTTCCTTTTCGGGACACCCTGCCTTGGTGGGAATCGGCCAGTGTGCTAATATATATATATATATATATATAATATATATATATATAATATATATATATATATATATATATATATATATATATATATAATATACTAACTGTTCAAATCCAGCAGTTATAAGCCAAGAGTAATTTAGTCACTAATTATACTCAGCACCAGTAAACCAGGGCATAATTAATCATTTAACGGGTAATATTCTGAAAAAGATGAGAGTCAGCAGACCTCGCCAAAACCACATTACTCAAGATAAGCTGAAGAATAATTTGATAAAAAAAAGACGAGAAGAGAGCTTGGTTCTCAAGCTAAGCTTGGCGAGGGATCTCGGAGCCTATATTACACACCATGTGTAGCAGCAGGTAGTTACCACTAGCATGGTGCTGATAGATACCACTAGGATGGTGCTGATAGATACCACTAGGATGGTGCAGGTGGTTATCACCAGGATGGTGCAGGTATTTATCACTAGGATGGTGCAGGTAGTTATCACTAGGATGGTGCAGGTAGTTATCGCTAGGATGGTGCAGGTAGTTATCACTAGGATGGTGGTGCTACTTATCACCAGGATGGTGCTGGTAGTTATCACCAGGATGGTGCAGGTAGTTATCACTAGGATGGTGCAGGTAGTTATCGCTAGGATGGTGCTTGTAGTTAACACTAGGATGGTGCAGGTAGTTATCACCAGGATGGTGCAGGTAGTTATCACTAGGATGATGCTGGTAGTTATTACCAGGATGGTGCTGGTAGTTATCACCAGCATGGTGCAGGTAGTTATCACCAGGATGGTGCAGGTAGTTATCACCAGGATGGGGCAGGTAGTTATCACTTGGATGGTGCAGGTAGTTATCACTAGGATGGTGCTGGTAGTTATCACTTGGATGGTGCAGGTAGTTATCATCAGGATGGTGCAGGTAGTTATCACTAGGATGGTGCAGGTAGTTATCATCAGGATGGTGCAGGTAGTTATCACTAGGATGGTGCAGGTAGTTATCACTAGGATGGTGCAGGTAGTTATCACTAGGATGGTGCAGGTAGTTATCAGGATGGTGCAGGTAGTTATCACTAGGATGGTGCAGGTAGTTATCACTAGGATGGTGCAGGTAGTTATCACTAGGATGGTGAAGGTAGTTATCACTAGGATGGTGTGGTAGTTATCACTAGGATGGTGCAGGTAGTTATCACTAGGATGGTGCAGGTAGTTATCACTAGGATGGTGCGAGTAGTTATCACTAGGATGGTGCAGGTAGTTATCACCAGGATGGTGCAGGTAGTTATCACCAGGATGGTGCAGGTAGTTATCACTAGGATGGTGCAGGTAGTTATCACTAGGATGGTGCAGGTAGTTATCACTAGGATGGTGCAGGTAGTTATCACTAGAATGGTGCAGGTAGTTATCACCAGGATGGTGCATGTAGTTATCACTAGGATGGTGCAGGTAGTTATCACTAGGATGGTGCTGGTAGTTATCACCAGGATGGTGCTGGTAGTTATCACTAGGATGGTGCAGGTAGTTATCACTAGGATGGTGCAGGTAGTTATCACTAGGATGGTGCAGGTAGTTATCACTATGATGGTGCAGGTAGTTATCACCAGGATGGTGCAGGTAGTTATCACCAGGATGGTGCAAGTAGTTATCACTAGGATGGTGCTGGTAGTTATCACCAGAATGGTGCTGGTAGTTATCACTAGGATGGTGCAGGTAGTTATCACCAGGATGGTGCAGGTAGTTATCACTAGGATGGTGCAGGTAGTTATCACTATGATGGTGCAGGTAGTTATCACCAGGATGGTGCAGGTAGTTATCACTAGGATGGTGCAGGTAGTTATCACTAGGATGGTGTTGGTAGTTATCACTAGGATGGTGCAGGTAGTTATCACCAGGATGGTGCAGGTAGTTATCACTAGGATGGTGCAGGTAGTTATCACTAGGATGGTGCAGGTAGTTATCACTAGGATGGTGCAGGTAGTTATCACCAGGATGGTGCAGGCAGTTATCACTAGGATGGTGCAGGTAGTTATCACCAGGATGGTGCAGGTAGTTATCACTAGGATGGTGCAGGTAGTTATCACTAGGATGGGGCAGGTAGTTATCACTAGGATGGTGCAGGTAGTTATCACAAGGATGGTGCAGGTAGTTATCACTAGGATGGTGCAGGTAGTTATCACTAGGATGGTGCAGGTAGTTATCACTAGGATGGTGCAGGTAGTTATCACTAGGATGGAGCTGGTAGTTATCACTAGGATGGTGCAAGTAGTTATCACTAGGATGGTGCAGGTAGTTATCACTAGGATGGTGCAGGTAGTTATCACTAGGATGGTGCAGGTAGTTATCACCAGGATGGTGCAGGTAGTTATCACTAGGATGGTGCAGGTAGTTATCACCAGGATGGTGCAGGTAGTTATCACTAGGATGGTGCAGGTAGTTATCACTAGGATGGTGCAGGTAGTTATCACTAGGATGGTGCAGGTAGTTATCACCAGGATGGTGCAGGTAGTTATCACCAGGATGGTGCAGGTAGTTATCACTAGGATGGTGCAGGTATTTATCACTAGGATGGTGCAGGTAGTTATCACTAGATGGTGCAGGTAGTTATCACTAGGATGGTGCAGGTAGTTATCACTAGGATGGTACAGGTAGTTATCACTAGGATGGTGCAGGTAGTTATCACTAGGATGGTGCAGGTAGTTATCACTAGGATGGTGCAGGTAGTTATCACTAGGATGGGCTGGTAGTTATCACTAGGATGGTGCAGGTAGTTATCACTAGGATGGTGCAGGTAGTTATCACTAGGATGGTGCTGGTAGTTATCACTACGATGGTGCAGGTAGTTATCACTAGGATGGTGCAGGTAGTTATCACTAGGATGGTGCAGGTAGTTATCACTAGGATGGTGCAGGTAGTTATCACTAGGATGGTGCAGGTAGTTATCACTAGGATGGTGCTGGTAGTTATCACAGATGGTGCAGGTAGTTATCACTAGATGGTGCAGGTAGTTATCACTAGGATGGTGCAGGTAGTTATCACTAGGATGGTGCAGGTAGTTATCACTATGATGGTGCAGGTAGTTATCACCAGGATGGTGCAGGTAGTTATCACCAGGATGGTGCAGGTAGTTATCACTAGGATGGTGCTGGTAGTTATCACCAGAATGGTGCTGGTAGTTATCACTAGGATGGTGCAGGTAGTTATCACCAGGATGGTGCAGGTAGTTATCACTAGGATGGTGCAGGTAGTTATCACTATGATGGTGCAGGTAGTTATCACCAGGATGGTGGAGGTAGTTATCACTAGGATGGTGCAGGTAGTTATCACTAGGATGGTGTTGGTAGTTATCACTAGGATGGTGCAGGTAGTTATCACCAGGATGGTGCAGGTAGTTATCACTAGGATGGTGCAGGTAGTTATCACTAGGATGGTGCAGGTAGTTATCACTAGGATGGTGCAGGTAGTTATCACCAGGATGGTGCAGGTAGTTATCACTAGGATGGAGCAGGTAGTTATCACCAGGATGGTGCAGGTAGTTATCACTAGGATGGTGCAGGTAGTTATCACTAGGATGGTGCAGGTAGTTATCACTAGGATGGTGCAGGTAGTTATCACCAGGATGGTGCAGATAGTTATCACTAGGATGGTGCAGATAGTTATCACTAGGATGGTGCAGGTAGTTATCACTAGGATGGTGCAGGTAATCACTAGGATGGTGCAGGTAGTTATCACTAGGATGGTGCAGGTAGTTATCACTAGGATGGTGCAGGTAGTTATCACTAGGATGGTGCAGGTAGTTATCACTAGGATGGTGCAGGTAGTTATCACTAGGATGGTGCAGGTAGTTATCACTAGGATGGTGCAGGTAGTTATCACTAGGATGGTGCTGGTAGTTATCACTAGGATGGTGCAGGTAGTTATCACTAGGATGGTGCAGGTAGTTATCACTAGGATGGTGCAGGTAGTTATCACTAGGATGGTGCAGGTAGTTATCACCAGGATGGTGCAGGTAGTTATCACTAGGATGGTGCAGGTAGTTATCACCAGGATGGTGCAGGTAGTTATCACTAGGATGGTGCAGGTAGTTATCACTAGGATGGTGCATGTAGTTATCACTAGGATGGTGCAGGTAGTTATCACCAGGATGGTGCAGGTAGTTATCACCAGGATGGTGCAGGTAGTTATCACTAGGATGGTGCAGGTAGTTATCACTAGGATGGTGCAGGTAGTTATCACTAGGATGGTGCAGGTAGTTATCACTAGGATGGTGCAGGTAGTTATCACTAGGATGGTACAGGTAGTTATCACTAGGATGGTGCAGGTAGTTATCACTAGGATGGTGCAGGTAGTTATCACTAGGATGGTGCAGGTAGTTATCACTAGGATGGTGCTGGTAGTTATCACTAGGATGGTGCAGGTAGTTATCACTAGGATGGTGCAGGTAGTTATCACTAGGATGGTGCAGGTAGTTATCACTAGGATGGTGCAGGTAGTTATCACTAGGATGGTGCTGGTAGTTATCACCAGGATGGTGCAGGTAGTTATCACTAGGATGGTGCAGGTAGTTATCACTAGGATGGTGCAGGTAGTTATCACCAGGATGCTTATTTTTTTTTTTTGGTGGAATATTGAAAATATTTTAGATAAGAGGACTAACTAGAGGTGAAGGTATTTATATCAATGTTTCAGAGACTTTGATGCCTCTGTTGTCCAGTGTCTCACTCCTTACCGTGTCCAGTGTCTCACTCCTTACCGTGTCCAGTGTCTCACTGCTTACCGTGTCCAGTGTCTCACTCCTTACCGTGTCCAGTGTCTCACTCCTTACCGTGTCCAGTGTCTCACTCCTTACCGTGTCCAGTGTCTCACTCCTTACCGTGTCCAGTGCCTCACTCCTTACCGTGTCTAGTGCCTCACTCCTTACCGTGTCCAGTGTCTCACTGCTTACCGTGTCCAGTGTCTCACTGCTTACCGTGTCCAGTGTCTCACTCCTTACCGTGTCCAGTGTCTCACTCCTTACCGTGTCCAGTGTCTCACTCCTTACCGTGTCCAGTGTCTCACTGCTTACCGTGTCCAGTGTCTCACTCCTTACCGTGTCCAGTGTCTCACTCCTTACCGTGTCCAGTGTCTCACTCCTTACCGTGTCCAGTGTCTCACTCCTTACCGTGTCCAGTGTCTCACTCCTTACCGTGTCCAGTGTCTCACTCCTTAAACCCTGTCCAGTGTCTCACTGCTTACCGTGTCCAGTGTCTCACTGCTTTACCGTGTCCAGTGTCTCACTCCTTACCGTGTCCAGTGTCTCACTCCTTACCGTGTCCAGTGTCTCACTCCTTACCGTGTCCAGTGTCTCACTCCTTACCGTGTCCCAGTGTCTCACTCCTTACCGTGTCCAGTGTTCCTCTCACTGCTTACCGTGTCCAGTGTCTCACTCCTATACCGTGTCCAGTGTCTCACTCCTTACCGTGTCCAGTGTCTCACTCCTTACCGTGTCCAGTGTCTCACTCCTTACCGTGTCCAGTGTCTCACTCTTACCGTGTCCAGTGTCTCACTCCTTACCGTGTCCAGTGTCTCACTCCTTACCGTGTCCAGTGTCTCACTCCTTACCGTGTCCAGTGTCTCACTCCTTACCGTGTCCAGTGTCTCACTCCTTACCGTGTCCAGTGTCTCACTCCTTACCGTGTCCAGTGTCTCACTCCTTACCGTGTCCAGTGTCCCCACTCCTTACCGTGTCCATGTCTCACTCCTTACCGTGTCCAGTGTCTCACTCCTTACCGTGTCCAGTGTCTCACTCCTTACCGTGTCCAATGTCTCACTGCTTACCGTGTCCAGTGTCTCACTCCTTACCGTGTCCAGTGTCTCACTCCTTACCGTGTCCAGTGTCTCACTCCTTACCGTGTCCAGTGTCTCACTCCTTACCGTGTCCAGTGTCTCACTCCTTACCGTTCCAGTGTCTCACTCCTTACCGTGTCCAGTGTCTCACTCCTTACGTGTCCAGTGTCTCACTCCTTACCGTGTCCAGTGTCTCACTCCTTACCGTGTCCAGTGTCTCACTCCTTACCGTGTCCAGTGTCTCACTGCTTACCGTGTCCATGTCCTCACTCCTTACCGTGTCCAGTGTCTCACTCCTTACCGTGTCCAGTGTCTCACTCCTTACCGTGTCCAGTGTCTCACTCCTTACCGTGTCCAGTGTCTCACTCCTTACCGTGTCCAGTGTCTCACTCCCTTACCGTGTCCAGTGTCTCACTCCTTACCGTGTCCAGTGTCTCACTCCTTACCGTGTCCAGTGTCTCACTCCTTACCGTGTCCAGTGTCTCACTCCTTACCGTGTCCAGTGTCTCACTCCTTACCGTGTCCAGTGTCTCACTCCTTACCGTGTCCAGTGTCTCACTCCTTACCGTGTCCAGTGTCTCACTCCTTACCGTGTCCAGTGTCTCACTCCTTACCGTGTCCAGTGTCTCACTCCTTACCGTGTCCAGTTTTCTCACTCCTTACCGTGTCCAGTGTCTCACTCCTTACCGTGTCCAGTGTCTCACTCCTTACCGTGTCCAGTGTCTCACTCCTTACCGTGTCCAGTGTCTCACTCCTTACCGTGTCCAGTGTCTCACTCCTTACCGTGTCCAGTGTCTCACTCCTTACCGTGTCCAGTGTCTCACTCCTTACCGTGTCCAGTGTCTCACTCCTTACCGTGTCCAGTGTCTCACTCCTTACCGTGTCTCACTCCTTACCGTGTCCAGTGTCTCACTCCTTACCGTGTCCAGTGTCTCACTGCTTACCGTGTCCAGTGTCTCACTCCTTACCGTGTCCAGTGTCTCACTCCTTACCGTGTCCAGTGTCTCACTCCTTACCGTGTCCAGTGTCTCACTCCTTACCGTGTCCAGTGTCTCACTCCTTACCGTGTCCAGTGTCTCACTGCTTACCGTCTGTCTCACTGCTACCTCCAGTGTCCTCCTTACCGTGTCCAGTGTCTCACTCCTTACCGGTCCAGTGTCCACTCCTTACCGTGTCCAGTGTCTCACTCCTTACCGTGTCCAGTGTCTCACTCCTTACCGTGTCCAGTGTCTCCTACCTTCCTGTACCTTTCCGTGTCCAGTGTCTCACTCCTTACCGTGTCCAGTGTCTCACTCCTTACCGTGTCCAGTTCTCACTCCTTACCGTGTCCAGTGTCCTCACTCCTTACCGTGTCCAGTGTCTCACTCCTTACCGTGTCCAGTGTCTCACTCCTTACCGTGTCCAGTGTCTCACTCCTTACCGTGTCCAGTGTCTCACTCCTTACCGTGTCCAGTGTCTCACTCCTTACCGTGTCCAAGTGTCTCACTCCTTACCGTGTCCAGTGTCTCACTCCTTACCGTGTCCAGTGTCTCACTCCTTACCGTGTCCATGTCTCACTCCTTACCGTGTCCAGTGTCTCACTCCTTACCGTGTCCAGTGTCTCACTCCTTACCGTGTCCAGTGTCTCACTCCTTACCGTGTCCAGTGTCTCACTC
Organism: Cherax quadricarinatus; assembly: GCF_026875155.1. Taxonomy (NCBI): domain Eukaryota; kingdom Metazoa; phylum Arthropoda; class Malacostraca; order Decapoda; family Parastacidae; genus Cherax; species Cherax quadricarinatus. The sequence goes on along the minus strand of NC_069401.1, from coordinate 71,179,014 downwards.
CTTACCGTGTCCATGTCTCACTCCTTTACCGTGTCCAGTGTCTCACTCCTTACCGTGTCCAGTGTCTCACTCCTTACCGTGTCCAGTGTCTCACTCCTTACCGTGTCCAGTGTCTCACTCCTTACCGTGTCCAGTGTCTCACTCCTTACCGTGTCCAGTGTCTCACTCCTTACCGTGTCCAGTGTCTCACTCCTTACCGTGTCCAGTGTCTCACTCCTTACCGTGTCCAGTGTCTCACTCCTTAAACCCTGTCCAAGTGTCTCACTGCTTACCGTGTCCAGTGTCTCACTCCTTACCGTGTCCAGTGTCTCACTCCTTACCGTGTCCAGTGTCTCACTCCTTACCGTGTCCAGTGTCTCACTCCTTACCGTGTCCAGTGTCTCACTCCTTACCGTGTCCAGTGTCTCACTCCTTACCGTGTCCAGTGTCTCACTCCTTACCGTGTCCAGTGTCTCACTCCTTACCGTGTCCAGTGTCCTCACTCCTTACCGTGTCCAGTGTCTCACTCCTTACCGTGTCCAGTGTCTCACTCCTTACCGTGTCCAGTGTCTCACTCCTTACCGTGTCCAGTGTCTCACTCCTTACCGTGTCCAATGTCTCACTGCCTTACCGTGTCCAGTGTCTCACTCCTTACCGTGTCCAGTGTCTCACTCCTTACCGTGTCCAGTGTCTCACTGCTTACCGTGTCCAGTGTCTCACTCCTTAACCGTGTCCAGTGTCTCACTCCTTACCGTGTCCAGTGTCTCACTCCTTACCGTGTCCAGTGTCTCACTCCTTACCGTGTCCAGTGTCTCACTCCTTACCGTGTCCAGTGTCTCACTCCTTACCGTGTCCAGTGTCTCACTCCTTACCGTGTCCAGTGTCTCACTCCTTACCGTGTCCAGTGTCTCACTCCTTACCGTGTCCAGTGTCTCACTCCTTACCGTGTCCAGTGTCTCACTGCTTACCGTGTCCAGTGTCTCACTCCTTACCGTGTCCAGTGTCTCACTCCTTACCGTGTCCAGTGTCTCACTCCTTACCGTGTCCAGTGTCTCACTCCTTACCGTGTCCAGTGTCTCACTCCTTACCGTGTCCAGTGTCTCACTCCTTACCGTGTCCAGTGTCTCACTCCTTACCGTGTCCAGTGTCTCACTGCTTACCGTGTCCAGTGTCTCACTCCTTACCGTGTCCAGTGTCTCACTCCTTACCGTGTCCAGTGTCTCACTCCTTACCGTGTCCAGTGTCTCACTGCTTACCGTGTCCAGTGTCTCACTCCTTACCGTGTCCAGTGTCTCACTGCTTACCGTGTCCAGTGTCTCACTCCTTACCGTGTCCAGTGTCTCACTCCTTACCGTGTCCAGTGTCTCACTCCTTACCGTGTCCAGTGTCTCACTCCTTACCGTGTCCAGTGTCTCACTCCTTACCGTGTCCAGTGTCTCACTCCTTACCGTGTCCAGTGTCTCACTCCTTACCGTGTCCAGTGTCTCACTCCTTACCGTGTCCAGTGTCTCACTCCTTACCGTGTCCAGTGTCTCACTCCTTACCGTGTCCAGTGTCTCACTCCTTACCGTGTCCAGTGTCTCACTCTTACCGTGTCCAGTGTCTCACTCTTACCGTGTCCAGTGTCTCACTCCTTACCGTGTCCAGTGTCTCACTCCTTACCGTGTCCAGTGTCTCACTCCTTACCGTGTCCAGTGTCTCACTCCTTACCGTGTCCAGTGTCTCACTGCTTACCGTGTCCAGTGTCTCACTCCTTACCGTGTCCAGTGTCTCACTCTTACCGTGTCCAGTGTCTCACTCTTACCGTGTCCAGTGTCTCACTCTCTTACCGTGTCCAGTGTCTCACTCCTTACCGTGTCCATGTCTCACTCCTTACCGTGTCCAGTGTCTCACTTCCTTACCGTGTCCAGTGTCTCACTCCTTACCGTGTCTCACTCCTTACCGTGTCCAGTGTCTCACTCCTTACCGTGTCCAGTGTCTCACTCCTTACCGTGTCCAGTGTCTCACTCCTTACCGTGTCCAGTGTCTCACTCCTTACCGTGTCCAGTGTCTCACTCCCTTACCGTGTCCAGTGTCCCCACTCCTTACCGTGTCCAGTGTCTCACTCCTTACCGTGTCCAGTGTCTCACTGCTTACCGTGTCCAGTGTCTCACTCCTTACCGTGTCCAGTGTCTCACTCCTTCCGTGTCCAGTGTCTCACTCCTTACCGTGTCCAGTGTCTCACTCCTTACCGTGTCCAGTGTCTCACTCCTTACCGTGTCCAGTGTCTCACTCCTTACCGTGTCCAGTGTCTCACTCCTTACCGTGTCCAGTGTCTCACTCCTTACCGTGTCCAGTGTCTCACTCCTTACCGTGTCCAGTGTCTCACTCCTTACCGTGTCCAGTGTCTCACTCCTTACCGTGTCCAGTGTCTCACTCCTTACCGTGTCCAGTGTCTCACTCCTTACCGTGTCCAGTGTCTCACTCCTTACCGTGTCCAGTGTCTCACTGCTTACAGTGTCCAGTGTCTCACTGCCTACAGTGTCCAGTGTCTCACTGCCTACAGTGTCCAGTGTGTCACTGCCTACAGTCTCTAGTGTCTCACTACTTACAGTGTTTAGTGCCTCACTGCCTACAGTGTCCAATGTCTCACTGCTTATAGTGTCCACTGCCTCACTGCTTATATTGTCCACTGCTTCACAGCGTACTGTCCACTGCCTCACAGCTTATAGTGTCTACTGCCTCACAGCTTATATTGTCCACTGCCTCACTGCTTATAGTGTTCACTGCCTCACAGCTTACAGTGTCCACTGCCTCACTGCTTATAGTGTCCACTGCCTCACTGCTTATAGTGTCCACTGCATCACAGCTTATAGTGCCCACTGCCTCACAGCTTACAGTGTCCACTGCCTCACTGCTTATAGTGTCCACTGCCTCACTGCCTACAGTGTCCACTGCCTCACGCTTACAGTGTCCAGCACTGCCTCACCTAGCTTATAGTGTTCCACTGCCTCACTGCCTACAGTGTCCACATGCTTACATGCTTATGTCCTCACATGCCTCACAGCTTATGTCCACTGCCTCACAGCTTATAGTGTCTACTGCCTCACAGCTTATATTGTCCATTGTCTCACTGTTTATAGTGTCCACTGCCTCACAGCTTACAGTGTCCACTGCCTCACAGCGTATAGTGTCCACTGCCTCACAGCTTACAGTGTCCACTGCCTCACAGCTTATAGCGTCCACTGCCTCACAGCGTATAGTGTCCACTGCCTCACAACTTACAGTGTCCACTGCCTCACAGCTTATAGTGTCCACTGCCTTACAGCTTACAGTGTCCACTGCCTCACAGCTTACAGTGTCCACTGCCTCACAGCTTACAGTGTCCACTGCCTCACAGCTTATAGTGTCCACTGCCTCGCAGCTTACAGTGTCCACTGCCTCACAGCGTATAGTGTCCACTGCCTCACAGCTTGCAGTGTCCAGTGCCTCACAGCTTATAGTGTCCACTGCCTCACAGCTTATAGTGTCCACTGCCTCACAGCGTATAGTGTCCACTGCCTCACAGCTTATAGTGAACACTGCCTCACAGCTTACAGTGTCCACTGCCTCACAGCGTATAGTGTCCACTGTCTCACAGCTTACAGTATCCACTGCCTCACAGCTTATAGTATCCACTACCTCACAGCTTACAGTGTCCACTGCCTCACAGCTTATAGTGTCCACTGCCTCACAGCTTACAGTGTCCACTGCTTCACAGCTTATAGTGTCCATTGTCAACTGCCTCACAGCTTACAGTGTCCACTGCCTCACAGCTTACAGTGTCCACTGCTTCACAGCTTATAGTGTCCATTATCAACTGCCTCACAGATTACAGTGTCCACTGCCTCACTGCTTGCAGTGTCCACTGCCTCACAGCTTATAGTGTCCACTGCCTCACAGCTTACAGTGTCCACTGCCTACAGTGACCGCTGCTTGTCAGTCATGTTTCACACTTGAAATAAACAGTTTTAAAGTCATTGTTCTACGGAAATGAGAAAATAAAACTGACTAACCTGACATCTCTCCCTCTTCCTTCTTTGTCTTTTCATCTGTTTCTTTCTCTTTTCTTTATTTGTACTATAATTGTTATTCTTTTTCTTCTTTCTATGTCATCATCAACACTTTTTATTTTTTTTTCTACTCATCCTTTGTCTCTCCACCCTTCTGTTATTACTTTTTATCTTTGCTGTTCCTCCTCATTATCTTCTGTTCCGCTTCTCCCATTCTGTCTTTAACGATATGTCTATTTCTCTCTATTCCTCTCTCTCTTCCTTCCTATTTCGCATATTCCCCTTATTAAATCCTTTCTTCTTTGAAAGGGAAGAATCACGTATACAATTACCCTTGTATTCGCTCGACTACAAGAACGCAAACAAATGATCAGAAGATCGTAGAGGTGATTGCTAAGCTCGTTGATCATCGATCTCCCGTCCAATGAGAGCTTAGAATCCAGAAGCAGCGTTTGCAAATCCAATCGAGATCCGTGACGTCACCACAAGATAGTAAATATCTCCAAGAATGCTAATGTTTGTCCTCGTGCGGGGTCACGTTTGTCTGATGTCACTGGGCTGCTGTGCCTCTGTTGGCTCGCCTTTTCTTGATGTCAGAAAGTTGTTGGGGCTGCAGTGATGGGGCTGCAGTGATGGGGCTGCAGTGATGGGGCTGCAGTGATGGGGCTGCAGTGATGGGGCTGCAGTGATGGGGCTGTAGTGATGAGGCTACAGTGATAGGACAACTATCGAGGAGCTCACTGCTAATGAAATCCCCTTCCTGGGGACTGCTTACCTTGACACCGGTGGACTCTAGGGTAAAGGAGCTGGACCTACCTCCTTTTTACACTGGATGAAACCTAATTACCTCCCAGGCCTAAAGAGCTGTGTCGTCCCTACAAATTTAACGCTTTCCCATGAATATAATAACGCAAAGAAAATGCCTGACTAATTAACTAACTTTAATAAATAATCAGTCAAGCACCCTAAGACAGCTAAACTTACCAGCTTGTTATCCAAATATTTCCGCTTGTGAATATGAATTACATACAGTGTGCTAACCTTAGTAACAATCATACTTATGAGAATGTGTACAGGCTGCTTTGATATATGAGGCTTCTTGGCGTGGGGGTGACAAAGCTAGTTCAGTGTGAGGGTAAGATTAGTAAAGTTAGGGAAGGAGAGCTGTTGGATGAATTGTGTAACTAGCTGACGCTGGCGTCAGAACCCACGGCAAGAAAGTTGTAAAACTCCAGGCCAATGCGTGAGCCACTGGGCCAACTGGCTTATCCACTGGCCTGGAGTTTAATAACTACACTTGCCGTGGGTTCTAAGCCTACTAGTTCTGTGATTTGTTTGCAATCATGTTATTACGATTTCGTGAGTCGTGTAACTAGCTGGTAAGTTCAGTAGTTTTTTCTTTATTATCTGTTTGAGTTGTGTGGAGGATTTTGTGTTTATGCTCGACCGACTCTGCCAGCCTCCCCACAGACTGTCAAGGTTATGGTGCACCTCTTCCACACGTGGGTGTCAAAACAATTAAACTGAACACTGAACACTGTACACTTACCATTCTGGTGGCCTTGGTGACACCTGGTTCTTGGTTTATTACCTGGCAGAACAATTCAGCGCACCGAGTCACTTAATGAGTATACCGATATAGGGTGGCGGAGCGATGTAGCGGTTGTCGATGTGGTAATATGTGAGCGGGGCCCACTAGTGGAAGAAGGTCGGAGCAAGATTTAGCAGTCGAGTTATAAAATCTTGTATTTTTTTGTACGTATATGTAGAATGAACGCTTTCTTCTTCATTCTGGTCTTCTCTCTCTCTCTCCTCTCTCTCTCTCTCTCTCTCCTCCTCTCTCTCTCTCTCATCTCTCTCTCTCTCTCTCTCTCTCTCTTTAATTACCATCCTCATCACCTCTTTCACGCTGCTTTGCATCTTGCCATCAGTCTCCACCATCTCCTTCCTTTATTCCCTCATTCCTTTCTCACGTCTTCCCTACCATCCATCTAGCTATTCTATTATTTTTTCCTCTGTCACCACCTCCTACCATTTCCAACCCTCCCTCCCACCTGTCCCTTCCACCACCTGTCCCCTCCACCACCTGCTCCTCCACCCCCACACAGCATCCTGCGGAGTAACACTAGTTCCTCCTCACAATAATATTAATTATTACCTGTCACCTAGCCTCCTGATCCTCTCCACTCCCTCCTCCCTCTCTCCCTCCTCTCTCCTCCCTCTCTCCCTCCCCCTCCCTCTCCTCTCCCTCCTCTCCCCTCCCTCTCTCCCTCCCTCTCTCCTCTCTCCTCCCTCCCTCCTCTCCCTCTCTCTCCCTCCCCTCTCCCTCCCTCTCTCCCTCCCTCTCTCCCTCCCCCTCCCTCCCTCTCTCCCTCCTCTCTCCCCTCTCCCTCCCTCCCTCCTCCTCCCTCCCTCCCTCTCTCCCTCCTCCCTCCCTCCTCCTCCCTCCCTCTCTCCCTCTCTCCTCCCTCTCTCCTCCCTCTCTCCCTCCTCCCTCTCTCCCTCCTTCCTCCCTCCTCCCTCCCTCTCTCCCTCCCATCTCTCCTCTCTCCCTCCCTCTCTCCCTCCCTCCCTCTCTCCCTCCCTCCTCCCTCCTCTCTCTCTCCCTCCCTCTCTCCTCTCCCTCCTCTCCCCTATCCCTCTCTCCCTCCCTCTCTCCCTCTCTCCCTCTCTCTCCCTCCCTCTCTCCCTCCTCCCTCCCTCCCTCCCTCTCTCCCTCTCTCCCTCCCTCTCTCCCTCCCTCCCTCCCTCTCCCTCCCTCTCTCCCTCTCTCCTCTCTCCCTCCCTCTCCTCCCTCCCTCTCCCCTTCCCTCTCCTCCCTCTCTCCCTCTCCCTCCCTCCTCTCTCCCTCTCTTCCCTCCCTCTCTCCCTCCTCTCCTCTCTCCCTCCTCTCTCCCTCTCTCCCTCTCCCTTCCTCTCTCCCTCTCCTCCCTCCTCTCCCTCTCTCCCTCTCTCCCCTCCCTCTCTCCCTCCCTCCCTCCCTCTCTCCCTCTCTCCCTCCCTCTCCTCCCTCTCTCCCTCTCTCCCTCCCTCTCTCCCTCCCTCCCTTCCTCTCTCCCTCCCTCTCTCCCTCCCTCTCTTCCTCTCTCCCTCCCTCTCTCCTCTCTCCCTCCCTCCCTCCCTCTCTCCCTTCTCTCCCTCTCCAGGAGCTGTAGCAATATACATAGAAGGATATATCTTTATTCTTGACCTCATCCTTTCTCGTAGTATCCTTTTTCTCTGTTTCTCCCTCATTCCCCTCAGTTTTTCGCTCTTTTTCCCCCCTCAGCCGCTCTCCCTCGTTTATCCCTCAGTCTCTCCCTGGTTATATCCCTCAGTCTCTCCCTCGTTTTCCCCTTTTCCTCTCTTCCTCTTTACTTCTCAGCTATTCTCCCTCTTTATCTCTCAGTCTTCTCTATTTCAGTTCCTTTCTTCCCTTTCCCTGAGCCCCTCTTCCCTCACTTTCCATTCTCCCCAGTTATTCTTCTTCTCTTTTCCTCAGCTCATTTCTACCCTCCTTCTCTTCTGTCTTCCTTTCTAATTATTTTTTCTTTGCTACCTCGTTTCCCTAATTATGTTTACTCTTTCACTTTCCCCCTCTCTCTTTCCCTGCCCTCACTTCAGGAATATCCTGCCCCCACTTCAGGGAATATCCTGCCCTCACTTCAGGAAATATCCTGCCCCCACTTCAGGGAATATCCTGCCCTCACTTCAGGGAATATCCTGCCCCCACTTCAGGGAATATTTTGCTCTCACTTCAGGGAATATCCTGCTCTCACTTCAGGGAATATCCTGCCCTCACTTCAGGAATATCCTGCCCTCACTTCAGGGAATATCCTGCTCTCACTTCGGGGAATACCCTTTCCCCCCCACTTCAGGAATATCCTGCCCCCACTTCAGGGAATATCCTGCCCCCACTTCAGGGAATATCCCTCCCCCCCACTTCAAGGAATATCCTGCCCTATGAGAGAGGAATATTTCATTAATAAATTTTATTATTATTATTATTATTATTATTATATTATTATTATTATTATTTTTATTATTATTACTGCAGATTTAACCCGCACATAGAAGCTTATAACGACGTTTCGGTCCGACTTTGACCATTTACAAGTCACACAAGACTTGTAAATGGACCGAAACGTCGTCGTAAAATTGTGTCTCCTGTGTGGGGGTTTGTTGTTTATTGTTCCAGTCACAAATTTGCTTTTCTGCTCACTATTATTGTTATTTTTTGATGTTGCTACAATTCACGGGAGAAGCGCTAAAGCTGCTGGGGGTCATACAACGCCTGGGAAAGGAGAGGTAATCCGGTTTGATTCCGAGGAAGAGGAAGGTAGCTCCGGTCCCTTGGATCAAGACCCCCGTACCGGCATCATAGCAACGCTCTCGAATGCATTAATGCAGATTGCATTTCACGGAGCGCCGAACCCGTGTTGGTAATTCGGCGCAATGATGGGTGGGGGCTCGAACCCACGTCCGCCAATCTGACCAGGCAGGCTGGTCAGAGACCGAAGACACCACCAACATACTAATCAAGAGACCAGCGAGACAATAACTGTCAGACCAGAGACAATAATATATATATATATATATATATATAAATATATATATATATATATAATATATATATTATATATATATATAGATCTGTGTGTGTGTGTTAGTACCCGCTGTACTCACTTAATTGAATGCGAGATAACCGAAAATAAAAACTGCCTTCAAAGACGTCAGGAAGGAATCATTCAGACCAGCTTTTCATGACGCATTCAGGATGATTACAGAGTACGCAGCACCAAGGTGCAGCCCCACACAAGGTCATACATATTCAGAAGCTGGCGAAAAACTCCTTACATTGTTTGTAACAAGACAAGTCCCATGGCAAAGGGAACTGCAATACGAGAGAATAAAATGTCTAAACCTAACTACATTAGAGAAACAGGGAACCAGAATAAAAATTATTACAACATATAGCATTCTCCGAGAATTTGATAGGACGGATAGGGAGAGAGTGTTTAAAATGCGAGGAAACTGACTTTGGGGAGATGTTTGTACAATAGAAACATGTGACTGGTATCTCAGGAAACACTTCTTCAGACTCATGGGTTCAGGCAATGAACTGAAGTATAGGAGAATTAGTAAAGGTAGATTGTCTACGTTGTTTCACATGTAGTCTGGAAACCACCAAGCCATTTGTTAGCAATATTAACAGGCAAGGTCAGTAGTGGTGATGCAAAACTTGAAAACACAAATAAGATCACAACACACACACACACACACACACACATGGATAGACTGCATTTTCTTGGACTGCCAAGAAGGCCTTCGACACAGCACCCACAAAGGTTAATGCCCAAAAACTATAGGGCCAGTCACGCATAACAGAAAGGCACTGCAATGGATCAGACAATACTGACAGGGAGGCAACAACGAGTCATGGGACGTGACGAGGTGTCAGAGTGGGCACCTATAACGAGGGGTTCCACAGGGGTCAGCCTAGGATTTGTGCTGTTTTTGGTATATGTAATGTATAACGGGAAAGGGGTAGACTCAAAGTGTCCCTGTTTGCAGATGATGTGAAAATTAATGAGGAGAATTAATCGGTCGAGGATCAGGCAAGACTACAAAGAGACCTGGACAGGTTAAAAAGCCTGGTCCACAACTGGTTCCTTTAATTTACCCTGCCAAATACAGTCATGAAGATGAGGGAAGGCAAAGAAGACCGCAGACAGAGTATACAGTAATATGGGAAAGGGAATTTAGGCTAGGGGACTTGATAACCCCAGACTGCAGTAACTTCAATGATTTTATAGGGAAAAACAATAATCAGAGAAAATTGGTTTTCATGCACACACCACCAAGCAATAGACTGCTCAGGCTGGAATGAGACAACACAGCAAAAAAAAAAAATTATTAAGCAAACAGAATAAAGGCCAAACTAATAATAACAAAAAATACAGGAGGGTCCCGCACATACAAACACCTCTTTTCGATGTTCCGTGTTGTCGCTGGTTTCAAACTGAGCCACTGATCAATCGAAAGCCAACGAAAACGTGCACAATTGAAAAGAGGTGCTGCAAATGCTATGCGGGGACCTCCAGTACTGAGCCTCCAGTACTGGGCAATCTGGGACTCAGATACATGGAAGGTCAGGCTCCTTGACTCAACAGTGCAGAACTTTCTAATACAACATTCCATAGAACTCAGGTGAGTGAAGCTGATACATCGACAAGACCAGTTATACATTTACTGATGTCAGCATTTAAGTTGGACGTTAAGGACAACAAAGAAGCAGTTTTTGCTAAGAGTTACCACTACGAACTAACATTTTGTTTTTAGGGGAAATGACACTAAAAAGAAGAGAAAATACCCAAGAGACTGATGTGTAAGTTTAGCTAGAAGGCCGAGTGCTGATAAGCTGGTAACAAAAACACAAAGTGAAGTAAACTTTCAAGACGGTGTATTGCTGAAGGAGAGCTTTATCAAGTCAGGCTGGACGAGTGTAAGAGTCTCTCAAGACACTTTACTAAGTCCATACCGTCCACAGTGTCAGTGGGAGAAGTCTCTCTATATAGAAAAAGAAGTCCACATCGTCCCAAGTGTCAGTCTGGGAGAATGTAAATGTCCTCCAGGGCTCAGTACCAGGTCCCATAATGCTATAGTGTCAGGCTAGTAGTACTCATAGTCTCTAGCCCTAGTGTTTGTTAATAACCTACTAACAGTGGTGGTATAAATACGTAAGAATGGAGAGGTAAAGGCTTGCTGAAGGTCTGGGCAGACTAGAGGAATGGTCAAGCAAGTGGCAATTATATCTATGTCGTGCCGAATAAGTAAAATTTGCGATTTTGGCTTGAATAGGAACGCTCTTCTTGCTGAATCAAGCAAGCAAAAATTTGTGTAACAATAACTTAGCAAAAATCATTTTGAATCTAACGAAAAAAATATTTCATTGAATTTCTTTATTATTAAATTATTATAAACTTATCTAAAATATATTTAGCTGGATTAGGCTAAATTAAATTGCGCTTGTTATAATAAGGTTAAGTAAGTTTTCCAAGGTTCTTTTGGTACAAAATTATTAATTTTTACATTAATATAAATGAAAAAATATATCTTCAAAGGTATAAGAGAAAATTTTAGAAAGGATTTAATTTTAAATAAGTTCTTGCTAACTGACCAATTTTACCTATTCGGCACGACACACACACACACACACACACACACACACACACACACACACACACACACACACACACACACACATACACACACACACACACACACACACACACACATATATATATATATATATGTGTGTGTGTGTGTGTGTGTGTGTGTGTGTGTGTGTGTGTGTAATCAAGAAAAATTAATCAGACAGCAACCGTAGAAGCTGACTCCAACCGTGGAAAGATAAAAGACAGCCACAAGTGCTAGAAACCCTGGCAAACTCATCTAGGTAATTACACGCGCTCTTCCAAGAATTCATCTTGTCTGAGGTCTGGCTGGAACCACTAGTAAGGTGCTTGACTCTCCCACCACTCTACAGTCCTTCCTCTTCTGTAAGAGCGTCTTAGATGCCTATGTGGAAAGGAGGGGAATTTTTCTCAAATTACTGAGACTTGCGGTATTAATGGTGGGATGAAAGGAGAGGGAAGGAGGTACGGAGGAAGGAATGGAGAGAAGATGAAGGAAGGAGGGAAGAAGGAGAAAGAGTGAGAAAGAGTACACGGAAAATAGATAGCAGACCTACAGAGCCCACACCAACACAGACACCCTCCTTGTGGATTGTTGATAATTAAACACAGACACCCTCCTTGTGGATTGTTGATAATTAAGGACTCTTGTCTATTATAACTAAGTGTTTGAAGCAAGGAGAGCAGACGGTTCTCTCCCAAGCCTCCACACCTTCCGGCTACTGCCGGCACGAAACTGGGAAAAAATACTACACTATACTAGTTAAACGACATGGAATTTATAGGATAGGCTAAAGACTCGATTTGTTAGTACTGTTCCTACCGCACCTGCTCTTGTTACTCCTCAGTCACTCAGAGAGCTGTATGCGATGGTGGATCTGCTTCTGGATATCATTAGTTCTACTCCTGGATAATGGACTGCATAGGGCACAACCGGATATTCTGAGCAGCTTCGGTGCAAATATCAATGATGCCCGTCGCCACAGCCACTACTGCTATCATTACTACCACAATACCCTCAATGAATTATCAACTGATCATCCTGACGTAGTTACATGATAAACGTCACGCGTATGTTTGTCCATAGTATTCAGACGAAGCTTATCTTTGCAAAGTGCTTGTCATAGCTTCATTATTAAGCTTCAGTGTAGTTTATTCAAGTCTTTAAACAAAGAAAATACTTTCACAAAGGTGTAGGTTGCATTTCTCGCTTCGAAGTTTCATTAATTTTTTTCGAACTATTGGTTCGTTCTGCACTTCATATAGTTCTTCATAGTTGAGTGCATTAATGAAAACAATTCAGTATCTTAAAGGTCTGAATAACATTTCCTTCGAGCTTCCGTTTCCTAAGAGAAAAGATTAAGAGCTTTGGATCTTTTTTCTGTGATTTGTTTCTTTATGATGGTACAAGTTTAGCTGCGTTTCTGTTGATCTTCCCCATTATATCTTCGTCTTTTTTATAATTTGGAGACCGAAATTGGACAGTACATTTAAGACGCTTCTGTGGTTTTGCACTCGAGATATGTAGTTGTGAAACTAAGTTTTCTGTTGACCTTGCTGCTTGTAGACACATTGTTTCATACTTTTGTGGTCATTGATTACACTGGTCTGCATGATATTTTTATTGACTCTATGGTATCTTTCTCGGTATATATATGTAAAATAATGATTCATTATGTTTTTTTATTCGTCTCTATCACATCAGGTTGTCAAGTTATACAGAAACGTTACTTTTCTCTTTTCGTATAACATAAGTAAATGATAAAGTGGTATAATACCAGTTAAAATGCTTACCTTAAATCTAATATATTTTTCTTTATTTTCAGATTAATAAGTTTAGAGACTACATAAATTCACCAGATATATTTTGCTATGTTTGCGGGCAATTCACTCCTTCAGATTCCAGGAGCAACATTACTCCTTTATTGCTTATTTTGCTTATTTTTGGGCTCAAACTTGGAACCAGGACGAAAAATTTTACCACAAAAAGTTTGCAAGATTTTCAAAAGAAGCTCCAAAGTGGCAGTTGATCAGTACCAAGGGTATGGGGGGAGCAATGAACCACCAATGATCTGCTTTTTAGACTAAAGAGCTGGATTCAAAAAAGAAGAAAAATCGCAAATTACCCAAATTTTCCTTCACAAAAAAAGCCTTTTCAACCGGCCACCTGAGACATGACAAATTTAAATCAAGTCGATACCAGTGTTCAAAGGAGAGGGAAGAAGACAAAAACCAAAAACAAATGACATCCAAAACCCCTTTCAACCAATTTGAGCTCAATGATTTGGTGAGAGCCATTACCTTTCCAAAAGAAAGTGCCAGTTACTTGGCTCAGATTGAAGGAACACGGCTTCTAGCCCCTTTAACCATCCTTGTACCAACATCGTAAAGTAAAATTCACCATTTTTTGACAAAGGGAATCTTTATTTTTTCTGTTAAAATATTTCGGGGCCTTACTAAACACATGGAGACTTTCATTGATTCTTTAAAAAATTTAAAGGCTGACTCTCTACAATGGAACACAGCTGCACTTGTAAATTGGGCCCCATAGGGTCCAAATGTCAGAAAATTACCAAATATAAGACACAATATCACAATCAAATACCAAAATAACAATTTTCTCATTTGTGGTGATTTAAAAATTTTTCCCCACTGGGCTTCAAAAGGGAGATACACCATTTTTCCGTGTTTTTTGTTCTTTGGATAGTAGCCCAACACCAGCACTATGAACAAAACGACTGGGCCCCCATGAACCAGCTTTTTACCCGGGGAACACAACGTGAAAAAAGTGCCACAGTGGACCCCAAGAAAATTCTGCTGCCAAACCCCTCCACATTAAAATTTGGGGTTATGAAAAATTTTGTGAAGGTCTTGAACAAAATGGGAAAAATGCTTCAAGTACCGGGGTCAAGTTTTTCCCGTATAAGTGAAGGAAGCTAAAGGCAGGATCTTTGTTGCCCCAATTCGGGGAAATTTAGAAGGGCAAGCATTTGAGAAACATTAGCAGTTCGAAGTGAAGCCCGGTTTTTTCCTTTACGCAGATTGTCCACAACTTCCCGGAAACAGGCGCCCCCCCGAATAGGGAAAAAAGATCCAAGACTTGATTTCAAAATTTTCCCGCACTTGGGGGCTAGAAAGAGTAAAGATCACTTTTTGGGACAACACAGACTTTTTCCCAAAAATTTTGGGGGACTACAGTGGGGAACAAGGGTAGCGGTTCCACAGGAAATTGCACCATGAAACTCGATACCAGGGCAAATGGAATTTAGCATGATGGGGGGATTAAAAGCTGGTCATTGAAACGTAAAAGGGCTCGATGCACAACAAAGCTAAAATCAAAACATCCTCCTTCCTTTGATTCATAGTAAATAACCATTGGAGCATTTTTTTTAAAAAATCGTTTGATTTTTTTCATTTGATTTGGAATTCAATGTTCTTTAAAAAAACGAATGTTTTTTTTCCTATTACTTACCCAATTTTAATAAAATTTAAAAATTTATTAAAAATTTACATTTTTTTTATAAATTTATTTGTATTTTTTTAAAATCTTTTCGTGATAGAGCAAAAAGGTTTAGATATTTACAATCAGCAGCCCAAAAATTAAGATCGCAACCATAATAAAAATGAAAATTAAAAACATTCCCAAAAGCAGACCAAATTTTTAATTACCCTTGGGCCCTTTTTTATACTGATTGTTACGGGTAATTAACTGTAAAAAATTTTGTACTTAAATTTTAGATTGCCAAAATAAAATGCATTATTGCACTTGCCAAAAATGAAACATCCAATTTCCCCACACACGCCGACCTACCCAAACACGCAAAAAGCTCAAACAATGTTTTCTGATACTGCATTTTTTCCCCAAATTTTGTGTCATCTGAATTTTTGCCACCTTAATGCTTTCCTTGTCTCACATCATTTTAAGTACAGTGGGACTTTTCCAATCTGCGGGAAAAAATTTAAGGACGTACCGCAAATACCAAACCCGTAGTAGCAAACCCTAAACCAAATACAAAACGTTTACGTTTTCATACGATGATGTTTGGTTTTAAGGGGTGAGGGGTGGGGGTGGAAGCAACGAGTGGGGGTGGGTGGCAGGTTGGTGCCCAGTGAGGGTGGTAGAGTGTATGATGGGGCTGACAGGTGATGTGCATTGGGGTGGCATAATAAGGTTTTCATTTGATTTATGGTAGGTTAAATTAAAAGGCCTAGGCTCACCTCAACACCCCCAAAGATTTTTCAATTTTTACTGGTGAAAGAGTCGCTGGGGGTTGAGCCCTGCTGTGGGCAAATC
>NC_069401.1:71122570-71163035 GCF_026875155.1 Cherax quadricarinatus | reverse complement strand
CCCTGAGCCCCTTTCCCTCACTTTCCATTCTCCCCAGTTATTCTTCTTCTCTTTTCCTCAGCTCATTTCTACCCTCCTTCTCTTCTGTCTTCCTTTCTAATTATTTTTTCTTTGCTACCTCGTTTCCCTAATTATGTTTACTCTTTCACTTTCCCCCTCTCTTTTCCCTGCCCTCACTTCAGGGAATATCCTGCCCCCACTTCAGGGAATATCCTGCCCTCACTTCAGGAAATATCCTGCCCCCACTTCAGGGAATATCCTGCCCTCACTTCAGGGAATATCCTGCCCCCACTTCAGGGAATATTTTGCTCTCACTTCAGGGAATATCCTGCTCTCACTTCAGGGAATATCCTGCCCTCACTTCAGGGAATATCCTGCCCTCACTTCAGGGAATATCCTGCTCTCACTTCAGGGAATATCCTTCCCCCACTTCAGGGAATATCCTGCCCCCACTTCAGGGAATATCCTGCCCCCACTTCAGGGAATATCCTGCCCCCACTTCAAGGAATATCCTGCCCTATGAGAGAGGAATATTTCATTAATAAATATTATTATTATTATTATTATTATTATTATTATTATTATTATTATTATTATTATTATTATTATTATTACTGCAGATATAACCCGCACATAGAAGCTTATAACGACGTTTCGGTCCGACTTTGACCATTTACAAGTCACACAAGACTTGTAAATGGACCGAAACGTCGTCGTAAAATTGTGTCTCCTGTGTGCGGGTTTGTTGTTTATTGTTCCAGTCACGATATTGTGCCTTTCTGCTCACTATTATTGTTATTATTGATGTTGCTACAATTCACGGGAGAAGCGCTGAAGCTGCTGGGGGTCATACAACGCCTGGGAAAGGAGAGGTAATCCGGTTTGATTCCGAGGAAGAGGAAGGTAGCTCCGGTCCCTTGGATCAAGACCCCCGTACCGGCATCATAGCAACGCTCTCGAATGCATTAATGCAGATTGCATTTCACGGAGCGCCGAACCCGTGTTGGTAATTCGGCGCAATGATGGGTGGAGGCTCGAACCCACGTCCGCCAATCTGACCAGGCAGGCTGGTCAGAGACCGAAGACACCACCAACATACTAATCAAGAGACCAGCGAGACAATAACTGTCAGACCAGAGACAATAATATATATATATATATATATATATTATATATATATATATATATATATATATATATATATATATATATAGATCTGTGTGTGTGTGTTAGTACCCAGCTGTACTCACTTAATTGTAAATGCGAGATAACCGAAAATAAAAACTGCCTTCAAAGACGTCAGGAAGGAATCATTCAGACCAGCTTTTCATGACGCATGTCAGGATGATTACAGAGTACGCAGCACCAAGGTGCAGCCCCCACACAAGGTCATACATATTCAGAAGCTGGCGAAAAACTCCTTACATTGTTTGTAACAAGACAAGTCCCATGGCAAAGGGAACTGCAATACGAGAGAATAAAATGTCTAAACCTAACTACATTAGAGAAACAGGGAACCAGAATAAAAATTATTACAACATATAGCATTCTCCGAGAATTTGATAGGACGGATAGGGAGAGAGTGTTTAAAATGCGAGGAAACTGACTTTGGGGAGATGATTGTACAATAGAAACATGTGACTGGTATCTCAGGAAACACTTCTTCAGACTCATGGGGTTCAGGCAATGAACTGAAGTATAGGAGAATGTAGTAAAGGTAGATTGTCTACGTTGTTTCACATGTAGTCTGGAAACCACCAGAGCCAGTTGTTAGCAATAATAACAGGCAAGGTCAGTAGTGGTGATGCAAAACTTGAAAACACAAATAAGATCACAACACACACACACACACACACACACATGGATAGACTGCATTTTCTTGGACTGCAAGAAGGCCTTCGACACAGCACCTCACAAAAGGTTAATGCAAAAGCTATAGGGCCAGTCACGCATAACAGGAAAGGCACTGCAATGGATCAGACAATATCTGACAGGGAGGCAACAACGAGTCATGGTACGTGACGAGGTGTCAGAGTGGGCACCTATAACGAGCGGGGTTCCACAGGGGTCAGTCCTAGGATTTGTGCTGTTTTTGGTATATGTGAATGATATAACGGAAGGGATAGACTCAGAAGTGTCCCTGTTTGCAGATGATGTGAAGTTAATGAGGAGAATTAAATCGGTCGAGGATCAGGCAAGACTACAAAGAGACCTGGACAGGTTACAAGCCTGGTCCAGCAACTGGTTCCTTTAATTTAACCCTGCCAAATACAGTCATGAAGATGAGGGAAGGGCAAAGAAGACCGCAGACAGAGTATACAGTAATATGGAAGGAATTTAGGCTAGGGGACTTGATAACCCCAGACTGCAGTAACTTCAATGATTTTATAGGGAAATCAATAATCAGAGAAAATTGTTACATGCAGCACACCACCAAGCAATAGACTGCTCAGGCTGGAATGAGACAGACACAGCAATAAAAAAAATTATTAAGCAAACAGAATAAAGGCCAAACTAATAATAACAAAAAATACAGGAGGGTCCCGCACATACAGCACCTCTTTCGATGTTCCGTGTTGTCGCTGGTTTCAAACTGAGCCACTGATCAATCGAAAGCCAACGAAAACGTGCACAATTGAAAAGAGGTGCTGCAAATGCTATGCGGGGACCTCCAGTACTGAGCCTCCAGTACTGGGCAATCTGGGACTCAGATACATGGAAGGTCAGGCTCCTTGACTCAACAGTGCAGAACTTTCTAATACAACATTCCATAGAACTCAGGTGAGTGAAGCTGATACATCGACAAGACCAGTTATACATTTACTGATGTCAGCATTTAAGTTGGACGTTAAGGACAACAAAGAAGCAGTTTTTGCTAAGAGTTACCATTACGAACTAACATTTTGTTTTTAGGGGAAATGACACTAAAAAAAAGGGAAAAAATACCCAAGAGATGATGTGTAATTTAGCTAGAAGGCGAGGAAAAGGGGTAACAAAAACACAAAGGAAGTAAACTTTAAAGCGGTGTATTGTGAAGGGAGCTTTTAAGTCGGCTGGACGAGTGAAAGAGTCTCTCAAGACACTTTACAAAGTCCATACGCCCCACGTGTCAGTGGGAGAAGCTCTCTATATGAAAAGAAGTCCACATCGTCCAAGTGTCAGTCGGGGGAGAATGTAAATGTCCCCAGGGCTCGTCCCAGGTCCCATAATGCATGTGTCGGCTATTTTAGCTCATAGTCTCTGCCCTAGTGTTTGTTAAAAACCCTACAACAGGGGTGGTATAAATACGAAAGATGGAGGGTAAAGGTTGTGAAGGTTGGGCGACTAGAGGAAGGGCAAGCAAGTGGCAATTAAATCTATTGGCCCGAATAAGTAAAATTTGCGATTTTGGTTTAAATAGCAACGCTTTCTTGCTAAATAAAGCAAGAAAAAATTTGTGTATACAATAACTTAGAAAAAATTCTTTTTGAATTAAACGAAAAAATTTTCATGAATTTCTTTATTTTTTAAAAATTATTATAAATTACAAAAAATAATTTAGTGGATTGGCTAAATTTAAAAATTGCGTTTTTTAAAATAAGGTTAAGTAAGTTTTCCCAAAGGTTTTTTGGTAAAAAAATTATTATTTTTAATTAATAAAAATGAAAAAATATATCTTCAAAAGGTATAAGAGAAAATTTTAGAAAGGTTTTTAATTTAAATAAGTTTTTGCTAACTGACCAATTTTCCCTTTGGGGACACCCCACACACACACACACACACACACCACACCCACACAAAACACACAAAACAACACACACACATAAAACACACACACACACAACACACACACACATATTTTAATAATTTGTGTGTGTGTGTGGGGTTTTGTGTGTGTTGTGTGTGTGTGTGTAATCAAGAAAAATTAATAGACAGCAACCGTAGAAGCTGACTCAACCGTGGAAGATAAAAGACGCCACAAGTGCTAGAAACCCTGGCAACTCATAGGTATTCACGCGCTCTTCAAGAATTCATCTTGTTGAGGTTTGTGGAACCCCTAGTAAGGTGCTTGCTCTCCCCCCCCTCCGTTTTCCTTTGTAAAAAGCGTCTTAGATGCCTATGTGGAAAGGAGGGGATTTTTTTAAATTACTGAGACTTGCGGTATAATGGGGGATGAAAGGAGGGGAAGGGGACGGGGGAAGGAATGGAGAGAAGATGAAGGAAGGGGGGAAAAAGGAGAAAGAGTGAGAAAAAGTACACGGAAAAAAGAAGCGACCCACGAGCCCACCCACACAGACCCCTCCTTTGGGGGGTTTTTGTAATTAAAACAGCCCCTCCCTTTTGGATTGTTTAATTAAGGATTTTTCTTTATAAAATAAGTGTTGAAGCAAGGAGAGCAGACGGTTCTCTCCCCAAACCTCCACACCTTTTGGTATGCCCGGGACGAAATGGGAAAAAAATACACTATACTAGTTTAAAAGACATGGAAATTTATAGGATGGTAAAGACTCGATTTGTTGTAGTTCCACCGCATGCTCTTGTTTCCTCGTCCTCAGAGAGCTGTATGCGAGGTGGATCTGTTCTGGATATCATTGTTTATCCCGGGGTAAAGGACTGCTAGGGCACAACCCGGGAAATTTGAGAGCTTCGGTGCAAATATCTAGCCCGTCGCCCCAGCCACTACTGCTATCATTACTACCACAATACCCCCAAAGAAAATTTTCAATGACATCCCGACGTAGTTCTGTAAAACGTCACGCATGTTTGTCCAAATATTCAGGAAGTTTTTTGCAAAGTGCTTGTATGCTTATTATTAAGCTTCGTGAGTTTTTCAAAATTTTAAACAAAGGAAAAAAAAACTTTTCACAAAGGTGTAGGTTGCATTCTCGCTTTGAAATTTCATTAAATTTTTTTTGAAAAAATTTGGGTTTGTTTTGATTCATATGTTCTTCCAAATTGAGTGATTTAAAGAAAAAAAAATTTAGATTTAAGGTTGAATAACATTTCCCTTTGAGCTTCCCTTCCTAAAAGAAAAGATTAGGCTTTTGGGCTTTTTTCTGTGATTTGTTTCTTTATGATGGTAAAGTTTAGCTGCGTTTCTGTTTACTTCCCCCTTATTCTTCGTCCTTTTTTATAATTTGGAGACCGAAATTGGACAGTACATTTAAGACGCTTCTGTGGTTTTGCACTCGAGATATGTAGTTGTGAAAACTAAGTTTTTCTGTTGACCTTGCTGCTTGTAGACACATTGTTTCATACTTTTGTGGTCATTGATTACACTGGTCTGCATGATATTTTTATTGACTCTATGGTATCTTTCTCGGTATATATATGTAAAATAATGATTCATTATGTTTTTTTATTCGTCTCTATCACATCAGGTTGTCAAGTTATACAGAAACGTTACTTTTCTCTTTTCGTATAACATAAGTAAATGATAAAGTGGTATAATACCAGTTAAAATGCTTACCTTAAATCTAATATATTTTTCTTTATTTTCAGATTAATAAGTTTAGAGACTACATAAATTCACCAGATATATTTTGCTATGTTTGCGGGCAATTCACTCCTTCAGATTCCAGGAGCAACATTACTCCTTTATTGCTTATTTTGCTTATTTTGGCTGCAAACTTGGAGACCAGGACGAACATTTGTACCACACAAAGTTTGCAAGAGTTGCATCAGTAAGCTCCAAATGTGGTCAGTTGATCAGTACCAATGGTATGGCGGGAGCAGATGAACCACCATGATGACTGCTGCTTTTGTATGACTAAAGTAGCTGGATTCAACAAGAAGACTAAAGATCGCATAATATACCCAAATATTCCTTCAGCAAAAAAAGCCTGTTTCACACTCTGTGCCACCTGAGACATGACAAATTTCATCAGAGTCTGATACCAGTGATTCTAAGGAGATGGAAGTAGACTATGAACCACCAACAAATGACGATCCTAAACCCTTCAACCAAGTTGAGCTCAATGATTTGGTGAGAGACCATTACCTTCCAAAAGAAAGTGCACAGTTACTTGGCTCTAGATTGAAGGAACACAGGCTTCTAGCTCCTGGAACAACATTCGCTTGGTACCATCATCGTGAAGCTGAATTCACTCAGTTCTTTGACAAAGAGGAATCTTTAGTTTTCTGTTCAAATATTTCTGGCCTTACTGAACACATGGAGACTATTCATTGATTCTTCTAAAAGAAGTTTAAAGGCTGTACTTCTCTACAATGGCAACACAGCTGCATCTGTGTCAATTGGCCATAGTGTCCAAATGTCAGAAACTTACGCAAATATGAAGACACTAATATCAGCAATCAAGTACCAAAATAACAATTTTCTCATTTGTGGTGATTTAAAAGTTCTCCTACTAGGTCTTCAAGGCAGATACACCAGGTATCCGTGTTTTCTGTGTCTTTGTGATAGTAGCCCAGACAGCCAGCACTATGAACAAAACGACTGGCCACCATGAACCAGCTTCTTACCCGGGAATCACAACGTGAAAACTGTGCCACTAGTGGACCCCAAGAAAATTCTGCTGCCACCACTCCACATTAAATTAGGGATTATGAAAAATTTTGTGAAGGTCTTGAACAAGAATGGAACTGCTTTCAAGTACCTGGAGTCAAAGTTTCCTCGTATAAGTGAAGGCAAGCTAAAGGCAGGAGTCTTTGTTGGCCCTCAATTCGGGAATTGATGAAGGACAAGCATTTTGATGAAACATTAGCAGGTGTCGAAGTGAATGCCTGGTTTTCCTTCACGCAGATTGTCCACAACTTCCTGGGAAACAGGCGCTCCCCCGAATATGGAAAAATGATCCAAGACTTGATTTCAAATTTCCAGCAGCTTGGGTCTAGAATGAGTGTAAAGATGCACTTTTTGCACTAACATCATGACTATTTTCCCAATAATTGTGGGACTACAGTGAGGAACAAGGATAGCGGTTCCATCAGGAAATTTGCACCATAGAAACTCGATACCAGGGCAAATGGAATGTTAGCATGATGGCGGATTACTGCTGGTCATTGAAACGTAATGGTCTCGATGCACAGCACAAGCTAAAATCAAAGCAGTCCTCCTTCCTTTGATTCAGTATGTAGACTAACCATTAGGAGCATATTTTTTTAATAAAATCGTTTGATTTTATTCATGTTGATTTGGAATTCATATGTTCTTATAACTAACAGAATGTGTTTTTCCATGATTACTTACCTAATTTTAATAAATTAACAATTTATTAAAAATTCACATTTTTTTTATAATTCATTTGTATTTTATTTAAAATCTTTACGTGATAGAGCAAAATGGTTTAGATATTTACAATCAGCAGCCCAAGAATATGTAAGATCGCAACCATGAATAAAAATGAAAATTAAAAACATTCCAAATGCAGACCAATGTTATAATTACTCCTTGGCCCTTTTTTATACTGATTGTTACGGCTAATTAACTGTAAAACATTTTGTACTTAAATTTGAGATTGCCATAAATAAAATGCATTACTTTGCACTTGCCAACAATGAAACATCCATGTCTCCGATCACAGCGCCGACCTACCCAGATCACGCAGAATATGCTCAAACAATGTTTTCTGATACTGCATTTTTTCCCCAAATTTTGTGTCATCTGAGATTTTTGCCACCTTAGATGCTTTCCTTGTCTCAGCATCATTTTAAGTACAGTGGGACTCCCGAATCTGCGGGAAACGTTTTAAGGACGTACCGCAAATACCAAAACCTCAGATAGTAGCAAACCCTAACCTAAATACAAGTCGTTTATCGTTTACATACGTATGATGTTTGGTTTTAGAGGGTGTAGGGATGGAGGCTGGAAGCAACGAGGTGGTGTGGGTGGCAGTGTTGGTGGCCCAGTGAGGGTGGTAGAGTGTATGATGGGTGACTGAGCAGGTGAGTGTGCAGTTGGTGTGGGCAGTAATAAGGTTACATTTGATTTATGGGTAGGTTAAATTATAGGATAGGCCTAGTGCTCACCTCAACACCCCAACGATTTCTCAATTTGAACTGGTGAAAGAGTCGCTGGTGGTTGAGCCACTGCTGTGTGCGCAACTCTATACAGGGAGGCTCCCAGAGTGCATACTGATGCGTCTTTGTCAGTCATTATCGGTATAAACAAAAATGACTGTTTCAGCTGTTGTTAGGCCACCGTATTTGCTTGGCGATATTTGACACTATAAGTATCATAACACACGGTAAATATGATTACCGGTACCTAGTAATAAAGTGAAAATACCCAGCATGTGCTAACGATAGCATAGTATACGGTAGCATTATTTTGAAGTGTCTACCACAACTGACGCTGCTTTGTGGCTTAGTTTAAGAAGAAGGGAAGGTGTTACTTAACGAGGAATTTCGTTTTCTGTCAATATCCCAGTGCAGTATCCGTATTTCATAAACAGCTTGTCTCAAAATGTTATTAATTTACTGCAATTTTGAAACACTGGACTTGTTTTAGTTTCAATGGCTCGGCATCGGACGTAACTGGGAGAGCAACAGCCCATCCCATACCCCAAAATTATAGCTCCCATCACTGACCTTCAGTTTATAGAACGCAGGGTGGTTTTTGGAGACATTTTATGGAAAAAAATGTGTCTAATAAGCCGAAAAATACGGTATATGAGTATCATTACTTATTATTATATTATTATGTTCTTGAGAAATACCATACGCAAATGGGATTTACAACCAAATGTTTCCAGATTGAACTCTTTCTTGGTAAGCTTAATTCGTTTTTCGATTTTTTACAATGGTTTTCGTACTCGCTCGTCCGAGCGTGGCTTAATTCCCCTAAAGGAAGTGTGAGGGAAAAGTTCAATAGATAGGAGTAGAGAGGGAGTATATAGTAACAATGGTTTCATTGTCGGCTACTTGTTAAGGTAGGGTAAGTCAAGCTCCCGCTATTCCCGCCTTTTTTCCCCCACCCTGAAAGTGATAACTTGACTGCCGGCTGCTTGTTAAGGTAGGGTCAGTCTAGCTCCCGCTATCCCTTCCCCTCCTTCTTCCCCTTCCCCTCCTTCTTCCCCCCCCCCCCGAAAGGTGACGTGTGGGGCTCCGGTCCAAACAGTAATCACTAGACTCACAGCTCCCAGCACTACTGTAAGTACATGCCTGCCTTGTATTCTAGTGGATTTATTAATAATAAACTTGCCCTTTCAGTCTTGCCTAAGATTGTAAAAAATTCCCCACATTTTTAGGTTTTGTACTTTATGGGAGTGATTTTTTAAGCAGTGGGAAAACCTGTCTATTTTTCCCGTTGGATGGCAGAGAGGGTTTCCTCCCAATAAATGACAGAATGATGGAAGGCTAACTTTCCCTGAGATTCCCCCTTTTTGGTTTAATTCCCTGTGACCTGTATGAAATTGCAGGACGTAACCCCCCATCATTGCAGCGGTAAAGAACCTGCTTTCCTGTCATGGGGATATAATACTCACGGCTTACTGTGAAGAACAAACCCGGGGGTTGAAACCAACCCCTGCAACCCCCCCCTTATCAGCAACGGCTACAATTTCAAAAAAACCAGTGTCCCAACACCAACACCCCCAATATATCTTAGCGTTGAATTCATTACATTTTATTTTTCATTTTTCATTTTTTTAATGTGGGTTTAAATATTTCATTTTTAAAGTGTTTTATATTTTTATATAATAAAGTGTTTATGTTTGTCTGTTTTATTTCTTTTTTATTCACAAATTTTTCCTGGGGGGGCCCACCCTTGGTAATACTGTATGAAGTTTTTGCAGGGCTGAGTAAGCCTTCAAAAGTGGTGACCTTGCCAGGATAACTTGACTGAATCAAGATTTAACCCCATCTCGAATCTCCCATTGGAACTTCAAAGCCCCATACCAAGACGGTTACTACCTGCCCGGAAAACTTCTCTATGGTGGGACTACGTACGGGTTTTTTTAAAAAGATTTGGTGATTGTTATCTAATTTATTGAAAGTCAAAGACAAGGCGGGAATACTAGTTAATTCGCCATCTTTTTTTGTGTGAGCTTGAAACACTTTGGGGGATTAGATTTAGGGATCCGAGATTTTCCAGTGCAATTTTTTTCATTGAGCTCTTTTTATATAAAGGGGAAAACTGCAAGGACCTTTGTTTTGTTGGGAAAAGGGATTGGATGGTCAAGTGACCCCTTTAAATTATGTTTGCTCAGACCCGGCATAAAACCCTTCATTTTAATTAAACATATTTTTTAAATTAAGGGGGATCGAGCCCTCGGGGTTATTAACGTTTGAGCGAGCAGGAATTAACCCTCTGTTTTTTTTAAATCCCGTTTCTTTTCCCCCTGATTTTTAGTTTTCTTGAAAGATGAAGGAATACCAGTTTTGGTGAACGCTGGAAGTTAGAATAAAGGGAAAAATTTAGAATCTTTTTTAGTGCTAAGATCCAGGAAAACTTGAAAGAGAGAGAATGAGAGAGAGAAAGACAGAAAGGGAAAGAGAAAAAAAAAGGACGGATAGACTTGATCGTGGGAGAGAGTAGAGTACGTGAAGAACAAGTTAAATTAAAGAACTTGAGGAAAGAAAAAGGGATAGGGAACGTGAGGAACAAGCTAAAATACTGGGGAAACAAGTTAAATTAAGAGAATTTGGGGAAAAAGAGCAAAGGATAGAGAAGTTGGGGGAAAAAGCAAGAACCAGTAATAGAGAGAGAAAAGATCGCGGCTCGAAAAATCTGCCTTAAATTAGAGAATAAAAAGTTAACTTTTACAAACATTAAGGAAGGAGAATGGTACAAGTGCGTCAGTGCACATTTTCCCAAAACCCCCAAATTTTTCCTCCCTTCACAGAGGGGGAAACATAATTATACATTTCGGGTTTAAAAAATATGTACCCTCTGTGAATGGCCTGCTGACCCTGGGCTCCCAGGTTGGAATTTTATTTTCTGGTACAGCCTTGAATATCTATGCAACTTTGTCGCAGGATATCATATGTAATTATAACCCTATAAAGAAGGCAATCCTTAAACATACCAAAAAACCACAAAATTTTTACGGGAAAAAGATTTCAGGTATGCCCCTTACAGCCTGGCCAGAATTTTCAGCGTTACAGGTAACACTCTTTCGTTTGTTCATTTTTGGTAGAGGTTCAGGAATTGATCCAGTTAGGAATTTTGAGACTTCTGGTTGCTGCGATTTCCCTGACAGTCTTCCTCCCCAGATACAAACATTATAGGAACAAAACCTGATTAAAGCTGAGGAAGTTGGGGCTGCTGCCCTGATGGAGGCCACAATTCCTAAAAAGGACCAAAAGGGCGAACCCAAAAGGGCAAGGGTTCACAGAACTTTAAAAATAAAAGCCTAGTGGAAAAAAAATGACTTCTTTTATTCTTGTTTGTCATTTGTTGGTGTTAAGGGACATAAACTCCGTTTTCCCCTTTAAAAAGGGTCCAAAAGTTGGAAGATTTTTTAAAAAGACTGTAAGAAAAAGCCCCTTTTCTGTTCAGGAACGTTAATGGACTTAATGTATTACCTTTTTACGAGCACGGGATGCACATGTATAGTCTTTTCTGATAAGCTTTTCCCTAACTTAAAGAAACTCTTTCCCTCTGCTATACTTTCGACTATTTTGGGCCTACGGACCTTTCCTACCACCCTTGTTAATTGGGTCAAAAGGGTTACGGGTTTGGGTCTAAGCCGACTACCCCCATCACTTCTTGTCCGTACTAAAGGTAATTAAAAGGTCCCCATTCTCCTTCTGAGGTTGCCTTTCATCACCAAAGTTGGACTGGGTTTTCAGAACCTTTCTTAGGTCAGAGAAGCCCCTCAAAAGTTAATGAAAGTCTCGTGAATTCATGGGGGGATTAAAAACCGTGATGCTACTCTCGAAAGCGGGGTAGAGGTACGGTTCACTGTTAGTGAAAGTGAAAATATACCTCCGTACAAAAATGACTTGATGGGCTCGACAAACCCAGGTTTCTCCACTGTCCTCCTTTGTTTTTCCCCTGACTTTAGCCTTTAATTTATGAAGGACTCCTTTGTCAATTTCAGTAATTGCCTTCTCTTCAAAACTGCCATAAGGGCCGTTAAAAAAATAAATTTACCCAAAAGGAAAAATTTTTTCATAAAAATTTGAAAAATTAAAAGATATCTTGTCAAGTCAGTATTAAAATTTAAAAAATTCAGATGAGATGATATTCCTTCTTAGTTGTTCCAGGCAATGAGAGAGACTTTTCAAAAAATGGTCATGCCTCCGGGGCGGGACATTTCTCTCGTAAAACCTTAAATAAAAATTGGGGGAAACCTATTTTTGGAAAAAGTCCTCAGATGCCCTACCTATGTAGATCGTGTAAAGTTTGCCAACTGTCTCCCCGAGGTCCAAGGCGAGTACCTATGGGCAAAAAAGCCGTCTTTACGGTACCTTTTTTAAAGAGACTTTGACATCGTTTGGTCCTTTATTCCACTTTATCTGGGGCATAGATAAAATATTAACTTATTGATTATGCTTCGGTTTCCCTGAAGCCGTACCCTTAAAGACCCCCAATACTAAGAGGTGGGGAAGCCCCTTTGTCCTCTTCTCCAGGGGGCATCCCCAGAGAAATTTTGTTGACCGGGGACAAATTCACTCCGCTTAATGCAACATTATACAACTTCTTGGGGGGAAACCCTCTTCACCAAACCCTATCATCCCAGCGTAATGGGAGGATTTTAGCGAGCATTCGATTTTTAAGTCCCTTTTTTGGAACTTTTTCTCCTTAAACCTAAGGAGTGGAGTACCTACCCTGTGCTTTGTTTGCCATGGGGAAGTTCCCCGTGATCGGGGGTTTTCCCCCTTTTGAAATTCTCTAGGGAGACAGGCCAGAGGCCCTTGTCCCTCCTTCATGACTTTTTGGATAATAAGGAGGGGGTGCTGGGTTCAGTCTTCTTACCATTTTCCTTTCCTTAGATCCAAACTTGAGGGACCTCTGACATAGTTTTGAAAAACTTAAAATTTTCAAAGGACCATACAAAACCTTTTTGATTCCAAAAATCAAAGGGGAAGTTTTTAAAATAGGAGATGAAGTTCGTACTTTTGCCCATCAAATCAATTTAAAAAAATTGTGCATGGAAAGGTCCAATAAAAAATTAAAAAACTGTGGGGAAAATTGACTACCCCGTGAAGTCAAGGGGGAAACCAAAAACTTATCATATCAAACCTTAAGAAATTACCGAAGAAATTCGGTTAACTGCTTAAATAACTTTGACTTGTTTTTCCACAGAACTTGATACGACAACTGAAGAATGTAAAGGGGTGGGATTGACCCTCTAAAATTTAACTATGATGAGAACTTGGTGACTTTTACACTCGGGGGCAACCAACATTAAATTAATGAAATTTTGGTGACCATAAGGACTGAACACTTCAATGTGTGAGTAACTTTTCAGCTCTTTATGATATTCCCGGTTTTTTCCTCCCCGTATCCCTAAGATTGACTTATGGGACAATCCCATCAAACGAAAATTATACCCAGTTCGTTCACCTTGGGATGCATTTACCGAGAGGTAGACAAAAAATTAAAACTAAAGATCATTGAACCTTTAGTATTTTATATTGTTCACCCGTAGCTGGTTTAAAAAGGAGGATAAATTTATATGACTTGCTATTGACTTCAAGGCCTTAATGCTAAAAATCGGTGGGATGCTGAGCCTATGCCCTAAAAGAAGCGATCTAAAAAAATTTTATGACCTCTTCTTTTTGAGATTATATTGTGCAGGGATACATCAAGTAATGTTGATCCTTCTTTAAGCAGTACACCACTTTTATACCCCAAGGACTGATGCAATTAGAAATTGCCCTTCGGTTTGGGAATGCCTGGCTACCTACGTGAGAGATGAAAAGGTCGTGGGTAATAGCCAAAATTTTTAGTTTTTTGATAAAAATTTTCGTAATGACATCCAGTGGGGCGAAAATCCAAAATTAAAACAGTTTTGCATAGGTTACGCTCCATGGCCTCACGCCAAGGAAAAATGCTTCCTTGGTATAACAAGATTAGATATCTTGGACTGTATTTCTAATAACCTTTTGCAGCCTCTCCCCAGTAAATCAAAGCTTTAAAAAGACTTTAAATTCCCCAAAACAAAAAGCTCATGCGTAGCTTTTTGGTTCTATAAATTTTTAGCAGGTTTATCCCGAACCCCTTTCGATCCAGGGGTCTTATCCCATTATTAAAAAGCTGTGAAGGGAAACCCTTTTTAATTCCCACGTAGCTCGGGAAAAATTTATGGATTAAAAAAAATTTTTTTCGAAAGACCCCCTTTCTTTAAACCAATTAAAAACTTTTTTTAAGAACTGATGCCCCATCGGGTTAGGTGCGGTGCTACTGCAATACCCCGAGGACTCCCCTTCCCGTATGCTTCCCAAGCCAGAAACTCCTTCCCGCGAAACGGTACCCACCCTAGAAAAAATGTTTGGCCCCTTTTTGGGGAATCTCCAAACTTAAAATTTTTTTGCTGGGGAAAAAAATTCATTTTAGAAAGGCCCCAAACCTTTTATATACCAGAACTTTTAAGGGAACCAACAGTTGCCTCTTTTAGGTGGACAGGCCTCCATATTTTTATATCTTGGTTCATCCAATTATTTCTCTGACTGGTTAAGTCTGACAGTCTGAAGATTTTTTGCCTTACGGACTTCCCAAAGTTAGAACTTTTTTTCCCCCCTATTCTCTTATTTCTCCTTGCTATAAGTCTTGGGGAGGGGGGAAATGTGAGGGAAAATTCAATGATAGGAGTAGAGAGGGAGTATATAGTAACAATAGTTTCATTCCGGCTACTTGTTAAGGTAGGGAAGTCAAGCTCCGCTTTTTCCTGCCCCTTTTCCCCCACCCCGAAAGTGGGTGCTTTACTTCCCGGTGCTTGTTAAATAGGGCCCGTCTAGCCCCCCCTATCCCTTCCCCTCCTTTTTCCCCCCCCCCAAAAGGGGACGTGTGGGGCTCCCCTCCCCAAAAGTAAACACTAGACTTCATCCCAGCATACTGTAAGTACATGCCTGCGTTTTTTTTCTAGTGGGTTTATTGGTTGAAAATTCATTTTGACCCAAAAATAAAATTAGTCCTTTAGTCTGCCTAAGTTGATGTTGTAATAATCCCCATCGTTTTAGGATTGTATTATCATGGGGTGTTTCTTAAGCAGTGGGTAAAATGTTATCTTTCCAGCTTTTGGTTACGAGAGGGGCACCCGCAATCAACGGCAGAAATATGGAGTGGACTAACGCCCGAGCTTCCCCCCTTTTGGGGTTTAATTACTGTGTCCTGTATGAAAATTTTTAGGAGTAACCCTCATCATTGCAGCGGTAAAAAACCCGCTTTCCTGTCATCGGGATAAAATCACGGCTAACGTTAAAAACGCCGGTGGGTTGTAACCAACACCCGCGACCCCCCCCATCCAGCAACGGCTACAATTTCAACAAACAGTGTCACCCAAAACCAGACACCCCTATAATATTAGCATTGAATTCGTTCTTTTTATTTTTCATTTTTCATTTTTTTAATGTGGGTTAATAATTTTATATTTAAGTTTTTTTAAATTTTTTATGTAATAAAGTGTTTATGTTTGTCTTTTTATTTTTTTTTCTATTCCAATTTTCCCGAGGAGGAGCGCCTTTGGGAATACGTCTGAAGTTTTTAAAAGGGCTGAGTAAGCCTTCACAGGGAAGGGCCTTTATGCTGGTGAGGGCTCTTTATTTAAAAAAATGTATCTGGCCCAATTCCCCGAAGCGGCCTGATTTCTTTCGTACTTCCCCCCAGGGGGGCTAAATCAGATCAAAAGGGGTTTAGGAAAGACCCCATGTGGGGGACGGGAAAAAAAAGGAACAGGCGAAGAAAGGTTGGAGAGGATAAATGTCGTAGGAAAGGCCAGGCTTAACCCGCAGTTGGCTCGTGGGACAGTGGGGAAAAAGCATAAAGGGGGTCTGTTGCACGGTTCTGGGTGGGAGTTTGAGTCTTAGAAGCTGTTTAGGCTAGGGCGCAGGAACATCAGGGGCCGCTAGTTTTAGTGTTATTTAACGTGATTGAGGAGGAGGGGTTTTTGAGGAGCCATTTCCAAATTTTTTGAAGCCGCTCCTAGAGAAGTGGTAAAATTTAGTCTTGTTTCCTAAGGTGAACCGTAGAGGCTTGATGAATTCCAGAGCTTGGATAAGTGTTAAGTGGAGTGAAGAGGTGGCTCGTAAGCAAACTTGACAGTTCCAGCACCGAGGCCTTTGTAGAGCTCAGTGCAAGTCATGGCGTCAGCGTTAGTTGGAGAAGTGTAGGAGGTAAGGTTTTTCCCTGAGGGTGTACTGGAGTCATCAACAACTTCAGAAGTGGATTCGGTGGGTGAGTCTACAGTAATGGTGGCTGGTGACGGTGGGTCGGCAGGAACAGTGGAGACGTGTATTGGAGGTGTATCAACAGGCTGAGAGACTTGAGAGGCGGTGGCAGAGGCAGAATAAAGAACGTTGTCGGCGGTGGAGATGGTTGTAGAAGATTCAGGAACAGCTGCTTGGTCAGGAGACAGGTCTGCAGGTACAGTAAAGTTCACGACGTTGGGGAAGATCTTGAGGATGTCGGCTGAAGGTGCAGAGTCCGGGAAATTGAATGCAGGCATGTTGTTCAGACGGAATAGTTTGTTTATGGTGGTGTTGAAAGTGCCGGGGTTTGTTGTATGTCTATGGATTTAGCGTTCCTACATGACAATAATAATAATCCACCTTAATTAAAAAACATCTTAGCCTACTGTTTACATTCATACCTTTGATAGAGTTTAACTGATAAATTACGACAAATAAGACATTACCAACATATATAATAATAAAATACACACCTCCAACTACCACTAGCACCAACCACCATCACCACCAACCACTAGTACCAACCACCATCACCACCAACCACTAGTACCAACTACCACCACCACCATCACCACCAACCACCACTACCACCAACCACCACCCCATCACCAGCCACCCCTACCAACCACCACCATTTACCAACCACTACCACCAACCACCACCACCCACTATACTACTACTACTACCACCACCACCACTACCACCCACAACCACTATCATTACCCCCACCACCTCCACCAACCACTACCATCACGAACCACCCCAACCATCAAAACCCAAACCCCACCTCCACCACTACCACGAACCACCACCAACACTCACCATCACCCAACACCACCCCATCATAACCACCACTACTATTCTGAGAAGATAACTTTGCTGTACCAGTATGTGTTAGTTTGCTGCCCATTCCAATTTTCAGTATATTTTCCTTATTCATTTGGTTGTTAACCAGTCTTAATGAAACTGTATATCACCATGTTTTAAGCATTCTTATTCAAACCTCCTTAGTATGTCCTGGCCGATGAAAACAACGGATAACAGGAACCGCGGATAAGGGGGCCTTCTTGTACGTTGTAAAAGAATGAGCTGATTAAGAGCAAAACTCTGAGAAGCCCTTAACATGTAGCCACTCAGACACCTCTACGTTCAGCACCACTCACTGTAGCCACTCAGACACCTCTACGTTCACCACCACTCACTGTAGCCACTCAGACACCTCTACGTTCACCACCACTCACTGTAGCCACTCAGACACCTCTACGTTCACCACCACTCACTGTAGCCACTCAGACACCTCTACGTTCACACCACTCACTGTAGCCACTCAGACACCTCTACGTTCACCACCACTCACTGTAGCCACTCAGACACCTCTACGTTCACCACCACTCACTGTAGCCACTCAGACACCTCTACGTTCAGCACCACTCACTGTAGCCACTCAGACACCTACGTTCAGCACCACTCACTGTAGCCACTCAGACACCTCTACGTTCAGCACCACTCACTGTAGCCACTCAGACACCTCTACGTTCACCACCACTCACTGTAGCCACTCAGACACCTCTACGTTCAGCACCACTCACTGTAGCCACTCAGACACCTCTACGTTCAGCACCACTCACTGTAGCCACTCAGACACCTCTACGTTCAGCACCACTCACTGTAGCCACTCAGACACCTCTACGTTCACCACCACTCACTGTAGCCACTCAGACACCTCTACGTTCACCACCACTCACTGTAGCCACTCAGACACCTCTACGTTCAGCACCACTCACTGTAGCCACTCAGACACCTCTACGTTCACCACCACTCACTGTAGCCACTCAGACACCTCTACGTTCACCACCACTCACTGTAGCCACTCAGACACCTCTACGTTCACCACCACTCACTGTAGCCACTCAGACACCTCTACGTTCACCACCACTCACTGTAGCCACTCAGACACCTCTACGTTCACACCACTCACTGTAGCCACTCAGACACCTCTACGTTCACCACCACTCACTGTAGCCACTCAGACACCTCTACGTTCACCACCACTCACTGTAGCCACTCAGACACCTCTACGTTCAGCACCACTCACTGTAGCCACTCAGACACCTCTACGTTCACCACCACTCACTGTAGCCACTCAGACACCTCTACGTTCACCACCACTCACTGTAGCCACTCAGACACCTCTACGTTCAGCACCACTCACTGTAGCCACTCAGACACCTCTACGTTCACCACCACTCACTGTAGCCACTCAGACACCTCTACGTTCACCACCACTCACTGTAGCACTCAGACACCTCTACGTTCAGCACCCACTCACTGTAGCCACTCAGACACCTCTACGTTCAGCACCACTCACTGTAGCCACTCAGACACCTCTACGTTCACCACCACTCACTGTAGCCACTCAAACACCTCTACGTTCAGCACCACTCACTGTTTCCTATATGTAAGATCGCTTGAAGGAACAAACTAAACTTTTATAGTGTGGAAATTTATTTACTCACAAAAAATTCCACCAACCGAATTCGTTTGTAAATAAGCTGTAGGAGCCCTTAACATCCACCTAAACACAAATGGTAGAGACAGAGAGTTTACACGCACTTGGAAGGTCCTGGAGGGACTGGTACCAAACCTGCACACGAAAATCGCTCCCTATGAAAGCAAAAGACCTGGCAGGAAATGCAACATTCCCCCAATGAAAAGCAGGGGCGCAACGAGTACACTGAGACACAACACAATAAGTGTCCGGGGTCCAAGACTGTTCAACTGCCTCCCAGCATACATAAGGGGGATTACCAATAGACCCCTGGCTGTCTTGAAGGCACAGGACAGGCACCTAAAGTCAGTACCTGACCAAACGAGCTGTGGTTCGTACGTCAGCTTGCGTGCGGCCAGTAGTAACAGCGTGGTTGATCAGACCCTGATTCACCGTGAGGCCTGGTCTCATGCCGAGCCGCGGGGGCGTTGACCCCCGAAACCCTCTCCAGGTAAACACTGACAGACATACACTTTAAGGAGGCCTTGAGTAGGTTTAAACTAAGGTAGCCTTAGATTTTAATATAGGTAGCCTTAAACCCTAATATAGGTTAATATTAGGCTGCCTTAAGAAGACTAGTTCATTTGCGACACCTATCATCTTGCAAGCAAAGGCCATATATAGGCTAGGAGAGGCTAAGAGGTTCTTCTGGACAGACACTGGTGGTGATAACAAGATCCCAGGAGCTATAGCTCAGAGCTCCACGTGTCTTCAGAATACCAACCTGGATTTCACCAAGAGGCTTCCCGAAGTACTGTGGATATTCGTCTTTTATCAGACACCCTTAGTAAGACAATCTCCAGCATTTTCCTTTATATTAGATGGCCGGCGGTATTCTGAGAAATGTCGAAAATTTGAACTCAGGGTCACAACGCAGGCGAACGTCCGAGGGTCGAGTGAGTTAGGTTACAGTGTAACTCCTCTTAAGTATTAGTACAGGAGCTAGTGTCGCACTCTCTGCATAAATACTGATTAGGGAATACCCACTGAATTCAGGGACCCTTCAAGGTGCAGGCTGCAATACCAGTACCATCTGACTACTTGCAGAAATAAGTCCTTCACTGCACGTGATGTCTTGAAGAGAGGGACCAGATGATTCTAGTTTTGCTTGGGTAGAGTATGGGATTTCTAGTAGTATATTCTCCACCCCCAAATATATCAGTCCTTGTTTGTGCGTGCAGATAGGAATTTCTTACAAGATCAATTTACATATGGAAATGTTCCCTAAAGGCCACTTGTGAGACTGAGACGATTAGTCTCAGAGTGTCTGTGTCAACAGTACTGGATAGGGAATGCTTCTCAGAAGGGGCTCAGACCACACATTTCCAAATACAGATTTCCTAGCTGCTGAACATTTAAAGGAATACTTCACGATATCTTCGTTGTTCTACTGAAATCTCCCAGCTGGAACTGAAATATGTTGGCACTGAATGAAATCCATTCTATGTGCTGGAATATGACAGTCAAAACATATCTAATTTTGTTCCCACTCTGACTAGTAGCACACCGCTAATATCTCTAATTTGGTAAAAAAAAAAAAAAACAGTCCATGGTACACCAAGGTACAGCTGAACGCCTCCTGAGCTCAGAGAACCTGTGATATGCCTGTGACACGTTTCGAGGGCTATTCCATCTACTCAGTCCGGCCACCGGCCAGGCTTTCTTGTTGACTTCCTGTTAACCAGGCTGTTGCTGTTGGCGGACAGGTGACCCACATAGCCAACACAGCCTGGGTGATCTTCCACTTAACGGAGATAGTTACCCAGCTTCCTCTGGTAAGCTATGAGAGGGTGTACGTGCAGCTGCACCTGTCACAGCTATGAGAGGGTGTACGTGCAGCTGCACCTGTCACAGCTATGAGAGGGTGTACGTGCGGCTGCACCTGTCACAGCTATGAGAGGGTGTACGGGGCAGTGACCTGTCACAGTTTATGAGAGGGTGTACGTGCAGTGCACTGTCACATTTATGAGGTGTACGTGCACTGCACCTGTCACAGCTATGAGAGGGTGTACGTGCGCTGCACTGTAAAACAGTATGGGGTTTGTACGTGCAGCTGCACCTGTCACAGCTATGAGAGGGTGTAAGTGCAGCTGCCCCTGTCAAAAGTTTACGAGAGGGTTGTAGTGCAGCTGCACTGCCCACAGCTACGAGAGGGTTTTTACGTGAGTGCACCTGTCACAGCTACGAGAGGGTGTACGTGCAGCTGCCCCTGTCACAGTATGAGGGGGTTTGAAAGTGCAGCTGCACCTGTCACAGCTATGAGGGGTGTACGTGCAGCTGCACCTGTCACAGTACGAGGGGTGTACGTGCGCTGCACTGTCACAGCTACGAGAGGGTGTACGGCCGCTGCACCTGTCAAGCTATGAGAAGGTGTACGTGCGCTGCACCTGTCACAGTTTATGAGAGGGTGTACGTGCAGTGCCCCGTCACAGCTATGAGAGGGTGTACGGCAGCGCACCTGTCAGAGTTATGAGGGGGTGTACGTGCAGCTGACCTGTCACATTTTATGAGAGGGTTTGTACGTGCAGCTGCACTTGTCACAGCTATGAGAGGGTGTACGTGCAGCTGCACCTGTAACAGTATGAGTGGATGTACGTGCAGCTGCACCCTGTCACAGCTATGAGGGGGTTTTGTACGTGCAGTTGCCACCTGTCACAGCTATGGGGAGGGTGTACGTGCAGCTGCACCTGTCAGAGTTATGAGAGGGGTTGTACGTGAGCTGCACCGGGTCACAGTTATGAGAGGGTGTTGGTCAGCTGCACTTGTCACAGCTATGAGAGGGTGTACGTGCAGTGCACTGTCACAGCTATGGAGGATGTACGTGCAGCTGCACCTGTCACAGCTTGAGAGGGTTACGTGCAGCCTGCACCTGCACAGCTATGAGGGGGTTTTGTACGTGCAGCTGACCTGTCACAGCTTGAGGGTTGTACGTGCAGCTGCCTGTCAAGTTATAGAGAGGGTTTTTCGTGCAGCTGCCCCTGTCACAGTATGAGGGGGGTTTGTACGTGCAGCTGCACCTGTCACGCTTGAGAGGGTTACGTGCAGTGCACCTGTCACAGGCACGGAGGGTGTTACGTGCAGCTGCACCTGTCAACAGCTTACGATAGAGTGTACGTGCAGCTGCACCTGTCACAGCTATGAGAGGGTGTACGTGCAGCTGCACCTGTCACAGCTATGAGAGGGTGTACGTGCAGCTGCACCTGTCACAGCTACGAGAGGGTGTACGTGCAGTGACACCTTTTCACAGTTCTGAGAGGGTGTACGTGCAGCTGCACCTGTCACAGCTACGAGAGGGTGTACGTGCAGCTGCACCTGTCACAGCTATGAGAGGGTGTACGTGCAGCTGCACCTGTCACAGTTATGAGAGGGTGTACGTGCAGCTGCACCTGTCACAGTTATGAGAGGGTGTACGTGCAGCTGCACCTGTCAAAGCTATGAGAGAGTATACGTGCAGCTGCACCTGTCACAGCTATGAGAGGGTGTACGTGCAGCTGCACCTGTCACAGCTATGAGAGGGTGTACGTGCAGCTGCACCTGTCACAGTTATGAGAGGGTGTACGTGGAGCTGCACCTGTCATAGTTATGAGAGGGTGTACGTGCAGCTGCACTTGTCACAGCTATGAGAGGGTGTACGTGCAGCTGCACCTGTCACAGCTATGAGAGGATGTACGTGCAGCTGCACCTCTCACAGCTATGAGAGGGTGTACGTGCAGTGCCTGCCCTGTACGCTGTGAGAGGGTGTACGTGCAGCTGCACCTGTCACAGCTGTGAGAGGGTGTACGTGCAGCTGCACCTGTCACAGCTATGAGAGGGTGTACGTGCAGCTGCACCTGTCACAGCTATGAGAGGTTGTACGTGCAGCTGCACCTGTCACAGTTATGAGAGGGTGTACGTGCAGCTGCACCTGTCACAGCTATGAGAGAGTGTAGTGCAGCTGCACCTGCACAGTATGGAGGGTGTACGTGCAGCTGCACCTGTCACAGCTATGAGAGGGTGTACGTGCAGTTTGCACCTGTCACGTTATGAGAGGGTTGTACGTGCAGCTGCACTGTCACAGTATGAGAGGGTGTACGTGCAGTTTGCACCTGTCACAGTACGAGAGGGTGTAGTGCAGCGCACCTGTCACAGCTACGAGAGGGTGTACGTGCAGCTGCATCTGTCACAGCTAGAGGGGGTTTGAAACGTGCAGCTGCACCTGTCACATTTTTATGGAGGGTGTCGTGCAGCTGCACCTGTCAAGCTACGAAGGGTGTACGTGCAGCTGCACCTGTACAGCTATGAGAGGGTGTTAGTGCAGCTGCACCTGTCACAGCTATGAGAGGGTTATACGTGCAGCTGACTGTCACAGCTATGAGAGGGTGTACGTGCAGGTGCACCTGTCAGCTATAAGAGGGTTGTACGTGCAGCTGCACCTGTCACAGCTACGAGAGGGTGTACGTGCAGCTGCCCTGTCACGCTACGAGAGGGGTTGTACGTGCAGCTGCACTGACACAGTATGAGAGGGTGTACGTGCAGTGCCCCTGTCACAGCTATGAGGGGTGTACGTGCGCTGCACCGGGTCAAGCTATGAGAGGGTGTACGTGCAGCTGCACTGTCACAGTTTGAGAGGGTGTACGTGCAGTGAAATTGTCACAGCTATGAGAGGGTTTGTACGTGCAGCTGCACTGTCACAGCTACGAGAGGGTTGTACGTGCAGCTGAAACTGTCACAGCTATGAGAGGGTTTGTACGTGCAGCTGCACCTGTCACAGCTATGAAAAGGGGTGTCGTGCAGCCTGCCCCTGTCACAGCTATGAGAGGGTGTACGTGCGGGCTGCCCCTTTGTCACATCTATGAGGGGGTTTGTACGTGCAGCTGCCCCTGTCACATCTATGGAGGGTTGTCGTGCAGCTGCCCCTGTCACAGCTATGAGGGGTTTGTCGTGCAGCTGCACCTGTCACAGCTATGAGAGGGTGTACGTGCAGCTGCACCTGTCACATCTATGAGAGGGTGTACGTGCAGCTGCACCTGTCACAGCTACGAGAGGGTGTACGTGCAGCTGCACCTGTCACAGCTATGAGAGGGTGTACGTGCAGCTGCACCTGTCACAGTTATGAGAGGGTGTACGTGCAGCTGCACCTGTCACAGCTACGGTGTACTGATTCCTGTACATTTCTTATTTCCACGGACATCTAATAATATCTAATTAAAATTCTTCAATCGGAAGTTGAAACAATACTTGTTAGTAACGATAATGAATTAAATACCACCAACAATCCATGATAATTCTCTGCTGCTGTTAGAAAGTTATCCAACATTGTTAAGCTGAGAGTTGGTAGCCGGCAACCAGTAGTGATTTTATTATGTCATGCCAGTTCTCGGTGAAGAACTGTGTTGCATTCAGTTTTGCAACGAATGAACAATGAAGACAGCATGCACCAGTGGTGTAGGTTCTCAGCATACAATGAAGGCAGCATGCACCAGTGGTGTAGGTTCTCAGCATACAATGAAGGCAGCATGCACCAGTGGTGTAGGTTCTCAGCATACAATGAAGGCAGCATGCACCAGTGGTGTAGGTTCTCAGCATACAATGAAGGCAGCATGCACCAGTGGTGTAGGTTCTCAGCATACAATGAAGGCAGCATCACAGTGGTGAGGTTCTCAGCATAAAATGAAGACAGCACCCCCACCAGGGTTGGGTTTAGCAACATGAAGACAGCGTGCACCAGTGGTGTAGGTTCTCAGCATACAATGAAGACAGCATGCACCAGTGGTGTAGGTTCTCAGCATACAATGAAGGCAGCATGCACCAGTGGTGTAGGTTCTCAGCATACAATGAAGACAGCATGCACCAGTGGTGTAGGTTCTAAGCATACAATGAAGACAGCATGCACCAGTGGTGTAGGTTCTCAGCATACAATGAAGACTTGCACCAGGTTTGATCACTGTGGACACCAGCGTCACTTTCACAAATTGTAGGCAGTGGGGACGCCAACATCACTTGCACACAGCCGTGGACGCCAGCATCACTTACGCCAGCTTTGAACAGTATGGACGCTGGCGTCACTTGAACACAGCCGTGGGCAGTGTGGACGCCGGTGCCACTTGCACACAGCCGTGGGCAGTGTGGACGCCGGCGTCACTTGCACACAGCCGTCGGCAGTGTGGACGCTGGTGTCACTTGCACACAGCCGTGGGCAGTGTGGACGCTGGCGTCACTTGCACACAAGCCGTAGGCAGTGTGGACGCTGGCGTCACTTGCCCCACAGCCGTGGGCAGTGTGGACGCTGGGTCACTTGAACAGCCGTGGTCAGTGTGGACGCTGGCGTCACTTGCACACAGAAGTAGGCAGTGTGGACGCTGGCGTCACTTGCACACAGAAGTAGGCAGTGTGGACGCTGGCGTCACTTGCACACAGCCGTAGGCAGTTGGGGGACGCTGGCGTCACTTGCACACAAACTGTGGGCAGTGTGGACGTGGCGTCATTGCACACAGCGTGGGCAGTGTGGACGCCGGCGTCACTTGCACACAGCCGTAGGCAGTGTGGACGCTGGTGTCACTTGCACACAGCTGTGGGCAGTGTGGACGCTGGCGTCACTTGCATACAGCCGTGGGCAGTGTGGACGCCGGCGTCACTTGCACACAGCCGTGGGCATTGTGGACGCCGGCGTCACTTGCACACAGCCATGGGCAGTGTGGACGCTGGCGTCACTTGCACACAGCCGTAGGCAGTGTGGACGCTGGCGTCACTTGCACATAGCCGTGGGCAGTGTGGACGCTGGCGTCACTTGCACACAGCCGTGGGCAGTGTGGACGCTGGCGTCACTTGCACACAGCCGTAGGCAGTGTGGACGCTGGCGTCACTTGCACACAGCCATAGGCAGTGTGGCGGGTGCGTCACTTTCAACAGCCGTGGGCAGTGTGGACGCTTGTGTCACTTGCACACAGCCGTGGGCAGTGTGGACGCTGGCGTCACTTACACACAGCCGTGGGCAGTGTGGACGCCGGCGTCACTTGCACACAACCGTGGGCAGTGTGGACGCTGGCGCCACTTGCACACAGCCGTGGGCGTGTGGACGCTGGCGCCACTTGCACACAGCCGTGGGGGAGTTTTAGAGCCGGCGCCACTTGCACACAGCCGTGGGCAGTGTGGACGCCGGCGCCACTTGCACACAGCCGTGGGCAGTGTGGACGCCGGCGTCACTTGCACACAGCCGTGGGCAGTGTGGACGCTGGCGCCACTTGCACACCGTGGGCAGTGTGGACGTGGCGCCCGTTGCACAAAAGCCGTGGGCAGTGGGGGACGCTGGCGCCAAATTGCCATAGCCGTGGGCAGTGTGGACGTGGCGCCACTTGCACACAGCCGGTGGGCAGTGTGGACGCTGGCGCCCACTTGCACACAGCCATGGGCTGTGTGGACGCTGGCGCCCACTTGCACACAGCCGTGGGGGAGTGGGACGCCGGCGTCACTTGCACACAGCCGTGGGCAGTGTGGACGCCGGCGCCACTTGCACACAGCCGTGGGCAGTGTGGACGCCGGCGTCACTTGCACACAGCCGTGGGCAGTGTGGGACGCTGGCGCACTTGACACAGCCGTGGGAGTGTGGACGTGGCGCCCCTTGCAAACAGCGTGGGCAGTGTGGACGCCGGCGTCACTTGCACACAGCGTGGGCAGTGTGGCGCCGGCGTCACTTGCACACAGCCGTGGGCGTGTGGACCCCCGGCGTCATGGTTATGGTACAATTTGTATTAGAGTTTAAGCACTACTATCCCTTTTGACCCTTGCGGATTTAGCGCCATCCAACACCCAGTGCCTAGCTTCTCTCCCTCTTTATGTGAAGAAGTTTGAGGCTGTTGAAAGGTTCTTGATCGAAGAAAATGGAGCTACCCTCCGTCTCACTGGATCGACTCGGTTGACCTCC
This sequence comes from Cherax quadricarinatus, assembly GCF_026875155.1. Classification (NCBI taxonomy): domain Eukaryota; kingdom Metazoa; phylum Arthropoda; class Malacostraca; order Decapoda; family Parastacidae; genus Cherax; species Cherax quadricarinatus. The sequence goes on along the minus strand of NC_069401.1, from coordinate 71,136,291 downwards.
ACCATTCACAGTTACCTGGCGCTGCGTGACCCCTGCGGGTTTAGTGCTACCCTGTAATTATCTCAGTAATTATTAACCTCTTATTGTGTCAGTTATTAACCAGTTTAAGTAGGTCAGAATAACTGAGAAAATACGTGAGAACATGTAGGTGAGAACATGTAGGTGAGAACATGTAGGTGAGAACATGTAGGTGAGAACATCTAGGTGAGAACATCTAGGTGAGAACAGCTAGGTGAGAACATCTAGGTGAGAACATCTAGGTGAGAACATCTAGGTGAGAACAGCTAGGTGAGAATTAGGTGAGAAAAAGCTAGGTGGAACTTAGGTGGAAAAATCTAGGTGAGAACAGCTAGGTGGAAACATTAGGTGAGAACATCTAGGTGAGAACAGCTAGGTTGAGAAACATTACAGGAGAACATCTAGGTGAGAACATCTAGGTGAGAACATCTAGGTGAGAACATCTAGGTGAGAACAGCTAGGTGAGAACATCTAGGTGAGAACATCTAGGTGAGAACAGCTAGGTGAGAACATCTAGGTGAGAACATCTAGGTGAGAACATCTAGGTGAGAACATCTAGGTGAGAACATCTAGGTGAGAACAGCTAGGTGAGAACATTAGGGGAGAAATCTAGGTGAGACATTAAAGGGGAGAAATCTAGGTGAGAAACTAGGTGAGAACATCTAGGTGAGAACAGCTAGGTGAGAACATCTACAGGAGAACATCTAGGTGAGAACATCTAGGTGAGAACATCTAGGTGAGAACATCTAGGTGAGAACATCTAGGTGAGAACAGCTAGGTGAGAACAGCTAGGTGAGAACATCTAGGTGAGAACATCTAGGTGAGAACATCTAAATACCTTTGATGTACCTTTGAAGAGTTTCGAGAGTCCTTCTACTCCCTGAGCCCGGCCATGGGCGAGACTCGTCTGACACTAGCCTGGTCAACCAGGCTGTTGCTGCTGGAGGCCCACTGCCCCACATATCCATTACAGTCTGGTTGATCTGGCACCTGGTGAAGATACTTGTCCAGCTTCCTCTTAAAGACTTGTAACCTTGTTCCACCATTGTTTCTAACTTCTGGTAAGATGTTGAATAATCTTTGCCCATGGATGTTGATACAGTGTTCCTTTATTGTGCCTACTGCACCCCTCCTGTTCACTAGGTTTATTTTGCACTTCCATATCTCTGGCTCCAGTATGATGTAATGGCAGCGTGCAGATTTGAACCCAGGCCCTCGAGTACTTTCCAGTTATATATTATCATGTATCTCTCTTCTGCTCCAATGAGTACATATTTAAGAGTATAAGGTATTCCCAAATGTTTTACTGGCTCTATGCGGGCCATAAACGATCTCTCTATCTAATCCAGCTCTGACATTTCTCCTGCTCTGAATGGGGACGTCAACACTGAACAATATTCCAAATGAGGGAGCACTAGCGATTTGGAAAGTGTCATCAGTGGTATTATTTCCCTGGTTATCGTGACGTTTGTCTTACTGTATTCTTGGAAAGAAAAGTCAGCGGCAACAATTATCCCAAAGTCTTTCAGATATTCCTTTCGTTTTATTTGACAATCTTTTTGAGTTTTGTATACAGTGTTCATTTTGAGTTCTTCACTCTGTGTACTTAGCTCTGTTTAGACCTGTTTGCGCGCTCTCTACGAATTGAAGCAAGATGCCCTCCATCGAGCAACTTTACCAACAGCTTAAGGAAGAATTGAGGATGGCGAAGATGGAGATTCGGCGACTGACCGAGGAAAACAAGAAGATTCGTAGTAGTCCTCCTGTTTTGAGTCCTCAGGTCAAGAAAGGAAACTGGTCAGTGGCTGGGCAGCAGGGAACGAAGTTGACGATCAAGAAGACGAATGGAAAGGGAGAAACGATGAAGAAGAAAGAGACTGCCGTGGAAACTGTTGTGGAAACATCTAATACATTCTCAGTGCTACCCGACGAATGTGAGTCGACTACTGGGAACGTCACGACGATCGACACCAAGGAAGGTAAGAATATTGTTGTTGTTGGGGATACCCAAAGTTAGGTATATGGATAGGGCGTTCTGCTTGAAGCACAGGAGTAGGAGACAGAGAGTTTGCTTTCCTGGGGCTGGGATGGAGGATATTGCTAGCCGTCTGGATGACATCATGAGACGTAATGGGAGCAATCCTATTATCTGTCTCAGTGCTCGTGGCAACGATGTTGGCAGACGTAGGAGTGAAGACCTGATTAGCAGGTATAGGTCAGCAATAGAAATAATTAGGAGGAAGGGTGGGAACCCTGTCATATGTGGTATTTTCCCAAGGAGAGGATTTGGGAAAATGAATGGTTGCCCAAGGGCAATTGGTGTCAATTGCTGGCTGGACAAATTCTGTAAGGAAAATGCGGTAAACTTTCATTGACAACGGGGGACCTCTTCTATGGCAGAAATGACATGTATGCCAGGGATGGGGTTCACTTATCTGGTCTGGGGTGGGAGCACTGGCAAATGCAGTGGAGGGAGCTGTTAGGTCTTTAAACTAGGAATAGTTAGTGGTATGGGTTTTGGCGGGAAAACAGTCAAGTCACAGTGTAGTAAAATGAGTACTAGAATAGTAATAGGCAAAATGAGGTAGATATTGGAAAGCCAAATGGCACAAATTGACAAGGACAGTAATAGGTTTAGTGGAATAACAGAAAGGAGCGGAAGGTTAAAGAGAGAGGAGGGTCCCTTTAAATATTTTATTACACAAATAGTCGCAGTGCTAGGAATTTAAAATGGACGAGTTGGATTAGATTTCTTGTGCAGGTAACATTGATGTATTTGCCTTAACTGAAATGTGGGTTTTAAATTTAAAATGGGCGGACATGCCTCGGAATGTCACATTCAGGGTTTTAATGTGTCCCAAATAGATTGAAGTGTCGGGAAGGGGGGTTTGGGGTGGCATTGTATGTCCGAGATCGCTTGAATGTTGCATAAAAAAACGGGTATTAAGTCTGAAGTAACACATACAGAGTCTATTTGGATAGAATTTTCAGAGGGGCATGAAAAATTAATTTTAGGTGTGATATACCCTCCCCCAAACTTAGATTAGGGCCAGGGGAGACTACTATGGGAGGAAATTGTTAGGGCCACAGGCACGATAATGTAGTAATTCTAGGAGACTTTAACTTTAGCATATTGATTGGAATTTTTTGATGGGAAAATTTTGAATCATACGACTTCTTAGAAGTAGTTCAGGATTGTTTTTTTTAAGCAGTTTGTGACAAACCTACAAGGGGTAATAACCTGCTTGACTTAGTTCTGGCAAACAATTTAATCCCTTGTTAATAATTTAGAAGTTTCAGAGGAACTGGGTGCTAGTGACCACAAATCAATTACATTTAGCATTGAATGGAAGTATGATAGTAGGGATAACTCAGTTAACAGTCCCAGATTTTCGCTTAGCAATTACATGGGCTTAGAGAACACTTATAAACTGTTGACGGGGGGTAACAAAGAGGCTATAATTGACGTTTTCTAAACCTAACATGAGGCTCAAAGAATTTTTTTCCGATAAAGAAATTAATAAAATAAAAGCCCCAAAATGGATGAATAATGGCTAAAAATATCACTGGGCATAAAAAGGAATTTTTGGGTGTACAAAAGGGGTGTCATTTTAGGGATCAATATTGACATTAAGAGGGACATTAAAAAAGGGGGATAAGAAAAGCTAAAGGGACTAGGGAAATTAAAGTGCTAGGGTTTCTAAAACTTGCAAAAATTTTTCCAGGTTATAGAAAAAAGTCAGAGTAAGACAGGCCCCCTTAAAAAAAAACTATGGGACTTAGTGACAAAAAAATGAAATGTGTCGTTTTTAAAATAATTTTTCTCTGGTTTTTATGCGGGAAAGGGGCCTAAAAACTTTCCTAATTAATTTCAATGGGCAGAAGAAAAAAATTTATGAACACCCAAGTCACTGTGAAATGGTTGTGAAGCAGATAGACCGATGAAGCAAAATAATCCCCGGGCCCTGTGATTTTTTTTCAAGGGTTTTTAAGGGAAATGCAAAGGGGAACTCTGTGAACCATTAACTAAATTTTTAATTTATCACAAAAAACAGGTGTAGTGTCTGTTTTGTGTGAGATGGTAAGGTATTCCTTTTTTTTAAAACGGGGACAAGTCTTTTACCGTCAAATTACCCCCCAATAAGCCTGACCTCAATTGTAGGCAAATTACTAGAGTCAATTATGCTGGATTATAAAAACCCCTTTCGATAAGCATACTTGTTTAAAAGATACTCACATGGATTCACAAGGGGCCCGGGTCTTGTTAACTAATTTATTAATTTTCTCATAGTGCTTTAGGTAGAGTCTTTTGATAAGGACCTGCCTCTTTAGGGCCAGTGGGCCTTCTGCAGTTTCCTACATTTTATTTTTATGTTCTTATTTCATAAAGTTTTTGAGGCTTTTGACCACGAAAAGAATTTGATATTATTTATTTAGATTTTAGTAAGGCTTTTGAAGAGTTCCACACCAAAATTTAAAAAAGGGGCGCTCATGGCTTTGGGGGGAAAAGTGCTCCGTGGGTCGAGTCAGGCTCCGACAGGAACAGAGAGTGTCCATAAAGGGGGTTAAATCCGAGGGGGGATTGTAACAAGTGGCGTTCCCACGGATCATTTTGGGGCCCATTTTTGTTTATAAATATAAAAGATCTTGAGGGGGTGTTACTAGGAATGAGCAAATTCCGTGACAAAAAAGTTTTGGTGGGAAATTGATCAAAGTAGATGTTAGGGAATTTCGGAGATTTAGACAAACTCTACTCTTGGTCAAAAAAAGGGGGCAGATCAGTTCAATGTAGAAAAATGAAAGGGTTTCTGAGCTCGGGAGTGCCATAACCCTCACTTATAGTTAAATAATGTAGAACTTAGCCAAACAGATTGCAAAAAAGATTGGGGGGGTTATGGTGGCAGCAACCTTAAACCAAGACCCCCAAATGCCTAAGCGTACTTTTAATAAGGCAATTTGATTACGGGGTTTTTACAAGAAGTGTAAGCAACAGAAGTCCAGATGTCATACTGCAGCTTTATACTCTTATAAGGCCTCCCTAATTATGCCAGCCAATTCTGGTCTCCTATTACGAATACATAATTCTTAGAAAACTCACTTTAGGAGAAAAAATTAAATACATAGATTAGAAATCTTCCTTATAAAGAAAGATTGAAGACTCTTAATTTACATTCACTTGTTAGACGAAAAATGAGGGGGACCTGATTGAAGGTAAGTGGAAAGATGGGTTTAAAAATTAAAGGGGATATTAACAAGGTTTGGGGAAAAACTCCCAGAGAGAACCCGCGTAATGGATTTAAATAGAAAGTTTTAAAATTTAGAAAGGACAAAAAGTATTGGTTTGGAAATAGGGGGGGTTTAGGTGGGAAAAGTCTACCTGGGGTTGGGTTCTAGGACTTTGGGTAGTTTCAAATTTAGGTTGGATAAGTACATGAGTGGGAGGGGTTGGATTTGAGTGGGACTTGCACATCGGAGCTTGTTTCTTGGGTGGCATTGAAAATTGGGTTGGTCAAATGTTTGTTAGTGGGATGAATTGTAAAGGACCTGCCTAGTATGGGCCAACAGGCCTGCTGCAGTGTTCCTCCTTTCTTATGTTCTTATGTTAACCTCCCTTCTCTTACATTAGTGCTGTAGTTCCCTAACTCTGAGTTTATACTCGTTGGCATTTCTATGATGTTGTGGTCGGAGTATATTTTTTTTGTAAATGTTATGTCTCTGATTAATTTCTCGTTGTTTGTGAATATCAAATCCAGAGTATTTTCATTTCTGGTGGGATCAGTTATCTGTTGGTTCAATGAGTATTTTTTACAGATGTTCATTAGTTCCCTGGTATGTATGTACCTGTTGAGCCAGGGTGCTCCCAGGAGATATTTCTAGTCTAACATTGTGTTGAGCCATCTTCCATTTTGCATGTGGGAGATTAAAATCTCCAAGGAAGATAGTATTTGGTGTGGGACTTTCTAGCCTATCAAGACAGTCATCTCTCTTCCTTAACTAGGCTGTGAATTCTTCAGCAGTTGCTGACGGTGATTTATATATTAGGATAATTACCAAATTCCTATTTTCAATTTTAATACCTAAAACTTCTATTCTATCCTTTCATGAATTCATCAATTCTGAGTAACAGAAAATATATTTCACACAGAGTCCTACTCCTCCCTGTGACCTAATAATTCTATCACATCGATACATGTTCTAGTTTTCTAACTTAATCTTTTCATCCAAAATATCCCTTGTGTGTGTTTCTGTAAATGCTCCAAACATGGCATTCGCTTCTGAGAGGAGCCCACTTATATAACTAACTTTGCCGGTTTTATTTGACTTCAAACCCTGAATGCTGACAAAGAGGAAGGAAGATTTACCATTTGGGATGTTTTGGTTTGGTGTGTGTTTAGCTAGTACTGCTGGTGATGTACTGCCGGGTATGACCCACAATGAACATACCCCTGGTTTCTCCAGTACTGATTGTGCATATTTTTGTTGCATATTTGGCCCTATTGGGTGGATGTCTGGATTTGTTTGTCCCCCAGTTGTGCACCTCCGTCCTGTCTGTAGTATTTACATGTTTGTCTATTTTCTTGGCTCGAAACGTTTCTCATTCTTTCTCTGTAGCCTCGTGTTCCTTTCATATGGTGGTCTGGACACCTCAGGTCATATAATTCTCTGAACTGTATTCATGAAGCTTTGCACATCAGTACATGGAAGCACCTACACTCTTTGTCAATGCAACACTTTCTCTTTTTTAACATGTTTGCACATTTTCTGCTGTCTTTATACCAACATTTTCTCCCATATAGGCACATTCCTTTTCCATAATATCTGCAGATGTCCTGGCTGCCTACATTTACTGAGCTTGGTTTATTCCCGTTTTCTTTTCTCTAAGCATGATTCTTCCCGTTTTTTCCTGTTCTAGTTTCTCTTCCTCCCTTTCCTTTTTCTCTATTTCTTAAACCGATTTCTTTTGTCTCCTCTGACCTACTTTGAATGACCGTCTCCAACTTTATTTCCACTCCTTGATCCTAACCCACTTTTCCTCACTCTTTATATATATATAATATATATATATATATATATATATATATATATATATATATATATATATTATATATATATTTTTTTTTTATTATCACACTGGCCGATTCCCACCAAGGCAGGGTGGCCCGAAAAAGAAAAACTTTCACCATCATTCACTCCATCACTGTCTTGCCAGAAGGGTGCTTTACACTACAGTTTTTAAACTGCAACATTAACACCCCTCCTTCAGAGTGCAGGCACTGTACTTCCCATCTCCAGGACTCAAGTCCGGCCTGCCGGTTTCCCTGAATCCCTTCATAAATGTTACTTTGCTCACACTCCAACAGCACGTCAAGTATTAAAAACCATTTGTCTCCATTCACTCCTATCAAACACGCTCATGCATGCCTGCTGGAAGTCCAAGCCCCTCGCACACAAAACCTCCTTTACCCCTCCCTCCAACCTTTCCTAGGCCGACCCCTACCCCGCCTTCCTTCCACTACAGACTGATACACTCTTGAAGTCATTCTGTTTCGCTCCATTCTCTCTACATGTCCGAACCACCTCAACAACCCTTCCTCAGCCCTCCGGACAACAGTTTTGGTAATCCCGCACCTCCTCCTAACTTCCAAACTACGAATTCTCTGCATTATATTCACACCACACATTGCCCTCAGACATGACATCTCCACTGCCTCCAGCCTTCTCCTCGCTGCAACATTCATCACCCACGCTTCACACCCATATAAGAGCGTTGGTAGAACTATACTCTCATACATTCCCCTCTTTGCCTCCAAGGACAAAGTTCTTTGTCTCCACAGACTCCTAAGTGCACCACTCACTCTTTTTCCCTCATCAATTCTATGATTCACCTCATCTTTCATAGACCCATCCGCTGACACGTCCACTCCCAAATATCTGAATACGCTCACCTCCTCCATACTCTCTCCCTCCAATCTGATATTCAATCTTTCATCACCCAATCTTTTTGTTATCCTCATAACCTTACTCTTTCCTGTATTCACCTTTAATTTTCTTCTTTTGCACACCCTACCAAATTCATCCACCAATCTCTGCAACTTCTCTTCAGAATCTCCCAAGAGCACAGTGTCATCAGCAAAGAGCAGCTGTGACAACTCCCACTTTGTGTGTGATTCTCTATCTTTCAACTCCACGCCTCTTGCCAAGACCCTAGCATTCACTTCTCTTACAACCCCATCTATAAATATATTTAACTAACGCGGTGGCGACATCACACATCTTGTCTAAGGCAATACTGTTACTGGTGAAAAAATTTCCCTTCTTCCTACATACTCTACTTGAGCACTCACTTTCCTCGTTAAAAAACTCTTCAACTGTTTTCAGTAACCTACCTCCCTACACCATACACTTGCAACATTCATCCACATTGCCCCCTATCACCCTGTCATACGCCTTTTGCCAAATCCATAAATGCCACAAAGACCTCTTTAGCCTATCTAAATATTTCAATTATTTGTTCACTGTAAACACCTGCGACCACACACCCTACCTCGTTCCTAAAGCCTCCTTGTTCATCTGCTATCCTATTCTCCGTCATTTACTCTTAAGTCTTTCAAATTATAACTCTCCATACTCTTTACCACGGTACATCAACAGACTTATCCCCCTTAATTTTGCACTCTCTTTTATCCCTTTGCACTTTATAACAAAGGAACTATGCATGCTCTCTGCAATCCCTGCGAACCTTACCCTCTTCCATAACATTTATTAAAATAATTGACACCAACCGCTCCAAAAACTATCTATTTCCCCACGCTTGTAACATTTTCTATCTTTATCCATCAATCCCGGCTGCCTTACCCCCTTTCATTATTCCTACTGCTCACGAAACACTCACACTGGCTCTTCCTCACTTATCAGATGTTATTCCTCCTTGCCTATACACGAAATCACAGTTCCCTATTCTACATCAACATTTTACAATTCCTCAAATATTCCCTCCATCTCCCAATACCTATAAACTCACCATTTAAAATCTCCTCTCCTATTTTTAAACTGACAAATCCATTTCGTTCTCTAGGCTTTCTTAACTTGTTAATCTCACTCCAAAAACTTTTCTTATTTTCAACAAAATTTGTTGATAACCTTCTCACCCCTCTCTCATTTGCTTTCTTTTTACATTGCTTCACCACTCTCTTAACCTCTCTCTTTTCTCCATATTACTCTTCCCTCTTGCATTCACTTCTACTTTGTAAAACTTTCATATGCTAACTTTTTTCCCTTATACTCTCTTTAAATCATCATTCCACCACATCGCTCTCTTCCCTCCTGCACCACTTCCTGTAAACCACAAACTTCTGCTGGAATACTCTATCACTACAATTTTAAACCTACCCCATACCTTTCGTCCCCATTGCCTATGCTCTCATTAGCCCATTCTCCTCCAATAGTGTTTATATCTTACCTATCTGCCTCCTCTTTTAGTTTATTAATACCCTTACTTCTCTCTTCCCCTGATTGCTTCTATTCTCCTTGTATCCCATCTACTTTACTCTCAGTGTAGCTACAACTAGAAAGTGAATCTGAATTGTCTGTGTGGCCCCCTCTATAACATGTACATCCTGAAGTCTACTTCAACAGTCTTTTTATATACCAATAAATAATCAACAAAATACTATCTTTTCGACTACATCATATCTTGTATACTTGTTATTTATCCTCTTTTTCTTAAAATATGTATTAACTATAACTAAACCCTTTCTATACAAGTTCAATCAATGGTGCTCAATTATCATTTACACCTGGCACCACCAAACTTACCTACCACACCCTCTCTAAAAGTTTCTCCTACTTTAGCATTCAGGTCCCCTACCACAATTTCTCTCTCACTTGGTTCAAAGGCTCCTTTACATTCACTTAACATATCCCAAAATCTCTCTCTCTCCTCTGCATTCCTCTCTTCTCGGTGCATAACACGCTTATTATGACCCACTTCTGCATCCAACTTTACTTTAATCCACTATTCTTGAATTTAACACATTCATATTCTCTTTTCTGCCTTCCATACTGATCATTTAACATTACTGCTACCCCTTCCTTTGGCTCTAACTCTTCAGATACTCCAGATTTAATCCCATTTATTTCCCCCACAGAAACTCTCCTACCCCTTCAGCTTTGTTTGTTTAGGGCAGGGACATCCAACTTCTTTCATTCATAACATCAGCAATCATCTGTTTCTTGTCATCCGCACTAAATCCACGCAAAATTTAAGCATCCCAGTTTTATAAAGTTTTCTTCTTCTCTTTTTTAGTAAATGTTTACAGGAGAAGGGGTTTACTAGCCCATTGCTCCCGGCAATTTAGTCGCCTCATACGTACACGCATGAAAATATAAATATATATATATATATATATAGATATTATTTATATATTTATATTATATATTTATATATATATATATTTATATGTTCGTTCGAATAGGCAGAACTTGCCATCTTGGCCCTTAAATGCAACGCTCATCTTGCCATATAGGACAAGTGAATTTGTGTATGACATAATTTCGAAAAATCATTCTGAACCATAACGTAAAAAAAATATTTCACTGTGTTTGTTTAAGTATATTAAATTACTGTAAACAAATCTAATATATATTAGTTGGTTTAGGCTAAAATAAATTGCTTTTGTTATAATAAGGTTAGTAGGTTTTCTAAGTTTCTTTTGGTGCAAATTTAAAATTTTTTACGTTAAATTAATGAAAAAAATATCTTTACGCGTTAAGGAATTTTAGAAAGGATTTAATTTTTAAAATGAGTTTCTTCAAATTGCCATTTTTAATATTCAGCACGACATATATATATATATATATATATTATTTTAATTATATATATATTTATATAAAATTTATTTTAATATTATATATGCGCTTGCCGCGGGGAGGGAGAGACCCAGTGTGTGGTGCTCCTTTAATTTGGTAAAACCAAAAACCAAATGGTTTAGCGCGCCGTTTCGGGGGACTAACAAATAACCCGCACAAAAAAGACAGAAGCTTACGACGACGTTTCGGTCCGATTGGACCATTGCAAAGGTCACACCTAGTTGACTTTGTAATGTCCAAGTCGGACCAAAAAGTCGTGTAAGCTTCTGTCTTTTTGTGGGGTTATTTGTTATGTTCAGTCCGGTTTGTGCCTTTTTGTTATTTCGGCAGAATCTGTGAGTACCCACAGGAGATCACAGATTTGTGACAAACCCTGCATCGGACCATTGTTTTCTGTATCAGTGAAAGTGCAGTTGCTTTTGGGATTTGGGAAGTAGCGGGGGTGAGGGGCCTGGAGTGGAGGTGTGGGTAGGTTTTGTTTCATCGGGGCCCGGGCGGGGTCGTAGGTTGGGGAAGGAAGGCCGCCCACGACATGGTCTTGGAGGGTAAAACAAAAACCCTCGGTTAAATAGTGGAGCATGGTTTTTGTGTCCCAAAATGGCGAAGGTTTTTTCTAAAGGGAAACAAAAAGTGTATAAAAAAATTGAAAAATTTATCGTGATGTGGTCTTGAGCGAACCACGGGCCCACTCCCCCCCCCCCATCCCTGATCCCCCCCTCATCCCAGCCTAGGCCACTGATTCCCTGCCCAAAGGGGTGTTGCCGTTTAGTGCCCCCCAATTGGGTTCGCGGCTCTTACTCCCAAACCCTCATCCCCCACCCCCAGTTCCCTTTCCCCCTGTCACCCCAAGTGTCACCCCCCCAGATATAGCAATGCACAAAGTGTGCGGGTTCCCTCTTTCGACACCCAAAGCTGTCTCCGAGGACCCTTTTTTCGGGAAGTGCATCAATCCCCTCTGCAACACCCCCGTGCACCAATGGATGTTGGCTCCAGGAGACTTAAAATGAGAACAATAAAACAGCTCCCCAGCAGAAGGGCTGAAGTCCCGTGATTCACCTTCAGGGCCCCTCAAACCCCTGCAATCAAATTAACTTTCCACCGGACTCTGAATACCCCCCAAGCAGCTCCCCCTCAAGTTTAGAAAATTTCCTGGCCCATTGATTTTGTCAATTTCCAAGTCGGACCAAAAACGTCGTGAAAGTTCTCTCTTTTATGTGTGGGTTATTTGGTATTTCTGAAGAAAGTAAACGAAGCTCCTTAAAAAACAGTCCTGGCCAATTGTGTTTTTTGGCAATCCCTTTTTGGCTGTCCACCAAAGGGGGGGACAAGTCACTGAAAACACATGTTATTAGGGAAAATAAATGCATTCCAAGGGATGCAACCTCGCCTCTCCCCCCCCCCCCCCCCCGGCGACAAACCCCCGCCGGGAAAATGCCAAAACGGGGACACCCGGCCTCAAAAATCAGACCCAAAAATTAGAAAAGAGATTGTAAACCAGTGAGGAAACCATCGCCCCCAAGGGTGTCAGCACGGGCAAGCTTAAAGGACAAACTTTCACCAGGGCCCCCAGTACAACTTGACCTCCCCTGACTTTGCAGAGGGAAGAACATCTATCCTTAAAGGTGTAATGTGTATAAAGCTGCTATTCATTTCCCCAGGGCTCAGCAGGAGGTTTCACGGTTTAAGGGCCCCAAAACTTAAAAAAAAAATCAATCCCGACTTGGTGAGGGTTTCGAGAGGCTGCTGTCGAATCAAAAATTTTAACCCTTTCCCGGTTGGCAGTGTCCCCGAGGGTTAGACCCCTTTTTTTTTGGTTGCTCATTTTGTGGCCTCCGGAAAAAAGGATGGCGGAAAATTTGGCCCCTTGAGTGGGGAAACCCCTTCGGCCTGTCGCAAGGGCTGGGCGTTAAAGGGGCGGTCAAGGGCTGCCGCAATGGGGAAACCAACTCAGCTGGTTTTAGGTTCAACAGGTGTGAAACAGCTGCCAAAGCAGCAGAGTATATATAAAAAAAAATTCCCATGAAAAAGCCTTGGTCAAATTGAATTTGCCAATGCTTTTCAATTCCCAGAAGGTGTGTCTACAAAGCAGTTTTTTAGAAATTCCCCCTTTTTTTATCCCTTCATAGAAAGTGTTACGTGTTGACTTCCCCCCAAAAAATTTTTTTGGGGGGGGGGGGACCATGTGAGGGCGTTTCAAAGGGGGGGGCCCCTCGCCCATTTTATTTTGTTTGGTATAAGGAAGTCACGGGGAAAACACTTCCCGCGAGTCAATATTGGTTCCTGGACGCGGTCCTGGCTGGCACAAAAAGAATCTCTCCTAGAGGACATCAGAAAATTAAAGAAAGGGAGAAAGCCCGGGGCCTTTTTTTTAAACCCCCTCAAAATTGAAATGTTTTACCAATCAACGTGATCCAGAAAATTAGTGCCATTTTTACCCGGGCACGAGCCATTGACCAGCCATAGCACTCTCCTTTGGGGTTCTTGGGTCCCCAAAGCCATCGATCTGATCCCGAAAAAAGTCTCAGCCTCCCGACGTGGAAAGGGGGATGAAAGACATTGACACACATGGCCTTCTACCTACTACCCGGTGCCTGTCAACCAAAACTTACCTTACTTTCCCAGATGCTCCCCAGCTTCAGCAGTCCAAAACTTAAGGGACATGCTCTCTCCTGAAGACCATGTAGAGGTGATTGAAATTTTTCCCCTTTACGTAGAGAGTGGTTTCAAGCCTCAATTCCCGGGCAGGCTTTGGGGGGCTAGGAGTACGCAGTCCTCCCGATTCCCTACCACTTTTTATCTCTTCCTTGCATCAAACGAGTTGATATGACAAATTC
>NC_069401.1:71115070-71120070 GCF_026875155.1 Cherax quadricarinatus | reverse complement strand
CACCTCCCGGTCAACTTGCAACACCTGACGTTTTAATGATGTTGTAGGTAGGTAGTCACAGTCCTGTCAAACACAGCTTATATTTGAACCAAGCTTTAACATTTTAATTTGTCGAATGTATCTTAAATTATTCCCAAATTTTATAATTATAAATTAATCCAGTTTGTATAATTCTAAAGCAATAGTCAAATTAATTTCAAAACTATTTTTTATGAAACTTGATTCTATTATATATGTATCGACCATGGACCTGCATGATGTAACTTTCTCAGCTTCTTGAAAATCAACTGGTGGTTAAGGAAGGATCCTGGATTTAAATCCAGGATCCTTCCTTAAGTCCAGGATCCCTCCTTAAATCCAGGATCCTTCCTTAAATCCAGGATCCCTCCTTAAAATCTCTCGCATGAATCAGCAGAGGATTAGACACTTGTCACTTCTAATGCTATTTTTATGTTGTAATTTCGTAGACACATCCGTCAGCAGTCTTTGGGTTTTTTTTAATAATTTTTTTTTTACCGTATTAAGATTTTTATAGACAACTCTGACAATAAAATTCATAAGCAGAGAAGGTATATGAAGAAAGTTTTTATTTTAAGGGAGAGCCAACATATTTTTAGTTGAATAACATTGGTTGTCGTTCTCTGAAATTGTGAATGTATTTCTAGCAATTTTAAATGATTTATTAGTAAAGTATTTTGAGTATTTTAGATCATTAGCTATTTCATAAATCTTCAAGATTTCTTCATGTATGAACTCTGGGCTGCAAATATGCAAAGTTCTCAAAAACACTGATGAGAATACAGAAAATTTGCTTCAACGTGATTTGAAGAATAACAGTGCACAATAGAACAGTTATTTGTTGTTTTTTTGTAAATTTTAGACTTAAAATGATGGTTTCCTTCAATAATTAAAACATCTACAAAAGGCAACGAATTATATTATTCAAACTCAACAGTAAAATTTACGGAATGAGCTAGACTATTTAATTTAACATGGAAATTGTTTATATCTATATTCACAGGCATTAGACATAAAATATAAACGTATCTGTACCACTTATCTCTATTGGGAAGGATTTTGTTAAGCAATCTTGTTTCAAAATATTCCATGTACAATTTACTAAGGACAGGTGAGAGAGGCTTTCCCATGGCCATACCAAACTTCTGAGTGTAAAACTCGCCATGAAACACAAACTTTACATTAACAATACAAAGCTTAATAAACTCAATGATAGCAGGTACTGGCAATGGTAAATCATAATTAACAAATTCTTCAAATGGGAAACTTAATAAATTATCAACTGGAACTTTAGTAAACAAAGAAGTAACATTAAAGCTAACCATACTGTAATCATTTTAATCAGTCAAGGTGCTTAATTTACCAATTAAATCTATATTTTTTTTTAACATTAAAGTTACACTTTTTTCAGAAATTGGTTTCAATATATTTACAAGTCATTTAAATAATATATAGGAAATTGAACCTATGGAGCTAACAATAGGTCTGGCTGGATTACTAATCCATCTTTACCATAAAATGTAAAGATGGATTGGTGGTCATGAATTTTTTAATTCATCTTTGCCGTACAGTAGTTGCTTTACTGTTTTATTAAAATTACTGTTAACTGTGGGTTCAAACCCCGTCCGTGGTATGGTTTAGATTCTTTCTAAGTTTGAAATAAGAATCTGTATCATTTAAAAGATTATTCACTTAACCTTGGTAATCAGTATCTTTCAAAATTGCTACTGTTTTTTTTATCTGCTATAGTAATATGAAAAACTTACTAGTAATAAAAATTTCCATAAGATTTAAAAAATCTTGAACCATCCAATTATATTAATTTCATCACTGGATAAATCAAAGGATTTTGTCTAAGTTTCAAAACGCTTTTGCAATTTCCACACTACTAAGTTTCTTAGACGTTGCAAAACTTAGACCGAAACCTAGAGCAGCAGTTGTATTTTTATCTAATATTTCATTTGATAGGTTAATTACAAAACTGTTATTAGCATATCATTGTCCAACCACTGTTGTCAATTAGATTGTCTAATTTTGTTTTTAGTTTATTTCTGAGTTCATAACACATTCTTCTGAGTTTATTATAACAATGATCTGATATTCTGTGTTTACATTCTGATTGAATGGCCTCGTTAAAGGAGGATTTTTATGTCTTAATATTTTGAATGTCTTCTCTTCTATTTTAGTAATTTCAAAATGTTTCTGAAGAATAATTCTCATGAAATCATCAAAACTTTAATGTTAAAATTTTAATGCTAAAACTTTAATGTTAAAACTTTAATGTTAAACTTTAATGTTAAACTTTAAAGTTAAACTTTAATGCCAAAAACAATACAGATTGAGTGGATAAATAAAGCACAATGATTTAAATGATTACAAAATGGTTACCTTTGATGTTACAATTTTTTTTATTAAAGTTCCAGTTGATGAAGAAATTGTTAATTACGATTTAACATTGCCATCATTGATATTATTAAACTGTATTTTTGATGCATTGTCTTTCATGGTGAGTTTTACACTCCGAAGTGATACACATATTTTGACGATATTTTATATCTAATACCTAAGAATATAGATATAAACTATTGTCTTGTTAAATTAAAGTCTAGCCATTCCATAAATTGTATTGTTGAGTTTGAACAAAATAAGTAATTGCCTTTTCTAGATGTTTTAATTATTAATGTGAACCATGATTTTAAAATTTAAGAGTTATAGAAAATCAACAAATAATTGTTCTAATGTTCAGTGTTATATTTCACATCACAGAGCTAAACTTTCTGTAGTACTTTTATATATACCTTTCAAGTGTTTCCAGAGTTTCGCTGCTCTCGGAGCCCGGCCATGGGCCAGCCTTGTATCCTCAGCAATATTTCTGAGAGCTCATAGACGAAAAAGTCTTGAAGATTTATGAAATAGCTATTGATCTAAAATACCCAAAACACTTAACTAATAAATCTTTTAAAATTGCTAGAAATACTTTTTTACGATTCCAGAAAAGGACAACCAACCTTATTCAACTAAAAATATATTGAGTTCTCCCCTACTATGAAAACTTTTTTGATATACCTTCTATAGTTGAAAATTTTAATATCAAAGTTGTATTTAAAAACCTTAACACAGTAAAAAAAATAATTTGATAAAAATATTCCCCAAAGAATGTTGACGGTTGTGTCTACAAGATTTCTTGTAAGATATGTAATAAAGTTTATTAGGGTTAAACATGACCGCAATAAACTTGAGATTCTTGCCCACTTGAAGTGGGCAAGAATCTAATTCTCTGTTTATTCATATAAGAGATATTACCAACCAACTGATTTTCAAAAGGCCGAGAAAGTTATATGAAGCAGGTCCCTGGTTGAGAGAAATAAAATAAAGTCAAGTTTCACAAAAATAATTTGAAAATAATGTGAATTATAGGATTAGGATTATACAAATTGGATTCATTTATAATTAATAAAATTTTAAAAGAATTGAAGGTACATTTCACAAGTTAAAATTTTAAAACTTTGGTAGAATATAAACTGTATCTGACAGGTCCTTGACCACGTACCTACATCATCATAAAAAGGTCAGGTGTTGTAAGTTGACCGCGAGGTGTAATCTCGTTCTATTATGAACGCGCTTGGAAGTTCACAATTTTTTTTACAGTGGTTGTTCAGCCCATATATATTTGGTGTTTTATATATATAATATATATATATATATATATATATATAATTATATTTATATATTATATATATATTATATTTTCATTTATGTTAAAATAAAAATTAACTGTTTTGTAATAAAAGAACCTTAGAAAACTTACCTAACATTATAATAAGTGCAATTTAATTTAGCCTAATCTAACTAAATACATTTTATATAAGTTTTTAACAATGTAATAATAAACAAACACAATTATTTTTTTTTCGTCAGGTTCAAAATGATTTCTGCGAAATTATTGCATACACAAATTTTCGCTTGCATAATTCGGCAAGAAGTGCGTTGCTATTTCAGCCAAAACGCAAGTTTTACGTATTCGTTAAACCTACATAATATTACAGGAGAGTTTTACAATACATCCACAGTAAAACAATACAAAAATTCTGAACACTTTTGTGACTTCTCACATAATGAAGGAACAATGAAGTCAAGAAGACAGAAAATAAAGATGTGACATCACATGTCAAGTTACTCACAAGGTTTGGGAAATAATTTTCCACTGTTCTGGGATTTTTAGTCACATTTCTTGTCGAGCAAACTTTAAGAATGTTTCTCGTAGTTCACTGCTTGTGGCAGAGTTTGATGAAACAACTTTGTACAAGCTGGTGCTCCTAGGTGCCCATACTTGTCTGGAGTCTGGCTGTGTGGATAACCAATCATGTACTATGATACCGAGTCTGCAGGTTCGAATCCTGCTGAAGACTAAGAGTAAATGTTTGTAAATAATCTTTTCCCCTTTGAGAATTGTTAAAATATATATATATATAATATATATATATATATATATATATATATATATATATATTATATAAATATATATATATATTATATACAAAAATTCTCAGAGGCGAAATTATTTACAGACATTTACTCTCAGACTTCAAAGGAATTCTTATTCCAAACGAAGCTCATCAAGAAACTAGAGAAAGTGCAAAGGTTTGCAACGAAGCATATATCGTGCCGAATAGGTAAAACTGGTCAATTACAAGAACTCATTTAAAATTAAGTTCTTTCTAAAATTTTCTCTTATACGTTTAAAGATAAAAATTTTCACTTATGGTAATGTAAAATTTAATAATTTTGTACCAAAAGAATCTTACAAAATTTACTTAACTTTACTGTAACAAGCTCAAATTAATTTAGCCTAGTCAAACTAATATATGTTAGATAACTTTATAATAATTTAATAATAAGCAAACAAAATGAAATATTTTTCTCGTTAGGTTCAGAATGATTTTGCAAAATTATTGCATACACGATTTTTGCTTGTCCTTTCC
>NC_069401.1:71111273-71114570 GCF_026875155.1 Cherax quadricarinatus | reverse complement strand
AACCGCCCTTCCACCACTCACACCCAACCCCTCCCCCCCCACCCCACACCCCCCCCTTCCACCACACACCCCCCCCCTTTTCCCAAACACAACCCCCCCTTTTCCCCCACCACACCCCTCCCTTTCCGACCACACATACCCCTCCCTTCCACCACACCACACCCCTCCCTTCACCACACACAACACACCCTCCCTTCCCAACCACACAACCCCCCTCCCTCCCCACCACACCACCCCTTCCCTTTCCCAAACCACACACACCCCTCCCTTCCACCACACAACCCCTCCCTTCCACCACTCACACCCCTACACCTCCCTCCCCCCACACACATTCCCCCCCTTCCCCCCAACACATCCCTTCCCTTTCGACCACACAATACCCCTCCCTTCCACCACACACACCCCTCCCTTCCACCACACACAACCCCTCCCTTCCACCACACACAACACACGCCCCTCCTTTCCACCACACACACCCTCTCCCTTTCCTTACACACCCCTCCTTTTTCCCCCCACACACACCCCTCCCTCCACCACACACACAAACCCTCCCTTACACACACACACACCCTTCCCTCCACCACACAACCGCCTCCCTTCCACCACACACACCCTCCCTTCCACCACAAAAACCCCCCTCCCTTCCACCACACACCTCCCCTCCCTTCTACCAACACACCCCCTCCCTTCCACCACACACACTCACTCTCCCTTCCAAACACAACACCCCTCCCTCCACCACACTCACCCCCTCCTTCCACCACACACACCCTTCGTTCCAGCACACACACACCACCCCTCCGTTCCACCACACACACACACACCCTCCCTTCCACACACACACCCCTCCCACCAAAACCCCCCTCCCCTCCACCACATCCCACCCCTCCCATCCACCAAACACACCCCTCCCACCAAACCCCCCGCCCTCCACCACATCCCTCCCATCCACCACACACACCCCCCCTTTATCACGCACACCCCTCCCTTCCCCCACACACGCCCCTCCCTCCAACCACACACCCCCTCCCCTTCCACACACAACACACCCCCCCCTCCCCCACACACACACTTCCCTTGCCACCACACACACACCCCGTCCCTCCCACACACACACCATCCTCCCCCCCACCACAACACACTCCTCCCCTCCACCACAACACTCCTCCCCTCCAACACACCACCTCTCCCACACACATCCCCCCCCACCACAACACCCCTCCTTCCGACACACACCCTCCTCTTCACCAACACAACCCCCAAACTCCCCTTTCCCCCCCCCCTTACCACACACCCTTCCCTCCACCGCAACCCCTCCCCTTACCACACACCCCTCCCCCACCGCATACCTCTCCCTCCACCACAGAGCTCTCTTACATTCCCCCTCCCTTCCATAATTACCCTCCACTTCGAGCAACTTTCCCTTTCACTTCTTTAACCTGCCTCCCCCTCTTCCCTCCCCCTCTTCCCCTTCCTCTTTCCCCTTCCCCCGCCCTTCATTTCCTGTACCCTCCCTCATCCCCCAGCTTGATCACCCTCCTTCCTTCCCTCACTAGTTATGGTGTCCAGTTTCCCTGCAGGTGGAGTTGGATGCCGTTATAAGAGCATCGAATTCCCTCTTATTTTTTCGCTCTCATGTGATGAAGATAATTATTTTTTATTTCAATACTATGTTTTTGATTCCCTTTAAGGAGGGAGACGTAATATCGGTTCCACCAATGATTATAAATTACAGACTCACTCGTTAAGTTCAGTTATCAATGTTCTGAAAATGTTACTTGAGAATAATTTTCACTTACAACTGTAACACGACTAGACATGTTCGACGAGAATGGTAGTCCGGGCTGTGTTAAGGGAACCTGCAGTGCTTTACAGTTCAACAATAGTGCCCTTGATGACGGTAAAGTGATCTTGATCCCATCTAGGGTGTTTCGGGGGCCAATGCCACCGTGGCCAAGTCCACGACCAGGCCTCCCGGTGGATCAGGGCCTGATCAACCTGGCTGTTACTGCTGGCCGCATGCAGTCCAACGTATGAACCAAAGCCCATCCAGTTCCCTCTTATATATAATGGGAGGCTCCGGAATAGTCTTGGGCCCTTACACTGATTTCATTGTCTCTCAGTGTATTCTTGGCACCCCTGCTTTCCATTCGGGAATAATTGCTTCGTCTAATTTCGTGGAGAGTGATTTCTCTGTACAGATTTAGAACCAGTCCCTATACGATTTTCTAGATGTAAATCATGATGTATCTCTCTGGCCTGTGTTCCAAGGAGTATCTATACGTGCACTGAAAATTTTCTGTACATCATCTAGATGTGTAATTTCGCTTGCCTTGAAAGGGGCTGTTACTGACTAGCAGTATTCCAGTATAAAGAAAAAAAAATGATTTAAAGAGGATCATAACTGGCATGGCATCCCTTGTTTTGAAGGTTCTCATTATCCATTCTCTTATTTTCCTGGCATTTGTTATAATAACACACTTGTGATCCTTCAAGGTGAGATCCTCTGACATCACTCCTAAGTCCTTCAAATTAGTTTCTCGCTCTATGGTGTGGTTTAAATTTGTTTTATACTCAGTTTTACCTATTATTTCCTCAAGCTTTCCATAATGGAGTAACTAAGTTTTTTCCCCTTATTGAACATCATACTGATTTCTGCGACCTACTGGAAGACTCGGTTTAGTGTCCTCAATGAATGACACTCGTCCAGCTTAGCGTCGTCTGGAGAGAATGATTCGGTGCTATGATTTACATCTTCTGTGACAGATATGAGGATAAGGAACAAAGGGGGAAAAGTACCGTGTTTTGAGGAACAGAGGTTTTTACTGTGGCAGCCTATGACTTAACTCTATTACTCTTGCATTTTGTATTCTATTGGTGAGAATGTTAAAAATCCACTCGCTAATTTTTATAGTTATTCCTTTTGTGCGTATTTTTTTCGCTCTTATACCAAGAGCGCACCTCTCAAAATGTTTTGCAAAAACTGTTTTTACTAGATTTTCATTCTGTTTGTCCTCCAGTGCATCAAGACCATGTCACAGTTGTCCAATAGTCGCGAGAGGCAAGAGTGACCTGCTCCAAACCCATGCTCTCCTGGGTTATGTAACTGTTGTAAATCCAAGTGGTTGGTGATCTTGCTTCTTGTAACCTTTTCAAAGATTTTTATAATGTGGGACGTTACCACTATCGGTCTTTAATTCTTTGCTGCCACCTTCGTGCAGTGGGACCACATCCGTTGTTTTAAAACGACTGCGGGATAACCCTCGTGTCTTGGCTCCCTCTCCATAGCAGAAATAA
>NC_069401.1:71088773-71103773 GCF_026875155.1 Cherax quadricarinatus | reverse complement strand
TTCTTCTCATCAACTTCACGTCATCTGCGAACAGGGACACTTCAGAGTCTATTCCTTCCATCATGTCGTTCACATATATAAAAAATAGCACTGGTCCTAGAACTGACCCCTGTGGGACCCCGCTCGTAACAGGCGCCCACTGTGATACCTCTCCACCTACCATGACTCGTTGCTGCCTCCCTGTCAGGTATTCTCTTATCCATTGCAGTGCCCTCCCTTTTACGTGCGCCTGATCGTGTGTGTGTGTGTGTGTGTGTGTGTGTGTGTGTGTGTGTGTGTGCATGCATTCGTGCGTTCCTATCTTGCTTGCGTGCGTGCGCGCGCGCGCTTGCCTTAACTCACAAAGCTGTGTTTGCAGGAGGCCGAGCAACAGCTCCTGGGATATGCCTTTTAACAGTCACTCGACTGGTATATTAGATTGCAAGCCTCCCCCTTTGGTTCTATCATACCTCCACTGGAATCCATGAATAGCATGAGCGAGCAGCACTCACGGCGGCTCGCTTCACTTCTTCACTACACGTACTGTCAAAGGCACTTTTTATGTGCCTCTTTGACTCAGCTGGGTATTCAAGTTGCATGAGTCTCCACGTTCTCCTCTCAGAGTATCGTGTCTCCAGTGTCTGCTGGTAAACCATTGAAACTTTTCAAGCTTTTGATGTGCTTAGCTGTGCCACTGAGTTTCAACACTGGATCCTACCTCTCAACCTTCCATCGACTATCGTATTAAATTTCTAATCATTTATTAATCATTTTACCATATCTGTTTCTCTGTCTCCGTCTGTCTGTCTCTGTCTATCTCTCTCCATTTCTCTCCCTCCGAGTTAAGTAAATTTACCTAGTCTTTCTTTGGCTCATTAAAACTCGATTATTTGGTTTCATTTATTTCTCTCCTGACCTGTGTCTCAACTTCTGGACGTGTCTGCTGTCAAACTTCTTCGTTTTGTAAATGTTCTCTGTGTGGTTGACGAGGTACGGGATCCTTGCTGCTGCCTCATACTCCAGAAACTGTCTGCCATATGCTTTATGCTTTTCTGAATTATTCTTATTGATGTTCCCGTAAACTGTCGCTATAGTTGCCAATTGTGTGTGCACCATTAATGTTAGTACATTTATATATGTATCGGAAGAGAGGTTAGGTGTGATGTTTCTTCCCGGTTTAGTCCATCCTTACTGACATCGTGTTAATGGTCTCTTCCCAGATTCCGACGCTTAAAGAGAGGAACTGGCGCTACTCTTCCCTTGGTGACAAGGCATAAACTGAGAGTTTAAGGGCTCTCCTGCCTTGGGTTTAAGCACAACCCGTTCTGTGATTTATTTACATTATTTGTAATGAAGACTTGGTTAGTACAACGTTTCACCCTTAGGTGGGGTTTCCAAGTAGACAACGTATATGAGATACTAACTTAAGTAGCGCAGGCATGAGGTGCATCAAGGTCTAGGTTTGAGGTGCTGCAGGAGGCCCACCGGCCCACGTTAGATTGCTTTTGTTCTAAATCAGTGTGCGGTATAAGACTTGCTAACGTCAACATTCCACTGTTTTGTGTGACGATGTTTGTAAGTTTTATTATGAACGGTTCCAGGCATCTGTGTTAAATCTTTTCGTTCTCCTGGAACAGTAGTTTAGCTATACATCCTCTGCCATTAACTGGACAGGTTCAAGTAAATTGAAAGTTTAAGAAATGATTATCATAATGTAAAATTAATTTCTGAAATAGAAGAGTATTGTAAGTTACCTTTTTTTGTGGATATGTTAATTGAAAGAACTGAATTCATTCACTACATCGCTTTACAAAAAACCTACAATCACCAGCTTAATGCCTAAATTATCTTCAATTGTATCAATTCATTTTAAGCGTAATTTAACAACACTCGTAGCAACCAGAGTTTACCAAACATTTTCGACTTAAACCAGCATTCAGCATGAATTATAAATACCTACATATGTTTTCGAATAGTTTTCCACGTAATTTCGATAATGCATAGGTAAACAAACAGTAATTTAGTACTCGTCCAAGCTTCTATTATTACCGTAGAAAAAGCAAGAGTAACATCAGAAATAAGTTAAGTAAATTATTCAAAGAATTTTATCCATAGAGTTCTCGCATCATGCTCAAAGACTAGCCTTACATTGCCAAGAATTTTTAAGATCGAGGATTCGATCCTTGACTGCCTACAGTAGTATACATTGTATCAACAAACGTGTACGACAAGCAAGTCTTAATACATTAGCAAGACACGACACGACACATAACAGCGCGAATTACTAAGGACGGGGGCAAGTCTTTAAGAGCAGGACAACTGACGTACTAGGTACACCATCAAGCGGAAGATCACCCTATGAGTAAGACCTCTTTCAAGATGTTAGCCAGCTGCCCTTCTACTAAGGTTGACAGACGCTCTCTTCACCTTTCATCTTAAGCCAACTACTGCTTATAAGAACATAAGAAAGAAAGAACACTGCATTAGGCCTGTTGGCCCATACTAGGCAGGTTCTTCACAAATCCAACCTACTAACACACACACACACACACACACACACACACACACACACACACACACACACACACACACACACACACACACATACACACACACACACATATATATATATATATATAATATATATATATATATATATATATATATATATATATTATATATATATATATATATATATATATTCACTGGCCTTCTGAAGAAAGTCAACGATGCTCCTTCAAACAACAGATCCTGGCACAACTTGCTGCTTTTTGGCAATGCCTGTTTGGCTGTCCCACCAAGGAGAGACAAGTCACTAGCAACACATGTTATTAGGGCAATAAATGCATTCCCAAGGGATGACAACCTCGTCCGTCTCCCCCGTAACGGCGACAAACACCAGCCAGGCAAATGCCTACTACAGGACACCCGACACCTAAAAATCAGATCCCAAATTAGCAAAAAAATTAGAAGAAGGTATTACTATTGGACCTCTGAGGCTTATAACCAGTGAGTATATCATCGCTCCCAAGGACGTCAGCAAGGCGCAAGCTCAGAAGGACAAACATCCACCCAGGGCTTCCAGTACCAACATTGACGTCCCTGACATTGCAGCAGGCGAAGAACATCTAACCTTACAGGATGCTGATGTGTATAAAGCTGCTATGTCATTTCCACAGGGCTCAGCAGGAGGTTTCACCGGTTTAAGGCCTCAACACTTAAAACAAATACTCAATCCAGCACTTGGTGAGGTTTCAGAGAGGCTGCTGTCTGAACTCACGAAATTTTCCAACCTGTGCCTGGCTGGCAGTGTCCCAGAGGCCATCAGACCCCTTTTCTTTGGTGCCTCATTGTGTGCCCTCCGGAAAAAGGATGGCGGAATCAGGCCCATTGCAGTGGGTAACACCCTTCTTTGCCTAGTCACCAAGGCTGCAGTAAGAAGGGTGAATCAAGAGGCTGCTGCAATGCTGAAACCAACTCAGCTCGGTTTTGGTGTTCAACAGGGCTGTGAAGCAGCTGCCCACTTAGCACGAGTGTATATCAACATGTCCGATGAAAAAGCCTTGGTCAAATTGAACTTTGCCAACGCTTTCAACTCAGTCAGAAGGGATGCTGCTCTCCAAGCAGTTTATAGAAACTTCCCTTCCCTTTATCCCTTCATAGAATCGTGTTATAGTGTGACTTCTAAACTATTGTTTGGGGACCATGAAATTGACTCATGTGAGGGCGTGCAACAGGGAAACCCTCTCGCCCCCTTTCTA
This sequence comes from Cherax quadricarinatus, assembly GCF_026875155.1. Taxonomy (NCBI): domain Eukaryota; kingdom Metazoa; phylum Arthropoda; class Malacostraca; order Decapoda; family Parastacidae; genus Cherax; species Cherax quadricarinatus. Next base: position 71,100,033 of record NC_069401.1, on the reverse strand, counting down.
TTCTGTTTGGTCATCAAGGAAGTCACGGAAGAACTCTCCAGCGAGCTCAATATCTGGTTCCTGGATGATGGTACCCTAGCTGGCACAACAGAATCTCTCCTAGAGGACATCAGTAAAATTAAAGACATGGGAGAAAGCCTGGGACTATCTTTAAACCCCACCAAATGTGAAATAGTTTCTACTATTAGTTTCTTCTATTAGTGTCGTTTTACCAGGAGCACGAGCCATTGATCCAGCCAATAGCACTCTCCTTGGTGCTCCTCTTGGGTCCAATGCCATCGATCTGTTCCTAGAAAAAAAGTCTCAGACCTCCGGACGATGGAAAGCAGGATGAAAGACATTGACACACATGATGCCTTCTACCTACTCACCAGGTGCCTGTCAATCCCAAAACATACCTACTTTCTGAGATGCTCCCCAGCCTTCAGCAGTCCAAAACTCAAGGAATATGACTCTCTCCTTAAGATCATGCTAGGGAGTGTATTTAATCTTTCCCTTGACGATGGACAGTGGTTGCAAGCCTCACTTCCGGTCAGGCTTGGAGGGCTAGGAGTACGCAGATCCTCCCAGATTGCTCTACCAGCTTTCCTATCCTCTTCCACAGCACCAAACGAGTTGATAAGACAAATTCTTCCTGATAACCTCAGTGACTCAGCAGGAATACAGGACCCTGACTATGCCAGTGCCATCACCAAATGGGAGACTCTTGCCGCTCCAGCACCAAACCCTAGTGCAGCACTGGCTCACAGTCAAGCTGGGGTGGCCCGATCGCTGAAACGGTGCTTGCCAACATGCTCAGGGCTGCAACATCAGATAGGGAGACTGCCCGTCTCCAGGCTGTGAGTGCACATCACTCCGGGGACTTCCTCCAAACAGTTCCCATATCGGCAATGGGAACGCGACTCGACCCTAAGACCCTCCGTATTGCAGTGGCTCTGCGCTTGCTGCCCCAATTCACACAGAATATACGTGTATTTGCAGTGAAGCGCAAGCAGACCAATACGGTCTACATGGTCTTAACTGTTCCAAAACCAAGAGCTGGCATGCAAGACACAATGAGGTCAACGACATCATCAAGAGAACCCTTGCTACAGCTGGATGCCTAGCCGAGAGGGAGCCCTGATCACTAGCAGCCAACAATATCCACAACCCAGCAAACCGCCCCAACAGGATCACCATCTATCCTTGGAAGAATGGCAAGCTCTTAGCATGGGACTATACCTGTGTCCACACTGGCTGACACCTATATCCATCACAGTGTAGGGCGACAGGGAGGAGCTGCTGACCACAGGGAGGAGTACAAGATCAGCAAGTACAGGGACATAAGCCAACAGTATCAATTTGTCCCAGTGGGACCAGAGACCTTGGGATCATGGGGAAAACATGCCACACGTTTCCTTAAAGAACTGGGTTCCAGACTCATCGACACCACCAGGGACCCAAGGGCAGCCAATTTCGTGTTCCAGCACCACAGCTCATGACACTTATTTCACTTTATTGTTGCAGTGATAAGTCTTGAGGCTGAGGAAAAGTTCTTGAGTCTAGGAAAATGAGTTACCATCCTCTTCCTCACATGAAGCCTAACTATCTGCCTTTTTTCCTGATGTTGAAAGACCCTGCCAGGTTTTCCGGGATATTTCTTTTAACATCTTAGGGAATTTCCCTGCCATCCTAACAATTTTCTCTCATTCTGTCAGATAATTTTCATGAGGGGAACATTTTCAAACGTGTTTTGGCAATCTAGGAAAATGTAGTCAACCAAAGCTTCCCCCAACCTGCCAGATTACCATCAACTCATCTTGAAAATGAAATACGTTCATATGGCAGACTCTGCCACCATTAAGTTCACGCAGGTGTTTCATAAAAGTTTTTCTTTCTCCTCTGGTGATTTTACTAAAGTTTTTCCTTATTGTCTGGTCGATCAGTTTACCTGACACATATGTTAGGGATAATATTATGCAGTTTAGGGCTTTGTGCGTGTGAGTCTGTGTGTGTGTGTGTTTCTGTGTGTAGGTGTTTGTGTTTCTGTGTGTGTGTGTGTGTGTGTGTTTCTGTGTGTAGGTGTTTGTGTTTCTGTGTGTGTGTGTGTGTGTGTGTGTGTGTGTGTGTGTGTGTTTCTGTGTGTAGGTGTTTGTGTTTCTGAGTGTGTGTGTGTGTGTGTGTGTGTGTGTGTGTGTGTGTGTGTGTGTGTGTGTGTGTGTGTGTGTATTCACCAAGTTGTACTCACCTAGTTGAGGTTGCAGGGGTCGAGTCCAAGCTCCTGGCCCCGCCTCTTCACTGGTCGCTACAAGGTCACTCTCCCTGAATCGTGAGCTTTATCATACCTCTGCTTAAAGCTGTGTATGGATCCTGCCTCCACTTCATCGCTTCCCAAACTATTCCACTTCCTGACTACTCTGTGGCTGAAGAAATACTTCCTAACATCCCTGTGATTCATCTGTGTCTTCAACCTCCAACTGTGTCCCCTTGTTGCTGTGTCCCATCTCTGGAACATCCATTCTTTGTCCACCTTCCCAATTCTTCTCAGTATTTTGTATGTCGTTATCATGTCCCCCCTATCTCTCCTGTCCTCCAGTGTCGTCAGGTCGATTTCCCTTAACCTTTCCTCGTAGGACATACCTCTTAGCTCTTGGACTAGTCTTGTTGCAAACCTTTGCACTTTCTCTAGTTTCTTTACGTGCTTGGCTAGGTGTGGGTTCCAAACTGGTGCCGCATACTCCAATATGGGCCTAACGTACACAGTGTACAGGGTACTGAACGATTCCTTATTAAGATGTCGGAATGCTGTTCTGAGGTTTGCTAGGCGCCCATATGCTGCAGCAGTTATTTGGTTGATGTGCGCTTCAGGAGATGTGCCTGGTGTTATACTCACCCTAAGTTCTTTTTTCTTGGGTGAGGTTTGTAGTCTCTGGCCCCCTAGACTGTACTCCGTCTGCGGTCTTCTTTGTCCTTCAGCGGTGTTCGTGACTTTACATTTGACTGGGTTAAATTCGAGAAGTCAGTTGCTGAACCAGGCTTGCAGAGTGTACTCATCTAGTTGTATTCTCCTAGTGGTGGTTTCAGGGGTCGATTCACAGCTCTTAGCCGCGCATCTTCACTCGCCGCTACTAGGTTACTCTTCCTGCTCCTGCCTCCACTACAACACTTTGCAGACTCTTCCACTTCCTAACATCCCTGTGATTCATCTGATTCTTGAACTTGTTGCTGTGTCCCATCTCTGGAACATCCTGTCTCTGTCCACTTTGTCGATTCTTCTCAGTATTTTATATGTCGTTATCACATCCCCCAATCTCTCCTGTCTTCCAGTGTCGTTAGGTAGATTTCCCTTAACTTCTCCTGGTAGGACATCCACCTTAGCTGCGGAACTAGTCTTGTTGCAAACCTTTGCACTTTCTCTAATTTTCCTACGTGCTTGTCTAGGTGTGGCTTCCAAACTGGTGCTGCATACTCCAATACAGGCCTGACGTACACGGTGTACAGGGTCTTGAACTATTCCTTATTGAGATGTCGGAATGCTATTCTTAGGTTTGCTAGGCATCCTCATGCTGCAACAGCTATTTGGTTGACGTTGGCCTCAGGAGATGTGCCCGGTGTCATTCTCACCCCAAGATTCATTTCCTTAAGTGAGGTTGGTAGTCCCTGGCACCCTAGCCTGCACTCCGTCTGCGGTCTTCTTTGTCCTTCCCCAATCTTCATGACTTTGCACTTGGTGGGATTGAACTCCAGGAGACAATTTCTGGACCAGGTCTGCAGCCTGTCCAGATCCCTTTGTAGTTCTGCCTGGGCCTCGTCCTATTGAATTCTTTTCATTAACTTCTCATTAACCGGGACTCTTCTGAGTCTGTGCCTTCCGTCATGTCATTCACCTATACCAGAAACAGCACCAATCCTAAGACTGACCCATGTGGAACCCCGCTCCTCACAGGCACCCACTGTGACATCTCTTCACGTACCATGACTCGCTGTTTTCCCGACAGGTATTCCTTGATCCATTGCAGTGCCTTCCCTGTTATATATGCCTAGTCCTCCAGCTTTTGTACAAATCTCTTGTGAGGAACTGTGTCACAAGCTTTCTTACAATCCAAGAAAATGCAATCTACCCACCCCTCTCTCTCTTGTCTTACTGCTGTCACCCTGTCATAGAACAACAGTAGGTTTGTCAGACAGGATTTCCCGTCCCTGAAAGCGTGATAAGCTCATTCCTTTCTAGGTGCTCCACCACTCTTTTCCTGATAATCTTCCCCATGATTTTATATACTATACACGTCAGTAACACTGGTCAGTAGTTTAATGTTTCGTGTTTGTCTCCTTTTTTATAAACTGGGACTACATTTTCTGTCTTCCATACCTCAGGTAGTCGCCCTCCTTCAATAGATGTGTTGAAGATTATAGTTAATAGTACACATAGCACCTCTGCTCCCTCTCTCAGGACCAATGGAGAGATGTTATCCGGCCCCACTCCCTAGAAGGTAACTAGCTCGCTTAGCAGTCTCTTCACTTCTTCCTGGGTTGTATGTATTGTGTCCAACACTTGATGGTGTACCCCACCTCTCCGTCTTTCTGGAAACCTTTCTGTCTCCTCTGTGAACACTTCTTTTAATCTCATGTTGAGCTCCTCACATACTTCTCGGACGTTGCTTGTGATCTCCCTTCCTTCCTCAGCCTGATTACCTGGTCCTTGTCTGTTGTTTTTCTCCTGATGTGACTCCACAGCAGCTTCGGGTCGGATTTGACTTTCTTTGCAATGTCATTTTTGTATTGTTATTGGGCTTCCCTTCTTATCTGTGCATATTCATTTCTGGCTCTACGACTGCTCTCCTTATTCTCCTGGGTCCTTTGCCTTCTATATTTCTTCCATTCTCTAGCACACTTGGTTTTGCCCCTCTACATCTTTGGGTGAACCAAGGGTTCCTCCTGGCCTTCTCGTTATTTCTGTTATCCTTGGGTACAAACCTCTCCTCAGCTTCCTTGCATATTGTCATGTATTCCATCATTTCATTTACTGACTTCCTTGCCAGTTTTCGGTCCCACTGAATCCTGTGCAGGAAATCCTCCATGTGTGTAGCCCATTCTCTTGTAGTTTGCCTTCATTCGTTCTGCCCTTCCCGCTTCCCTCTCCACTTGTAACTCTACTATGTATTAGAAGCTGAGAACCACGTGGTCACTGGCCACTAATGGATCTTTCATATGTTATGTCCTCAATATCTGCACTACTCAAGGTGGAAATAAATGGTATAAAATACCGACACAATGGAAATATAAACACATATGCAGTATAATGTGATCCTTTATTGACTACGTTTCGTTCTGTTTGTGACTTGAAAAAGCCCACTGTGTGGGCGAAACGTAGTCAATAAAGGATCACATTATACTGCATATGTGTTTATATTTCCACTACTCAAGGTGAATACCAGGTCCAGTCTAGGCGGTTCATCCTCTCTTCTCTTTCTGGTAGTGTCCCTTACGTGTTGGTACATGAGGTTTTCCGGTACCACCTCCATCATCTGAGCCCTCCACGTTTTCTGGATCTCTATGTGGCTCCAGGTTCTCCCAGTCAGTTTCCTTGTGATTGAAGTCACACGATCGCATGAGCCCTTCTGGCCACTTCAGCCAGTGTGTCAACCATCACTCTGTTACTCTCATCATATTCTTGCCTTAGCCTCCTGCTGTTCTGTGGTGGGTTATATATCACTGCAATTACCACCTTGGGACCTCCAGACTGAAATGTTCCTATTATGTAGTTTCTTCTCCTGTCTCCTCTGTCCAGCTCATCAAAATCCCATTGGTTTTTGATGAGTAGTGCCCCTCCAGTGTGTGTGTGTGTGTGTGTGTGTGTACTCACCTAGTTGTAGTAGCGGGGGTCGAGTGACAGCTCCTGGCCCTGCCTCTTCACCTGGCTGCTACCCGGTCACTCTTCCCGCTCCATGAGCTTTATCATACCTCTTCTTAAAGCTATGTATGGATCCTGCCTCCACTACATCACTACCCAGACTATTCCATTTCCTGACAACTCTGTGACTGAAGAAATACTTCCTAACATCCTTGTGGCTCATCTGCGTTTTCAGCTTCCAACTGTGACCCCTCGTTGCTGTGTCCCATCTCTGAAACATCCTGTCTCTGTCCATCTTGTCTATACCTCTCAGTATTTTATATCTCGTTATCATATATCCCCTAACTCTCCTGTCTTCCAGTGTCGTCAGGTTGATTTCCCTTAACCTCTCCTCGTAGGACATACCCCTTAGCTCCGGGACTAGTTTTGTTGCAAGCCTTTGTACTTTCTTTAGTTACCTTACATGCTTGGCTAGGTGAGAGTTCCAAACTGGCGCTGCGTATTCCAATATGGGTCTAACGTACACAGTGTATAGGGTCCTGAATGACTCCTTATTTAGATGTCGGAATGCTGTTCTGAGGTTTGCTAGGCGCCCATATGCTGCAGCAGTTATTTGGTTTATGTGCGCCTCAGATGTTCCGGGTGTTATACTCACACCAAGATCATTTTCCTTCAATGAGGTTTGTAGGTTCTGGACATCTAGACTGTATTCCGTCTGTGGTCGTCTTTGCCCTTCCCAAATCTTCATGACTTTGCACTTGGTGGGGATGAACTCGAGTAGCCAGTTTCTGGACCAGGCCTGCAGTCTGTCCAGATCCCTCTGTAGTTCTGCCTGGTCTTCGTCCGATTGAATTCTTCCCATCAACTTCATATCATCTGCAAACAGGGACACTTTCGGAGTCTATTCCTTCTGTCATATCGTCATATACGTTCACAAATACCAGAAACAGCACCGGTCGTAGGACTGATTCCTGTGGCACTCGTTCGTTACCGGCGCCCACTTCGACACCTCGCCATGCACCATGACTCGCTGTTGTCTTCCCGAAAGGCATTCCCTGATCCACTGTAGTGCTTTCCCTGTTATCCCTGCTTGGTCCTCCAGCTTCTGCACTAATCTCGTGTGGAACTGTGTCAAACGCCTTCTTACAGTCCAAGAGAATGCAATCTACCCACCCCTCTCTCTCTTGTCTTACTGCTGTCACCCTGTCACAGAACTCCAGCAAGTTTGTGACGCAGGATTTCCCGTCCCTGAAACCATGCTGGCTGTCGTTGATAAGCTCATTCCACCACTCTTCTCCTGAGAAAATTATCAGACCACTGAACTACAGACCAGTGTCAGTGACACTGGTCTGTAGTTCAATGCATCGTGTCTGTTTCTTTTTTTCAAATTGGAACTACATTTGCTGTCTTCCATATTTTCGGTAGTCGTCCTGTTCCGATAGATGTGTTGAAGATAGTTGTTAGTGGTACACAAAATGCCTCTGCTCCCTCTCTCAGAACCCATGGAGAGATGTTATCCGGCCCTATCGCCATTGAGGAGTCTCGCTTAACAGCCTCCTCACTTCTTCCTCGGGTGTACATATTGTGTCCAACACCTGATGGTGTACCCCACCTCTCTGCCTTTCTGGAGGCCCTTCTGTCTCCTCTGTGAACACTTCTTTGAATCTCCTGTTGAGTTTCTCACATACTTCGCGGTCGTTTTTTGTGACCTCCCCTCCCTCCTTTTCTCAGCCTGAAAATGCAATCTACCCAGCACTCTCTCTCTCTCTCTTGTCTTACTGCTCTCATCCTGTCACAGAACTCCACTAGGTTTGTGACACAGGATTTCCCGTCCCTGAAGTAATGTTGGCTGTTGCTAAGCTCAATTCTTTCCAGGTGTTCCACCACTCTTCTCCTGACAATCTTCTCATTGACTTTCCATACTATACATATACTATACTATACTATACATGGGTGTGAAGGATGGGTGATGAATGTTGCAGCAAGGAGAAGGCTGGAGGCAGTGGAGATGTCATGTTTGAGGGCAATGTGTGGTGTGAATATAATGCAGAGAATTCGTAGTTTGGAAGTTAGGAGGAGGTGCGGGATTACCAAAACTGTTGTCCAGAGGGCTGAGGAAGGGTTGTTGAGGTGGTTCGGACATGTAGAGAGAATGGAGCGAAACAGAATGACTTCAAGAGTGTATCAGTCTGCAGTGGAAGGAAGGCGGGGTAGGGGTCGGCCTAGGAAAGGTTGGAGGGAGGGGGTGAAGGAGGTTATGCGTGCGAAGGGCTTGGACTTCCAGCGGGCATGCGTGAGCATGTTTGATAGGAGTGAATGGAGACAAATGGTTTTTAATACTTGACGTGCTGTTGGAGTGTGAGCAAAGTAACATTTATGAAGGGATTCAGGGAAACTGGCAGGCCGGACTTGAGTCCTGGAGATGGGAAGTACAGTGCCTGCACTCTGAAGGAGGGGTGTTAATGTTGCAGTTTAAAAACTGTAGTGTAAAACACCCTTCTGGCAAGACAGTGATGGAGTGAATGATGGTGAAAGTTTTTCTTTTTTGGGCCACCCTGCCTTGATGGGAATCGGCCAGTGTGTTAATAAATAAAAAATAATATAACATGGTATTGACACTGGTCTATAGTTTAGTGCTTCTTGTCTGTCTCCTTTTTCAAAAATTGGGACTACATTTGCTGTCTTCCATGCCTCAGGCAATCTCCCTGTTTCGATAGACGTATTGAATATTGTTGTTAGGGGTACACATAGCGCCTCTGCTCCCTCTCTCAGGACCCATGGAGAGATGTTATCCGGCCCCATCGCCTTTTAGGTGTCTAGCTCACTCAGCAGCCTCTTCACTTCTTCCTCGGTTGTGTGTATTGTGTCCAACACTTGGTGGTGTACCCTACCTCTCTGACTTTCTGGAGTCCCTTCTGTCTCCTCTGTGAACACTTCCTTGAATCTCATGTTGAGTTCCTCACATACTTCTCGGTATGTGATCTCTCCTCCTTCCATCCTTAGCCTGATTACCTGATCCTTGACTGGTTTCCTCCTGATGTGGCTGTACAACAGCCTCGGGTCAGATTTGGCTTTCGCTGCTATGTCATTCTCATATTGTCGTTGGGCCTCCCTTCTTACCTGAGCATATTCATTTCTGGCTCTACGACTGTTCTCCTTATTCTCCTGGGTCCTTTGCCTTCTATACTTCTTTCATTCCCTAGCACACTTGGTTTTGGCCTCCCTGCACCTTTGGGTGAACCATGGACTCATCCTGGCTTTTTCATTATTCCTGTTACCTTTGGGTACAAACCTGTGTGTGCGTTTCTGTGTACTCACCTAATTGTAGTTGCAGGGGTCGAGACTCAGCTCCCGGCCCCCCGTGTGTGTGTGTGTGTGTTTTGGAACGTTTATGTATATAACTTCAGAACAAAAAAACATTTACTCTGAACATAAAAGAATTAGAAATACCCTAGAAAACACACAATATCTTTCTACAGCATTTAAAAATAACTTAGCTTCGCTCTACTCTTCTTACTTTCAAGAGCAAGCAAAATAGCCTACAGGACTGAGTGCTTGTCTCCATTATTGGCTGCTTTCAGAGCACACAAGATGAAGTATTTGCCTTGATCATCGCTCTGCTTGAAAACCCAATGATGCAGACCAATACTCCAGCTAATATTCAGGCAGAATTACCCAGCGTTAATAATAGCCAGAGTGGCACTACGATTTGAGAGTGGGAGAGTACTGGTAAAAAGTTGCTTTGAGAGAGAGAGAGAGAGAGAGAGAGAGAGAGAGAGAGAGAGAGAGAGAGAGAGAGCTGATTTAAGTAATAGCTCTTAATTTGTAAATAACGTTAGAAACTCTAAAGCTAACCTTTTAGAACCCTATATAAGAGAGAGAGACGTTATAAAACTTATTTCTACAGCTTATGCTCGTGGTGTCCCGTCTTCTGTTATAAATTTAAAGAATTATTATTATTATTATAATCAAAAAGAAGCGCTAAGCCACAAGGACTATACAGCTATAAATTTAAAGAAGAAAGCTTTGAAATTCCCAACGGTGTAGACACGCGCCAAGTTTTTCGCGAAGTACCTGCCAATCCTCAGGACGTTTGTCACAAATCTTATTTTCTTTCGTTTCTTGTTATGTTTTCCGCTACTCCTCGTATTGTTTTATTTTTACTGGTCCACACCCTCTCCTCCATCCTGTGATGGGTCGCCTCGAGCCTCCAGAAGGCTGTAAATCATCCATGATCTCCTATCCTCCTCAATTTGTCTGTCCATCCAGATTGTCTTGTCTCCTGTCACCGCTTACCTTGTGCACTCCTTCCTTGTGTCGTCTCCTTTCCAGTGTTTACCTTTTCTGTTATTACCTGTTTTTGTTTACCTGGAGAGAGTTTACCTGGAGAGAGTTTCGGGGGTCAACGCCCCCGCGGCCCGGTCTGTGACCAGGAGCAGGACAATGTTGATGTTTCGTCTGCCAGCTAGATGACATATTGCCTACAAGTCTCCAGGATGCACAGCAAATCAATATTATAGACAACGTTTAGTTAGCTTGTTGTAGAGTTTTGTCAAGTCATGCAAAGAGCAATGCAGAAAATATTACATAGGAGTCAGGATCATGTCTTATCACCTGGGTGTCGGTCACACCCGTAAATGTGTTCTTTACCGCTAATAAAATGAGTTTAGTATCTGACTTTGCAACAAACTCTGGCCTTCGATTCTGCTCTATAAAGCTAGAGTGCAGAATCAGAAGACACTTAGTACTGCCAGACCGGTTACCAAACACATCATACATGGGAAGTGCAGCAAGAAGCACGGGTGGCGTGGACGCCAACACACACACATCACTGATATACACGATATCTAACCATCACCCACTTGTTTACCACCACACTCACCTTCTTCGTATAATATTCTGTGTGTGTGTGTGTATGTGTGTGTGTGTGTGTGTGTGTGTGTGTGTGTGTGTGTGTGTGTGTGTGTGTGTGTGTGTGTGTGTGTGTGTGTGTGTGTGTGTGTGTGTGTGTGTGTGTGATTACTCAGCTGTAATGAGATGTCACGTCCAGACAGCGAGAAAGTATGTGAAGGATGATTGTCTGTCTGTGTATAGTGTCTCTTTACTCACCTTGTGCTCTCTTATACACGCACTATGTATCTATCTCTTTCTCTGTCGCATTTCTTCCCTCCTCGTCCCCCTCCCACCTTTCCCTTTCTCCTTTACATCTCTAGAGATCTCCACACTCAACCGCAGTAGTAATAGTATTGCTACATGTCAAAATTTATTTTCACTGTCAAATTCCAGTCCAAAAAGCCCAAGTTTACTTCACAACCATTCTTTGATGATTCCCTGCTTTATTGTGGGAGTGTGTGTGTGTCTTTGATGATTCCGTGCTTTATTGTGGGAGTGTGTATGTGTCTTTGATGATTCCGTGCTTTATTGTGGGAG
>NC_069401.1:71018773-71086273 GCF_026875155.1 Cherax quadricarinatus | reverse complement strand
ATTTAAGAGGACGGCTACGTGCATGATATTTACAAAGTGAGCAAAGGCAGCACAACATTCAATTGCTTTTAATGGGTTCTAGGAATAGTCCCGCTGTATACACTTGTCATGTTCCTTACATTCACCATGCCCTTCCCGAGCGTCACATCCTCGGCAACATCACATCCCAAGGAAGCAACACATCAACTGGGAGAAATACACCCCTGGGGAGCGTCACATCTCTCGCGAGCGTCATTTCCCACTCTCAAATGCTCCTGGAAGGGTTAGGTTTCTTCACACAACGAGCAGAAAAGACAGGCAGACAGACACACACACACAGCCCCTCACCCCTTTCTCTATCTCCCCTTCTTCCTCTTTCTCCTTCTCTTTGTTGTCCCCTCCCCTTTCTTTTTCTTTCCTTTTTCATTCTGTCCACTGCCCCACTGAGCTCTCCTGTGTCTCCCTCTTTTGCCTCTTGTCTCTCCCCTTCTGTTGTCACGGTATATCCGCCAGGACACTAGAAACTGGAGCGCTGGAGCTGAATGTGACGTTTTGGTGTTGCTTATCACCACTAGATGACAGCAGTGGCCGACTTTCTCTTCTGGGTATTGCGTGAAGGTAGCGGGGTAGGACGAGTATCCCCTCTGGATAATGCACGAAGTTGGTGTTGCTTATCACCGCTAGATGGCAGGGGTAGGCCGAGATTCCCTCCTGGGTAATGCATAAAGTTGTTGTCATTTATCAGGGCCAGATGGCGGGTTTAGCTGCACTTTCTCTTCTTGGTATAAAACGAATTTTGTGTTGGTTATCGTCCGACCAGAAGAGGAGGAGGAGAAAGAGAGTTTTAGAAGACTTTTATTAGGTATCCCTTGAAATGGGAATACCTTAAATGGTTGCAGTATTTTTTTCTCCCTTTCTCTAAGTTATTCCATTCAACAACTTGGGGAATGCGTCCTCTAATCGGCTATAAGTTTTCAATCCTGGTCTACCTTACCTAGAGGAAGGTTAGAACTGTTATTGGGGATTGTCTGTGCCAATTTGTCAATTTTATAGCTCAAAATTTGATATTAGTTTCTGTAATGTAAGTTGAGACTGAAGCCTTCAAAGTTTCGATCCTGATGTATCTTAGAGGAAGGTTTTGAGTGCAGATGTCGATTTGCTAATTTTATTCTCATTATTATCCTCATCCGTTCAACAACTTGAAGACTCAATACCAAGCAAAATTTATTGGTAACTGTAATAAACTTTTGGAAAAAATTTAATCATTATCAACAGACGCCACAAAAGCCGTTTTTTCCATACAGTACATCAAAAGCACACCCAAAATACCACTTGTGAAGAGTAAAACAAATGTAAAATAGTGAGCCTTCACCACTAAAAAAACCCGCCATTCTGAGGTTAAATGACTGTACTTCAAATTTGAAATGTCGGTGTTATAGGGATATAAGTTCATGTGAACATAACTCATGTAATCCTTCCAAGTAGCAGACTGCATGTGTTAGTAGAGCGGCAAACCCAGCAACTAAGCTGTCCTTCAAGGATTCAAAATTATAGTAGTAAGCTTAGAGTAATAAGCTCTCAAGCTGCAGGTGGCACCTACGACATGAGAGCCAGGTTCAGATAATTATTATAATCATGGGGGAGCGCTAAACCTGCAGAATTATACAGCTCCTGGGGGGTATGGAAGGTATTGAGGCTCAATTCAGGGAACCGGAGCACATATCCAATTCCCTTGATCAAGAGCCCCTCACAAGCGTCAAGGAACCTCCCTTGAGGGCAGGTTCAGATAAGACTACAACGTGAGCTGCTGCAGCAACTGCCTCTTACCATGATTGTTGTCGAGAGAGAGATTCATGGATGGAAGAATAAAGCTAGATGATATGAGGTGACACCACACATAATGGCAATTTTGCAATCGATAAGTTTTTTGAGAACATCATCAATTATCAATCTAAAATTTGAACTTCAATTTAGGTGCATAAATGCTAATCATCAACTGATGGTAGAAAATGTTGCAAATATCTGCATTTATCTGCTCCAGGTCTATCCAGCTTTTTAATTTTCAGTGACACTGTGCCACGTGTGCGCAGGATTGTTAATGACGAGGATAATGGCCAGGAGAGTCAGTAAAAAAAATCTAGTGAGAGTTTGCAAAACCTAGTTGTGAATTTAGTGAAACATGTTACAAGCAAAATTAAAGAGAGTATCAACGTGCATACAATCTTGAACCATTACCATGAGTACAGTATCAAAATGACTACCAATAGGTCTGGTCTGGGAAAAGGCCGCGGGAGGTAATGACTCTTGAAATATTTTTATTATTATTATTAAAATTACTAAGCCCACTACGGTCAAACAACTTTTGAATCAGGTACTAATTGTGAGGTCTGCAACATAGATTATGAGATCCTCGCTGTTTTTCGCCAACTCCTGAAGAGCACAAAACTGTTATGGAATCATGAGACCAGTGCCATAGTTAAGGGAGGTTCCTTGACGCTGGTGAGCGGCTCTTGATCTACGGAATTGGATCTGTGCTCCGGTTCTTTGAATGCTTTTCATCCCTCCCCCACAGGGGTTGTATAATACTACGGGTTTAGCGCTCTCCCATGATTATAATAATAATACTGTATCATGATTTTTAAATGCAACTTTGATTTTATAATTCTTAAAAAAATTTTAGAATTCTTAAAATTCTTAAGAATTATGAAATCAAAATTGCATTTAAAAATCTTGATACAGTAATGGAAACATTTGATTAAGAATTCCATCAAAAATGTTGTTGGCTGTGTCTATCAAATTCCCTATAAAAAAAATACCTATTACCATTGTCTTCATCTGGTGCACCTTATCTGACTCCAGTATATAAGACCACTTATCTGACTCCAGTATATAAGACCACTTATCTGACTCCAGCATATAAGACCACTTATCTGACTCCAGTATATAAGACCACTTATCTGACTCCAGTATATAAGACCACTTATCTGACTCCAGTATATAAGACCATTTATCTGACTCCAGTATATAAGACCACTTATCTGACTCCAGTACATAAGACCACTTATCTGACTCCAGTACATAAGACCACTTATCTGACTCCAGTATATAAGACCACTTATCTGACTCCAGTATATAAGACCACTTATCTGACTCCAGTATATAAGACCACTTATCTGACTCCAGTATATAAGACCATTTATCTGACTCCAGTATATAAGACCACTTATCTGACTCCAGTATATAAGACCATTTATCTGACTCCAGTATATAAGACCACTTATCTGACTCCAGTATATAAGACCACTTATCTGACTCCAGTACATAAGACCACTTATCTGACTCCAGTATATAAGACCACTTATCTGACTCCAGTATATAAGACCACTTATCTGATTTCCAGTATATAAGACCACTTATCTGACTCCAGTATATAAGACCACTTATCTGACTCCAGTATATAAGACCATTTATCTGACTCCAGTATATAAGACCACTTATCTGACTCCAGTATATAAGACCACTTATCTGACTCCAGTACATAAGACCACTTATCTGACTCCAGTATATAAGAACCACTTATCTGACTCCAGTATATAAGACCACTTATCTGACTCCAGTATATAAGACGACTTATCTGACTCCAGTACATAAGACCACTTATCTGACTCCAGTACATAAGACCACTTATCTGACTCCAGTATAAAAAGACCACTTATCTGACTCCAGTATATAAGACCCCCCCCTTAGCTGACTCCAGTATATAAGACCACTTATCTACTCCAGTATATAAGACCATTTATCTGACTCCAGTATATAAGACCACTTATCTGACTCCAGTATATAAGACCATTTATCTGACTCCAGTATATAAACCACTTATCTGACTCCAGTATATAAGACCACTTATCTGACTCCAGTACATAAGACCACTTATCTGACTCCAGTATATAATACCACTTATCTGACTCCAGTATATAAGACCCTTATCTGACTCCAGTATATAAGACCACTTATCTGACTCCAGTATATAAGACCACTTATCTGACTCCAGTATATAAGACCATTTATCTGACTCCAGTATATAAGACCACTTATCTGACTCCAGTATATAAGACCACTTATCTGACTCCAGTACATAAGACACTTATCTGACTCCAGTATATAAGACCACTTATCTGACTCCAGTATATAAGAACCACTTATCTGACTCCAGTATATAAGACCACTTATCTGACTCCAGTATATAAGACCACTTATCTGACTCCAGTATATAAGACCACTTATCTGACTCCAGTATATAAGACCACTTATCTGACTCCAGTATTAAGACCACTTATCTGACTCCAGTATATAAGACCACTTATCTGACTGCAGTATATAAGACCATTTATCTGACTCCAGTATATAAGACCACTTATCTGACTCAAGTATATAAGACCACTTATCTGACTCCAGTATATAAGACCACTTATCTGACTCCAGTATATAAGACCACTTATCTGACTCCAGTAATAAGACCACTTATCTGACTCCAGTATATAAGACCACTTATCTGACTCCAGCATATAAGACCACTTATCTGACTCCAGTATATAAGACCACTTATCTGACTCCAGTATAAAAGACCACTTATCTGACTCCAGTATATAAGACCACTTATCTGACCCCAGTATATAAGACCACTTATTTGACTCCAGTATATAAGACCACTTATCTGACTCCAGTATACAAGACCACTTATCTGACTCCAGCATATAAGACCACTTATCTGACTCCAGCATATAAGACCACTTATCTGACTCCAGTATATAAGACCACTTATCTGACTCCAGTATATAAGACCACTTATCTGACTCCAGTATATAAGACCACTTATCTGACTCCAGTATATAAGACCACTTATCTGACTCCAGTATATAAGACCACTTATCTAGACTCCAGTATATAAGACCACTTATCTGACTCCAGTATATAAGACCACTTATCTGACTCCAGTATATAAGACCACTTATCTGACTCCAGTATATAAGACCACTTATCTGACTGCAGTATATAAGACCATTTATCTGACTCCAGTATATAAGACCACTTATCTGACTCCAGTATATAAGACCACTTATCTGACTCCAGTATATAAGACCACTTATCTGACTCCAGTATATAAGACCATTTATCTGACTCCAGTATAAAGACCACTTATCTGACTCCAGTATATAGACCACTTATCTGACTCCAGTATATAAGACCATTTATCTGACTCCAGTATATAAGACCATTTATCTGACTCCAGTTATAAAAAACCACTTATCTGACTCCAGTATATAAGACCATGTATCTGACTCCAGTATATAAGACCACTTATCTGACTCCAGTATATAAGACCACTTATCTGACTCCAGTATATAAGACCACTTATCTGACTCCAGTATATAAGACCACTTATCTGACTCCAGTATATAAGACCATTTATCTGACTCCAGTATATAAGACCACTTATCTGACTCCAGTATATAAGACCACTTATCTGACTCCAGTATATAAGACCATTTATCTGACTCCAGTATATAAGGCCACTTATCTGACTCCAGTATATAAGACCACTTATCTGACTCCAGTACATAAGGCCACTTATCTGACTCCAGTATATAAAGCCACTTATCTGACTCCAGTATATAAGACCATTTATCTGACTCCAGTATATAAGACCACTTATCTGACTCCAGTATATAAGGCCACTTATCTGACTCCAGTATATAAGACCACTTATCTGACTCCAGTACATAAGGCCACTTATCTGACTCCAGTATATAAAGCCACTTATCTGACTCCAGTATATAAGACCACTTATCTGACTCCAGTAAATAAAGCCACTTAGCTGACTCCAGTATATAAGACCACTTATCTGACTCCAGTATATAAGACCACTTATCTGACTCCAGTATATAAGACCACTTATCTGACTCCAGTATATAAAGCCACTTATCTGACTCCAGTATATAAGACCACTTATCTGACTCCAGTATATAAGACCACTTATCTGACTCCAGTATATAAGACCACTTATCTGACTCCAGTACATAAGGCCAATTATCTGACTCCAGTATATAAAGCCACTTATCTGACTCCAGTATATAAGACCACTTATCTGACTCCAGTATATAAAGCCACTTATCTGACTCCAGTATATAAGACCACTTATCTGACTCCAGTATATAAGACCACTTATCTGACTCCAGTATATAAGACCACTTATCTGACTCCAGTATATAAGGCTACTTATCTGACTCCAGTATATAAGACCACTTATCTGACTCCAGTATATAAGACCACTTATCTGACTCCAGTATATAAGGCCATTTATCTGACTCCAGTATATAAAGCCACTTATCTGACTCCAGTATATAAGGCCACTTATCTGACTCCAGTATATAAAGCCACTTATCTGACTCCGGTATATAAAGCCACTTATCTGACTCCAGTGTATAAGGCCACTTATCTGACTCCAGTATATAAGACCACTTTCTGGTACTGTGCTTCAGGTTCATCAAGACTAACGAGCTCGGCTTCTAGGCTGAGCGACGGACGACCTAATCTCCAACCACTTCAGCCCTCTTTTTTAGTCCCTGTATTGTAATGATAAAACAACAATTGTTTTCCCAGATATACCATGCCTACAGATATACCATGCCTACAGATATACCATGCCTATAGATATACCATGCCTACAGATATACCATGCCTACAGATATACCATGCCTACAGATATACCATTCCTACAGATATACAATGCCTACAGATATACCATGCCTACAGATATACCATGCCTACAGATATACCATGCCTATAGATATACCATGCCTACAAGATATACCATGCTACAGATATACCATGCCTACAGATATACCATTCCTACAGATATACAATGCCTACAGATATACCATGCCTACAGATATACCATGCCTACAGATATACCATGCCTACAGATATACCATGCCTACAGATATACCATTCCTACAGATATACCATGCCTAAAGATATACCATGCCTATAGATATACCATGCCTACAGATATACCATGCCTACAGATATACCATGCCTACAGATATCCCCATGCTATAGATATACCATGCCTACAGATATACCATGCCTACAGATATACCATGCCTACAGATATACCATGCCTACAGATATACCATGCCTATAGATATACCATGCCTACAGATATACCATGCCTACAGATATACCATGCCTATAGATATACCATGCCTACAGGTATACCATGCCTACAGATATACCATGCCTACAAATATATCATGGCTATAGATATACCATGCCTACAGATATACCATGCCTACAGATATACCATGCCTATAGATATACCATGCCTACAGATATACCATGCCTACAGATATACCATGCCTACAGATATACCATGCCTACAGGTATACCGTGCCTACAGATATACCATGCCTACAGATATACCATGCCTATAGATATACCATTCCTACAGATATACCATGCCTACAGATATACCATGCCTACAGATATACCATGTCTATAGATATACCATGCCTACAGATATACCATGCCTACAGATATACCATGCCTACAGATATACCATGCCTACAGATATACCATGCCTACAGATATACCATGCCTACAGATATACCATGCCTATAGATATGCCATGCCTACAGATATATCATGCCTACAGATACACCATGCCTACAGATATACCATATCTACAGATATACCATGCCTACAGATATACCATGCCTACAGATATACCATGCCTACAGATATACCATGCCTACAGATATACCATGCCTATAGATATGCCATGCCTACAGATATATCATGCCTACAGATACACCATGCCTACAGATATACCATGTCTACAGATATACCATGCCTACAGATATACCATGCCTACAGATATACCATGCCTACAGATGTACCCAAGCATAGAATTTACAAAGTTCTGCTTTCCGTTTGCTAGAATTTATAGGGGGCTGAGTTCCCGACTGATGCATTTCCATGTACAGATCTAGAAACACCAAAGAGTGCTTCAGCTGGCAGTGTTGCTGGTTCTGATTCTGCTGCTGGAGCAGTGTTAGTACAGTTCTAGAAATAGCTGATGCATTTCACAGATCTGCACCAGCACAATTTTCAGCGCCGTACCGGGATAAGCACCAGCTATTTCTAGAACTGTATCAACACCGTCCACAGAAGCACCGCCAGCTGAAGCACTCTTTGTATGTAGATCTGTACCTGGTTCTTCAGTAGAACCAGGACCACCATCACCAGCTGACATACTGTCTCACATTCACACATGTGTGAAGGAACTGCCTTCATAAACCTCACCGGGTCGGGCAATAACACTTGAAATATTATTATTAATAGTCATAGTATTAGTATTACTGAAATATTCAAAGGGAAGGGCAAAACCTATAGGAATGAAACGCAGCCTTTGGAATAGGAACGACAGTCAAGTTTGACCTGAAGGAGGGAAGTATCGCTCCAATCCCTTAGATGAAGAGCACTTCACTATCATCAGGTCAACCTTCTTGAACAGTACATCAACAAAAATTAAGAATTAAAAATACAAGTTAGTTTTTATTTCCTTTCAAGCGTCACGTTTCAAAAAATTGTCGTAAAAAGACTTCAGTCGGTGAGGATGACTGGTCGCTTTCAAACACTAATAATATATATATGTCGTGCCGAATAGGCAGAACTTGCGATCTTGGCTTAAATAGCAACGCTCATCTTGCCATATAGGACAAGTGAAAATTTGTGTATGCAATAATTTCGCCAATATATATGTTATATATATACATTATATATATAATATATATTTAATATATATATATATATATATTATATATATATATATATATATAATTATATATATATATATATATAATATCTAAAGTCAGAATACGAGTACCGAAACTGCAACAATTTATAACTAACCCAAAAATAGGGTATGAAAATTGGACGACGTTTGTGTTCATTTAGGAAAAGTATCAGGTGTCGAGTCTTGATAATGGTCCAGGACGGATCGATGCGTTGAGTTGGTAATGGCGGATTGTGTCCCTTGAAGCGCTAAACCCTTGCATTTCATTCAGTGCAAGAGTGTTTGGAAACTCTATCCTCCGTCCGATAAATGCTTCTGTGATCATTTAAGCAGCTGGTAAGTGACTGCTATGTGTGCACTTGTAGTCTATTCAGTGGATCCGTATGTGAGGTACAGTGAAGCTAGACAAGTAGGTCACTTTTGCAGACGTCTTTACATGTTCTTCCTACAAGGAAGTAGGGCGCCCTTAAGGGGGCTCTTGATACAGTAAAAAAAAACTGACTAAGAATTCCCCCAAAGTGCTGATAACTGTGTCAATAAGATTACCTGTAAAAAAATGCAGTCAAGTTTATTACGGTCAGACTTGGAAAAGCTTTTAACTAGAATTGCAACAACATAATTATAGTATTAGAACTGAACAAGAGTCTTATGCTCTGTTTATTCACATTATCACAAATATTGAGGACCTGGTAAGAAACATAACAATATCAAAAACAACTAATTCTGATCACAATCTAATCAAAGTCCAGACTTACATGCACAAGAGTTCTGATCAGCAAAATGCATACACCTATGAGGGTACCTTCACCAAATTCAACTTAACAAGAACATCAACTAGGACCAGGTAATTCATGTCCTAAATGAAACATGTTGGGAAGAAATCTTAAATAACATGGACCCTAACCAATGTCTTGAGAAGATCAACTTTCTGGTAGCTGAAGTATGTTCAATACATATTCCCCTAAGACAAAAAAAGAGAAGAAGTAAACTGGAGAGAGAGGAAGAGAAAAAGAAGGCGAAGAATCACTTAGCTCCTCGAGAATGCTAGATTATTTGAAACACAGAAAGAAGCACTAACCAGGGAAGTGGAAAATATTGAGCTTAAGTTAAAGGAATCATACATGATCTAGGAGAGACAAGAGGAGCTAAAATCGATTAGTGAAATTCAAAGAAATTCAAAATATTTTTCAAATGCCAATAACCAGGCAAAAACCATATCCAGTATAGGGCCCCTGCTCATACAAGATGGATCCTCCACAAATGACAACAAAGAAATAAGTGACATACTGATATCTCATTATGACTGCGTTCAGCGAGCCACTGATCAGTCTAGGGATAGACAATCCAATTAATTTTTTCATGAAAGAGCTTCAAAATCCTGTCAATGTTGTCAAATTTCTGAAATAACCTAACTCCATTAGACTTAGAGAAAGCCACTGACAACATGCCCATGCACTCAGCTCCAGGCCCAGACTCGTGGAAATCTGTGTTTATTAAGAGCTGCAAGAAACCCCTCTCACGGGCTCTAAGTATGCTATGGAGAAGGAGCATAGACACAGGTGAGATTCCACAGTCACTAACAACAAAGGATATAGCTCCACTCCATAAAGGTGGCAACAAAGCAACAACTAACATCTAGAGACCAATAGATTTAACGTCCCACATCATAAAATCTTTGACAGAGTCCTAAGAACCAGGATTGCAAAGCACTTGGACTCCCAACAATTGCACAATCCAGGGCAGCATGGGTTCAGAGCAGGTTGCTCCTGCCTCTCGCAATTGCCGGACCATTGTGATATGGTCTTGGATACACTGGAAAACCAACAGAATGCAAAAGTAGTATACACATTTTGCAAAAGCCTTGACAAGTGCGAGCATGGTGTAACAGCACACTAAGTGCGTGCTAAAGGGATAACTGGCAAAGTGGTCAGATGGATCTTCAACTTTCTAACCAATCGAGCACAAAGAGTACTGGTAAACAGAGTTAAATCGGAAGCTGCCATAGTGAAGAGCTCTGTTCCACAAGATAATAGTACTCGCCCGTATCCTGTTCCTCATCCTCATATCAGACATAGACAGAGATGTAAACCATAGCACGGTATCCTTTGTAGATGATACTAGGATCTGCATGAGACTGTCATCCACTGAGGACACGGCAGATCTACAAGAGGATATAAACCAAGTTTTCCAATGGGCAACAGAGAACAATATGATCTTCAATGAAGACAAACTCCAACTACTCCGTTATGGAAAACTGGAGGAAATAATAATTAGAACAAGTATACTACAAACTCTAATCACACAACAGAGTGAAAAAGTAATGTGAAGGACCTGGGAGTGGTAATGTCTGAGGATTCCACCTTCAAGGATCACAACAGTGCCACTATCACATTCAAGACAAGAGGCGCCAAGCCACTGATGATCCTTTATAAATCACTTGTTCTCTCTAGGCTGGAATACTGTTATACATTAACATCTCCATTCAAAACAGGTGAAATTGCAGATCTAGAGAATGTACAGAGAACCTTTAGTGCACATTTAAGTTCCATCAAACATCTTAACTACTGGAAACGCCTGGAAGTACTTGACTTGTACTCACTGGAGCGCAGGCGAGAGATATACATCATAATCTAAACATGGAAGATCCTGGAAGGACTGGTCCCTTATCTACACACAAAAATCACTCCCTATGAAAGCAAAACATTTGGCAGGCGAAGCAACATACCGCATGAAAAGTAGGGGCACCATTAGTACACTAAGAGATAACACAAGAAGTGGCTGTGGCCCAAGACTGTTCAACAGCCTCCCACCAGCCATAAGGGGAATTACCACTAAACCCTTGGTTGTCCTCAAAAGGGAGGTGGACAGATGCCTAAAGTTAGTGCGGATCAGCACTGACTTTAGCACATAGTTTCGTATGTTGGACTATGTGCGGCCAGCAGTAACAACCTAATCCACCGGGAGGTCTGGTCATGGACCGGGCGGCAGGGGCGTTGATCCCCGGAATACCCTCCAAGTAGCAGGTAGCACCACACACCACAACCAACCACAACACCAAAGCACACTACAGTACACACAAGAACACCATGCAACACACCACACAATACACCACAGCATATACCACAGCACACACCACAACTCACCATAACACAGCACACCACAATGCACAGCAGAACACCACGCAACACACCACACCAAACAGACCATAATATAAAACAACACACCACAACGCAACACCACATAACATTAAACAACACCACATAACATTAAACAACACCACATAACATTAAACAACACCACATAACACTAAACAACACCACATAACACTAAACAACACCACATAACACTAAACACCACATAACACTAAACAACACCACATAACACTAAACAACGCCACATAACACTAAACAACACCACATAACACTAAACAACACCACATAACACTAAACAACACCACATAACACTAAACAACACCACATAACACTAAACAACGCCACATAACACTAAACAACACCACATAACACTAAACAACACCACATAACACTAAACAACACCACATAACACTAAACAACACCACATAACACTAAACAACGACACATAACACTAAACAACACCACATAACACTAAACAACACCACATAACACTAAACAACACCACATAACACTAAACAACACCACATAACACTAAACAACGCCACATAACACTAAACAACACCACATAACACTAAACAACGCCACATAACACTAAACAACACCACATAACACTAAACAACACCACATAACACTAAACAACGCCACATAACACTAAACAACACCACATAACACTAAACAACACCACATAACACTAAACAACACCACATAACACTAAACAACACCACATAACACTAAACAACACCACATAACACTAAACAACACCACATAACACTAAACAACCCACAAACACAAAACAACACACACAACAACACTAAACAACCCACAATAATGGGAAACAAACTTGTCTAGCAAAATGCAAAAACTTCAGCATCCTTTTGAAATTGAACACCCTTACCAAGCACGGGAGCGTTGGTAAGAGTCACAACACACACACATAACACACAACACCCCACAACACACTACAACACAACACCACAAACCACAAACAACACCACACAACACACATACAAACACCACAACACAACAACACACACACAAACACTCTAAACAAACAACAAACATCACACACACAAAACACACACTACCACATTAGCACAAACACACCAACACACACAAATCACACACAACACACACACACACACACACAACACACACACACACACAACACACACACACACACACACACAAACAAACACACAAACACGGCAGTTAGTTAACAGATTCTGTTATTTGTTGCCTTAATTACATTGTTTAGTTAATATTTTGTTATAATATGAACATTTCCTCTTCCTCCCCGACTATATTCCAATGGAATATTTATTTTTTTTTTTTGTTCCCAATTGAATTTAGTCACATGTTTCCTCGATGCAGGTTTTGTTAGCATTACGTACTGCATAATACAGCAGATGACTGACATTATGAATTATACATCACGCCATTCATTGTAGTCTAAAATTTAGGACAATTATATCATTCATTTTATTTTTGTAAATCCCGTCCAAACCTGGTGAAAAAATAAGCAATTGTTTTTCCTTGTTTTGTTTTTCCGTTGTATACGAAATCGTTGTATGGGTTTAAAATGTATATATATCGACCAGAATTCTTTACCTAACCAATACGTTATTCATTTTTTTTATCGTATCAGTTTATTTTATTTGTATTGCAATAACCTGGGAACATTTGTATAGCAATAACCTGGGAACATTTGTATTGCAATAACCTGGGAACATTTGTATTGCAATAACCAGGGAACATTTGTATTGCAATAACCAGGGAACATTTGTATTGCAATAACCAGGGAACATTTGTATTGCAATAACCAGGGAACATTTGTACTGCAATAACCAGGGAACATTTGTATTGCAATAACCTGGGAACATTTGTATTGCAATAACCAGGGAACATTTGTATTGCAATAACCTGGGAACATTTGTATTGCAATAACCAGGGAACATTTGTATTGCAATAACCTGGGAACATTTGTATTGCAATAACCAGGGAACATTTGTATTGCAATAACCTGGGAACATTTGTATTGCAATAACCAGGGAACATTTGTATTGCAATAACCTGGGAACATTTGTATTGCAATAACCTGGGAACATTTGTATTGCAATAACCTGGGAACATTTGTATTGCAATAACCTGGGAACATTTGTATTGCAATAACCAGGGAACATTTGTATTGCAATAACCAGGGAACATTTGTATTGCAATAACCTGGGAACATTTGTATTGCAATAACCAGGGAACATTTGTATTGCAATAACCTGGGAACATTTGTATTGCAATAACCAGGGAACATTTGTATTGCAATAACCTGGGAACATTTGTATTGCAATAACCTGGGAACATTTGTATTGCAATAACCTGGGAACATTGTATTGCAATAACCTGGGAACATTTGTATTGCAATAACCAGGGAACATTTGTATTGCAATAACCTGGGAACATTTGTATTGCAATAACCTGGGAACATTTGTATTGCAATAACCAGGGAACATTTGTATTGCAATAACCAGGGAACATTTGTATTGCAATAACCTGGGAACATTTGTATTGCAATAACCAGGGAACATTTGTATTGCAATAACCTGGGAACATTTGTATTGCAATAACCTGGGAACATTTGTATTGCAATAACCAGGGAACATTTGTATTGCAATAACCAGGGAACATTTGTATTGCAATAACCTGGGAACATTTGTATTGCAATAACCAGGGAACATTTGTATTGCAATAACCAGGGAACATTTGTATTGCAATAACCAGGGAACATTTGTATTGCAATAACCAGGGAACATTTGTATTGCAATAACCAGGGAACATCTGTATTGCAATAACCTGGGAACATTTGTACTGCAATAACCAGGGAACATTTGTATTGCAATAACCAGGGAACATTTGTATTGCAATAACCAGGGAACATTTGTATTGCAATAACCAGGGAACATCTGTATTGCAATAACCTGGGAACATTTGTACTGCAATAACCAGGGAACATCTGTATTGCAATAACCTGGGAACATTTGTACTGCAATAACCAGGGAACATTTGAGCTCCGACCTAAACAACAGACATCAAATTCTGATACTTTTTTTTTTAGGTTAGATTTTTTTTAGTTATATTTGTCACTGATGCTATTTTAATTAGAGAGGATTTAATTTTGTGTGAGTCAGCAAGAGTGACTGTAGAGGCAGGCAGGCAGGCAGGCAGGCAGGCAGGCAGGCAGGCAGACAGGCAGGCAGGCAGGCAGGCAGGCAGGCAGGCAGACAGGCAGGCAGGCAGGCAGGCAGGCAGGCAGGCAGGCAGGCAGGCAGGCAGACAGGCAGGCAGGCAGACAGGCAGGCAGGCAGGCAGGCAGGCAGGCAGGCAGGCAGACAGACAGACAGGCAGGCAGGCAGGCAGGCAGGCAGGCAGGCAGGCAGGCAGGCAGGCAGGCAGGCAGGCAGGCAGGCAAACAGGCAGGCAGGCAGGCAGGCAGGCAGGCAGGCAGGCAGGCAGACAGACAGACAGGCAGGCAGGCAGGCAGACAGACAGGCAGGCAGGCAGGCAGGCAGGCAGGCAGGCAGACAGGCAGGCAGGCAGGCAGGCAGGCAGGCAGACAGACAGGCAGGCAGGCAGGCAGGCAGGCAGGCAGGCAGGCAGGCAGACAGACAGGCAGGCAGGCAGGCAGGCAGGCAGGCAGGCAGGCAAACAGGCAGGCAGGCAGGCAGGCAGGCAGGAAGGCAGACAGGCAGGCAGGTAAGCAGGCAGGTAGGCAGGCAGGCAGACAGGCAGGCAGGTAAGCAGGCAGGCAGGCAGACAGGCAGGCAGGCAGGCAGGCAGGCAGGCAGGCAGGCAGGCAGGCAGGCAGGCAGACAGACAGACAGGCAGGCAGGCAGGCAGACAGACAGGCAGGCAGGCAGGCAGGCAGGCAGGCAGGCAGACAGGCAGGCAGGCAGGCAGGCAGGCAGGCAGACAGACAGACAGGCAGGCAGGCAGGCAGGCAGGCAGGCAGGCAGGCAGGCAGACAGACAGGCAGGCAGGCAGGCAGGCAGGCAGGCAGGCAGGCAGGCAGGCAGGCAAACAGGCAGGCAGGCAGGCAGGCAGGCAGGAAGGCAGACAGGCAGGCAGGTAAGCAGGCAGGTAGGCAGGCAGGCAGACAGGCAGGCAGGTAAGCAGGCAGGCAGGCAGGCAGGCAGGTAGGCAGGTAGGCAGGCAGGCAGGCAGGCAGGCAGGCAGGCAGGCAGGCAGGCAGGCAGGCAGACAGGAAGACAGGCAGGCAGGCAGGTAAGCAGGCAGGTAGACAGACAGGCAGGCAGGCAGGCAGGTAGACAGACAGGCAGGCAGGTAAGCAGGCAGGTAGACAGGCAGGCAGGTAAGCAGGCAGGTAGACAGACAGGCAGGCAGGTAAGCAGGCAGGTAGACAGACAGGCAGGCAGGTAAGCAGGCAGGCAGGCAGACAGGCAGGCAGGCAGGCAGGCAGGCAGACAGACAGACAGGCAGGCAGACAGGCAGGCAGGCAGGCAGGCAGGCAGGCAGATAGGCAGACATACAGGCAGGCAGGCAGGCAAAGAGGGAAGGCAGGCAGGCGGGCAGGCAGGCGGGCGGGCAGGCAGGCAGGCAGGCAGGCAGGCAAGCAGGCAGGCAGGCAGGCAGGTAAGCAGGCAGGCAGAGAGGGAAAGTAGGAAGGCAGATAGGGACGGCAGGCAGACAGGCAGGCAGAGAGGGAGGGCAGGCAGACAGGCAGGCAGAGAGGGAAGGCAGGAAGGCAGGCAGAGAGGGAAGGCAGGAAGGCAGGCAGGCAGGCAGGCAAGCAGGCAGAGAAGGAAGGTAGGCAGAGAAGGAAGGCAGGCAGAGAAGGAAAGCAGGCAGGCAAGCAGGCAGAGAGGGAAGGTAGGCAGGCAGACAGAGAGAGCAGACAGGCAATAAGCAGGCAGAGAGGGAAGGTAGGCAGGCAGGCACAGAGGGAAGGCAGGCAGCCAGCCAGCCAGCCAGGCAGAGAGGGAAGGCAGGAAGGCAGAGAGGGAAAGCAGGCAGGCAGAGAGGGAAGGCAGGCAGGCAGACAGAGAGAGCAGGCAGGCAGGCAGAGAGGGTAGGTAGGCAGGCAAAGAGGGAAGGCAGGCAGGCAGGCAAAGAGGGAAGGCAGGCAGGCAGGCAAAGAGGGAAGGCAGGCAGGTAGGCAGAGAGGGAAAGCAGGAAAGCAGAGACGGAGGGCAGGCAGAGAGGGAAGGCAGGTAGGCAGACAGAGAGAGCAGGCAGGCAGGCAGGAAGGCAGGTAGGCAGACAGAAAGAGCAGGCAGGCAGGCAGGCAGAGAGGGAAGGCAGGCAGAGAAGGAAGGCAGGCAAGCAGGCAGAGAGGGAAGGCAGGCAGGCACAGAGGGAAGACAGGCAGGCGGGCAAGCAGGCAGAGAGGGAAGGCAGGCAGGCAGGCAGGCGGGCAGATAGAGAGGGAAGGCAGGCAGGCAGGCAGGCAGGCAGGCAGGCGGGCAGGCAGAGAGGGAAGGCAGGTAGACAGAAAAAATAACTTGAAAATAAGAGTAGAGGAAAAGAAAAACGTAACTGTTGGATAACTAGATAAAAGCATTGTGGGAAACGGAGAGATAATGGAGAGAAAGTGAGAGTTCTGAAGAGGAACAGAGAAAAGGACAGATTACTTTTGATCAATTTCACGATTTTTTGTCCTATTCTCTTAGCACGACGTGAGGATTGATCTCCCTACTGCACCGGTCCCCAGGCCTATGCAGCCGTCACAGCCTGGCTGTTTTGCTACTTGTTTTCTTCATGAAAACTTTCAGTTTTGTTCCGGAAAGATTTCTTATGTCTGCTCTTCAGCGGGCAGGAGAGAGTACAGGGAAGGAGGAGGAAGGAGATGAAGGATAAAGAAAAGAAGAGTTGAGGGACTAGCGACAAAAGAGAATAGAGAAGCGAGGGATTAAAGAAGGGCGTGAGAGAAGGGGTAAAGAGAGAGAAAGGCAAGGAAGGGACAGATATATCTTTAATGGGTTTGGAGAACTTTTCAACTCTTGCTGCCCGGCCCTGAACCAAGTTTGGCTGGTGACTGCCTGGTCAACCAGGCTGTTGCTGCTGACAGCCTGCTGGTCCACATTGTCGTAGCTCACAGCCTGGTTGATCCGGCATTTACCTGCCTACCTACCTAGAGTCTACCTGGAGGCTGTTCCACAGGTCAACGCCCTCGCGTCCCGGTTCTCGACCAGGCCGCCTGATGGAAAAGGACCTAATCAACCAGGCTGAGTGAGCAATGACTTAAGGTATCTGTCAGTTCTCTCTTGAAGACAGCCAGAGTTCTGTTGGTAATCCCACTTATGTTCCACTTATGATCTTTCAGAGAAC
Organism: Cherax quadricarinatus; assembly: GCF_026875155.1. Taxonomy (NCBI): domain Eukaryota; kingdom Metazoa; phylum Arthropoda; class Malacostraca; order Decapoda; family Parastacidae; genus Cherax; species Cherax quadricarinatus. The sequence continues at coordinate 71,067,949 of NC_069401.1, read as the reverse complement.
ACAATAAGATCAATATCATGACAGCTAGGAAGATGATAGGGCTGATAATGAACTCTTTCAAAACTAACGAAATAGTGCAGGTGGTGACACTTTTTAAATAGCTTGTGCTCTCTCATTTGGAATATTGCTCAGTGTTGACAACCCCGTTCAGGGTAGGAGAAATATCAGAGCTGGAACCGATAAAGATATCGTTTATGATCCACATAGAATCAATCAATCATTTAAATAACGGGAAACACCTTTAAGTTCTAAATATGTAGTTACTGGATCAGAGGATATATACACGATAATATATACCTGGAAAGTACTTGAGGTCCTGATCCCACACCTGCACACTGCCATAACAACATCCTGGAGTGAGAGATATGGGAAGAAGTGCATAATAAACCCAGCGAAAAGTAGGGGTACAGTGGGCACAATAAGGGAACCCTGTATTAACGTCCGTGACCCCAGACTATTCAACGTCTTACCAGAAGATATCAGAAACACTGCTGGGACAAGTGTAGAAGTCTTCAAGAGGAAACTGGACAAGTATCTTCACAAGGTGCCAGATTAACTAGGCTGTGATGGATATTGAGCCAGCAGGCCACCAGCAGCAACAGGTAAGCCTGGCACAAGGCCTTAGAAAACTCTCGGAACTCGTCAAAGGTATACCAAAGGTAAAGGTATGATAGGAGGCTGCTGAACAGTCCTAGGCCCTCGACACTTATTGTGTTTTCCCTTAGTGTACCCCTGCTTTTCACTAGGGGTATGTTGCACAATCTCCCGAGTCTTTTGCCTCCCTTGAGTGGCTTGTGATGTATCTTTCTCGCCCGCATTACAGGAAGTACAGGCCAAAGGATTTCAAACGTTCCTAGTAAATAAGATGTTTGACTGTACTAATACGTGTAATTAAGGGTCGCTGTACGTTCTCTAGATCTACAATTTCGTCTGCCTTGAATTGGGCTATTACCTGCTCGGAGTCTACCTGGAGAGAATTCCGAGAATCAATGCCCCCGCTGCCCAGTCCACGACCAGGCCTCTTGGTGGATCAGGACCTGATCAAGCAGGCTGTTACTGCTGGCCTCATGTAGTCCAATGTACGAACCTCAGTCAGGCTGATCCGGCACCGACTCTAAGTATCTGTCCAACTCCCTCTTGAAGGCAGCCAGGGACCTATTGGTAATTCTCCTTATGCATGGTGGGAGGCTGTTGAACAGTCTTGAACCCCGGACACTTCTTGAATTTTCTCTTAGTGTACCAATGGCGCCCCTACTTTTCATTGGGGGTATTTTGCATCGCTTGCCAAGTCTTTTATTTTCGTAGGGAGTGATTTGTGTGTGCAGATTCGGAACCATTCCTTCTAGGATTTTCCAGGTATAGATTATACGTTGTGTAGTTTTAAAAATAAGTTAGATAAATACATGAGTGGGTGTGGGTGGGTGTAAGTTGGACCTGACTAGCTTGTGCTGCTGGGTCTGGTACAGTGCTCCATCCTTGAGTGGGGATGACCAGACTGGGTGGGTCATTGCGATAATCTGGGGGGTGGGTCATTGGTCTAATCCGGGGGGGGGGACATGGACCTGCTCCGCATAGGTCAGTAGGCCTGTTGCAGTGTTCCTTCTTTCTTATGTTCTTATGTTCTTATCTCTCTCGCCTGCATTCCAACGAGCACAAGTGCAACCAAGCGTTCACAGTAGTTGTGTTTGCTACAGCTTAAATGTGCAGTAAAGGTTCTCTGTACACTCTCTAGATCTGCAATTTCACCTGCTTTGAACGGAGATCTTAATGTACAGCAACATTCCAGCCTAGAGAGAACAAGTGATCTGAAAAGGATCATCACTGGCTTGACATTTCTTGTTTTGAATATTCTCATTATCCATCCTATCATTTTCTTTGCAGTTGTGATCGTGGCACTGTTGTGATCCTTGAAAGTGAGATCCTCAGACATTACCACTCCCAGGTCCCTCACATTATTTTTCCGCTGTTGTATGATCAAAGTTTCACGTATACTCAGTTCTAGTTATTATCTCTTCCTGTTCTCCATAACGGAGAATTTGTCTACATTGATCATATTGTTTAACATTGCCCATTGGAAAACTTGGATTATATCTTCTTGGAGGTTAACCGTGTCCTTAACAGAGACAGTTTCATGCAGATCCTAGTACCGTCTGCAAAAGATGACACGGTGTTGTGGATTACATCTCTGTCTATGTTTGATATGAGGATGAGAAGCAGGGTGGGGGCGAGCACTGTGCCTTGTGGAACAGAGCTATTCACTATGGCAGCTTCCGATTTAACTCTGCTGACCACTATTTGTGTTTGATTGGTTAGAAAGTTGAAGATCCATCTGCCCACTTTGCCAGTTATTACTTTAGCATGTATTTTGTGCGCTATTACGCCAAAGTCTGTGTACATTACATCTGCATTCTGTTTTTCTTCCAGTGCATCCAAGACCATATAATAGAGGTCCAGTAGTTGCGAGAGAAGGAGCGACCTGCTCTGAACCCCATGTTGCCCTGGATTGTGCAGTTTTTGGGAATTCAAGTAGTTTGCAATGGTGCTTCTTAGCACTCTTTCAAAGATTTTTATGATATGGGACGTTTGAGCTATTGGTCTATAGTTTCTAACTAATGCTTTGCTGCCACCTTTATGGAGTGTGGTTTTATCCGTTGTTTTTATTGACTGGAATTTCACCCATGTCTAAACTTCTTCCCCATAGTATACTAAGCGCATGTAAAAGGGGTTTCTTGCAGTTCTTAATGAACACAGAGTTCCACGAGATTAGGCCTGGGGCTGAGTGCATGGGCATGTTGTCAATGGCTTTCTCAAAGTCTATCGGAGTTAGGGTAATGTCGGAAATCTGACATACATTGGAGTTTTGAGGCTCATTCATGTAAAAAAATCATTTGGATTGTCGATCTATGGACTGATTAGTGGCTCGCTAAACACAGAGTCGTATTGGGACTTCAGTATCTCTCTCATTTCTTTGTTGTCATCTGTGTAAGTCCCATCTTGTCTGAACAAGGGCCCGATACTAGATGTGGTATTTGCCTTGTTTTGGGCATATGAAAAGAAATGTTTCGAATTTCTTTCAATTTCACTAATCGCTTTTAGCTCCTGTCTCCTGGATCCTGCTGAGCGCTTCCTTCCGTGTATCAGAATCTAGCGTTCTTGAGGAGCTCAGTGATTCTTCGTCGACTTCTTTAGAGGGAGTCTCTCTCTCCAGTTTACTTCTCTTCTTCTTTCTTGGGGTAATATGCCTTGAACATACTTCAGCTGCCAGGAAATTGATCTTTTCAAGGCACTGGCTTAGATCCATGTTATTATTAGTGTATAGAAGTGTTCCAGCCAAAAGAGAATAAGTGGCTTAAAGATGTAATAATGACACTTGTGATCCTCTGACATTATCACTCCTAAGTCATTCACATTGGTTTTTCGCTCTATAGAATGGCGGAGGAACTTGTTCAGTGTCCTCTTGAAGACTTCTACACTTTTCTCAGCAGTGTTACGAATATCTTCTAGTTTTATACTAAAAACTGGAACCACGGAATTTGATACACTATTCCCTTATTGTGCCCACGGCGCCCCAGCTTTTCGCTGGGTTTATGCTGCACATTCTCCCATATCTCACACTCCAGTGTGTTGCTATGGCAGTGTGTAGATCTGGGTACAGGCCATCAAGTACTTTATACGTATATATAGTATTATGTACCTCTCCTCCGCTCCAGCGCGTAAATGAATATGTGAGAATCGGGGAACGAGAAAGGTAGGTGGGGTAAGGAAGATAAAAGGGTAAAGAGAGAGAGAGAGAGAGAGAGAGAGCAGCAGCAGCAGCAGCAGCAGCAGAAAGAGTGTAAGAACGCAAAAGGAAATTTGCTCTACAGGATGTGTATTAGGAGAGAGACAGGAGGAAATCAAAAGAGGCGAAACAGTACAACAGGAAGTGTGAGGTGAGGAATGTAGGGAAGATGGGGGGAGACACTTCCTAACCAATCAGGTATCAGGTAACAGAAGCCGTGCGTGAGCACGGCCAATCAGGCACACGCTGTCATCCTGCAAGAAGAGGAACCCAATGTCACGTGACACCACAAGGCAAACACTCACCCACACACACACACACACACACACACACACACACACACACACACACACACACACACACACACACACACGCCATGAGTGAAGTTTCATACTCAAACTGATAATGAGGCAGAATGGCACTAGACGGAGGAGAGATGACCTAAAGGAGTCATTACTTGATATCATAGTCAAAATGACCTCATTAAAAGTCATTAAGCATTAGATAGCAGCTATTTCATCTCTGCAATGACTCAGCGTTAAAATTCTTTATTGACACTCTTCTCTAGAGCAAAGGGATTATAGCTTTTATGGGAGAAGAGAAATGGAGAGGCACTGGAGGAACCAAGAAGAAAAATGGGGGAGAGGCGTTGGTATGGGAAAGTGAGGGTTAATGGGAAAGGGAAGAGAGGGAAGAGGGAGAGGGAAGAGGGAGAGGGAAGAGGGAGAGGGACTGCTAAATAACACTCATTCAGCCTGGCTATATTTACGGAATTACCAATCTACTAGGTTATTACACTGTAACAACACAAGCCCATCAAAACCAAAATACCTACGTACTGAGAGTTGTACATAGCGCTTAGACAAGTTTGAACCTAGTGTTGGTGCACAAATGCGCCTGCAAAAGCAATAAATAAAAGAGCTGGAGGGTGGATCGACAGCTTGATGACAGACCTGACTCAAAGAGCAATAGTCATGAAAGTGAAATCAAAGGCCGCCACAGTGCGATGCTCCGTTAAGACTTAATAATTGCCCCAAATATCTCTCCGTGACATATCTGTGGCCGGTTTCGAGAGTTTTTCGACCCTCGTAGCCTGGCCCGAGACCAGGCGTCCTTGACTACCTGGTCAACTAGGTTAGGCGCCCGCAGCTGAGTTGGCAGTGTTTGAAGGTAGGTAGTTATAGTGGTAGTATCTAACTGTTTCACCCTTCGCAGCCTACACAAAAATGAGGACAAGGGGACAAGAGGGAAAATCTGTCTTGATAAACTATACATCAAACCTCGAATAAGATCCTCTCCGAAAAAAAACTGTGATGTTCAAAGAAGTCAGTTTTCAGCTCTCTGATTATGGAAAAAATGAATAAATACATATTTAAAAATTATTGTTGTACACTAAGAGCCCTGCTTAAGGCAGGAGAAAACACCAGTCTTGAGAATGTGTGGAAATGTTTCCTGAGCACAAACTATCCGGTAAAACAATTGGGTAGCTGAGAAATCTCTTAAATTGTTCTCCCTGGTGCCTAACCCTCCAGAATTCTTAAACGTAAGGGAAAGAGAGAGAGAGAGAGAGAGAGAGAGAGAGAGAGAGAGAGAGAGAGAGAGAGAGAGAGAGAGAGAGAGAGAGAGAGAGAGAGAGAGAGAGAGAGAGTATAACAGCACAACAGCATCGATGACAAAAAGTCAGTTAACTAAATAAATTCTCTTGCCCACATCTGGCTCCAACTTCATCCCGTTCTCCATTTGTATGTTTCATGAAAATAAAAAAAATAATGAAGGTAAAAGAAGGTAAATATTTCAAATGAGATGATGAAAAGAGGAGAGCAAGAGTGAGGAAAGAGATGGAAACAAAAAGGAACGAGAGAAGCAGAAGAAGAGAGGAAGAGAAGGTGAAGAGAAAAAGTGAGGGAGAAAAAAAATTAGTCTCCCTTATTGAGTCGTCACAAACCTGCCTCGTTACGAATGGTACTCATCATCTTATGCCCTGCTGTGTGGATTATTTATTATGTTTCGACTAGGCCTCCACATATCTTCTACTAAAATTAAAATATTGACAAGCAAACGACGTCCCCCCACCCTTCTGTTGCAAAGTGAAAGCGTCAGCTACGCTAAATCTTACAGATATCGTGGTGTAGACACACCCTTCAATAAATTTAACATAAAACAACTAAATAAGAAATACATGATAAGCTAAATGCTGTCAAAGTTGTTGGCTACAACCCCAACTGTGGTGTGTGTGAAGACTGAAAATGTTGTACATAGCCAATATTAGTTATTTAATTGATTACAATGCTTCCATATTATTATTAGCAATTGAAACTGGAAAATTCTCTCCAGCCCCCGAAGCTAATACAAAATGAAGCCTATAGTTATTCTTGGCTGTCCTAAATCTACCAAAGTTCTTAATATGAGGAAGGAGCTTGGGGATCCTAGTATCACTGATAGCATAATTGATATATATATATATATATATATCAATATATATATATATATATATATATATATATATATATATATATATATATATATATATTATATATATATATATATTATTTATTTTATTTTTTATCACACTGGCCGATTCCCACCAAGGCAGGGTGGCCCGAAAAAGAAAAACTTTCACCATCATTCACTCCATCACTGTCTTGCCAGAAGGGTGCTTTACACTACAGTTTTTAAACTGCAACATTAACACCCCTCCTTCAGAGTGCAGGCACTGTACTTCCCATCTCCAGGACTCAAGTCCGGCCTGCCGGTTTCCCTGAATCCCTTCATAAATGTTACTTTGCTCACACTCCAACAGCACGTAAAGTATTAAAAACCATTTGTCTCCATTCACTCCTATCAAACACGCTCACGCATGCCTGCTGGAAGTCCAAGCCCCTCGCACACAAAACCTCCTTTACCCCCTCCCTCCAACCCTTCCTAGGCCGACCCCTACCCCGCCTTCCTTCCACTACAGACTGATACACTCTTGAAGTTATTCTGTTTCGCTCCATTCTCTCTACATGTCCGAACCACCTCAACAACCCTTCCTCAGCCCTCTGGACAACAGTTTTGGTAATCCCGCACCTCCTCCTAACTTCCAAACTACGAATTCTCTGCATTATATTCACACCACACATTGCCCTCAGACATGACATCTCCACTGCCTCCAGCCTTCTCCTCGCTGCAACATTCATCACCCATGCTTCACACCCATATAAGAGCGTTGGTAAAACTATACTCTCATACATTCCCCTCTTTGCCTCCAAGGACAAAGTTCTCTGTCTCCACAGACTCCTAAGTGCACCACTCACTCTTTTTCCCTCATCAATTCTATGATTCACCTCATCTTTCATAGACCCATCCGCTGACACGTCCACTCCCAAATATCTGAATACGTTCACCTCCTCCATACTCTCTCCCTCCAATCTGATATTCAATCTTTCATCACCTAATCTTTTTGTTATCCTCATAACCTTACTCTTTCCTGTATTCACCTTTAATTTTCTTCTTTTGCACACCCTACCAAATTCATCCACCAATCTCTGCAGCTTCTCTTCAGAATCTCCCAAGAGCACAGTGTCATCAGCAAAGAGCAGCTGTGACAACTCCCACCCTGTGTGTGATTCTTTATCTTTTAACTCCACGCCTCTTGCCAAGACCCTCGCATTTACTTCTCTTACAACCCCATCTATAAATATATTAAACAACCACGGTGACATCACACATCCTTGTCTAAGGCCTACTTTTACTGGGAAAAAATTTCCCTCTTTTCTACATACTCTAACTTGAGCCTCACTATCCTCGTAAAAACTCTTCACTGCTTTCAGTAACCTACCTCCTACACCATACACTTGCAACATCTGCCACATTGCCCCCCTATCCACCCTGTCATACGCCTTTTCCAAATCCATAAATGCCACAAAGACCTCTTTAGCCTTATCTAAATACTGTTCACTTATATGTTTCACTGTAAACACCTGGTCCACACACCCCCTACCTTTCCTAAAGCCTCCTTGTTCATCTGCTATCCTATTCTCCGTCTTACTCTTAATTCTTTCAATTATAACTCTACCATACACTTTACCTATAATTTTTGCACTCTCTTTTATCCCCTTTGCCTTTATACAAAGGAACTATGCATGCTCTCTGCCAATCCCTAGGTACCTTACCCTCTTCCATACATTTATTAAATAATTGCACCAACCACTCCAAAACTATATCCCCACCTGCTTTTAACATTTCTATCTTTATCCCATCAATCCCGGCTGCCTTACCCCCTTTCATTTTACCTACTGCCTCACGAACTTCCCCCACACTCACAACTGGCTCTTCCTCACTCCTACAAGATGTTATTCCTCCTTGCCCTATACACGAAATCACAGCTTCCCTATCTTCATCAACATTTAACAATTCCTCAAAATATTCCCTCCATCTTCCCAATACCTCTAACTCTCCATTTAATAACTCTCCTCTCCTATTTTTAACTGACAAATCCATTTGTTCTCTAGGCTTCCTTAACTTGTTAATCTCACTCCAAAACTTTTTCTTATTTTCAACAAAATTTTTTGATAACAGCTCACCCACTCTCTCATTTGCTCTCTTTTTACATTGCTTCACCACTCTCTTAACCTCTCTCTTTTTCTCCATATACTCTTCCCTCTTTGCATCACTTCTACTTTGTAAAAACTTCTCATATGCTAACTTTTTCTCCCTTACTACTCTCTTTACATCATCATTCCACCAATCGCTCCTCTTCCCTCCTGCACCCACTTTCCTGTAACCACAAACTTCTGCTGAACACTCTAACACTACATTTTTAAACCTACCCCATTCCTCTTCGACCCCATTGCCTATGCTCTCATTAGCCCATCTATCCTCCAATAGCTGTTTATATCTCTACCCTAACTGCCTCCTCTTTTAGTTTATAAACCTTCACCTCTCTCTTCCCTGATGCTTCTATTCTCCTTGTATCCCATCTACCTTTTACTCTCAGTGTAGCTACAACTAGAAAGTGATCTGATATATCTGTGGCCCCTCGATAAACATGTACATCCTGAAGTCTACTCAACAGTCTTTTATCTACCAATACATAATCCAACAAACTACTGTCATTTCGCCCTACATCATATCGTGTATACTTATTTATCCTCTTTTTCTTAAAATATGTATTACCTATAACTAAACCCCTTTCTATACAAAGTTCAATCAAAGGGCTCCCATTATCATTTACACCTGGCACCCCAAACTTACCTACCACACCCTCTCTAAAAGTTTCTCCTACTTTAGCATTCAGGTCCCCTACCACAATTACTCTCTCACTTGGTTCAAAGGCTCCTATACATTCACTTAACATCTCCCAAATTCTCTCTCTCTCCTCTGCATTCCTCTCTTCTCCAGGTGCATACACGCTTATTATGACCCACTTCTCGCATCCAACCTTTACTTTAATCCACATAATTCTCGAATTTACACATTCATATTCTCTTTTCTCCTTCCATAACTGATCATTTAACATTACTGCTACCCCTTCCTTTGCTCTAACTCTCTCAGATACTCCAGATTTAATCCCATTTATTTCCCCCCACTGAAACTCTCCTACCCCCTTCAGCTTTGTTTCGCTTAGAGCCAGGACATCCAACTTCTTTTCATTCATAACATCAGCAATCATCTGTTTCTTGTCATCCGCACTACATCCACGCACATTTAAACAACCCAGTTTTATAAAGTTTTTCTTCTTCTCTTTTTTAGTAAATGTATACAGGAGAAGGGGTTACTAGCCCATTGCTCCCGGCATTTTAGTCGCCTCATACGACACGCATGGCTTACGGAGGAAAGATTCTTTTCCACTTCCCCATGGACAATAGAAGAAATAAAAAAGAACAAGAGCTATTTAGAATAAGGAGAAAAACCTAGATGTATGTATATATATATATATGCATGTGCGTGTCTGTGAAGTGTGACCAAAGTGTAAGTAGGAGTAGCAAGATATCCCTGTTATCTAGCGTGTTTATGAGACAGAAAAAGAAAACCAGCAATCCTACCATCATGCAAAACAGTTACAGGTTTTTGTTTCACAGTCATCTGGCAGGACGGTAGTACTTCCCTGGGTGGTTGCTGTCTACCAACCTACTACCTATATATATATATATATATCAATGAAATCAGTGGCGTAGAGGTAAGGTGATGCGTACATTGTGCTGTCTTAGGAGGCATTACAAGGTTCGTAGGGTCGAGTCCTGGCCTGCCTCAGCTTGATAAATGATATATATATATATATATATATATATATATATATATATATATATATATATATATATATATATATATACACACATGTCGTGCCGAATAGGCAGAACTTGCGATCTTGGCTTAAATAGCAACGCTCACCTTGCCATATAGGACAAGCAAAAATTTGTGTATGCAATAATTTCGCCAAAATCATTCTGAACCTAACGAAAAAAAAATATTTCACTGTGTTTGTTTAGTATTAAATTATTGTAAACAAATCTAAAATATATTTAGTTGGGTTAGGCTAAAATAAATTGTTCTTGTTATAATAAGGTTAGGTAAGTTTTCTAAGATTCTTTTGGTGCAAAATTATAAATTTTTACATGAACATTAATGAAAAAAATATATCTTTAAACGTATAAGAGAAAATTTTAGAAAGGACTTAATTTTAAATGAGTTCTTGCTAATTGACCAGTTTTACATATTCGACACGACATATATATACATATATACATACATACATATATATATATATATATATATATATATATATATATATATATATATATATATATATATATATATATATATATATATATATATTTATGGGTTGAGAAAACATGCAATTATATTAAGTTTTGTAACTTGAGCGAACTTTATACTTCAGACAACGAGAGCATTTCACCCCTCCATGGAAGTTGTGTTCATTTAATATCACATACCTGCAAGCACCTCCCAAGAACCTCATCACCTTCAATGAACTGCAAACACAATTGCTCAATAAGAAATTTCTTGCTTAACTGTTAGCAATTTATGCCAAGTTAGATACATTGATGGATCTAAGCAGAGGTTTACTAGCAGAATTGCATCTGCTCTTGTTGCTGTATGCTGAGTTAGGCATAAGAAATAACAATTGGGCGTCTACACTACAAACCGACCATACCACGGACGAGGAGAGAACCCGCGATCAGTCTCTCTCAAAACTCCAGACCGTCGCTAACGCCACGGTCTGGAGTCACCTTGACTACAAACCGAATTGTTTGCCATCCTAATGGCGTTAAATTAACGTATGACACTCAAGTTGACTCTATGATTATTGCTGATTCTATATCATCACTGAAGGATCTTGACTCACATAACAACATGCTCACTGCAGAAGCCAGATACAGATACTCAAAAATTCAAGAAAGGGGAATTAATGTACAACTGTTATGGATTCCGTCACACATTGCATTGCTCCTTTATGATAAAGTTGATAAATTAGCCAGAAGAAGTACCCTGAAGGCAAATGTAGAATATAACTTTGGCATGTACATGTCTAACATTAGGAACAATATTAGGAGAGAAGTAAATAACGAAACCGAATGTTGTACGAATGCAGTTAAAAGCCTGAGTAGATCTATTATCCACTATTATAAAATTAACGTAGATTTTCGCTTAGCAGATTACAATGGGCTTAGAGAACACTTATCTGTTGACTGGAGTAACGAAGAGAGTTATCAGTATGACAGCTTTCTTAACACAATACATGCTTCCCAAAGGACATTCATCCCATATAAGGAAATTAGATCGAATAGAAATGACCCCAGATGGATGAATAATAGGCTCAGATATCTTTTGGGACAGAAGAAAGGAATTTACAGGCGCATCAAAAGAGGTGAGGGTCATCTTATGAATCGGTATATTGACATGAAGAGGGACGTTAAAAAGGGGATAAGAAAAGCTAAACGGGACTATGAAATTAAAGTTGCTAGGGATTCTAAAACTAACCCAAAAAGTTTTTTCCAGGTTTATAGAACAAAAGTCAGAGATAAGATAGGTCCCCTTAAAAATGACTCTGGGCATCTCACTGACAAGGAGAATGAAATGTGCTCTATTCTTAATAATTATTTTCTCTCGGTTTTCACTCAGGAAGACACTAACAATATCCCAGTAATTTTTATAGTGGGCTTGAAGATGATAAATTGTGCAATATCACAGTCACTACCGAATTGGTTATCAAACAGATAGACCAATTAAAGCAAAATAAATCCCCGGGCCCTGATGAACTTTTTTCAAGGATTCTTAAAGAGTGTAAAATGGAACTTTGTGAACCACTGACCAATATTTTTAATATTTCTCTTCAAACAGGTGTAGTGTCTGATATGTAAAAGATGGCATATGTAATTCCTATTTTTAAAGCAGGGGACAAGTCATGTGACATTTTATTGTGGCAACGTTTCGCTCTCCAGGAGCTTTATCAAGATTCATCAAGCTTTATCGAGCTTGATAAAGCTCCTGGAGAGCGAAACGTTGCCACAATAAAATGTCACATTAGTTGCACTTGTGTCCTTTTACTTCACATATTGTCGGTAATTCTACCAACTTTATTACAGGCGACAAGTCGTTACCGTCAAATTACCGCCCAATAAGCCTAACCTCAATTGTAGGCAGATTACTAGAGTCAATTATAGCTGAGATTATAAGAAGCCATCTCGATAAGCACAGTTTGATTAATGATACTCAGCATGGATTCACGAGGGGCCGTTCCTGCCTAACTAATTTATTAACCTTCTTCAGCAAAGCTTTTGAGGCCGTTGATCATGGTAAAGAATTCGATATTGTTTATTTAGATTTTAGTAAGGCTTCTGATAGAGTACCGCACCAGAGACTGTTAAAAAAAGTGGCAGCTCATGGCATTGGGGAAAAAATGCTGTCATGGGTCGAGTCATGGCTCACTAACAGGAAGCAGAGAGTATGCTTAAATGGGGTTAAATCCGAGTGGGGATCTGTAACAAGTGGCGTACCACAGGGATCAGTCATAAGAACATAAGAAAGGAGGATCACTGCAGCAGGCCTGTTGGCCCATACTCGGCAGGTCCTTGACAATCCATCCCATTAACAAAACATTTGCCCAACCCAATTTTCAATGCTCCCCAAGAAATAAGGTCTGATAGTTCTATCCACTCATTTGTAAGTCCCACTCAAATCCAACCCCTCCCACTCATATATTTATCTAACCTAAATTTAAAGCTACCTAAAGTCCTAGCCTCAATAACCCAACAAGGTAGACTGTTCCACTCATCAACTACCCTATTTGTGATGAATGGTTTAGAAAACCGACAAGTTGAAGAATTGAGACACCCATGCAACACATGGGAATCTTTATTGAAGAAACGTTTCGCCACACAGTGGCTTCATCAGTCCAATACAAAGTAGAAATGGGTAAGGAGAGGAGAAGTTTGAGGTAATCAGTCTCTCAACCTGGAATCGATGTGTTCAGTGTTCAGAGTGATGGACTGAACACATTGATTCCAGGTTGAGGGACTGATTACCTCAAACTTCTCCTCTCCTTACCCATTTCTACTTTGTATTGGACTGATGAAGCCACTGTGTGGCGAAACGTTTCTTCAATAAAGATTCCCATGTGTTGAATGAACATTAAAATGGTATAAAATACCGACAGATTGTTAGGTAAGACACATATGCAACAGTTAGGTATCTTTATTTTGAAACGTTTCGCCTACACAGTAGGCTTCTTCAGTCGAGTACAGAAAAGTTGATAGAAGCAGAAGATACTTGAAGACGATGTAATCAGTCCATCACCCTTAAAGTTTTGAGGTGGTCAGTCCCTCAGTCTGGAGAAGAGCATTGTTCCGTTGTCTGAAACAATATGAAGTTGAAGTGACAGAATCGGGCCTTATATAGTGCCAGGAGGTGAGACGTAGGTTGATTTGGGAGGGCAGGCAACGGAACAATGCTCTTCTCCAGACTGAGGGACTGACCACCTCAAAACTTTAAGGGTGATGGACTGATTACATCGTCTTCAAGTATCTTCTGCTTCTATCAACTTTTCTGTACTCGACTGAAGAAGCCTACTGTGTAGGCGAAACGTTTCAAATAAAGATACCTAACTGTTGCATATGTGTCTTACCTAACAATCTGTCGGTATTTTATACCATTTTAATGTTCATTCTGTCAGACACTGCAACACAAGGGTATCTTGGTACAGACCATCTACTTCGACAACCTCTACTAGTGAGAACGGCTGGGTTTGAGAAGGACCTGCCCTCCCAAATCAACCTACGTCTCACCTCCTGGCACTATATAAGGCCCGATTCTGTCACTTCAACTTCATATTGTTTCAGACAACGGAACAATGCTCTTCTCCAGACTGAGGGACTGACCACCTCAAAACTTTAAGGGTGATGGACTGATTACATCGTCTTCAAGTATCTTCTGCTTCTATCAACTTTTCTGTACTCGACTGAAGAAGCCTACTGTGTAGGCGAAACGTTTCAAAATAAAGATACCTAACTGTTGCATATGTGTCTTACCTAACAATCTGTCGGTATTTTATACCATTTTAATGTTCATTCTGTCAGACACTGCAACACAAGGGTATCTTGGTACAGACCATCTACTTCGACAACCTCTACTAGTGAGAACGGCTGGGTTTGAGAAGGACCTGCCCTCCCAAATCAACCTACGTCTCACCTCCTGGCACTATATAAGGCCCGATTCTGTCACTTCAACTTCATATTGTTTCAGACAACGGAACAATGCTCTTCTCCAGACTGAGGGACTGACCACCTCAAAACTTTAAGGGTGATGGACTGATTACATCGTCTTCAAGTATCTTCTGCTTCTATCAACTTTTCTGTACTCGACTGAAGAAGCCTACTGTGTAGGCGAAACGTTTCAAAATAAAGATACCTAACTGTTGCATATGTGTCTTACCTAACGATCTGTCGGTATTTTATACCATTTTAATGTTCATTCTGTCAGACACTGCAACACAAGGGTATCTTGGTACAGACCATCTACTTCGACAACCTCTACTAGTGAGAACGGCTGGGTTTGAGAAGGACCTCCCCTCCCAAATCAACCTACGTCTCACCTCCTGGCACTATATAAGGCCCGATTCTGTCACTTCAACTTCATATTGTTTCAGACAACGGAACAATGCTCTTCTCCAGACTGAGGGACTGACCACCTCAAAACTTTAAGGGTGATGGACTGATTACATCGTCTTCAAGTATCTTCTGCTTCTATCAACTTTTCTGTACTCGACTGAAGAAGCCTACTGTGTAGGCGAAACGTTTCAAAATAAAGATACCTAACTGTTGCATATGTGTCTTACCTAACACATTCCCATGTGTTGCATAAGTGTCTCAATTCTTCAACTACCCTATTTCCAAACCAATACTTTCCTATGTCCTTTCTAAATCTAAACTTGTCTAATTTAAATTCATTACTGCGGGTTCTCTCTTGGAGAGATATCCTCAAGACCTTATTAATATCCCCTTTATTAATACCTATCTTCCACTTATACAGTTCGATCATGTCTCCCCTCATTCTTCGTCTAACAAGTGAATGTAATTTAAGAGTCTTCAATCTTTCTTCATAAGGAAGATTTCTAATGCTATGTATTAATTTAGTCATTCTACGCTGAATGTTTTCTAACGAATTTATGTCCATTCTGTAATATGGAGACCAGAACTGAGCCTCTAGGTGAGGCCTTACTAATGATGTATAAAGCTGCAGTATAACCTCTGGACTTCTGTTGCTTACACTTCTTGATATAAATCCCAATAATCTATTTGCCCTATTACGTATGCTTAGGCATTGCTGTCTTGGTTTAAGGTTACTGCTCACCATAACCCCCCCAAGTCCTTTTCACAATCTGTATGGCTAAGTTCTACATTATTTAACTTATAAGTGCTAGGGTTATGGACACTCCCGAGCTTCAGAACCTTGCATTTATCTACATTGAACTGCATCTGCCACTTTGCTGACCAGGTAATGAGTTTGTCTAAATCCTCCTGAAGTTTCCTGATATCTACGTTTGAATCAATTATCTTACCTATCTTTGCGTCATCGGCGAATTTGCTCATTTCACTAGTAATTCCCTCATCAAGATAATTGATATATATTATAAACAACAACGGGCCCAAGACTGATCCCTGTGGAACGCCACTTGTTACAGATCCCCACTCGGATTTAACCCCATTTATGGACACTCTTTGTTTCCTGTTTGTGAGCCAAACGGATATTGACAACCATGACACAAGATCCCACACTCTTCACGGACTACTCCTGGATTTGTTCATTTTGTGCTGCTGGGAGGAAGCTGCTGCATATACAACTACTCCTTGAGAAGAGTTGTGACCTTCCTGTTGCTAGGTACCATCCACCACCTCCCTGGCGCACAGATCCAGCCGATGTTTGCATCATGCAACTACCCATCTCTAAGCGATCTACAGTCAAAACTCCCTCAGCAATCATGCTGAGACAAGCTTGGCACTGGCAGAGGGAGGCACATGTGCAGTGTATTTCATAGATGGTTCTGTCGACTCTGACAGGAAGAGAGCAGCAGCTGGACTGTACCACAATGGTCACACACAAGGCTGGTGGCTCTCTGACCACTGCACGATCCTTCAAGCTGAGCTAGTGGCGATTCAGCAGGTATTGTTACATGCCCTACGACATCGACTCCGACCTGTCATACATGTTGATTCCACCTCTGCAATCAATGCCCTCTCCCATCCTCATCCACAGGACAATGTTCACCTCATCACATCGATCCTGAGCAGATCGACATTGAACTGGATTCCCCACGATCTGGGGAAATGAGGCGGCAGATGATGCAGCCAAGGCAGCAACAGACTATCCACATATTGGGATTACTGTCCCCATCAGCCTACGACAGACCAAACTGGTGGCTGCCAGAGCCATGAAACTCATGGGGGAGGGCTTAGGTGATACCCCATCTCAACAGTGGTACCGAGCAGCGACTCAGGGAGAACCCCCTCCATATGATAGAAACTGGTCCAGAGCGCAGTATACCGCCATCCATCGGCTTCGTTTGGGCTTTCCCACAGCCAAGATGATGGTAGACAAGGCTGAGGAGGAGATGTGCCAGTACTGTCAGCACGTTGTCCAGCAGCCCTTAACACACTATCTTCTGGAGTGTGAAGTTTCTGAGACACTCCGCAGGCAACTAGGACTGATATTCCCTCCCGAAGAGGACCCAGAGATGACTGCGGCCACACTAGTGTACCATGGAGTCAACGAACCAGACAAACTGTTACCCGTGATAACGACATATCCTCCTCCTCGCTAGTGTCCACAGTTAGGAGTACATATGGTGTTGTCGCTTATGAGATGCACCAGATGAACTGACCAGAAGAGTGCTTGAGCAGCATACGTCGCATCATTGTAGAAACCTTTCTCCCTCGGGAGCCAGAGACAGGTCATCGCAAGATTGAGACCTGTGCCAGGACTACGGTCTTGGCGAACATTATACATACATACACTACACCTGTTTGAAGAGATAAATTAAAAATATTAGTTAATGGTTCACAGAGTTCCATTTTGCATTCCTTAAGAACCCTTGAAAAAAACCTCATCAGGACCCGGCGACTTATTTTGCTTCAGTCTGAATATCTGTTTCACAACCATTTCACTAGTGACTGTGATGTTACATAATTTATCTTTTTCAGGCCCACTATAAAAATTAATTACTGGAATATTGTTAGTGTCTTCCTGTGTAAAAACTGAAAGAAAATAATTATTTAAAATCGAGCACATTTAATTCTCTTTGTCAGTAAGATGCCCATAGTTATTTTTAAGGGGACCTATCTTATCTCTAACTTTTGTTCTGTAGACCTGGAAAAAACTTTTTGGGTTAGTTTTCGAATCCCTAGCAACTTTAATTTCATAGTCCCTTTTAGCTTTTCTTATCCCCTTTTTAATGTCCCTCTTAATGTCAATATACGGATTCATAAGATGACCCTCACCTCTTTTGATACGCCTATAAATTCCCTTCTTATGCCCTAGTAGATATTTCAGCCTATTATTCATCCATTTTGGGTCATTTCTATTTGATCTAATTTCTTTATATGGGATAAACGTTCTCTGAGCAGCATGTATAGTGTTTAGAAAACTGTCATATTGATAGCTCTCTTCGTTACCCCAGTCAACAGATGATAAGTGTTCTCTAAGCCCAGTTTGGCAGATGCACAGATGATGAACAAACCATATGCAGCGCTTTCCAATGAAAATAAGAATAGTTGACAATGATCCCTAACCGCTGAAACAGGTTGAATAAAATGGACAAGCTTTCATGGCAACAATATCACGCGCTGGGCAGAGCTTTCTGTTTTTTTAATCGATAGAGCTATACACATCGTGAAAAGTTGTCCTGAATAAAAGCATGTGCTCCAACGAGCATTTTCTTTACTGCCCTCGCTTGTTACTTCCTTGACTAACGAGAACTGCACGTCAGCTGGGCTATAAGCCTTGTAATTAGAGCATATGGACGCACAAAAGTTCTTAGGCCTTTTGTGTATCCGAATACTCTTGCGCTACCGCCCACAGGATGGAGATGTGGTGCGCAGTAAACTAGCAGCTACGGCGGCGAAATCTAATCTTGTAATTAAGGCATCTCTGAAAACTCTTCGTTGGTTTCAAAACGACTCTTTAAATGTTACCTGGAGAGAAATTCCTTCGTAAATCCCACTAATTTATTTGTCGCTGTAAGCTTCCAGAGCCCTGAGAGTTTGTTGCAAATATACAGCAGCGCTGTCAGCAGTTTTACAACCATAAAAGAGTTCCTTGGGTAAAGTCAGGAAATTTTATTACAGAATAAGTTTATGCCCAGTCAGAGGCTTCGTTACATAGTGGGAAAAAGGATTCCACAATAAAGTTACCTCACATCGGTGTTATCTACCTTGTTAACGATAGTTTACCTGCAGTAACACGCAGACCAGTCAGAATTAACACTCTTGACGCACCTTTCGTGCACGCTGGAAATATCGCCCAAAACGACTACTTGGTCGGCGTTACAAAAATTTCCCAAATATTAATATTTTAGCTTGTTTAATTACCAGTAAATTGAGACATAATTAGCAGTGAAATAGTGAGATATAATCAACAGTTAAGTAGTGAGACATAATTAACAGTGAAGTAGTGAGGCATAATTAACAGTGAAGTAGTGAGACATAATTAACAGCGAAGTAGTGAGGCATAATTAACAGAGAAGTAGGCATAATTAACAGTGAAGTAGTGAGACATAATTAACAGAGAAGTAGGCATAATTAACAGTGAAGTGGTGAAACATAATTAACAGAGAAGTGAGGCATAATTAACAGTGAAGTAGTGAGACATAATTAACAGTGAAGTAGTGAGGTATAATTAACAGTGAAGTAGTGAGGCATAATTAACAGCGAAGTAGTGAGGCATAATTAACAGTGAAGTAGTGAGACATAATTAACAGTGAAGTAGTGAGGCATAATTAACAGAGTAGTGAGACATAATTAACAGTGAAGTAGTGAGGCATAATTAACAGAAAAGTAGTGAGACATAATTAACAGTAGTGAGACATAACAGTGAAGTAGTGAGACATAATTAACATAGTAGTGAGACATAATTAACAGTGAAGTAGTGAGACAATTAACAGTGAAGTAGTGAGACATAACAGTGAAGTAGTGAGACAATTAACAGTGAAGTAGTGAGACATAATTAACAGAGAAGTAGTGAGACATAACAGTGAAGTAGTGAGACATAATTAATAGTGAAGTAGTGAGACATAATTAACAGAGAAGTAGTGAGACATAATTAACAGTGAAGTAGTGAGACATAATTAACAGTGAAGTAGTGAGACATAATTAACAGAGAAGTAGTGAGACATAACAGTGAAGTAGTGAGACATAATTAATAGTGAAGTAGTGAGACATAATTAACAGTGAAGTAGTGAGACATAATTAACAGAGAAGTAGTGAGACATAACAGTGAAGTAGTGAGACATAATTAACAGAGAAGTAGTGAGACATAATTAATAGTGAAGTAGTGAGACATAATTAACAGAGAAGTAGTGAGACATAATTAACAGTGAAGTAGTGAGACATAATTAACAGAGAATGTAGTGAGACATAACAGTGAAGTAGTGAGACATAATTAACAGTGAAGTAGTGAGACATAATTAATAGTGAAGTAGTGAGACATAATTAACAGTGAAGTAGTGAGACATAATTAACAGAGAAGTAGTGAGACATAACAGTGAAGTAGTGAGACATAATTAACAGTGAAGTAGTGAGACATAATTAACAGAGAAGTAGTGAGACATAACAGTGAAGTAGTGAGACATAATTAATAGTGAAGTAGTGAGACATAATTTAACAGTGAAGTAGTGAGACATAATTAACAGAGAAGTAGTGAGACATAACAGTGAAGTAGTGAGGACATAATTAACAGAGAAGTAGTGAGACATAATTAATAGTGAAGTAGTGAGACATAATTAACAGAGAAGTAGTGAGACATAATTAACAGTGAAGTAGTGAGACATAATTAACAGAGAAGTAGTGAGACATAACAGTGAAGTAGTGAGACATAATTAACAGTGAAGTAGTGAGACATAATTAATAGTGAAGTAGTGAGACATAATTAACAGTGAAGTAGTGAGACATAATTAACAGAGAAGTAGTGAGACAACAGTGAAGTAGTGAGACATAATTAACAGTGAAGTAGTGAGACATAATTAACAGAGAAGTAGTGAGACATAACAGTGAAGTAGTGAGACATAATTAATAGTGAAGTAGTGAGACATAATTAACAGTGAAGTAGTGAGACATAATTAACAGAGAAGTAGTGTACATAACAGTGAAGTAGTGAGACTAATTAACAGAGAAGTAGTGAGACATAATTAATAGTGAAGTAGTGAGACATAATTAACAGAGAAGTAGTGAGACATAATTAACAGTGAAGTAGTGAGACATAATTAACAGAGAAGTAGTGAGACATAACAGTGAAGTAGTGAGACATAATTAACAGTGAAGTAGTGAGACATAATAGTGAAGTAGTGAGACATAATTAACAGTGAAGTAGTGAGACATAATTAACAGAGAAGTAGTGAGACATAATTAACAGAGAAGTAGTGAGACATAATTAACAGACAAGTAGTGAGGCATAATTAACAGTGAAGTAGTGAGACATAATTAACAGAGAAGTAGTGAGACATAATTAACAGTGAAGGAGAGAGGCATAATTAACAGAGAAGTAGTGAGGCATAATTAACAGAGAAGTAGTGAGACATAATTAACAGAGAAGTAGTGAGGCATAATTAACAAGTGAATGTAGTGAGACATAATTAACAGTGAAGTAGTGAGACATAATTAACAGAGAAGTAGTGAGACATAATTAACAGAGAAGTAGTGAGGCATAATTAACAGAGAAGTAGTGAGGCATAATTAACAGAGAAGTAGTGAGACATAATTAACAGAGAAGCAGTGAGACATAATTAACAGAGAAGTAGTGAGGCATAATTAACAGAGAAGTAGTGAGGCATAATTAACAGAGAAGTAGTGAGACATAATTAACAGAGAAGTAGTGAGGCATAATTAACAGAGAAGTAGTGAGGCATAATTAACAGAGAAGTAGTGAGGCATAATTAACAGAGAAGTAGTGAGACATAATTAACAGAGAAGTAGTGAGACATAATTAACAGAGAAGTAGTGAGGCATAATTAACAGAGAAGTAGTGAGGCATAATTAACAGAGAAGTAGTGAGGCATAATTAACAGAGAAGTAGTGAGACATAATTAACAGAGAAGTAGTGAGACATAATTAACAGAGAAGCAGTGAGACATAATTAACAGAGAAGTAGTGAGACATAATTAACAGTGAAGAAGTGAGGCATAACAGAAAAGTAGTGAGACATAATTAACAGTGAAGTAGTGAGACATAATTAACAGAGAAGTAGTGAGACATAATTAACAGAGAAGTAGTGAGGCATAATTAACAGAGAAGTAGTGAGGCATAATTAACAGAGAAGTAGTGTGACATAATTAACAGAGAAGTAGTGAGACATAATTAACAGAGAAGTAGTGAGGCATAATTAACAGTGAAGTAGTGAGACATAATTAACAGTGAAATAGTGAGACATAATTAACAGTGAAGTAGTGAGACATAATTAACAGTGAAGAAGTGAGGCATAATTAACAGAAAAGTAGTGAGACATAATTAACAGTGAAGTAGTGAGACATAATTAACAGTGAAGTAGTGAGACATAATTAATAGGGAAGTAGTGAGGCATAATTAACAGAGAAGTAGTGAGACATAATTAACAGTGAAGTAGTGAGACATAATTAACAGTGAAGTAGTGAGACATAATTAACAGTGAAGTAGTGAGACATAATTAACAGAGAAGTAGTGAGACATAATTAACAGTGAAGTAGTGAGACATAATTAACAGTGAAGTAGTGAGACATAATGAACAGTGAAGTAGTGAGACATAATTAACAGTGAAGTAGTGAGACATAATGAAAAAGTGAAGTAGTGAGACATAATTAACAGTGAAGTAGTTAGACATAATTAACATGAAGTAGTGAGACATATTTTAAAAGTGAAATAGTTTAGACATAATTAACAGTGAAGTAGTGAGACATAATTAACAGAGAAGTATGAGACATAATTAACAGAAAGTAGTGAGACATAATTAACAGTGAAGTAGTGAGACATAATGAACAGTGAAGTAGTGAGACATAATTAACAGTGAAGTAGTGAGACATAATTAACAGTGAAGTAGTGAGACATAATTAACAGAGAAGTAGTGAAGCATAATTAACAGTGAAGTAGACATAATTAAGAGTGAAATAGTGAGATATAATTAACAGTGACGTAGTGAGACATAACAGTGACGTAGTGAGACATAACAGTGACCTAGTGAGACATAACAGTGACGTAGTGAGACGTAACAATGACGTAGTGAGACGTAACAGTGACGTAGTGAGACGTAACAGTGACGTAGTGAGACATAACAGTGACGTAGTGAGACATAATTAGAAGTTTTAAATTTTTAGTAACTAATGGTATTCATTTTTTCTTACATAAAATATAGAAAATTTAGTAGTTAAACCAGTGAAAGTGGGTTCAATAAGCCAGTGAAAGTGGGTTCAATAAGCCAGTGAAAGTGGGTTCAATAAGCCAGTGAAAGTGGGTTCAATAAGCCAGGGGAAAGTGGGTTCAATAAGCCAGTGAAAGTGGGTTCAATAAGCCAGTGAAAGTGGGTTCAATAAGCCAGTGAAAGTGGGTTCAATAAGCCAGTGAAAGTGGGTTCAATAAGCCAGTGAAAGTGGGTTCAATAAGCAGTGAAAGGGGTTCAATAAGCCAGTGAAAAATTGGGTTCAATAAGCCCGTGAAAGTGGGTTCAATAAACCAGGTGAAAGTGGGTTCAATAAGCCAGTGAAAGTGGGTTAATAAACCATTGAAAATGGGTTCAATAAGCCAGTGAAAGTGGGTTCAATAAGCAGTGGGAAAATGGTTCAATAAACCAGTGAAAGTTGGGTTCAATAAGCCAGTGAAAGTGGGTTCAATAAACCAGTGAAAGTGGGTTCAATAAGCCCGTGAAAGTGGGTTCAAATAAAAACCCGTGAAAATGGGTTCAATTAAGCCAGTGAAAGTGGGTTCAATAAGCCAGTGAAAGTGGGTTCAATAAACCAGTGAAAATGGGTTCAATAAGCCAGTGAAAGTGGGTTCAATGAGCCAGTGAAAGTGGGTTCAATAAACCAGTGAAAATGGGTTCAATAAGCCAGTGAAAGGGGTTCAATAAACCAGTGAAAGTGGGTTCAATAAGCCAGTGAAAGTGGGTTCAATAAACCAGTGAAAATGGGTTCAATAAGCCAGTGAAAGTGGGTTCAATAAACCAGTGAAAGTGGGTTCAATAAACCAGTGAATGTGGGTTCAATAAACCAGTGAAAGTGGGTTCAATAAACCAGTGAAAATGGGTTCAATAAGCCAGTGAAAGTGGGTTCAATAAACCAGTGAAAGTGGGTTCAATAAACCAGTGAATGTGGGTTCAATAAACCAGTGAAAGTGGGTTCAATAAACCAGTGAAAATGGGTTCAATAAGCCAGTGAAAGTGGGTTCAATAAACCAGTGAAAGTGGGTTCAATAAACCAGTGAAAATGGGTTCAATAAGCCAGTAAAAGTGGGTTCAATAAACCAGTCAAAGTGGGTTCAATAAACCAGTGAAAGTGGGTTCAATAAACCAGTGAAAATAAGTTCAATAAACCAGTGAAAGTGGGTTCAATAAACCAGTGAAAGTGGATTCAATAAACCAGTCAAAGTGGGTTCAATAAACCAGTGAAAGTGGATTCAATAAACCAGTCAAAGTGGGTTCAATAAACCAATGAAAGTGGGTTCAATAAACCAGTGAAAATAAGTTCAATAAACCAGTGAAAATATTTTCAATAAACCAGTGAAAGTGGGTTCAATAAACCAGTGAAAATGGGTTCAATAAACCAGCCAAAGTGGGTTCAATAAACCAGTCAAAGTGGGTTCAATGAACCCGTGAAGCTGGGTTCAGTAAACCTGTGAAAGTGGGTTCAATAAACTCTTGACGAAGGGTTCAATAAACCTGTGAAAGTGGGTTTGATGAACCCGTGAACGTGGATTCAATAAACCAGTGAAAGTGAGTTCAATAAACGTATGAAAGTAGGTTCAATGAACCCATTAAGGTGGGTTCAATAAACCAGTGAAGGTGAGTTCAATAAACCCTAAAAGGTGGATTCAATAAACCCGTGAAGGTGAGTTCAATAAACCCGTGAAGGTGAGTTCAATAAATCCGCGAAGGTGGGTTCTATAAACCAGTGAAGATGGGTTCTATAAACCAGTGAAGATGGGTTCTATAAACCAGTGAAGGTGGGTTCTATAAACCAGTGAAGGTGGGTTCTATAAGCCAGTGAAGGTGGGTTCTATAAACCAGTGAAGATGGGTTCTATAAACCAGTGAAGGTGGGTTCTATAAACCAGTGAAGGTGGGCTCTATAAATCCTTGAAGGTGGGTATTATAGACCAGATTTATATCTGCTTGGAGATTTGCAGTGTTTTCAATAGATGACATCCATAGTACAGTCTGCAAAGGAATACAGTGCTATGGTTCACATCTCAGTCTATGTCCGATATGAGGATGAGAAAAAGGATGGGGGTGAGTACTGTATCTTCCGGAGCGAGAGCTTTTCAACGTGG
The DNA here is from genome assembly GCF_026875155.1 of Cherax quadricarinatus. NCBI lineage: Eukaryota > Metazoa > Arthropoda > Malacostraca > Decapoda > Parastacidae > Cherax > Cherax quadricarinatus. Next base: position 71,042,951 of record NC_069401.1, on the reverse strand, counting down.
CAGTCTCCGACTTAACTCTGTTTACTATTACTCTTGGTGTTCTTTTAACTAGTAGGCAGATCCATCTGCCTAGTTTTCCAGTTATTCCTACAGGGCACATTTTGTGTGCTTTTATGCCATGATCGCACTTGTCAAAGGCTGTTGTAAAGCCTGTTTCAACTACATCTGCATTCTGTTTGTCCTCTAGTGCATTGAAGACTGTCATGGTGGTCCAGTTGTTGCGAGAGGCAGGAGCGACCTGCTCTAAACCCATACTGCCCTAAGTTGTGCAATTGTAAGGAATCCAGGAAGTTGAAGAGATGAAAGGGATGAAGGGATGGGATGGAAATGGAGGAAGGTCGTTGAAGGGAATGAGAAATGGGGAGGTGGTATACCTAGGAGGCCAACACACACTGCGTGTGTAGGGGGAGGACAAAGGGTGATGGAATGGCTCCCCTTCTCTTGTGTTCTCTCTCCCTGTTGTTTGTCTTAATCTCTCTCTCTCTCTCTCTCTCTCTCTCTCTCTCTCTCTCTCTCTCTCTCTCTCTCTCTGTGTGTGTGTGTGTGTGTGTGTGTGTGTGTGTGTGTGTGTGTGTGTGTGTGTGTGTGTGTGTGTCTGTCTGTCTGTCACTCTCTGTCTCTGTCCTTCTGTCTCTCTTTTACACAGAGTTTTACAAGGTTAGGTTAAGGATTCCTAACTTTATTTACAAGCTAAGAGCTGTTACCTACATCAGCTCATTTAAAAGCATTTTTTATTACTAGACATACAAGTAAGGAACAGGATGAAGTTGGAGCCATCTGTGAACCAGCAATTTCATTTGATCAACTGACTTTATTTCGTTGATATCATTTCGCTGATGCCAGACTCGAGTCATCCTAGGAATAAATGATCTCAGATGAAGTGACGTTCTGGAGAAGGGTACAGCCAGAGTGAAGTTGCTGTTTGCTGCCCGTCTTGTGGTGTAGAAGCTCACTTCTCGCTGTCGTCGGAATGGAGTCAAGTGTGGTACTTTGACAATACTGGCCTTGTACATAACAGTAAGACCACCCACATCCCGCCTGTGTTGAAGGCTCTGCTGAAATGACAGGACTATCCAGGATGGGTCCAGGCGAGAGATGAGGCGTCTTGCTCTGTTCTCTACTCTGTCAAGCAGTCGCAGATGAGAGGAGGTGCAGGCAAACCAAGAAAGTAGAATATGATCAAGGTGTGAGCGTACTTGTGCCTCGTACAGAATCTTGCAACCCCTACTGTTCAGCACATGCAAGATACGTGGAAATGCTGCAAGCTTCCTTGCCGCCTGTTTTGCAAGATTTTCAAGTGGTTCTTCATGGTCAGTTTGGAGTCAAATTTCAACTTCGTCTCTCAATCTCTCTCTCACTCTCTCTCTCTCTCTCTCTCTCTCTCTCTCTCTCTCTCTCTCTCTCTCTCTCTTCGTCATATAGATGAAAGTCGAAATCGCTGGACTATATAACCTAACACTTCTACCTTTTTTTTTCTCTCTCTCTCCACCAATACCAATAAAGGAAGGGATGGTGGTTGGGAGGGAGACAGGCAGGCAGGTATGTTGGTAGAGATGGAGTGAGGGAGGGAGGTAGGGATGGAAGTGTGAGGAGGGAGGTCAACCAGGCGTCCGCAGCGGTCATCGACGACAGATATAATACATTTATGGTCTAGCCGGACCCATACCCTCCTGGGCATCCGTAGCCTGACACGATGGCTGGACAAAAGGCCCTTGTAAAAGGGGAGGATTAACCAGCCGGTCTCCCCCCTCCCAAAAAGTCGATATGTTACAAGGGACAGGGAAGAAGGGAGGGAGAGAGAAAGGGACAGAAGGAGGGAAAGTTTGAAAGACAAAAGGAGGGAAAGAGGGATGGGGGAGGGGGTTAGGGCTGGTTGTTTGGTGGTCGTCTGTCACAAATCTACCGCCTGGTCATTCCACCTACTGTTCATTTTCTGTTGGCTATAAACGTTTATGTTTCCCGTTTTCTGATGGTTTTACACACTGACCAAAATGCATTTTCTGTTAGCATTAACTTTAATCATTTTCGACCCCATCTTATTCCTCATCCTCATATCAGACATAGACAGAGATATACACCACAGCACCGTATCATCCTTTGCGGATGATACTAGGATCTGCATGAGGCTGTCATCTGCTGAGGACGCGGTTAACCCTCAAGAAGATATACCTGGAGGTTATTTCGGGGATCAACGCCCCCGCGGCCCGGTCCATGACCAGGCCTCCCGATTGATCAGGGCCTGATCAACCAGGCTGTTACTGCTGGCCACACGCAGTCCAACGTACGAGCCACAACCCGGCTGATCCGGCACTGACTTTAGGTATCTGTCTAGCTCTCTTTTGAAGGCAGCCAGGGGTTTATTGGCAATTCCCCTTATGCTTGGTGGGAGGCTGTTGAACAGTCTTGGGCCCTGGACACTTATGGTGTTTTCCCTTAGTGTACCAATGGCACCCCTACTTTTAATTGGGGGTATTTTGCATCGCCTGCCCAGTCTTTTACTTTCGTAGGGAGTGATTTCTGTGTGCAGATTCGGGACCATTCCTTCCAGGATTTTCCAAGTGTAGATTATGATATATCTCTCTCTCCTGCGTTCCAACGAGTACAAGTCAAGTGCTTCCAAGCGTTCCCATTAGTTAAGGTGCTTGAAAGAACTTATACTTGCAGTAAAGGGTCTCTGTACACTCTCTAGATCTATAATTTCACCTGCTTTGAATGGAGATGTTAATGTACAGCAGTATTCCAGCCTAGAGAGAACAAGTGATTTGAAAAGGATCATCATTGGCTTGGCATCTCTCGTTTTGAACGTTCTCATTATCCATCCTATCATTTTCTTTGTACTTGTGATCGTGACTGTTGTGATCCTTGAAAGTGAGATCCTCAGACATTACTACTCCCAGGTCTCTTACATTATTTTTCCACTCTATTGTATGGCCAGAGTTTGTAGTATACTCTGTTCTAGTTATTATCTCCTCCAGTTTTCCATAACGGAGTAGTTGGAATTTGTCCTCATTGAACATCATATTGTTTTCCGTTGCCCACTGGAAAACTTTGTTTATATCGGGAGGCCTGGTCATGGACCGGGCCGCGGGGGCGTTGATCCCCGGAATAACCTCCAGGTAAACTCCAGGTAATTGTTTTCATTTGGCTTTATACATTTCCCAATATATTTTCTGAAGGCTTCAAAAGTTTATCATTTCAGCTTCACATTATTACCTAGTCCGTCTTCAGTTGGCCCCAAATTACACTTTTGTGGGCAATTTTTGTAAACAAAATATCTAGTGTCTAACTTCCTGTCACTCTTCTCCTGCGCCAACCTAGCAACTTGAATTTGGAATGGAGGGGAGTATGTCTATACCAGCGGTCGACGAACTGTTTTGGGTATCATCCTAAAACAAATTTGTGCACAGTGAAATTCACCACTAGACCTAAAAGTTCATAGTATCTGGAAAACATAAGGAGCTTTCAAATTCAAAATAGTTTACTGAATAAATTTGTATGGAGATTAATACAGTCATACAAGTGAAAAGTATTTATTATGCATGATAAAGGAACATAATTTGCGTCGCTAATTAAATAATAAATTTTTGTGCAATAATATTTATATGTTTATTAATCCTTCATTACTCCCGAGATTTTAATTTTTACCCCATCTGTGGTAATTTACCCCCCAGTTCCCCGACCTCTGGCTCTAGACACAGTTTCCACCAAGTCATTCAGCACTGATTTCAAAAGAGGTTTCAGCCTTCTGAAGTCATCTACCTCCAGCCATCAAGGTGTCCAGTAGCTCGATTGTCAGCTCACTCAGCTTACAAACCGACGTCCGTGGGTTAATCTCCGGTACCGGTGGAAACATTAGAACGTACTTCCTTAAGACACTTACTGTCCATGTTCACCTATTAGTAAAATAGGTACCTAGGTCTTAGTCGACTTGTGTAGGTCGAATCCTGGGGACAAAATTGACCTAATTTGTCCAAAATGCTCTGGACACAGGGTCATACCACAGTCACTAAAAACAACAGACACAGCCCTCCTCCAGAAAGGTGGCAGTAAAGCAATTGCAAATAATTACAGACGGACAGCAAAACGTTCCACATCATAAAAATCTTTGAAAGGGTTCTAAGAAGCAAGATCGTCACTCACCTAGATACCCATCAGTTACACAACCCAGGGCAACTTGGGTTTAGAGCAAGCCTCTCCTGCCTCTCCCAACTACTGGACCACTACGACAATGTCTTAGATGCACTGGAGGACAAACTAAATGCAAACTTTGCCAAAGCCATCGACAAATGTGACGATGGTATAATAGCGCACAAAATGCGTGATAAAGGAATAACAGGAAAAGTCGGTATATAGATCTATAACTTCCTAATAGAACACAAAGAGTAAGAGTAAACAGAGTAAAGTCTGAGGCAGCTACAGTGAAAATCTAGATTCCACAAGGCACCTACTTGTCCCCATCCTGTTCCTTATCCTCATATCTGGCACAAAAATGTAAGCTACAGTACCGTGTCTTCCTTTGCGGATGACACCCGAATCTGCATGACAGTGTCATCCACCGAAGGCTCTGAAAGACTCCAAGCAGATATCAACCAAATCTTTAAATGGGCCACAGAAAACAACATGAAGTTCAGTGAAGAGGAATTTCAATTATTCCGATATAGAAAACTCGAGGAAATTAAAACCTTATCGGAGTACAAAACAAATTTCAACCACACAATAGACCGAAAAACTAATGTGAAGGACCTGGGAGTGATAATGCCAGAGGATCTCACTTTCAAAGATCACAATAATGTACAGAAAACATCTGCTAGAAAAATTATAGGATGGATAATGAGAGCCTTCAAAGCTAGGGATGCCAAGCCCATGATGGCTCTCTTCAAATCGCTTGTTCTCTCTAGGCTGGAATAGTTGCTGTACACTAACGGCTCCTTTCAAGGCAAGTGAAATTGCAGACCTCGAGAATTTACAGAGAACTTTCACGGCAAGCATGAATACGATAAAACATTTAAACTACTGGGAAAGGTTGAAGCCCTTGATTAGTATTACCTGGAATGTAAGCAAGAAAGATACATGATAATATATACTTGGAAAATCCTAGAGGGACTAGTACCAAATTTGCACACGAAAATCACTCCCTACGAAAGCAAAACACCAGGCAGGAGATGCAACATTCCCCGAATGAAAAGCAGGGGCGCTATAAGTACGCTAAGATACAACACGATAAGTGTCAGGGGCCCCAAGACTGTTCAACTGCCTCCCAGTACCTGATCAGCTGAGCTACGTCAGTCTGCTTGCAGCCAGCAATAACAGCGTAGTTGATTAGACCCTGATCCACCAGGAGGCCTGGTCACACAAACCGGGCCGCGGGGGCGTTGATCTCGAAACCTTCTCTAGGTATAACAAGGAGCTTTCTATACAGTAGTATGTCACTGATGTCAGCTAGGCCTGTATACCTTGTACGTGTACTTGTAGATATTATTACTATTATGATTATTATTATTATTATCTAGTGTAGGTGGTAACGGGGTTGACTGTCTCTAGGTAGCATCTAAATCAGCAAGAAGGTTTGTACTCTACTACAGTTTGTTTATTCTTGAATTTAAAGCCAATATGCATTTTTTTCCACACCAACTCTGGATTACTTACCCTACATAAGTACATTTGTGTTTTACTTCCGCCATCTCTTGCATTAACAAGTCATCATGGCCCTTAAAATGTACAGTAAACAGGCAGTTTCTCTGCAGTTCAAGCAAGACATTGTATATTATTGTACAATTACCATCTCCACTAGTGTCAAGCAAATACAAATAATAAAGAAAAATAAAGTTTCTGACGAATCAAAGCTGATGAAGAAAAAAGGAAGATAAACTATCAAAGAGATGGCAAGACTGTTGTAACTGTGGATAACAAAGCAGCAGATGAAGGGAGTTACAGTGTCCGCAGGTAGTATCTGACAGTGTGTAAGGTACAGTAAAACTTTCATTTCCATATCTCGGAGCGAATTACCATGAAACCATGTGTTTTGTGGAATGACTTACCATAGTTTCAAGATACGTCTTCATACATATATAATATATATATATATATATATATATATATATATATATATATATATATATATATATATATATATATATATATATATATGCAAAACAACCACTGTGAAAGAGTAGTGAAATTCCAAGCGCTTTCGGTATTCCCTGGAACGCAGGCGGGAGAGATACATGATTATATACACCTGGAAAATCCTAGAGGGACTAGTACCGAACTTGCACACGAAAATCACTCACTACGAAAGCAAAAGACTTGGCAGACGATGCAACATCCCTCCAATGAAAAGCAGGGGTGTCACTAGCACGTTAGGAGACAATACAATACGTGTCAGGGTCCCCGAGATTGTTCAACTGCCTCCCAGCATGGCACTGGACAAGCACCTAAAGTCGGTACTTGACCATCCGGGCTGTGGCTCGTACGTTGGATTGCATGCATCCAGCAGTAACAGCCTGGTTGATCAGGCTCTGATCCACCAGGAGGCCTGGTCACAGACCGGGCCGCGGGGGCATTGACCCCCGGAACTCTCTCCAGGTAAACTCCAGGTAAGCTGTTGGAGTGTGAGCAGGGTATATTAGTGAAGGGATTCAGGAAAGCCGGTTACAGTATTTTTATATAGCCTGATTTGAGTTCTGGAAATGGGAAGTACAATGCCTGCACTTTAACCCTTTCAGGGTCCGTGCCGTAGTTCTATGGCTTTGAGTTCTGGGTCCAAACTGTAGTTCTACGCCATGAGCTCAGCTCACTCAGATAAATTGTGAGCGGTAAATTTGGGCCTGGATATGAGAAAATACATCTATGTGGTAGTGTGCACCATATAAAACAAATCCTGCAGCACACAGTGCATAATGAGAGAGAAAAAAACAGAGACCATAATTTTGGATTACAACAGCGAATTTGCGGTGTTTTATCATAGTTTTTTTTATAGTTGTATTTGCGATTTCTTGGTCTCAGTTGATAGAATGGAAGATATATTACAGAAATAGAGACGATTTTGATTGGTTTTCATACTGAAAATGGCTTGAAACTGAGCTCAAAGTAGCAGAAATATCAAATTTTTGTCGATGTTCCAGAGTAAACAAATCACATCACTCATCCAGTAGATGTCAGCTGGTCGGTCTCATGTGCGTTCACAAATGCGCTATTATTATTTATACAATTATTATAATATTGCATAACACTAAATCTTCCATTTTTTTGGTTTGAATAAAAATTCATTATGTGAATTAAAAATCAAAATGGAGTTCATTTTTAAAGCCTGAAAACATAACTAATGAACAGAGGAAATGTTAGTTTAGTGCCAGGAATGCCTGCAATTTTTTTTCTGCACCCTATTTTGAAATAGGAATATTTTGAGCTTTGTGTTAAATTGACCAAATTACCAATTTTCAATCACTTTATTGGGTAGTTGAAACCATTGACGTGGTGATTTCTTGTGCTAAATCGATAAAATTGAAATAATGCTAGTAAAATGGTTAAGAATTTGGTTGACTGGAATAATGTAATTGACCGAAAATGGGAGTCAGACTCGGCAAAATCGCCGATGCGTAAGTATCGCTAACACCTCAGAATTCGCGAGAACATAATTTCGTCAGTTTTCCATCAATTTCGTACTTTTTGTTTTATTACCTTCAGAAAAAGATTCTCTAGCATTTCTTAAGAAAAAATAACGATTCTTTTTTTTTTTAAAATTCTTGAGCCCTGTGGACACATCTCAGATTCTGGGTCTGGACCCTGAAAGGTTAAAGGAGAGGTTTGGGATATTGGCAGTTTGGAGGGATGTGTAATAAGACGGTATATATATATATATATATATATATATATATATATTATATATATATATATATATATATATATAAATTGGGGCCCTGATATTATATTCTATATGGTTTAGTTTATTATATTATTTTAGGTCACTTTTTATATTGTATCTTTATATATGCTTCTAAACTGTTGTATCTGAGCACCTCTGCAAAAACAGTGATTATGTATGAGTGAGGTGAAAGTGTTGAATGATGAAAGTATTTTCATTTTGGGGATTTTCTTTCTTTTTGGGTAACCCTGCCTCGGTGGGAGACGGCCGACTTGCTAAAAAAAAAGTTATAATAATAATAAAAAGTCTTTATGAATGTTTTATGGGACTTTTTATATGCAAACAAAGCTCTTGTAAAAATTTAAATAAGGAAAACTTGTGGTGCTTTTGTAAATAATAGAGAGAGATTAAGAAGATAAATTCTGATGAGCGGTTGGAGTGTGAGCACGGTAATATTTTGTGAGGGATTCAGGGAAACCGGGAAGCTGGACTTAAGTCCTGGAAATGGGCAGTACAATGCCTGCACTTTAAAGGAGAGGTTTGGGATATTGGCAGTTTGGAGGGATATCTAAACTGAATGGATATAAATGCACTGGAAAACATACAGAGGATCCCATGATCCATGTATCAGAAATCTTCCCTATGAGGATAGACTGAGAGCCCTGAATCTGCACTCTCTAGAAAGGCGTAGAATTAGGTGGGATATGATCGAGGTGTATAAATGGAAAACAGGAATAAATAAAGGGGATGTAAATAGCGTGCTAAAAATATCCAGCCAAGACAGGACTCGCAGCAATGGCTTCAAGTTGGAAAAATTCAGATTCAGGAAGGATATAGGAAAGCACTGGTTTGGTAATAGAGTTGTGGATGAGTGGAACACACTCCCAAGTAAAGACCTTGTGTAGTTTTAAAAATAGGACCTGCCTAGTATGGGCCAACAGGCCTGCTGCAGTGTTCCTCCTTTCTTATGTTCTTATAAATACATGAGTGGGTGTGGGTGGGTGTGAGTTGGACCTGACTAGCTTGGGCTACCAGGTCTGGTGCCATGCTCCTTCCTTAAGTGGAAGTGACCTGACTAGGTGGTCATTGTTCTAGGCCGTGGGGTGGCATGGACCTGCTTCGCATGGGTTAGTAGGCCTGTTGCAGTGTTCCTTCTTTCTTATGTTATGTTCTTATGTGACTACTCACATTGTGAGTAGTCACGAAAGCGCTTGGAATTTCACTGTTCTTTCACAGTGGTTGTTTTGCATATTTTAAAATCACCTCTTTACTGTGATCTTATTGCATATACTATATATATAAATATATATGTTGAGCCGAATAGGTAAAATTAGTCAATTAGAAATAACTCATTTAAAATTAAGTCCTTTAACAAAATTCTCTTGTAAGCTTAAAGATATATTTTTTCATTTATGTTAATGTAAAAATTAATAAGTCTGTATCAAAAGCACCTTGGAAAATTACCTAACCTTAATATAAGAAATAAGAAGCGCAATTTAATTTAGCCTAATGCCACTAAGTATATTTTAATTAAGTTTACAATAATTTAATAATAAACAAATACGATGACATATATTTTTTTCATTAGGATCAGAATGATTTTTGCGAAATTATTGCATACACAAATTTTCGCTTGTCTTATTCAAGAGAAGAGCATTTTGGGGAATGAGCAAAACACCACGGGAGGAATACAATGATAGCTCTAGGCCTTTCATGTTGCAATCAACACATCATCAGGACCTTGCAAAACTGCAGAAAAGAATATATAAATAGATTAATTAGACATGAGTATATATAATTAACATGGGCTGGAGAGATTACGTTACTTTACTGAATTTGACATAGCAAGTAACAAAAGGTATTTGGGCATAAAATTACATTAATTTAATGTAACTGATAATTATTAAGGACGTGACAGAGCGTCAGCAATTACATTACAATGACCACTTATGTGTTTTATACTAATAGAATAAGGTTGGATTCTGAGAGCCCACCTCATGATCCTAGCATTTTTACTCTTCATAATATTTATATGAGTGGATTGTGGTCTGAAAAAACATTAATTTTAAATGGGGAAGTGCCCAAATACATGTCAAAATGTTCCAAGGACACCACAAGAGCTAGAGCCTCTTTCTCAATAGTGGCATAATTTTTCTGGTGTCGTTTAAGCTTAGATGAATAGTAACATATAGGATGGAGAATGTCAGTGGATGTTGACTGTTGGAGCAGCACAGCGCCCACTGCATAACCACTCACATCTATATGTAAAAAGATGGGAAGATTGAAATTAGGACTCCTCAACACTGGAGCAGAGGAAAGCAGATGCTTCAACCTTTTGAACAAATCTGAACAATCTCTAATCCAGATGAACTGAACTTTGCTACTAGTGAACACAGTGAGGTGTAGGTGGAGGTGTGCGTGTGCTGGCTTGCCTGTCACTTGACACATGTGGCAACGTCGCACATGATCAGCTACTGTTTCCTTCATCTTTGGCCAAGTTAAATGATTTGCCAGTTTACCGAGTGTCTTCTTGACACCCAAATGTCCTCCTATGGGACTATTGTGAGCAAAATCAATGGCTTGTTCACGAAATGTAACTGGTAACACTACGAGATGCTTGACTGTGGTGGAAACGCTATCAGCTGACAACTTACATGTATTTTTCTCCATCAGTACACCGTTACTATAATAGTAACAATTATCGAGATCCTTTGCTTCACTCTCAGTAACTGCTATATCTCTCAGTCTTTCCAGTGACTGATCAACAAACTGATCCTTGATTAAATCATCACGAGTTAGAAATTTAACGTCAGTTGTGTCCTGACTAGGTTGATGACAGGGGGGAGTTGGTGTTAATGATCCTGGGCACAGAGCATCACTAAACAACATATTCAAGTCCAAATCATTGTCATCTACTAACTCAACAGGAGACAAGGAAGGTTGTTGTATCTTTGACATAGCTCTAGTAATTGCACTGAGAGTAAATAAAATAGGCTTCTCTCTACAAGCTTCAATAGCATAATTATCATCAGAGTTATTATCAATCACAAGTGGTTCTTTACATATACCAGCATGAAAGATTTCGTTCCCTATCAACAAGTCCACTGGCCTGAGGGGAAATACACCACTGGATATACCCACTGAAATATAACCAGTAAAATAGCTTGTTTCAATGTAAACTTTGTGAAGAGGTACTTTTATAACAGCCCCACCATAGGCTTCTAACAATACATCTATCTTGCAATAGGTATCATCAGTCATGGGCAGTACATCTTCTCTTAATAACGTGAGATAACTGCCAGTGTCTCAGAAAGTAATTATCTCAGTTAGATGTGATTCGTCAAATCCTACTTTACCTCTTGATAAGTAAGGACTCATTGCTGAACGAATCTTTTCGTTAGATACACTTTCTGACGCTAGTCATCTATCCTGAGTAATATTATCTAAAACAGTAGGATCAGAGGTATTACTAGGATTTTGGTGCCTTTGTTGCTCGGAAGAGGATATAACTTGTGTGGGGGCGCCAGCCGCACGACTGCTTCTCGTATCTCTTTCTAACTTATAGCAACACTCTCTAGCATGTCCTTTTCTGTTACAATAGGTACATTTAACTTTCGTCTTCTTGATATCAGATTTCTGTCTAACCACAGAGACAGATTCAGGATTGTGAGTTTTCCTGGTAAAGGTACAAGAAGTTACAGTAGCAGGTACATCAGGCCGGCAATGAGCAGTTGATTTAGGTTGCCAACTTCTAGGACAATTTTTAGTTACCTTGTTTCTCTGTGTTTTAGTATGTGCAAGTTTGTGAGGAATCTCGTAATTGTCTGCTAATGCTGCAATTTCCAGAATATCCGAGGTAGTATGATCGATCAGATATTCTTGTATGTCCGCAGACATACAGTTGTTAAACTCTTCGTGAAGCAACAACTGAACAATGCTGTCGTAGTTATGGCACTTGGCAGATCTAGATCATCTCTCAAATGCAACTTTTTTCTCACGAGCAAATTACACAAGTTTCATCTTGTCGTTGTAACATACGAAATGCACATTGATAACTTACAGGTAACAAGTTATATGTCTCTAGAATAGTTTGCTTGACAGCATCATAACTAATCTACTTGGCAAATGGTAAAGCAGCAGTACAAGTTTGAGCTCTTCCTGTCAAAGCTGTGCACAACAAGGTAGCCCAGTGCTTACGTGGCCAGTTCATAGCACATGTCTGGTTCTCAAACACATCAAAATAGGTGTCTAAGTCACTCTCAAAAAACTTAGGAACCACTGAGGCAGCTTTCTGCACATTAAATGTGTCCTGTGATCTATCAGTCTGTTGTCTTCCAAGACGAACATTTTCTCTCTGGAAATCTTCTTCATTCAATTTCCTCTGTGCCTCTAATTGTGCAGTCTGCAACATAATGAGGCATTCAAACCTCTCAAACTGTTCCTGAGAGATAGGACCAGTGGGTAACGGAGGAGTATGGAATCTAACGAATGAGTCTGGAGAGTCCTTAGGTCGGGCACCTTGTCCAGCCATCCCTAGAGAGTCTAAATCTGGTCTAGGATAAGTAGATACAGGTGTAGCATACACGGTACTAGTATGAGGCTGAGTCATACTACCAGCTATACTCTGTACTATTGTGTTAGGAGGGAAGGTGTGAGCGAGAACAAAATTTCACTAGACTCAGACACTTCTGCCATAGTTGCTCTTTCTTCTATGTCATCAAATAGAGTCATACTTCCTAATTGTGACACTAGGCTTTCTGTATCTGAATCATAATCAGACATCTCTGTATGAGAAGGAAACAATATCTTTAATTAACACTCTGACAGTTTCTGCAGTGTAATTCCTGTTATATGTCACATCTAGATATTTGGCTACTCGCCAACACATCTGAAGTTTAAATGTGCTTAACTCAAAGTCAGAGTATCAATTAACTGTTTCACTTTGACATACATCACGAAAATAAGTGTACTACGAGTGATTATGGGAAACTATAATCCTAATAGGAATTTTAGTGTTGGTTGTCTTAGAGCTAGAACTCATAAACAGTATTTCCATCTCCTTGGATCAAGAGACTCAGTCAAGTACATACATCCACCTAGTATGTTGTACTAGACAAAACTCAAAGTCTTCAGATTAGGAAAGTACTCAAAATGTTTGATCATAGAGTTACTAGTATGTCAAACTGGACAAATTCTTCTACACCTTGGATCAAGAGCATCCCAGACATGCCCCCATTTGTTAAAAAAAAGCAATTTCTAAAAAGCTTAGAGATCTCCAGTGAATACTAGAAAGGACTGCCCTTCTAGCATTCAACCTGTTACTTTCGTAACAAGTAGTAAGTATCCTGGTCCAATTATCCGTTAGAATTCAGAAAGAATTATTAGTGCTTCAGGATTACAGCTGGTAGGCTACTAACTAGAGAAATTAAAATTTAATAAATTTATTAATCACAGTCTAGAGGTATATTATCAAATTAAATTTAATTAATCAATTCAAACAAATTAATAATAATCACTTCTATTGTGTACACTAGTATTGTGCTGAAAGCACATATCACATATTTATGTCTTAAGTACCGTCTGGTACATTGTTAACATTTAATTATACAAATAAGTGTGTGTATGTGTGTAAGTGCTCTAAGTAGTTCGGCATGTCTCAAGACTCAACTAGACTTAAACCAGTGATTGACAAAGTCCTCACATCAACTAACTTCTTGACCACCTGGCAATCAGAACAGCTTGCTTGAACAATAAAACGACTGCTAAGCCGAACAACAATATAACAAGCAACTGCGACACAGAATCAGGAACAAAGAGATAATATAACGACACTAAGTAGGGACCATCAACAGATCCTCCACAAAAGTCACAAAACTCCCATATTATTATTATTATAATAAAAAAGAAGTGCTAAGCAAAACTCCCATAATACTGAATCTAAGTTCAGCATAAGAAAATCCCCGACTGTGACAGTACACAGTTACCAGTACAAGTTAGGTCAGAAGCTACAGCTCAGGACCTGAGTTGCTCAGAGTGTCTATGAGACACACAACCTCAGTACAATGTCGAAAATCACTAAGTCTAGACAATGTTCTGTGAACAGAGTCCCACAGAACCTACAACAATAATGAGACAGAGACGATCTTCCAACAAGGGCCAATAAGTGAGATTTAGGCTTGTCTTGTCTAGAATACGTCCAACCACTAAGCGAGTCTAGACCAGACTGAATACTTCAGGCGAGGTGTTATCACCCCCCCCCCCCTCCTCGATCACATGATAGCTCTGTGGACAACTGCTGCTCAGCAACACAGAAGCCAGCAGGGAAATGAGCAATGAGCGATAATTACAGTAGTTAGACAATCAAGACTTGAACTGTTACGATGTATCGTAATATTTCTTTGCTTTTATCATCCAGATAATACTACCTCGCTAGCTGCTTCGGTAATAGCTAAACCAAAGCCGCTGGATCGTCATAGTATTATCAGTCATCCTTCATCATTTGTGTATATATGTACGGTTAAGTGTAGCAAGCTCGACTTTGTCCAAGAGTTGGGTTGTTTATGACGTCATGATTTGGCGCCTTCTGTTTACCTGCCATTCACGAGGCTTGTTCCCAGCAGTCTCTCTCGGGCAAGCTCTGAGAACAGTCCTACTTAGCTTTGGCTCTTCCTCGTCTACCCTGTGAATGGGGAAACAGACCAACTCATCTATTCGAGGATTATTTTAGTGTTTGCATACATATCCCTAATGCAAGAACGAGCTTGGGAAATTGGTGTTTTCTCGGTTATTGGAAAAGTGGTACCTCTATCTGAGCTGTAAGGAAGTATATATACATTAATTTAAATAGTATGTACAAAGATTATTAACTTAGTACATTTAAGCATTGAAATTGCTTAGTACTTAATGGGTCCAAATCATAAGAATTTGAATATACCTTTTATTGTATATTCTGAATGAAGATAAATATGTTCATTAAAATTTAACAGAGTACAGACGGCTTTGTCTTGATTTACCCCTTTTGATTAAGATTGATATAAACGAAACATCAAGGAATTTGTTTCAATAACTGTATTACGATAAAAGGAGACCCCCCTTTTTCTCCTTGAGAAGAAAACGTAACCCGGGGTAATCCTAAACCCTTTTAAAAAAGATCTCCTATTCGTAATAGATGGGGGCCTGTGTCTGGGAGATCTAGTTTGGCCCATTATTGAACTATCATAAAATATGGAAGAGTTAAAGTCCCTATTCGATGACATGATGACATTACTTCTCAGAGACTGGCCACATTTGAAATTACAAACATGTTGGCAAATCGCTAGAGTTTTAGGGGTACCATACAAGAGACACTATACTGCAAACACTGTGTGCTCCATTATACGAAACTTATTGTTTCCTGATGATCAGGTCAAATCTGTAGACAAAATGGAAGAAACTGATAGCCTGATTTCTCAGTTAAGTAGTACACCTCAGAAAGGAAGGGAATCCGATACAGCACGACCTCCGGAGGAGATTTAAAAAAGTTCTCCTATTCGTAATATGAACTATGAGCACATAATATATGAATGTTACATCCTACCTAACAACATAACTAAGTCAAATAATAATATAAAGCAATATATTTACGATTTAGCTATTATCGCAAATATAAGAAATATAAAATTATATGAAACGGTAATATACATTATATACATATACATAATATACATCATATACATGTGACCCATTCAGGGGTTTGCAACACAACTTCAACTAGGTGATTAAGCCTGTATATATATAATATATATATTTTATATATATATAATATATATATATATATAAAATATATATATATATATATATTTATATATATATATATATATATATATATATATATATATATATATTATGTATTTTACAGCAGTCCAGGGACATTTCGAAATGTCTGCAGTGAGTTGTAATTCTTATTAACGATAATTATCAATGTCAATAAATGTAATTTGACGTGAGCTGATTTAATCAAGTCTGTAACTTTATTTCAAGGAAGCCAGAGAGAGGAAGAAGGGGAGGGATCCATATGACTGTACCTCCACTTATTAATATATGCCCAGATGAATCCTGGCCATGAAATGAATGTGTGGAATTATTTTCATGTGAGACTGTCTCTCTCTCTCTCTCTCTCTCTCTTTGTACAACATTATCTGCTCTGATTTTTCTCCTGTTTCAGTCTTCTCTCTTATCGTTGTTTCTTTCATTAACTGTGTCTGTCTCTCTGTCTTCCTGTCATACATCTGTCTACAACACCCATACTGGAAGCTAAAATGTAACTTACCTTTCAAAACCTCGTTGAAAGACAGATTCCTCACCAGTGTACTCTGTCTCTTATACATGTACTCCATGCCTACTTGCCATGTACTCTCCCACATTCGCCCCTCCTTCTTCATACCACGTGCTCTCGCACTTTATAGATCGTACTCTCACAGAAGCCATGTACTCAATGTTCTCGCTAAGAGGATATCTTGTTGAGGCTCACCACAATCCTCTTCCATTATTCTGCCCTGGATGAAGCCCATCAGAGGAAGGAATATCAGGATTACATCAGTGGATGAAACGACCTCTGGGAAGGAAAAGTCATTTTCCTTTCTAAAAATATCTCCCAGCGGCCTCGAAGCATCAGTGTTCCACATTTCACTTCTGTTACACAATATAAACACCGCCTATCTCAACCTCGTTAACTCACGCCCCTTTGATGTATGTGGAATATCCCAGACAAAATTTAGTCATAGACCTAACAGTGGATGCAATTTCTGAGAGCGGCGGCTCCATTAACAAAGGGAAGAGGGTTAAGGTTACCTGGCCGTCAGACATATGAAGCGTTATCATGCACGTTGGAATTAGTCGATTTCTTCTCGATCTACAAAACTAAATTAAAGGTGGGATATTCTTAGGTTAGGTTAGGTCAACGTAAATTAACCGGCATTCAACTATGGTTAACGGAATATGACGAAACAGCGTAAAGGGATGGCTTAAATATGCCACTGTGAGTAGGGAGGGAGAGAGAGAGAGACAGAGAGAGAGAGAGAGAGACAGAGAGACAGAGAGAGAGAGAGAGAGAGAGAGAGAGAGAGAGAGAGAGAGAGAGAGAGAGAGAGAGAGAGAGAGAGAGAGAGAGAGAGAGAGAGAATGGAAAATGACGTGTACCAATCCCTAACACTGAAATGAACACAAATGCAGAGCGATGCTTTTATCGAGACAATGTTTCGCTCATTATACACGCGAGACGTTGTCTCGGTAAACGTTTTGCTCTGCATTTGTGTTTTATGTGTACTGCAGCGAGACGCAGCGTTGCTGGTCGAGTTCTGCTACCCTTGGTGCACTTCTGATATTCCGACACTCACTGCAAGAGGGACTGCACAAGCAATGGATTTATCTTTTCTCTGGTACCATAATCATTACCCAGTCTGAAATCAGGCCGCGGGAGCAATAGCATTCCCCTCTCACCGATTTGGAATCAGCTACAGGAAAACGTTCGTGTATTGTTATTGCAGATTTACATTTTTCCACCGAAGTGGCTAGTTTATTGTGCACCCTCATATCCATCCTGTGTATGGTAGCGCAAGAGCATATGGATACACAAAAGACCTAGGAACTAGGCTCCAAAAGCGTTAACAAGAGTTTCAACCTGTCGGCATTGTTTACCATTTTAACATTCAACAAGAGTACATCTGGATTTATATCTACAGCTCACTTATCTGTTACAAGCAAATTTAGTAAATTTGCTTAATTGATCTGGTATCTTCATTAAGAAGATATCCTGACAGGAAACATAGGAATTGAACATCAAAATGGTATAAAATACCTACCAACATAGGAATTGTTACTGTATCCTCGTAGAAGACGTCTTAAATTTTCCCCGAAATAAGGTCTCTCTGATAGCCAATTCCTTGCAGCTTGCTAGTCTCCCTCGGTACTGCTAGCACCGACAACCTGATCCGACCAGGCTATCAGTCAAGAGGCCTGGTCGAGACTGGGCGGTGGGGCCTATGACCTCAGAAATAGACTATAGGTGGACCCATTTGATAATGTTACTGGATCGCCAGTAAACATTGCTAAATGCATTTCTGTCATTTTCAGGCACTACTTGACTAACGGAATACAGGACAAACTCAAACCATTTAACAGAGAGAAAATCCCAAATATTAGACTTAGGAGTATTAATATCGAGATATCTTACATTCAAGGATCACAGCAATGTTGATATTGCTAATGCAAGAAAAATGATTGTTTGGATAACTAGAACTATCAAGAAAAGAGATGCTAAGCCTATGATAATGCAACGATTTTGACTCGCGTAACTTAAATAAAAAGTTTTGGCTACTAAAGGCTGCTCAACCTGCTGTCTAGGGGCATTTAAATTACACTGAAAAAGCAACCACTCTAGGGCCAGCTTGCATCTTTACATTAAATGTGGAATATTAACTGGTTAATATTAATCTTAAGGACACAAAAACTTACCTATTAAAAAGTATAATATATTAATAGTAACGTATATACAACCTACAGTCTACTCTACTGTAACACCTTTACTCCAGTTCACATTTATAAGCAGAGGCTCCATGACACTCCCCCCTCCCCCTTCTTCTGCCGGTGTGTCTACCAGCATGCAAAACACCATACAGTACTCTCCCAAAACTTAAACAGGCTTCTGCACACTAGGCCCTTACAAGTAAACACAAATAAAATACCCTACAGTATCCAGTAATAAAAAAAAAAAAAAACTCGCCAAAGCACCTATTCACACCACTACATCTTGCTCCCTCTGATGTGTTTTACCTACTGCACTATACACACCACTCTCTTCTCGCCTGGCCACTCTGTCTGACCAGGAATTATACACCTCCGGTTTCAGTACAATCCCGGAACTATGGAGCATTTTTGTTTTTACACAATTTTAAATGCAGCACACTGCATAACAGATGATACTCCTCAAGTCACTTGTTCTCCCCAGGCTGGAACACTGCTGTATACTGACGGTCACCTTCACGGCAGGAGTGATTACTGAGTTGGAAAATGTACAGAGAACTCTCACTGCTCCTTTACACTCAGTCAGTCAAGCATCTGAACCTACTTGGAACGATGGAAAGCCCTTCAACTGTATTTCTTAGAACGTCGGCGAGAAAGATACATTATTATATACACCTGGAAAAACCTAGAGGGACTGGTCCCAAATCTGAACATCGAAATCATTCCTTGTGAAAACAACAAGACTTGGCAGACGGTGTAAAATACCTCCACTAAAAAGCAGGGACGCAAAGATAGAAATTGATGAGTGTCACTGGTCCCCGTAGCGTCATATAGGGAATTATCAGCAAACTTCAGGCAGTCTTCAAGAGGGAAATGAACAAGATCCACAAGTCAGTGCCTATCCAGCCAGGAAGTGGTTCGTACGTTGGACTGCGTGTGGCAAGCAATAACAGCCTGGATGACGACTATTCAGACCTGGTGAAATGCCTTCCCAAATCAGGGAGCAAACTAAAAAGGTCACTGGTGACGAACGATATCACACGTGGGCAGTCTTTAATGAACCCAACTGGACACAACAGTGCCTACCAGCGGAGTTTAGTTCAGCGAGGAGCAAAGAAGAAAGACCTGTAATACACTCAGTGCCGAGGATGACACGCTCCTGCGTCCATTAGATCGCAATATCCGCCCGATCGCGTTAGGCTCATTAGTAATCACAATAAAAAGGTCTACTGCGTGAACAGAAAACTATCCACTGTGCGCGGCTCATGTAAAACAATCATATTTAAAATGTTTAAAGTCTCATTAACATTACTCTATTGAATGTTCACACAACAGTGCCAATGAGCTTGTGGGCAAGCGACGGGTTGTAATGGCAGTAGAGGAGAGAGAGAGAGAGATGAGAAGATGAGATTAGTCGCAGAGAGATGAACCTAACGAAAGAAAGGAATAGTGGATTTGTATAGATTAAAGCTTCATGAGAGAGTGACATCCTACCAATAATTAGTGTTAGAAGCTCAATACAATTTACAGCTTTTAAATAAAGGTTCATTAAGTGTTAACAACAAATCAAAGCTTTCTGTGCTAAATACAACTTTTACATCACATTAATGTTAAAAAAAATCACTATTATAAACTAGAAAATATATTTTCAATGGCTTAAATTAGCAATATTCATCTTGCTAAAAATGAAATTTGTTAACAATATTTCGGCCAAAATCATTTATACCTAAGAAAAAATATAATATATTCACATTATTTTTATATTAAATTATTTAAACAAATCAAAATAAATTGGTTAGGCTAAAATAAATTCGCTTAAATAAGTTATAATTACTAATATATATTATATAATATATAATTATATATATAAATTAATAAAAAATATATCTATAATATAAAGATAATATTTTATAAAAGATAATTTAAATATTAATATACCATTTTACATATTAACATATAATATATATATATATATATATATATATATATATATATAATATATATATATATATATATATATATATATATTATATATGTGTGTGTGTGTGTGTGTGTGTGTGTGTGTGTGTGTGTGTGTGTGTGTGTGGTGGATTCCACTTCCTGACTACTCTGTGGCTGAAGAAATACTTCCTAACATCCCTATGATTCATCTGTGTCTTCAACTTCCAACTATGTCTCCTTGTTGCTGTGTCCCATCTCTGGAACATCCTGTCTTTGTCCACCTTCTCAATTCCTCTCAGTATTTTGTATGTCGTTATCATGTCCCCCCTATCTCTCCTGTCCTCCAGTGTCGTCAGGTTGATTTCCCTTAACCTCTCCTCGTAGGACATACCTCTTAGCTCTGGGACTAGTCTTGCTGCAAACCCGTGCACTTTCTCTAGTTTCTTTACGTGTTTGGCTAGGTGTGGGTTCCAAACTGGTGCCGCATACTCCAATATGGGCCTAACGTACACGGTGTACAGGGTCCTGAACGATTCCTTATTAAGATGTCGGAATGCTGTTCTGAGGTTTGCTAGGCGCCCATATGCTGCAGCGGTTATTTGGTTGATGTGCGGAGATGTGCCTGGTGTTATACTCGCCCCAAGATCTTTTTCCTTGAGTGAAGTTTGTAGTCTCTGGCCCCCTAGACTGTATTCCACTGCGGTCTTCTTTGCCCTTCCCCAATCTTCATGACTTTGCACTTGGTGAGGTTGAACTCCAGGAGCCAATTGCTGGACCAGATCTGCAGCCTGTCCAGATCCTTTTGTAGTTCTGCCTGGTCTTCGATCGAATGAATTCTTCTCATCAACTTCACGTCATCTGCAAACAGGAACACTTCGGAGTCTATTCCTTCCGTCATGTCGTTCACAAATACCAGTAACAGCACTGGTCCTACTAGGACTGACCCCTGCGGGACCCCGCTGGTCACAGGTGCTCACTCTGACACCTCGTCACGTACCATGACTCGCTGCTGTCTTCCTGACAAGTATTCCCTGATCCATTGTAGTGGTTTCCCTGTTATCCCTGCTTGGTCCTCCAGTTTTTGCACTAATCTCTTGTGTGGAACTGTGTCAAACGCCTTCTTGCAGTCCAATAAAATGCAATCCACCCACCCCTCTCTCTCTTGTCTTACTGCTGTTACCATGTCGTAGAACTCCAGTAGCTTTGTGACACAGGATTTCCCGTCCCTGAAACCATGTTGGCTGCTGTTGATGAGATCATTCCTTTCTAGGTGTTCCACCACTCTTCTCCTGATAATCTTCTCCATGACTTTGCATACTATATATGTCAGTGACATGTATAGTATGGTCTGTAGTTTAGTGCTTCATGTCTGTCTCTTTTGTGTGTGTGTATGTGTACTCACCTAACTGTGGTTACAGAGGTCGAGACTGAGCTCCTGGCCCCGCCTCTTCACTGATTACTGCTAGGTCCTCTCTCTGCTCCCTGAGCTTTGTCATACCTCATCTTAAAGCTATGTATGGCTCCTGCCTCCACTGCATCACTTGCTAGACTATTCCACTTCCTGACAACTCTATGACTGAAGAAATACTTCCTAACATCCCTTTGACTCAGAGTCCTCAGCTTCCAGTTCTGACCCCTTGTTTCTGTCCCCTCCCTGGAACATCCTGTCTCTGTCCACCTTATCTATTCCACACAGTATTTTGTATGTCGTTACCATGTCTTCCCTGACCGTTTTGTCCTCAAGCGTCGTCAGGCCGATTTCCCTCAAACTTTCTTCGTAGGACATTCCCCTGAGCTCTGGAACTAACCTTGTTGCAAACCTTTGCACTTTCTCTAATTTCTTCACGTGATTGACCAGGCGTGGTTTCCAAACACGCTCTGCATACTCCAGTATGGGCCTGACGTGCACAGTGTACAGTGTCTTGAACGATTCCTTACTAGGGTATCGGAACGCTGTTCTCAGGTTTGCCAGGAGCCCATATGCTGCAGCAGTTAGCTGGTTGATGTGTGCTTCCCGAGACGTACTCAGTGTTATACTGACCCCAAGATCTTTCTCCTTGAGCGAGGTTTGCAGTCTTTGGCCACCTACCCTATACTCTGTCTGCGGTCTTCTTTGCCCTTCCCCAATCTTCATGACTTTGAATTTGGCGGGGTTGAATTCGATAAGCCAGTTGCTGGACCAGGTGTCCAAGCCTATGCAGGTCTCTTTGTGTGTGTGTGTGTGAAATATTTTCAATACATATACACTATTTTTTATTTTTCGTTCCATAAATACTCTTGAAAATGTTTTTCAAGTATCGTCGCTAGAAATTATAAAAGTTTGAAAGCCATACAAGATTACACACTCTAATAAAGTTGAAGTTTTGACCATGTTGTCGTGATAATGTTGAGAGACTCTGGGCCAGCATGTAGACAGTAAGCCTGCCATATACCCAGCTGAGTTCATATTTCGCGCCATGCTGGTGCTGCCATCTATAGGCCTACCTCGCTCAGCGCGAAACCACACTGCGCTGGTCTCACCCCTAGACCAGCGGCCTACCAGACAGCTGCTCCTTCTCCTTGGACTAGTTTCGGCACGCTTCACGCTGCCCGCTGTGAATCCCATTACTCCAAATAAAGTGAATTTATTCAACGGCCGTATATATCACCTACCTCTACGCTACCCAGCAAGTTCTAGAGCAACCGCAAGAGGCAGCAAACCAGTTTAAAACAGTCTTAGCAGCGGCTTTTCAGCGGCAGAGTGGAGCTTTGTCCTACGGGGTAGAGGGGAGCAGAACATTTCATCCATGTCCATCAAAGGCACCCTCTTGTTTACAGCATTCGCAGCTGCTCAAAGCTCTCGTCGGCGACAGGGACAAAACCTCTTGATTTCTTGCAAAATTTGGACATTGTCATCAAGGCGGCATTTCCAGGCCAACGGTCACGTGTACACTTCATCTCCTGTCCCACAGCACCTCAGCGCTTCCTTGCAGCCTTCTTCAGCCCTTCCACAGCGTCCATATGCCCGTCCAAGCTACAGGAGTCGAGGTGATGTTGTTTTGGTATGACTGGTCCCCAGGCGAGTCCAGCTTAGGGAGTAGGAGTGTCCACCCTACCCTACACTACGCCAGCCCTCACTCCAGCCGCCTTCTCTCTCCTCTTCTCGTTCCTGTTACGTTCTACGCTTCCTGTGTCCAGCCCGCATTCTGCATGTGTTGCTGACTTAGCTGTGTTCTTCGCGAAGTTCTACCTGGCTTGTCCATCTGGGACCCCAGTTGGCTTAACCCTAAGCCAGCAGCAGCAAAACCAGCACCACCACCAGTAACACAAGGACACCACCAGCAGTAGCACCGCCAGAAGCACAATCAGCAGCAGCACCACCAGCAGTAGCACCGCCAGGAGCACAAACAGCAGCACCACCGATAGCACCACTACCAGTGCCACCAACAGCACCACCACCACATCAGCACTATCATCAGCACCACCAGAACCATCACCACCACCAGCACCACCAACACCCTACCACCACCACACCACAAGAACCAACACCACAACCAGCAGCACAACAAGCACCACCACCAGCACCACCACCACCAGCACCACAACCACCAGCACCACAACCAGCAGCACCACAACCAGCAGCACCACAACCACCAGCACCACCACCAGCAGCACCACAACCAGCAGCACCACCAGCAAACCCCAACCACCAGCACCATCACCACCAGCACCACAACCAGCAGCACCACAACCACGCAGCACCACCAGCACCACAACCACCAGCACCATCACCAACACACCAAAACCAGCACCACCACCAGCACCACAACCACCAGCACCACCACCAGCACCACAACCACCAGCACCATCACCAGCATCACCACCAGCACCACA
>NC_069401.1:70978773-71016273 GCF_026875155.1 Cherax quadricarinatus | reverse complement strand
AGTGTGTGGGAGTGTGTGGGAGTGTGTGGGAGAGTGTGGGAGTGTGTGGGAGAGTGTGGGAGTGTGTGGGAGTGTGTGGGAGAGTGTGGGAGTGTGTGGGAGAGTGTGGGAGAGTGTGGGAGTGTGTGGGGGTGTGTGGGAGTGTGTGGGAGAGTGTGGGAGTGTGTGGGAGAGTGTGGGAGTGAGTGGGAGAGTGTGGGAGTGTGTGGGAGTGTGTGGGAGTGTGTGGGGAGAGTGTGGGAGTGTGTGGGAGAGTGTGGGAGTGTGTGGGAGAGTGTGGGAGGTGTGTGGGAGAGTGTGGGAGTGTGTGGGAGTGTGTGGGAGAGTGTGGGAGTGTGTGGGAGAGTGTGGGAGAGTGTGGGAGTGTGTGGGAGAGTGAGGGAGACAGTGGGAGTGTGTGGGAGTGTGTGGGAGAGTGTGGGAGACAGTGGGGAGGTGTGGGAGAGTGTGGGAGTGTGTGGGAGAGTGTGGGAGAGTGTGGGAGACAGTGGGAGAGTGTGGGAGAGTGTGGGGAGAGTGTGGGAGTGTGTGGGAGTGTGTGGGAGAGTGTGGGTGAGTGGGGAGACAGTGGGAGAGTGTGGGAGAGTGTGGGAGAGTGTGGGAGAGTGTGGGAGTGTGTGGGCGAGTGTGGGAGAGTGTGGGAGACAGTGGGAGTGTTTAGGAGAGTCTGAGTGGATGTGGGAGCACTGCAAAAATGTGGGGGACTTTGGAAGACAGTGGGAACTGTGGGAGAGTGTGGAGGCCAGCGAGAGTGTATGAGAAAACTGTGGGAGTGGAGAAGACTGTAGGAGTGTTTGGTATAATGTGGGAGACTGGGAGTGCGTGGGAGACTGTGGGAGACTACGGGAGTGTGAGAGACTCTGGGAGTGTGAGACTGTGGGAGTGTGTGAGACTGTGGGAGTGTGAGAGACTATGGGAGTGTGTGAGACTGTGGGAGTGTGAGAGACTGTGGGAGTGTGAGAGACTGTGGGAGGTGAGAGAGACTATGGGAGTGTGTGAGACTGTGGGAGTGTGAGAGACTGTGGGAGAGTGAGAGACTATGGGAGTGTGTGAGACTGTGGGAGTGTGAGAGACTGTGGGAGTGAGAGAGACTATGGGAGTGTGTGAGACTGTGGGAGTGTGTGAGACTGTGGGAGTGTGAGAGACTATGGAGTGTGTGAGACTGTGGGAGCGTGAGAGACTGTGGGAGTGTGTGAGACTGAGGGAGTGTGAGAGACTGTGGGACTGTGAGAGACTGTGGGAGTGTGAGAGACTATGGGAGTGTGAAAGACTGGGGGACTGTGAGAGACTGTGGGAGTATGAGAGACTGAGGGAGTGTGAGAGACTGTGGGAGTGTGAGAGACTGTGGGAGTGTGAGAGACTGAGGGAGTGTGAGAGACTGTGGGAGTGTGAGAGACTGTGGGAGTGAGAGACTATGGGAGTGTGAGAGACTGTGGGAGTGTGAGAGACTGTGGGAGTGTGTGAGACTGTGGGAGTGTGAGAGACTGTGGAAATGTGTGAGACTATGGGAGTTTGAGAAACTGTGGGAGTGTGTGAGACTGTGGGAGTGTGTGAGACTGTGGGAGTGTGAGATACTGTGGGAGTGTGTGAGACTGTGGGAGTGTGAGAGACTGTGGGAGTGTGAGGGACTATGGGAGTGTGAAAGACTGTGCGAGTGTGTGAGAGTGTGAGAGACTGTGGGAGTGTGAGAGACTGAGGGAGTGTGTGAGACTGTGGGATTGTGAGAGACTGTGGGAGTGTGAGAAACTGGGAGTGTGAGAGACTGAGGGAGTGTGAAAGACTGTGGGATTGTCAGAGACTGATGGTCTATGAGAGACTGTGGAAGTATGTAGGAGACTACGGGAGTGTGAGAGACTGTAGGAGTGTGAGAGACTGTGGGAGTGTGAGAGACTGTGGGAGTGTGAGAATGTGAGAGTGTGAGAGACTGTGGGAGTGTGTGCGACTGCGGGAGTGTGAGACTGTGGGAGTGTGAGAGACTGTGGGAGTGTGAGAGAATGTGCGAGTGAGACTGTGGGAGTGTGAGAGGCTGTGGGAGTGTGAGAGACTGTGGGAGTGTGTGGAGTCATCTGTATGGGAGAGACAGTGGGAGGTTTTAACCAGATCATGGAAACACTTTCATAAAAAAAGAGAAGGGAGGAATGGCGAGTGGAAAAAGATGGGAGGGGAGCAGAGGCTGCATCATGCTGACATGGGTGAGCATGCAGAGGCTGCATCATGCTGACATGGGTGAGCATGCAGAGGCTGCATCATGCTGACATGGGTGAGCATGCAGAGGCTGCATCATGCTGACATGGGTGAGCATGCAGAGGCTGCATCATGCTGACATGGGTGAGCATGCAGAGGCTGCATCATGCTGACATTATGGGTGAGCATGCAGAGGCTGCATCATGCTGACATTGGTGAGCATGCAGAGGCTGCATCATGCTGACATGGGTGAGCATGCAGGGGCTGCATCATGCTGACATTTGTGAGCATGCAGAGGCTGCATCATGCTGACATTGGTGAGCATGCAGAGGCTGCATCATGCTGACATGGGTGAGCATGCAGAGGCTGCATCATGCTGACATTGGTGAGCATTCAGAGGCTGCATCATGCTGACATGGGTGACCATGCAGAGGCTGCATCATGCTGACATTATGGGTGAGCATGCAGAGGCTGCATCATGCTGACATTATGGGTGAGCATGCAGAGGCTGAATCACTTTTTCATTGCACTGCTGGCCTTGCTACTGGCAAGACACAGTAGCTCCACACCTCAACGCTTGTACCTGCACCTGCCTCACTCCTTCACGATACATACAAATCATGTAAGGATCAAACCCAACAATGGAGTAATCAACGACTTCACTAAGCTTGCCCTTGATACCGCTGTAAAGTCCTGCTTGCAGGTTAAATTTACAGTCATCCACTCGACGAAAGACTCATTTATTGTCGTCTGTAGCGACGATCAAGAAGCTTCCAAACTGATGGTCGAATCCTCTTTGAAGACTCTCAGTGACTGACAATTCACCACCTCTCCCTCATGTTTCTTGCTGGCGAAACGTTCCGTTTTTTTGTCAAACGACTGGAGAAACTCATTACTTCTCTATCGACTGCAGACATCAAGACATCCATCGAAGAACAAAACACTTGGGCATCCATCGATAACATCATCAAAATACCTAACGCTCCTACAATGATAACCTTACCTTCTCTAACATCGATATGGTTACTAGAGCACTGTCTGATGGCCTAGCTATCTCCTACTATCGCATTCATCCGAGCCACATTGAACCTGAACGTTTCGCCCACATTTCGCCATGCTGGACCTGCTATTCCTATCACCACTCAACGCCTGACTCTTCCCTGAAGGGAAGAAATTCTGCACTAACTGCTGTAAAGATGGCCATGTTTTCAAGGAATGTTCTTCCACCACTACAACTACTATCTGCTTAAACTGCAAGGGTACTCACCACACCCTTGCAGCAAAATGCCCTCTACGCAACGAAGTCCTGTCCAAGAAAATCATTGAAGAAACCAAAAAGAACAGCCCAAAGTCGCCGACATACGCCGCCATCTCTAAACTCCAGTCAGATACCACCAAAATCCTTCAAGCTACACAACAATCATCTTCTAGCAACTCCCTCTCTGCTCTTTCCGACGCTGCTCCATCCAAGGTGCTGTACTGTATGATGTATGCCCACCTCGCCAATGCTGCTAACCCTGGCTCATTCAACACAACAATCAATTAACTGTTTCGCCTAAACAACATGCCAAACTGCAACTTTCCAGACTCACCACCATCACAAGACCTCCTCAAGCTAATCCCTGACATTGTGAACTTCACTTCAACCTCAGGTCCCACTCATATCTCTGACCAAGATTATACTCCAGAACCAACACCACCGTCTACTGCCACCTCTCACCACCCACCACCACCAGCCCAACAAACAACCGACCCACGCTCCCTGCCTCCTCTCAACACAATCACAGAAGACGAAATGGAACCAGAACATTATGAACAACCCTCAGACGACGACGAAGAAATAGTTGAAGAAGTAACCGAAGAAGAAACCAAAGGCAACCGTTACCTAAGCCAAACCTTTAGTGGGTCTCTAACCTTCTACACCACCCCCAATCTCCCAACCGAGATGAGTGCAGCTGATTTGCTCCACTTATTGAAGGAGGGAGCTGTTAAGTACACCTGCAAACATCCTCACCAATCCCTTTTGAAAACGTTCTATCCTTCCTCGTGACGAATCTGAACTGCTCCACCCTCAGAATGCAACTATTCCACATGACCAAGAGAGACTCAAATGCGGCTCTATCATCAACGAAGTGTAGCCAAACACACGACACACTTCGATATGTAATGCATTCAACTACAACACACGACCTGAGCCTCCGGACTCCTGACGCCCAGCCAAACCAGCTCTGCACCTCAGTCTGAGGCAAGTCAGCCAGCGAGCACTGTCTGCAGTCTGCTCTCTCCTCTATGTCCTCCACATGCTCTCTCTACACTGCCTCACAATGTCACGCAGCTGGGTTTAGCCCTGGCTCTTTCACCTACAATCAAGATTTTTTCCTCCCCCACACCTCTTTACAAATTCCCCTTTTTGGCGGCCCCCTCTCCCGGGGGGGGCCCACCAAGGGGGCCCCCCCGTTGTTTTGGGGCCCACCTCCCCATGGGGGGAAACCCCCGGGCCCCCTTTTTTCCACCAATCTCCCGGGGGTTTGGCCAACAAAGGGGGTTCCCCCTTTGTTCCCCACACGGTCCCCTTTTTGGGTTGTGCCACCAACTCTCCCTTTTCGGCCCCCAAAAATCTCCGGGGGGGCCAACCCACGGGGCCCCTTTCCCACACACCCCCCCCCCCCACGGGGCTCCCTGGTTTTTCCCCCCACATTTCCCCGGGGGGGGGCCCCCCGGGGCCCCTTTGGGGGGCCACCACACGGGGTGTGGTTGGGGGAATCCCCCCCCCCCCAAACTCCCCCCCCCCCCCCCCCCCCCCCCCCCCCCCCCCCCCCCACCCCCCCCCCCCCCCCCCCCCCCCCCCCCCCCCAAAACCCCCCCCCCGAACGGGGCTCCCTGGGGGTTTCGGACCAAAGGGGCCCCCTGGGGTTTTACCAAGGGTGGTTGGGGGGCCACCACAGGGGCCCCTGGGTTTTTGGGGCACCACACGGTGGCTCCCGGTTGGGGGGCGCACCAAAAACGGTCTCCCTGGTTGGGCGGCACCACACCGGGCCCCCGGGGGAGTTTCCCCTAGGGGGCCCCCTTGGGGTTTCCACTGGGCTCCCGGGGGGGGGGGCAACCGGTGGCCCCTGGTTTTCCCCCACAGGGGTTTTTTTTCCACCCATTCCCCCTTGTTTTTCCCCACACTTCCCCCCCTTGTGGGGGCCCCCCAAGGGGTTCGTGGTTGTGGGGGCCCACACTCCCTTTTTTCCACAACCCCCTTTGGTGCACCAACGGGGGCTCCCTTTTGGCGCACCCCCTTGGGGCCCCCTTTTTTTGGGGGCCCAAGGGGGCCCCTTGGGGGTGTGGGGGCCCCAAAAGGGCCCCCCTGGTTTTCCAACAGTTTTCCCCGGGGGGGGGCCAAAAAGGGCCCCCGGGGGGGGCCCAAAGGGGGGGTCCCTCTGGGGTTGGGGGAACACAGGGTTTGTGGTTTGGCGGATCATTCCTGGGTTTTTACCCCGGGGGTTCCCGGTGGGGGGGGGGAAATGGTTTTTTTTGGCGGCCCCAACGGGGCTTGGGGGTTGGTCACCAACGGGGGCCCCCTTTTGGTGGGGGGCCCCAACCGGAGCCCCCGGTTTGGGGCAAAAGTGGTTGGGGGTTGTCCCCACAGGGGCCCCCCCGGGGGTGGGGGGGGCACCACACTGGCCCCCCGGGGGGTGGGGTGCGGCCCCACACGGTGGCCCTGGTGGTTTGGGGGGCCCCCACACGTGGCCCCTGGTGGGGTGGCGGCACCACACGGTGCCCCTGGGGTGTGTGGGGCACCACACGGGGGGCCCCTGGTGTTTGGGGCCCCACACTGGTTTGTGGTGTGTGGCGGGGACCACACGGGGGCCCGGGTGGTGTGTGGGGGGGCCCAAAACTTTGGCCCCTGGTGGTTTGGGCACAACGGGGCCCCCCCTGGTGGTGGTGGCGGCACCAAGGTGGCCCCTGGGGGGTTTTGGGGCGGACCAACGGGGCCCCCTGGTGTGGGCGGCCCACACGTGGCCCCCTGGTGGTGTGGGGCGGCCCCACACGGGGGGGCCCCCTGGGGTGGTGGGCGGCACCAAAACGGTGGTTGGTGTGGGGGGCCCCACAGGGTGGCCCCCTGGTGGTGTGGGGGCACCACAGGTGGCCCCTGGTGGGGGGTTTTGGGGGCCCCAACTTTCCCCCCCTGGTGGTTGTGGGGCCCCCACAGGGGCCCCCGGGGGTTGTGCGCCCCACAGGGTGGTCCTGGGGGTGTGTGGGGGCACCACCGGGGGCCCCTGGGGGTTTGTTGGGGACACACGGTGGCCCCTGGGTTTTGGCGGCCCCCACAGGGTGCCCCCTGGGTGTGGGGCACCACCGGGGCCCCCGGGGGTGGCGGCACCCCCCCCGGGGGCCCCCTTGGGGGTGGGGGCGGCCCCACCCCTGGCTCCCTGGGTGTTGGTGGCCCCGGGGGGCCACCCAGGTGGCCCCCGTGGTGGGGGGTTTTGGGTGGGGCCCGGCCCCACACGGTGGCCCCGGTGGTGTGGGGCGGCACCACACGGTGGCCCCGGGGGTTGGGGCGGCACCACACGGGGGCCCCCTGGGGGTTTTGGGGCGGCCCCAACGGTGGCCCCCTGGGTGTGTGGCGGCACCACAGGGGGCCCCTGGGGGTGGGGCACCAACTCCCGGTGGGGGCCCCAGGGGCCCCCGGTTGGGCGGCACCACACGTGGCCCCCTGGTGGGTTGCCCCCCGGCCCCCTTTTTTCGGCACCAAAAAGGGCCCCTGGGGTTTGTGGGGCACCACAGGTGGCTCCCTGGGTGTGTGGCGGCACCACACGGTGGCCCCTGTTGGTGTTTGGGGGCCCACACGTGGCTC
Organism: Cherax quadricarinatus; assembly: GCF_026875155.1. Classification (NCBI taxonomy): domain Eukaryota; kingdom Metazoa; phylum Arthropoda; class Malacostraca; order Decapoda; family Parastacidae; genus Cherax; species Cherax quadricarinatus. The sequence continues at coordinate 71,009,246 of NC_069401.1, read as the reverse complement.
CCCGTGGGGGTTGGCGGCACCACACGTGGCTCCCCGGGGTGTTGGGGACCCACGGGGCTCCCTGGGTGTGGGGGCCCCACACGGGGGCTCCCTGGGGGTGTGTGGCGGCACCACACGGGGCCCCCTGGTGTTTTTGGGGGCACCAAAAAACGGGGGCTCCTGGGGGGTTTGGGGCACCACACGGGGGCCCCCTGGTGTGGGGGCCCACACGGTGGCTCCTGGTGGGTGGCGGCACCACCGGTGGCTCCCGGGGTGTTGGCGGCCCCAAACGGGGCCCCGTGGTTGGGGGCACCACAGGTGGCCCCTGGGGGTTTTTGGGCCCCCCACACGGGGCTCCCTGGGGGTTGTGGTGGGGCCCCACACAGTGGCCCCCTGGTGGTGTGGGGGGGCACCCACGGGGGGCTCCCTGGGGTGGTGGCCACCACACGGTGGCCCCCTGGTGTGTGGCGGCACCACAGGGGTGGCTCCCTGGTGGGGGTGGCGGCACACACGGGGCCCCCCCGGTGGTGTGTGGGGGCACCCACGTGGCCCCGGGGGTTGTTGGGGGACCACAGGTGGCCCCCCGGGTTGTGGCGGCACCACAGGGGTGGTTTGGGGGGGTGTTTGGGCACCCACGGTGCCCCCTGGGGGGGGTTTTTTCGCACCCCGGGTGGCCCCCGGGTTGTGTGGGGCACCACAGTGGCCCCCTGGGGGTGTTGCGGCACCACCTGGCCCCCTGGGGGTGTTGCGGCACCACCGGGGCCCCCTGGGGTTGTGGGGGGCCCCCGTGCTCCTGGGGTGTGTGGCGGCACCACACAGTGGCCCCCGGGTGGTGTGGCGGCCCCAACCCAGGGGGCCCCCGGGTGGTGTGGGGCAACCACAAGTGGCCCCCCTGGTGGTTTCGGCACCACACGGGGGGCTCCTGTGGTTTGGGGGGCACCCAAGGGGCCCCCTGGTGGTGTGTGGCGGCCCCACACAGGGGCTCCCTGGGGGTGTGGGGCCCCGGCACCCACGGTCCCCCCTGGTGGGTGTGGCGGCCCCACACAGGGCCCCTGGTGGTGTGTGGCGGCACCAACAGTGGCCCCCTGGTGGTGTGTGGGGGCACCCACGTCCCCCCTGGGGGGTGTGGGGGCACCAACAGGGGCCCCCCTGGGGTGTGTGGCGGCACAACAGGGCCCCCTTTTCCCCCCTGGTTTGGGGTGTGTGCTCGGGGAGACGTCCCCCCCGGCCAAAATTTGGGGTTATTGATGCTTAACTATCCCCAAATTTTGTAAAATTTTTTAGCTAAATTAAAGAAATCAAACAAAATAACAAATATTTAATTTTGTTTTATGTTAAACATCTGAAATTGACACCATAAATGCGTTAGAAAAGAAACAAATATTTTGAGGGGGGTCCCACTGGTATTACGAGAGTTCAAATTTCAATTTTGTTTCCCCCGTCCTGCTTCTGCTCTCTAACCGCTTGCCCTTGTCCCCCCTTTTCCCTTTCCGGTATTAAAAACTCCTTCCCTCTGGCCCCTGAACGCCTGTGGGCCTGCAAGGAAAAAATACACCCCTGATGGGATAAAAACCCTTGATTCAATTAAGAGTTCTGTTGTTAAGTACGGGAAATATGGGTTAAATTGATATCTTAGCCCGGGTTTCTCACTTGGATTTAACCCCAAATCCCCAATTGATAGTTATGCTAAAATGTAGCTTAAGTATTTACTTATGACGAAAATATGTAGTACATTACCACGCACATTCACCCTTTTCTGCCTCTTTTTCGACCCCAAACCCTTTTGGGAAAACAGCCTGAAGGTCATTAAAAATTTGCAAAAATAGGGGGAATTATATTTTTCGTAAACTAACAGAGTGGAATTTTAAGGGAGGGTTAACACATTTTTACTACCGTGGGATTTTTGTTTGCTCTCATTGTGGCTTGGGTAACGTAGTCAGGTTTTACTCGTTGAAAATTATGAGGGTAGTGGGCACACTGATTCCTGGGCGGTCTGGTGTTTTTGGTGTCTTTTAGATGCCCAAGGGAAAAGGGAAAACTTTTGATTTAAAAATTGATTAACTCCCTATGTTTCGTGTGTCCCCACTCATTCGAGTTTTTTACACTTTACGGCACTGACAATCCCTTCAGTCATTGCGTTTTTGAGGAATTCTTCCAGCTTGGTATTTTCCTCCCAAATTTGCAAAAACTATAAAAGTTTTACGTAGTTTTTTGCATATTTTTTCCCTTTTTCGCAAGCAATTCCCTATTTATTTTTTTGTTGATCACTTGGTTATTTGCCACCATTTCCTACAGACTGGGTTTGGAATAATTTAATTATTTTTTTTGGTTTTAAAAACTAATTTCATTATTTTTTTCTGGTGGCCTTACCGTTTCTCTATAGTCGTTGCGTTTCATATTGCGAATTCATCGCATTTCTTTCATGCCCTTTTTATTTTTATTTCTTTAAAACCGGGACTATCTCTGCCAGTCCTACAGTTTTGATGAATTTTATAAAATTATGAGTTGCTTCGTAAGTCGGGCGAGCCTCAATTTATTTTTGTTTTCCTTTCTGACCTCAGGCCTTTATAATAAATAAAAAGCCCCTTATTTTTCTCATAGTTTTTTTTCTTTTTTTTATCAATTTTACTAAATATGATTGAAGGGCACAGAGATCACAGGGACCTCGGGAAATTTGTGGTCTATCTTGAGGTCCCAAATTTTTTTTGGTGAATATTAAAAAACTGTATAGTTTATCCTTTTTTTCCCGTCCTTTATGTTTGCAAAGGGAACCCAAATCGTATCACAGTTAGGTTTTTGTATCTTAACTCGCCCAAAACGAAAAAAAACAGTCAACCCACCCCAAATGACCCTAAATTTAACAAGGGAACGCTTTCACCCTTCTTCCGCCCCAATAAATCTTCCCAAACCCGAATATTTTTTTACGCTAGAAAGGGAAGTAGAGTTGCGGTTTTCGACAAAAGTGGCGGGATTTATGAAAGAATGTCAAACGAAGGGCAGTGACAAATCAGGCTGAACCTGAAGTACACCTGACGGTTTTTTCGGGGTCAACGCCCCCAGCCGGCCCCTTGATCAGTCCGGGGGTTACCTGCTGGGGGTTTTGCCCTTGGGTTTAAAAATGTACTTAAAAATTTAGTTAATAGGCCGGACCCAACTTGCAATTTTGTGTCCCCGAGATTCTTCAACCTTTTCCCCCAGTTTAAAACAACGTCTTAAATTAACCGATTAATTTTCATGCGCCTCCCAGAAGTTTTTAAGCAAGGTTAACTTTCTTCTTGATTGTATTGCAGGGGATTTTTGTGTCACTGTGTCATGAGGATCATTCATCCAAAATGGGGGTGCAGGCTTGATCCCCCCTGTTAATTCCCCCTAACCACGCTGGGTGTTGGTGACCTAACTCGTCTCCCAAATCAGTTCCCCCGCATTTTTTCGCCTTCCAAGGATTTAGCACTCTTTCCCCCCACTCCCCCGCTTCAAATGTAGGGATCGAAAAAAGTACACTCAGTTCCACTTGTTCCACGTAGTGGAGAAGTTTTCCGTCGTGTTTGTGGGGACGGAGGAAGGGACAGATGTTAGCCTGATTCTTGCTGAGGCAAATTTTGCTGACCTGATTCGTGACTCCACTTTCTTAAACAGTGAATATTTTTTTTGTAGGCTGCCACCTGCTCTGTCTTTATCAACAACATTCCCATAGTTTTATATTCGGGACTAAAAGAAAATTACATCGTCTTGGAAGATGATGTTTTGCTCTAATTGTTGTATGTGTGCGTGCGTGCGTGCGTGTGCGTGCGTGTGTGTGAGTGCGTGTGTGTGTGTGTGTGTGTGTGTGTGTGTGTGTGTGTGTGTGTGTGTGTGTGTGTGTGTGTGTGTGTGTGTGTGTGTGCTGTGTGTGTGTGTGTGTGTGTGTGTGTGTGTGTGTGTGTGTGTGGTGCGTGTGTGTGTGTGTGGTGTGTGTGTCTGTGTGTGCGTGCGTGTGTGTGTTTGTGTGTGTGCGTGTGAGTGCGTGTGAGTGCGTAAACGTATTTAAAATATATTTAGTTGGGTTAGGCTAAAATAAATTGTTCTTGTTATAATAAGGTTAGGTAAGTTTTCTAAGTTCCTTTTGGTGCAAAATTATAAATTTTTACATCAACATTAATGAAAAAAATATATCTTTAAACGTATAAGAGAAAATTTTAGAAAGGACTTAATTTTAAATGAGTTCTTGCTAATTGACCAGTTTTACATATTCGGCACAACATATATATATATATATTATATATATATATATATATATATATATATATATATATATATATAATATATATATATATATATATATATATATATGCAAAGCAACCACTGTGAAAGAACAGATAAATTTCAAGCGCTTTCGTTACTACTTGGGTAGATTAGTTTGTGGGTTGTGTGAAGGACCTGTCTAGTTGGGCCAGCAGGCCTGTTGCAGTGTTCCCTTTCTTATGAGTCGCACGTCAGGTGTTGCTTTATTGTGGGATGTGATAGTGAGGTGTGGGCTAGACCCTTTATATGCCTTCCTTTGATGCATTACTTTTATTGTTCCTTGATAATGTGAGTCACGAAAGCGCTTGGAATCTCTCCATTCTTTCACAGTAGTTGTTTTGCATATTCTGAAATCACCTGTTTACTATGATCTTATTGCGCATATATATATATATATATATATATATATATATATATATATATATATATATATATATATATATATATATATATATATATATATATATATAATGTCGTGCCGAATAGGCAGAACTTGCCATCTTGGCTTAAATAGCAACGCTTATCTTGCCATATAGGACAAGTGAAAATTTGTGTATGCAATAATTTCGCCAAAATCCTTCTGAACCTAACGAAAAAAATATATTTCACTGTGTTTGTTTAGTATTAAATTATTGTAAACAAATCTAAAATATATTTAGTTGGGTTAGGCTAAAATTAATTGCTCTTGTTATAATAAGGTTAGGTAAGTTTTCTAAGATTCTTTTGGTGCAAAATTATAAATTTTTACATTAACATTAATGAAAAAAAATATATCTTTAAACGTATAAGAGAAAATTTTAGAAAGGACTTAATTTTAAATGAGTTCTTGCTAATTGACCAGTTTTACATATTCGGCACGACATATATATATATATATATATATATATATATATATATATATATATATATATATATATATATATATATATATATATATATATATATTCAACAAGTCTGAAGTCTCCCACCGAGGCAGGGTGACCCAAAAAGAGAGAAAATCCCCAAAAAGAAAATACTTTCATCATTCAACACTTTCACCTTACTCATACGTAATCACTGTCTTTGCAGAGGTGCTCAGATATAACAGTTTAGAAGCATATATAAAGATATACAACATATCCTTCCAAACTGCCAATATCCCAAACCCCTCCTTTAAAGTGCAGGCATTGTACTACCCATTTCCAGTACTTAAGTCCGGCTATATAAAAATAACCGGTTTCCCTGAATCCCTTCACTAAACATTACCCTGCTCACACTCCAACAGCTCGTCAGGTCCCAAAAATCATTCGTCTCCATTCAATCCTATCTAACATGCTCATGCACGCTTGCTGGAAGTTCAAGCCCCTCGCCAACAAAACCTCCTTTACCCTCTCCCTCCAACCTTTTCGAGGACGACCCTTATCCCGCTTTCCTACCCCTACAGATTTATACGCTCTCCATGTCATTCTACTTTGATCCATTGTCTCTAAATGACCAAACCACCTCAACAACCCCTCATCAGCCCTCTAATACTTTTAACTCCACACCTTCTCCTAATTTCCACACTCCGAATGTTCTGCATAATATTTACACCACACATTGCCCTTAGACAGGACATCTCCACTGCCTCCAACCGCCTCCTCACTGCAGTATTTACAACCCAAGCTTCACACATTTTTTCCTTCATGAATTCTATGGTTAACCTCATCCCTTATAAACCCATCCGCTGACACATCAACTCCCAAATATCTGAAAACCTTCACTTCTTCCAAACTCCTCTCCAATGTGATATCCAATTTTTCTTTATCTAAATCATTTAATACCCTCATTACCTTACTCTTATCTATGTTCACTTTCAACTTTCTACCTTTACACACACTCCCAAACTCGTTCACTAACATTTGCAACTTTTCTTTAGAATCTCCCATAAGCACAGTATCATCAGCAAAAAGTAACCGTGTCAACTCCCATTTTGCACTTGATATAAAGGGACTATACATGCTCTCTGCCAATCCCTAGGCACCTTCCCCTCTTTCATACATTTATTACACAAAAATACCAACCACTCCAACACTATATCCCCCCTGCTTTTAACATTTCTGTCATGATCCTGTCAGTTCTAGCTGCTTTACCCCGTTTCATTCTACGTAATGCCTCACACACCTCCCCCACACTCACATCCTGCTCTTCTTCACTCCTAAAAGGTGTTATACTTCCCTTTCCAGTGTATGAAATTACCGCTTCTCTTTCTTCATCGACATTTAAAAGTTCCTCAAAATATTCCCGCCATCTACCCAATACCTCCATCTCCCCATCTACTAACTCCCCTACTCTGTTTTTAACTGACAAATCCATTCATTCCCTAGGCATTCTTAACTTGTTTATCTCACTCCAAATATTTTTCTTATTTTCTGCAAAATTTCTTGACAGTACCTCTCCCACTCTATCATCTGCTCTCCTTTTGCACTCTCTCACCACTCTCTTCACCTTTCTTATACTCTCCATATACTCTGCTCTTCTTATAACACTCCTGTTTTGTAAAAACCTCTCATAAGCTACCTTTTTCTCTTTTATCGCACCCTTTACTTCATCATTCCATCAATGACTCCTTCCTCCTGCACCCACCCTCCTATAACCACAAACTTCTGCCCCACATTCTAATACTGCATTTTTAAAACTATTCCAACCCTCTTCAACCCCGCCACTACTCATACTTGCACCAGCCCACCTTTCTGCCAATAGTTGTTTATATCTCACCCGAACTTCCTCCTCCCTTAGCTTACACACTTTCACCTCCCTCTTGCTTGTTGTTGCCATTTTCCTTTTGTCTCATCTACCTCTTACTCTAACTGCTGCTACGATTAAATAATGATCCGATATATCAGTTGCCCCTCTATAAACGTGTACATCCTGGAGCCTACCCATCAACCTTTTATCCACCAATACATAATCTAACAAACTTTCATTACGTGCTATATCATACCTTGTATATTTATTTATCCTTTTCTTCATAAAATATGTATTACTTATTATTAATTCTCTTTGTACACATAGCTCAATTAAAGGCTCCCAATTTTCATTTACCCCTGGCACCCCAAATTTACCTACTACTCCCTCCACAACATTTTTTTTCCAACGTTAGCATGGAGATCCCCAACCACAACTACTGTCACACTTGGTTCAAAACTCCCCACGCACTCAACCTTTCCCAAAATCTCTCTCTCTCTCTCTCTCTCTCTCCTCTCTCTCTCTCTCTCTCTCACTCTCTCCTCTACACTTCTTTCTTCTCCAGGCGCATAAACACTTACTATAACCCAATTTTCACATCCAACACTTATGATACTCCACATAATCCTTGAATTTATACATTTATATTCCTTCTTTTCCTGCCATAACTTATCCTTCCACATTATTGCTACTCCTTCTTTAGCTCTAACTCTATTTGAAACCCATGACCTAATCCCATTTATTTTTCCCCACTGAAACTCACCCATCCCCTTCAGCTTTGTTTCACTTAAAGTCAGGACATCCAGCTTCTTCTCATTCATAACATCCACAATCATCTCTTTCTTATCATTTGCACAACATCCACGCACATTCAGACTTCCCACTTTGACAATTTTCTTCTTCTTATTCTTTTTAGTAATCTTTACAGGAAAAGGGGTTACTAGCCCATTGTTCCCGGCATTTTAGTTGACTTTTAAAACACTCATGGCTTACGGAGGAAAGATTCTTATTCCACTTCCCCATGGATATAAAAGGAAAAGTAATAAGACCAAGAACTATTAAGACAAAATCAATGAAAACTGAGATGAGCGTGTATAAATAAACGTGTACATGTATGTGTAGTGTGACCTAAGTGTAAGTAGAAGTAGCAAGACGTACCTGTAATCTTGCATGTTTATGAGACAGAAAAAAAGACACCAGCAATCCTACCATCACGTAAAACGAATAATGGCTTCCTTTTTACACTCACTTGGCAGGACGGTAGTACCTCCCTGGGTGGTTCCTGTGTATATATATATATATATATATATGTGTGTGTGTGTGTGTGTGTGTGTGTGTGTGTGTGTGTGTGTGTGTGTGTGTGTGTGTGTGTGTGTGTGTAATAACGCCACAAAACATTTTCACGTTTCACAACATTACCATAACCAGCGCAAAGAGTGGAAAATTAAATGACTTTAAAAGTGGATGGTGCTGGCAAAATGGATACTTCTGGCCGACAGATAGTTGGTCAGAGGTAGACATATCTATCCTTTCAACCTTACTACACGGTCTCATTAAGGTGCCCCAAGCTATTTTAATTAAACATTCCTGCCAGTAGTAATGTTAATTACTCTCTCTCTCCTCTCCCTCTCTCTCTCTCTCTCTCTCTCTCTCATTCCAGACAGAGTCGTCCCCTTCCCGCTCGAGCCCACTTCCCTTAATCACCCCTCCATTTCCCTAATTATTTCATTTTCCTGACCACTTCCTCTAATTATCACTTTCTTTGGAGCTGTTTCTCGCCCTTCACCTTAACACTCAAGTGTTCTTGGTTCCTTTCTCTGGACCAGACAAGAACCTGGTTCGTCTCTCTGGTACGATTATTATTATTATAATCAAGGGGGAAGCGCTAAACCCGGAGGATTATACAGCGCCTGGGGGGGGGGATGTGGAAGGCATTCAGGCTTAATTCGGGGAACTGGAGCACAGATCCAATTCCCTAAATCAAGAGCCCCTCACCAACATCAAGGAACCTTCCTTGAGGGGTCTCTGGTACGAACCATTACCCGGTTCATCTCTCTGGTCCGGACGATGGGCTGGTTCGTCTCTCTGGAAAAACGAAGGCATGGTTCATTCTTTTGGACCAGACAATATCCTGGTTCGTCTCACTGGATCTTGATCAGACGAGTCACTGGATCTGACACAAGACTGACCTTCCTCTCCCTCGTAGACGCTGATTCTGGTCACCCATTACATGAAGTACTCATTAATATATTGATACAGTGAAAATATTGTAAGTATAATGGTGGCAGTAATTATACTGGTAATAATAATAATAATAATAATAATAATAATAATAATAATAATAATAATAATAATAATAATATCAGCAGCATCTTGTTTCTTCTATGCAAAGTTTAAGACACTTGTGTTAGATAAAGAAAAAGAGCAGAGATCGAGTAGTTCTCTCTTCTCAATCTCTGCTCTTTTTGGATTAATTAGAAAGTGTTTCGCATCGCTGTTGGAACCAAAAGATAAGAGATTTTGCAGAGAGACTTTTCCTTCACCGTCATAGCTCATCGGTAGCGAGTAACAGCAGCAGAAAGACAGGGAAGCTGGGAAGACAGCCTCCAGTTTTATGGTCAGTTTCCATGTGTACAGACAGCAGCTATGGTAAGAATGAAGACTACGGAGAGAGCCTTTTGCCTTACTTTTTACAATACCATGTTGTAAGTCAGCAGCAGCAGCTGTAGCAACAGCTGTGACAACAGCTGTTGCTCGGGCAACTGTCTAGCGCTTTCTTGTTTGCCCCTCTTTTTCACTTCTTTCTTCCACCATCAGCATCACTTACTTCTCTTTCTCCCTACTCGCTCATATACATCCGCCTTTTCTCCTTCCCTCTTCTTCATCTCATTCTCCTTGTGCTCCTTCTCCTATTCTTACTCCTCTTCTCCCTTATCCTCCTTGCCTTACCTTTCCTACTCCTCGTCCTTCGGCCACTCTCCTTTCTGTTTCCATTTACTCATTTTCCTCCTCCTCCTCCTCCTTCACCTCTTCCTCTTTCTTCTCTTTTTCCTTTTCCTCTTCTGCCACCTACTGTTCTGTGTCAGATCCACTCAATTCTTCACCTGCTGATGCTTGATTTGATTTACCCTCTCCCTGCCTCACTACTGCTTTTTCTTCTCCATCTCTCTCTCTCTCTCTCTCTCTCTCTCCACACATCGCCTTGATGCAGCGACAATACCAAATAAGATTACATTAAGTCAGCAACATTAAAGTAATTACGCCAAGCCGAGTGTAACCATTAGAGGAACACCAAGAACCCACGCTCAGAGGAACATACGACGCTCACATTCTCTCTCTCTCTCTCTCTCTCTCTCTCTCTCTCTCTCTCTCTCTCTCTCTCACTCTCTCTAATTACATTCAAATCGTCTCTTTGTCCTCAACTCTTTATTAGATCCGATTATTTGGTGGATAGGGTCATCAATCATGATTTTTTAGTCCACTGCATTCACTGTGGATCACTGTGTTCACTTTGGTTTACTGTGTTCACAGTGGTTCACTGTGGTTCACTGTGTTCACTGTGTTCACTGTGGTTCACTGTGTTCACTGTGTTCACTGTGGAACACTGTGTTCACTGTGGTTTACTGTGTTCACAGTGGTTCACTGTGTTCACTGTGGTTTACTGTGTTCACAGTGGTTCACTGTGGTTCACTGTGTTCACTGTGGATCACTGTGTTCACTGTGGATCACTGTGTTCACTGTGGATCACTGTGTTCACTGTGGATCACTGTGTTCACTGTGGATCACTGTGTTCACTGTGGATCACTGTGTTCACTGTGTTAACTGTGGTTCACTGTGTTCACTGTGGATCACTGTGGTTCACTGTGTTCACAGTGGTTCACTGTGTTCACTGTGGATCACTGTGTTCACTGTGGTTTACTGTGTTCACTGTGGTTCGCTGTGTTCACTGTGGATCACTGTGTTCACTGTGGATCACTGTGTTCACTGTGGATCACTGTGTTCACCGTGGTTTACTGTGTTCACCGTGGTTCACTGTGGTTCACTGTGTTGACTGTGGATCACTGTGTTCACCGTGGTTTACTGTGTTCACTGTGGTTCACTGTGTTCACTGTGGATCACTGTGTTCACTGTGTTCAATGTGGTTCACTGTGTTCACTGTGGTTCACTGTGTTCACTGTGGTTCACTGTAGATCATTGTGTTCACTGTGGATCATTGTGTTCACTGAGGATCACTGTGTTCACTGTGGATCACTGTGTTCACTGCGGTTTACTGAGGATCATTGTGTTCACTGTAGATCACTGTGTTCACTGTGGTTTACTGTGTTCACTGTTGATCACTGTCTTCACTGTAGTTCACTGTGTTCACTGGGGTTCACTGTGGATAACTGTGTTCATTGTGGTTCACTGTGGATCACTGTGTTCACTGTAGATCACTGTGTTCACTGGGGTTCACTGTGTTCACTGTGGTTCACTGTGGATCACTGTGTTCACTGTGGTTCACTGTGTTCACTGTGGTTCACTGTGGATCACTGTGTTCACTGGGGTTCACTGTGGATCACTGTGTTCACTGTGGTTCACTGTGGATCACTGTGTTCACTGTGGTTCACTGTGGATCACTGTGTTCACTGTGGTTCACTGTGTGCACTGGAGATCATTGTGTTCAATGGGGATCCACTGTGTTCACTGTGGTTTACTGTGTTCACTGTGGATCACTATGTTCAATGCGGTTTACTGTGGATCATTGTGTTCACTGTGGATCACTGTGTTCACTGTTGTTTACTGTGTTCACTGTGGATCACTGTGTTCACTGTGGTTTACTGTGGATCACTGTGTTCACTGTGGTTCACTGTGGATCACTGTGGTTCACTGTGTGCACTGGAGATCATTGTGTTCAATGGGGATCACTGTGTTCAATGAGGATCACTGTGTTCAACGGGGATCACTGTGTTCAACGGGGATCATTGTGTTCAATTTGGATCACTGTGTTCAATGGGGGATCACTGTGTTCAATGGGGATCACTGTGCTTACCATGGATCACTGTGTTCAATGGGGATCACTGTGTTCGATGTGGATCAATGTGTTCAATGGGGATCACTGTGTTCAATGGGGATCACTGCGTTCAATGGGGATCACTGTGTTCAATGGAGATTACTGTGTTCAATGGGGATCACTGTTTTCAATCGGGATCACTGTGTTCAATGGGGATCACTGTGCTTACCATGGATCACTGTGTTCAATGGGGATCACTGTGTTCGATGTGGATCAATGTGTTCAATGGGGATCACTGTGTTTAATGGGGATCACTGTGTTCAATAGGGATCACTGTGTTCAATGGAGATTACTGTGTTCAATGGGGATCACTGTTTTCAATCGGGATCACTGTGTTCAATGGGGATAACTGTGCTTACCATGGATCACTGTGTTCAGTGGAGATCACTGTGTTCAATGAGGATCACTATGTTCAGTGGGGATCACTGTGTTCAGTGAGGATCACTGTGTTCAATGGGGATCACTGTGTTCAATAGGGATCAGTGTGTTCATTGGGGATCAGTGTGTTCATTGGGGATCACTGTATTCAATAGGGATCAGTGTGTTCAATGGGGATCGCTGTGTTCAATGGGGATCACTGTGTTCAATAGGGATCAGTGTGTTCAATGGGGATCACTGTGTTCAATAGGGATCAGTGTGTTTAATGGGGATCACTGTGCTTGCCATGGATCACTGTGCTTGCCATGGATCACTGTGCTTGCCATGGATCACTGTGCTTGCCATGGATCACTGTGCTTGCCATGGATCACCGTGTACACTGGGGGTCGTTCTGATCACTTCTCCTCTGCTGCTGCTCCTCCTCCTCCTCCTCCTCCTCCTCTTCCCCTCCTCTTCCTCCTCTTCTTCCTCCTACTCCTCCTCTTCCTCCTCTTCTTCCTCCTCCTCTTCTTCTTCCTCCTCCTCCTCCTTTTCTTCCTCGTCCACATCTTCCTCCTCGTCATTAATCACCGGTCGACTCACTAAGCTGAGCCGTCAGTGTAGTGAGGCCCAACACACTCACGTCCCACAATTGCAACAACGGTGGCAACGAGATCAACGGCAGCATTTGCAAGGATTAAAACGGAGATTACTCCCCACGGTCACACTTCCACGACACATCCATTATTTTCACTGAACCACTCTGGCTGTCCGCCACAAATACTGCATCAACCGAAAAAATATTGTGGGAAATCTGTAAGTCAATTAGATTAGATTGATTTTTTAAGGCAGCGGTTAATAAGGACTTTGTCGATACTGGAAAGATTTTGAATTTTAAAATTTGAAACTGATAAGGGTAAGATTTTTGGGCAGTTCCACTCCTCCTGTAAGTGAAAATAACTGCCGTTAAGACGGTACAACGCAGTGTCACTCCTCTTGTGAGTGAAAATAACTGCCGTTAAGACAGTACAACGCAGTGTCACTCCTCTTGTGAGTGAAAATAACTGCCGTTAAGACAGTACAACGCAGTGTCACTCCTCTTGTGAGTGAAAATAACTGCCGTTAAGACAGTACAACGCAGTGCCACTCCTTTTGTGAGTGAAAATAACTGCCGTTAAGACAGTACAACGCAGTGCCACTCCTGTGTGAAAATAACTGCCGTTAAGACAGTACAACGCAGTGCCACTCCTCTTGTGAGTGAAAATAACTGCCGTTAAGACAGTACAACGCAGTGCCACTCCTCTTGTGTGAAAATAACTGCCGTTAAAACAGTACAACGCAGTGCCACTCCTCTTGTGAGCGAAAATAACTGCCGTTAAGACAGTACAACGCAGTGCCACTCCTCTTGTGAGTGAAAATAACTGTCGTTAAGACAGTACAACGTAGTGCCACTCCTCTTGTGTGAAAATAACTGCCGTTAAGACAGTACAACGCAGTGCCAATCCTCTTGTGAGTGAAAATAACTGCCGTTAAGACAGTACAACGCAGTGCCAATCCTCTTGTGAGTGAAAATAACTGCCGTTAAGACAGTACAACACAGTGCCACTCCTCCTGTAAGTGATAATAACCGCCGTTAAGACAGTACAACGCAGTGCCACTCATCCTAAGTGAAATTACCACCATAAGGAAGTTTTGGGCAGTGCCACTCCTGAAGGATGTCTGAATGATACTTCGGAGGGCCAACGCCCCCTTTGTCAGGTCGCAGACCATGGCTCTTGGTGGATCAAAGCCAACGAACAGTCCAACGAACGATTCACAGACTGGCTGGACAGAACTTGAATTCAGAAACTTATTCAGTTCTCTCTTGAAAACAACAATGAGAACCCTTGGTAATCCCCTTGTGTATGAAGGGAGACTGTTGAATAGTCTTGGGTCCCTTACCCTTATTGTGTTACTTCTCAGTGTACTCACGACACCCCTACTCGTCACCGGGGGTATTTTTGCCCCGTCTGCCGATCCTCTTGTTTTGTAGGAAGTGGTTTGTGTGTCCAGATTTAGGCCAAGTTTCTTTAGGATTTTGCAGATGTAAAATATGGTGTATTTTTTACGTCTTCGTCCCAAGGAGCACAGACCAAGGAGCACAGGCCAAGGAGCACAGGCCAAGGGACTTAAAACGCTACCAGTAATTTAAGTGTGGGTTCTCTACATTATCTAAATCTGCGAACGAGTGACTTAAAAAGGATCATTATTGGCTTGCCATCCCTTGTTTTCAAGGCTCTTGTTACCCATCTCATCATTTTCCTCGCAGTTGTGATAATGAAACTGTTGTGATCTTTGAAAATAAGATCCTCTGACATTATCACTCCTATGTCCTTCACGTTAGTTTTTCACTCGACTGAGTGGTTAGAAAGGGGAGAAGTTACTATGACCATGGGGACAGCTTTTCCAGCAATCGTTTTTGCACGCATGTTATGTGCTATCAAACCATAATTGCTCTTGTATACTATATCTTCGATTGCCTCACAGTGCTTCAAGACCGTGTCATGGTGGTCCTGTAGCTGCGAGAGGCAGAGTGACCTAATTTAAAGAACACATGTGACTGATGAGCTTCCTTCTTAAAAACCTTCCAAAAATTTTTAAGTGAGACTAGTTCTGTGCTTTCAACATGGTTAGGTCTGTGCTATTTCTTTGAAACACTTTCGTGGAGCAGGGTTATATCCATTACTTTTATGACTGTGGGATGGCTTCCGTGTCAAAGCTCCCTTTTCAGAGACTATTTAAGGGTTTCATGCAGTTTTTGATGAATAAGAAGCACCATGAGTCTGTGCTTCACGCAAAGTACACGGTGGTGAATACCTTCATCAAGGCTAAATAACTGACTACCTCGTCTTCTACTGTCTCCTGGTTCAACCCCTTACGAAACCACTGTACTGAGTTGATTAAGCCACTGGTTGACGAAACCTTCTTGGAATAGATACCTTAGTGTACCACATGTGTCTTATCCATTACTGCTACTATGACTCACGAAATCGATTACAAGCCACCGAACGGGTGGGGGCTTAGAAACGTATGGCGAGTCAGTCGTAAAACTCCAGATCAGTGCTTAAGCCACTGACCTGGAGTTTCACGACTCGCCTTGGGTTGAAACCCCACCCGTTCCACAGTTTCATTACCCCTGCCGTTACCCTGGTGTTGCACGTGTTTCAGTCATGAACTGTTGTATACCATTACTGGTACCATACGTATCAGGAGACGCACGGACCACATCAGTGTAGTAACAGTGACATCCTCGTCATTTTAACAGAACGTACACATGTTGTTATCACACTAACGTTTAACACGTAGTAGTAGTAGTAGTAGTAGTAGTAGTAGTAGTAGTAGTAGTAGTAGTAGTAGTAGTAGTAATAATAATAATAATAATAATCCCACTCTACAGAAAATTAAAAAATACCAGAACAGACATTTTTGTTTGGAGGGTCAACGTGCAACATTTCGCTCTATGGAGACTTTCATTCGGACAATTTGTCGCTCTGTGTAGAGTTTAATTAAGAGTCACTGTTAAGATGTGAAGAGCTTCATTGGAGCAACATTTCACTCTGTGGAGAGTTATATAAGGACAACATTTCACTCGGTATAAGGCTTCAATGGGGCAACATTTCACTCGGTGTAGAGCTTCTTTAGAGCAATAATGTACAGTGTAGAGCTTTATTAGTCCAACATTTCACTCTGTGTAGAGCTTTACTAGTTCAGAGTCATGGCTTTATCAGGCCATCACTATGGCGGGTCGATCAGACCATCACTATGGCGGGTCGATCAGGCCATCACTATGGCGGGTCAATTAGGCCATCACTATGGCCTAATCGGGTGTTTCAAATTGATGGACCTACTTTTAAAATATACTGCTTTGAACTTGAGCCCTTCCTTTAAAAACATGTATATCCCTTTAAATTCCCATTATTATGCATAACTCTACTGCAAATCGGGAATAAATTGATTTAATACATAATTCCACTATCAGTCTCCTTCACTCGAGGAGGCAAAAGATACAAAAAGACCTTCATACATGAATATTATGTTGTACAGCTGGCAAAAGGGGTCGATTTACAGGTTACTGGAAAAAAGGGGTCGATTTACAGGTTACTGGAAAAAAGGGGTCGATTTACAGGTTACCGAAAAAAGGGGTTGATTTACAGGTTACCGAAAAAAGGGGTCGATTTACAGGTTACCGAAAAAAGGGGTTGATTTACAGGTTACCGAAAAAAGAGGTAGATTTACAGGTTACCGGAAAAAAGGGGTCGATTTACAGGTTACAGAAAAAAGGGGTCGATTTACAGGTTACCGGAAAAAAGAGGTCGATTTACAGGTTACCGGAAAAAAGGGGTCGATTTACAGGTTACCGGAAAAAAGGGGTCGATTTACAGGTTACCGGAAAAAAGGGGTCGATTTACAGGTTACAGAAAAAAGAGGTCGATTGACAGGTTGCCGGAAAAAAGGGGTCGATTTACAGGTTACCGAAAAAAAGGGGTCGATTTACAGGACACCGGAAAAAAGGGGTCGATTTACAGGTTACCGGAAAAAAGGGGTCGATTTACAAGTTACCGCAAAAAAGGGGTCGATTTACAGGTTACCGGAAAAAAGGGGTCGATTTACAGGTTACCGGAAAAAAGGGGTCGATTTACAGGTTACCGGAAAAAAGGGGTCGGTTTACAGGTTACCGGAAAAAGGGATCGATTTACAGGTTACCGGAAAAAAGGGGTCGATTTACAGGCTACCGGAAGAAAGGGGTCGATTTAGAGGTTACCGGAAAAAAGGGGTCGATTTACAGGTTACCGGAAAAAAGAGGTCGATTTGCAGGTTACAGGCAAAAAGCAGTCGACTTACAAATTAACTAGCCAAAAGGGGTGAATTTACGGGTTCAATGGACAATGGGAGACAACTTTACGTTACAGGACAGGAGTCGATTTATAGACTCACCGGACAAAAAGGGTAAATTTACAGCCTCAACGGTTAATAGGGGTCGATTTTACAGGTCACCAGAGACGAGGGGTCGACTTACAGGTCACCGGACACAAGTGGTCGATTCACAGGTTCGCTGGACAAAATTCCTCGCTGGAAGAGCCCCTTGATGTGTCCAGTGTCTTAAACTTTGTCAGAAGAATTTGATGCGCTTGTGGAAGAGTGGAAGAGGAGGGAAGGAAGGAGGGAGGGAAGGAAGGAGGGAGGGAAGGAAGGAGGGAGGGAAGGAAGGAGGGAGGGAAGGAAGGAGGGAGGGAAGGAAGGAGGGAAGGAGGAGGAATTTATTTGGTAGAGGCGGGAGGTACAGTAAAGAGGGAGCAAGGTGAGGCAGAGAGAAAGTGGAAAGTAGAGAAGACAGGAAAAGGGAGGGAGGAAGGAATGCCTAAAGGGAAGGAGGGAGACAGAGATTTAGAGAGGAAAACAGTAAGTAGAGAGTAAGTAAGAGAGAGAGAGAGAGAGAGAGGGAGAGAGAGAGAGAGAGAGAGAGAGAGAGAGAGAGGAGAGAGTGAGAGAGAGAGAGAGAGAGAGAGAGAGAGAGAGAGAGAGAGAGAGAGAGAAGAGAAGAGGAGGAAGTAGAGGAGGAGGAAAGAAGAGGGAGAGCTGAATAGAGACAAAGGAATAAAGGCGATACATGGAAGAAAGCGGATAAAGGAGAGTAAAGCAAGTGAGATAGAGGAAAGTGTGAGAGACAAAACAAGAGTGAAAACAAAGAGGGAGGGAGAGAGAGAAGAGAATAAATAAAGGATGAACGGAAACAAGGGAAGAAACAGAATAAATCTGACAAACAAAGTAATGAACATCATCTGATTTTGAGTCCACAGTACTCAGCATCAACTGACCACGAGTACACAGTACTCAGCATCAACTGACCACGAGTACACAGTACTCATCATCAACTGACCACGAGTACACAGTACTCAGCATCAACTGACCACGAGTACACAGTACTCATCATCAACTGACCACGAGTACACAGTACTCATCATCAACTGACCACGAGTACACAGTACTCAGCATCAACTGACCACGAGTACACAGTACTCATCATCAACTGACCACGAGTACACAGTACTCATCATCAACTGACCCCGAGTACACAGTACTCAGCATCAACTGACCACGAGTACACAGTACTCATCATCAACTGACCACGAGTACACAGTACTCAGCATCAACTGACCACGAGTACACAGTACTCAGCATCAACTGACCACGAGTACACAGTACTCAGCATCAACTGACCACGAGTACACAGTACTCAGCATCAACTGACCACGAGTACACAGTACTCATCATCAACTGACCACGAGTACACAGTACTCAGCATCAACTGACCACGAGTACACAGTACTCAGCATCAACTGACCACGAGTACACAGTACTCAGCAATCAACTGACCACGAGTACACAGCACTCAGCATCAACTGACCACGAGTACACAGTACTCAGCATCAACTGACCACGAGTACACAGTACTCAGCATCAACTGACCACGAGTACACAGTACTCAGCATCAACTGACCACGAGTACACAGTACTCAGCATCAACTGACCACGAGTACACAGTACTCACATCAACTGACCACGAGTACACAGTACATCAGCATCAACTGACCACGAGTACACAGTACTCAAGCATCAACTGACCACGAGTACACAGTACTCAGCATCACTGACCACGAGTACACAGTACTCATCATCAACTGACCACGAGTACACAGTACTCAGCATCAACTGACCACGAGTACACAGTACTCATCATCAACTGACCACGAGTACACAGTACTCAGCATCAACTGACCACGAGTACACAGTACTCATCATCAACTGACCACGAGTACACAGTACTCAGCATCAACTGACCACGAGTACACAGTACTCATCATCAACTGACCACGAGTACACAGTACTCAGCATCACTGACCAGAGTACACAGTACTCACATCAACTGACCACGAGTACACAGTACTCATCATCAACTGACCACGAGTACACAGTACTCAGCATCAACTGACCACGAGTACACAGTACTCATCATCAACTGACCACGAGTACACAGTACTCAGCATCAACTGACCACGAGTACACAGTACTCATCATCAACTGACCACGAGTACACAGTACTCAGCATCAACTGACCACGAGTACACAGTACTCATCATCAACTGACCACGAGTACACAGTACTCAGCATCAACTGACCACGAGTACACAGTACTCATCATCAACTGACCACGAGTACACAGTACTCAGCATCAACTGACAACGAGTACACAGTACTCAACATCAACTGACCACGAGTACACAGTACTCAGCATCAACTGACCACGAGTACACAGTACTCAGCATCAACTGACCACGAGTGCACAGTACTCAGCATCAACTGACCACGAGTACACAGCTACTCAGCATCAACTGACCACGAGTACACAGTACTCAGCATCAACTGACACACGAGTACACAGTACTCAGCATCAAACTGACCACGAGTACACAGTACTCAGCATCAACTGACAACGAGTACACAGTACTCAGCATCAACTGACCACGAGTACACAGCACTCAGCATCAACTGACCACGAGTACACAGTACTCAGCATCAACTGACCACGAGTACACAGCACTCAGCATCAACTGACCACGAGTACACAGCACTCAGCATCAACTGACCACGAGTACACAGTACTCAGCATCAACTGACCACGAGTACACAGTGCTCAGCATCAACTGACCACGAGTACACAGTACTCAGCATCAACTGACCACGAGTACACAGTACTCATCATCAACTGACCACGAGTACACAGTACTCAGCATCAACTGACCACGAGTACACAGCACTCAGCATCAACTGACCACGAGTACACAGTGCTCAGCATCAACTGACCACGAGTACACAGTGCTCAGCATCAACTGACCACGAGTACACAGTACTCAGCATCAACTGACCACGAATACACAGTACTTCAGCATCAACTGACCACGAGTACACAGTACTCAGCATCAACTGACCACGAGTACACAGTACTCAGCATCAACTGACCACGAGTACACAGTACTCAGCATCAACTGACCACGAGTACACAGCACTGAGCATCAACTGACCACGAGTACACAGTGCTCAGCATCAACTGACCACGAGTACACAGTGCTCAGCATCAACTGACCACGAGTACACAGTACTCAGCATCAACTGACCACGAATACACAGTACCAGCATCAACTGACCACGAGTACACAGTACTCAGCATCAACTGACCACGAGTACACAGTACTCAGCATCAACTGACCACGAGTACACAGTACTCAGCATCAACTGACCACGAGTACACAGCACTCAGCATCAACTGACCACGAGTACACAGTGCTCAGCATCAACTGACCACGATACACAGTGCTCAGCATCAACTGACCACGAGTACACAGTACTCAGCATCACTGACCACGAGTACACAGTGCTCAGCATCAACTGACCACGAGTACACAGTACTCAGCATCAACTGACCACGAGTACACAGTGCTCAGCATCAACTGACCACGAGTCCACAGTACTCAGCATCAACTGACCACGAGTACACAGTGCTCAAACATCAACTGACCACGAGTACACAGTACTCAGCATCAACGACCACGAGTACACAGAACTCAGCATCAACTGACCACGAGTACACAGTACTCAGCATCAACTGACCACGAGTACACAGACTCAGCATCAACTGACCACGAGTACACAGTGCTCAGCATCAACTGACCACGAGTACACAGTACTCAGCATCAACTGACCACGAGTACACAGTGCTCAGCATCAACTGACCACGAGTACACAGTACTCAGCATCACCTGACCACGAGTACACAGTGCTCAGCATCAACTGACCACGAGTACACAGTGCTCAGCATTAACTGACGACGAGTACACAGTGCTCAGCATCAACTGACCACGAGTACACAGTCCTCAGCATCAACTGACCACGAGTACACAGTACTCAGCATCAACTGACCACGAGTACACAGTACTCAGCATCAACTGACCACGAGTACACAGTACTTAGCATCAACTGACATCGAGTACACAGCACTCAGCATCAACTGACTACGAGCACACAGTACTCAGCATCACTGACCACAGAGCCACGAGTACACAGAACTCAGCATCAACTGACCACGGGTACACAGCGCTCAGAATCAACTGACCACGAGTACACAGTACTCAGCATCAACTGATCACGAGTACAGAGTACTCAGCATCAACTGATCACGAGTACACAGTATTCAGCATGAACTGACCACGAGTACACAGTATTCAGCATCAACTGACCACGAGTACAAAGTACTCAGCATCAACTGACCACGAGTACACAGTACAGAGCATCAATTGACCAGGAGCGCACAATACTCAGCATCAACTGATCACGAGTACACAGTACTCAGCATCAACTGACCACGAGTACACAGTACTCAACATCAGCTGACCAGTAGTACACAGTACTCAGCATCAACTGATCACGAGTACACAGTACTCAACATCAACTGACCAGGACTACACAGTACTCAGCATCAACTGACCACGAGTACACAGCACTCAGCATCAACTGACCACGAGTACACAGCACTCAGCATCAACTGACCACGAGTACACAGTACTCAGCATCAACTGACCACGAGTACACAGTGCTCAGCATCAACTGACCACGATACACAGTACTCAGCATCAACTGACCACGAGTACACAGTACTCATCATCAACTGACCACGAGTACACAGTACTCAGCATCAACTGACCACGAGTACACAGCACTCAGCATCAACTGACCACGAGTACACAGTGCCTCAGCATCAACTGACCACGAGTACACAGTGCTCAGCATCAACTGACCACGAGTACACAGTACTCAGCATCAACTGACCACGAATACACAGTACTCAGCATCAACTGACCACGAGTACACAGTACTCAGCATCAACTGACCACGAGTACACAGTACTCAGCATCAACTGACCACGAGTACACAGTACTCAGCATCAACTGACCACGAGTACACAGCACTGAGCATCAACTGACCACGAGTACACAGTGCTCAGCATCAACTGACCACGAGTACACAGTGCTCAGCATCAACTGACCACGAGTACACAGTACTCAGCATCAACTGACCACGAATACACAGTACTCAGCATCAACTGACCACGAGTACACAGTACTCAGCATCAACTGACCACGAGTACACAGTACTCAGCATCAACTGACCACGAGTACACAGTACTCAGCATCAACTGACCACGAGTACACAGCACTCAGCATCAACTGACCACGAGTACACAGTGCTCAGCATCAACTGACCACGAGTACACAGTGCTCAGCATCAACTGACCACGAGTACACAGTACTCAGCATCAACTGACCACGAGTACACAGTGCTCACACATCAACTGACCACGAGTACACAGTACTCAGCATCAACTGACCACGAGTACACAGTGCTCAGCATCAACTGACCACGAGTCCACAGTACTCAGCATCAACTGACCACGAGTACACAGTGCTCAACATCAACTGACCACGAGTACACAGTACTCAGCATCAACTGACCACGAGTACACAGAACTCAGCATCAACTGACCACGAGTACACAGTACTCAGCATCAACTGACCACGAGTACACAGTACTCAGCATCAACTGACCACGAGTACACAGTGCTCAGCATCAACTGACCACGAGTACACAGTACTCAGCATCAACTGACCACGAGTACACAGTGCTCAGCATCAACTGACCACGAGTACACAGTACTCAGCATCACCTGACCACGAGTACACAGTGCTCAGCATCAACTGACCACGAGTACACAGTGCTCAGCATTAACTGACGACGAGTACACAGTGCTCAGCATCAACTGACCACGAGTACACAGTCCTCAGCATCAACTGACCACGAGTACACAGTACTCAGCATCAACTGACCACGAGTACACAGTACTCAGCATCAACTGACCACGAGTACACAGTACTTAGCATCAACTGACATCGAGTACACAGCACTCAGCATCAACTGACTACGAGCACACAGTACTCAGCATCAACTGACCAAGAGCCACGAGTACACAGAACTCAGCATCAACTGACCACGGGTACACAGCGCTCAGAATCAACTGACCACGAGTACACAGTACTCAGCATCAACTGATCACGAGTACAAGTAGACTCAGCATCAACTGATCACGAGTACACAGTATTCAGCATGAACTGACCACGAGTACACAGTATTCAGCATCAACTGACCACGAGTACAAAGTACTCAGCATCAACTGACCACGAGTACACAGTACAGAGCATCAATTGACCAGGAGCGCACAATACTCAGCATCAACTGATCACGAGTACACAGTACTCAGCATCAACTGACCACGAGTACACAGTACTCAACATCAGCTGACCAGTAGTACACAGTACTCAGCATCAACTGATCACGAGTACACAGTACTCAACATCAACTGACCAGGACTACACAGTACTCAGCATCAACTGACCACGAGTGCACAGTACTCAGCGTCAACTGACCACGAGTACACAGTACTCAACATCAACTGACCAGGAGTATACAGTACTCAACATCAACTGACCAGGACTACACAGTACTCAGTATCAACTGACCATGAGTACACAGTATTCAACATCAACTGACCAGGAGTACACAGTACTCAGCATCAACTGATCCCGAGTACACAGTGCTCAACATCAACTGACCACGAGTACAAAGTACTCAGCATCAACTGATCACGAGTACACAGTACTCAACATCAACTGACCACGAGTACACAGTACTCAACATCAACTGACCAAGAGTACACAGTACTCAACATCAACTGACCAGGAGTACAAAGTACTCAACATCAACTGACGACGAGTACACAGTACTCAGCATCAACTGACCAAGAGTACACAGTACTCAGAATCAACTGACCACGAGTACACAGCACTCAGCATCAACTGACCACGAGTACACAGTACTCAGGATCAACTGACCAGGAGTACACAGTACTCAGCATCAACTGATCACGAGTACACATACTCAGCATCAACTGACCACGAGTACACAGTGCTCAGCATCAATTGACGAGTACACAGTACTCAGCATCAACTGACCAGGAATACACAGTACTCAGCATCAACCGACCACGAGTACACAGTACACAACATCAACTGACCAGGAGTACACAGTACTCAACATCAACTGACCAAGAGTACACAGTACTCAACATCAACTGACCAGGAGTACACAGTACTCAACATCAACTGACCCAGAGTACACAGTACTCAACATCAACTGACCAAGAGTACACAGTACTCAACATCAACTGACCAAGAGTACACAGTACTCAACATCAACTGACCAAGAGTACACAGTACTCAACATCAACTGACCAAGAGTACACAGTACTCAACATCAACTGACCAGAGTACACAGTACTCAACATCAACTGACCAAGAGTACACAGTACTCAACATCAACTGACCAAGAGTACACAGTACTCAACATCAACTGACCAGGAGTACACAGTACTCAACATCAACTGACCCAGAGTACACAGTACTCAACATCAACTGACCAAGAGTACACAGTACTCAACATCAACTGACCAGAGTACACAGTACTCAACATCAACTGACCAAGAGTACACAGTACTCAACATCAACTGACCAAGAGTACACAGTACTCACATCAACTGACCAAGAGTACACAGTACTCAACATCAACTGACCAAGAGTACACAGTACTCAACATCACTGACCAAGAGTACACAGTACTCAACATCAACTGACCAAGAGTACACAGTACTCAACATCAACTGACCAAGAGTACACAGTACTCAACATCAACTGACCAAGAGTACACAGTACTCAGCATCAACTGACCAGGAGTACACAGTACTCAACATCAACTGACCAAGAGTACACAGTACTCAACATCAACTGACCAAGAGTACACAGTACTCACATCAACTGACCAATGAGTACACAGTACTCAACATCAACTGACCAAGAGTACACAGTACTCAGCATCAACTGAACCAAGAGTACACAGTACTCAGCATCAACTGACCAAGAGTACACAGTATTCAACATCAACTGACCAAGAGTACACAGTACTCAACATCAACTGACCAGAGTACACAGTACTCAACATCAACTGACCAAGAGTACACAGTACTCAGCATCAACTGACCAAGAGTACACAGTATTCAACATCAACTGACCAAGAGTACACAGTACTCAACATCAACTGACCAAGATACATCAGTACTCACATCAACTGACGAAGAGTACACAGTACTCAAACAACTGACCAAGAGTACACAGTACTCAACATCAACTGACCAAGAGTACACAGTACTCAACATCAACTGACCCAGAGTACACATCAACACTATAATGTTTATTAGCGGGAGAGACAGGAGAATTTTTTATATTTTTGTGAACAATATTTAAAACACATTTTCAATTTTTTCCATATTTTTATACACATTATTTTTATTTTAAATATTTTATTAATGCAAACTTTTATTGTTTTTTATTAATTTTAATGTACATTTAGCACCTCATGTCACTTTATGTAGCGAGATTTTTCTATTGTTATATATATATATATATATATATATATATATAATATATATATATATATATATATATATATATATATATATATATATGGAAGACAAGCCACGAGGTGTGGAAATCTATCGCTCAATACTTTCACACTTCTCAGTGCGTCATCAGGAGCTATGTAATGTTGCAAGAGAGCAACTAGAGCAGTGAGAGAGTTGAGCGGTTCATTATCACTCAACAAATGGTTCATTTTCTCTAAATATTCAGTTTCGTCCATAATAACAACTACCTTCGATTTATTACCTCGTGAGAGCTGCAGAGTCTGATCATTATTAAGTTCTTTGTAAGCTTTTGTGAATCTTAATGGGCAGTTGGGTGGCACCGGCTGGAGTAACCTTCCATATACCATACCTTTGCATGTATTAAACGTATCAGGGGTCAAAACACCGTGTTTTTCCAGCACGCAAAACGATTTTGCTAAGTCTACGTAATTAACATCATTAGTTGGGGGCGCAAAGCTTATCCAAACCCCAGTGCTGCCTGTTGGTCACTGCTTAATTCCTTGCTAGACAGGTTCATAACAAACTCCGGATTTCGCATGTGTTGTCCCACCACTCTGTGCTATGAGATTATTTAACTTCCTAGTATGATTGCGTTCGGTGTTTTGTCTGATTCTTCTAAGTTCTCTATAAATATAATCAAGCAAGTAGTCATGCCAACCTGTGGGAATCTTATTAAAGAATACCGTCTTGGTTTTTCTCATTTCAACGAAGATCATCTTCTTTTCATGTCGTGGTAGTTCAATATTTTTAATGATCACTAACCTGTGTAGTTGATGGAACGGTGTAGTAGCTAGCCTGACCAACCTGTTCTGCAGTAGTTGATGGAACGGTGTAGTAGCTAGCCTGACCAACCTGTTCTGCAGTAGTTGATGGAACGGTGTAGTAGCTAGCCTGACCAACCTGTTCTGCAGTACGGATTCTGCAAGAACCTGTTCACTTAGGCACTTACTTAGAAATTCTAACTTGAGAGCAGCTTTGTGGTCTTTGAGTGTGAAAGTACATCTGCGATTCTTTGCGCATATATATATATATATAATATATATTATATATATATATATATATATATATATATAATATATATATATATATAAATTTTTTATGCAAATATCGCAAACCAAGCGATACAGGATGCAAAACAAGTGAAGACGGTTCTGTGGGAACGCGTTTTGCTTGGGCATCCTTTTTTTTCTGGAATTTTGCAAGTTTCCTGATGATGTGTTGATTGCAACACGAAAGGCCTAGAACTATCATTCTACTTCCCGCGTGGGTTTTTTGTGTGTATATATATATATATGTCGTGCCGAAAATGTAAAACTGGTCAATTAGCAAGAACTCATTTAAAATTAAGTCCTTTCTAAAATTTTCTCTTATAAGTTTAAAGATATATTTTTTTCAAATTTAAAGTTAAATGTAAAAATTTTTAATTTTTTCACCAAAAGAAACTTAGAAAACTCACCTAACCTTATTATAACAAGAACAATTTATTTTAGCCAACCCAACAAATTTTTTTTAGATTGTTTATAATAATTTAATACTAAACAAAACAGTGAAATTTTTTTTTTTTCGTTGGTTCAGAATGATTTTGGGTGAAATTATTGCATACAAAAATTTTACACTTGTCCTTATGGAAAGAAGGGTTGCTATTTAACCCAAAAATCCAATTTGCCATTCGGCACGACATATATATATTATATATATATATATATAAATATAATATATAATATATATATATATATATATATATATATATATATGCAAAACAACCACTGTGAAAGAATAGAGAAATTCCAAGCGCTTTCGTGACTACTCACATTATCAAGGAACTATGAAAGTAAAGCACCCAAGAAAGCTATATAAGGGGTCTGGCCGCCCCTCACTATCAGATCCCACAACGGTTAAACACCTACGCGCGCCCGACCCAACTGGGATAGGTCCTTTGCAAAACCCAAACCCCACAAACTTTCTACCCAAGAAAATTTAAAAATTATTTGTCCAGTGTATTATTAAATTCTTCACAAATTCTATTTAATTATAAATGGATCTAATTTACATAAACCAAAGGAAATATTCATATTATTGTCAAAACTGATTTTTATGAAACAAGATTCAATTATATTCCTTCGACCAGGGGACTTGCTTGATACTACTTTCTCAACTTTTTGAAAATAAATTTGGGATGGTTAAAATCTTTAAACATGAATAAATGGGAGCATTGGAATCTTGTCCGTTCTAATGCTATATTTATTTTTGTTTTAATCTTAGTTCGAGATTTTTACCAGTTTGACCGTAATAAACTTTATCGCAGATTTTTACAAGGAATCTTATAGACCACATCCATCAGCATTTTGGGGGGAATTCTTTTCAAAAGTTTTTTTAAACTGTATCAAGATTTTTGAATACAACTTTAATATTAAAAGTCTTAAGAAGAGAAGGCATATAAAACCAAGTTTTCCTGGTAAGGGAGAACCAACTTTATTTTTAGTAGAATAAGGCTGGTTGTTCCTTTTTGGATTGTAAAAAGTATTTCAAAGCAACTTTAAAAGATTTATCAATTACATTTCTTGGTATTTTAAATCATTACCTTTTTCATAAATTTTGGATATTTCCTCATCTATGAACTCAGGACTACAAATTGTAAAGCTCTCAAAAAAATTGATGAGAAAACAGACAGTTTGACTCTATCTTGATGCGAGGAATAATAGTGGACATAGGAACAGTTATTTGTGGGTTTTCTGTAAATTTTAAATTTAAATTTCATTATTACCCTTAATAAATAAAACATCTAGAAAAGGCAATGGTTATTTTCTTCAAACTCAACAGTAAAGTTTATAGAATGGGCTAAGCTATTTATTTTTCCTAGGAAATGGTGTATATCTACATTTTTGGGCATAAGACCAAAAATATCATCAACATATCTGAACCATTTAGCTCATTAGGGAGGATTGTGTTTAAGTAACCTTGTTTAAAAAAATTCCATGTATGGGTTTTACTAAGAACAGGTGAAAGAGGATTTCCCATTGCCATACCAAACTTCTGATTTTTTTAAAATTATCATTAAATACAAATTTTGCATCAACAATGCAAAGTTTAATGATAGTAGGAACTGGCAATGATAAATCATAGTTAACGAGTTCTTCAGATAAGAAACTTAATAAATCATCAACAGGAACTTTCGTAATCAAGGAAGTAACATCAGAACTAACCATGTTAAAATCATTTAAGTCAGTCAAGGAGCTTAATTTATCAACCAAATCTATGTTGATTTTAACATTAAAGTTAGAAATTTTGCCAACAATAGGGCTCAAAATATCAACAAGCCATTTGGATAATTTATATGAAACTGACCCTATGGAGCTAATAATTGGTCTGACTGGATTCCCTGGTTTGTGTGTTTTTATTAGTCCATACAGACTTAGTCCATAAGACTTTTAATATTAAAGTTGTATTCAAAAATCTTGATACAGTAAAAAAAACTTTTGATAAAGAATTCCCCCCAAAATGCTGATGGATGTGTCTATAAGATTCCTTGTAAAATTTGCGATAAAGTTTATTACGGTCAAACTGGTAAAAATCTCGAACTAAGATTAAAACAACATAAATATAGCATTAGAACTGGACAAGATTCCAATGCTCTATTTATTCATGTAAGAGATTTTAACTATCCAATTGATTTTCAAAAAGTTGAGAAAGTAGTATCAAGCAAGTCCATGGTCGACAGGAATATAATTGAATCTTTTTTCATAAAAAGCAGTTTTGACAATAATAGAATATTTCCTTTGGTTTATATAAATTAGATCCATTTATAATTAATAGAATTTGGGGAAGAATTTAATAATACACTGGACAAATAATTTTTAAATTTTCTTGGTAGAATAGTTTGTGGGGTGAGTTGTGCAAAGGACCTATCCAAGTTGGGTCGGCGCGCGTCAGGTTTTTAAAACTGTTGGGGGATCTGATAGTGAGGTGCTGGCCAGACCCCTTAAAATGCTTCCTTGGATGCTTTACTTTCATAGTTCCTTGATAATGTGAGTAGTCACGAAAGCGCTTGGAATTTCCTATTCTTTCAAGTGGTTTTTTTGCATATTCTGAAATCACCTTTTTACTGTGATCTTATTGCATATATATATATATATATATATATATATATAATATATATATATATTATATATAATATATATATATATATATATATATATATATACATATAGTAAACAATGTTATAAAATAGAGACAAAATGATAAATTAGACACGTGTATAACATCTGTAGACGTATTACCATCCAGAAACTTTTTCATTACAATATACGGACAAAATCTGAAGATTGTTTACTGTACATATTGCTACAATCTTCAGACTGTGTCTATGTTTCGTACTGATAAAGCCACTGGATTGCGAAGCGTCGACAAGGTAAGGACACC
>NC_069401.1:70953773-70973773 GCF_026875155.1 Cherax quadricarinatus | reverse complement strand
GCACACACACACACACACACACTTGCTGCCCCAGCACACACACACACACACACACTTGCTGCCCCCCGCAACACACACACACACACTTGCTGCCCCAGCACACACACACACACACTTGCTGCCACAGCACCCCACACACACACACACACACACTTGCTGTCCCAGCACACACACACACACTTGCTGCCCCGGCACACGCACACACTTGCTGCCACACGCACACACACACACCCCACACACACACACACCCCACACACACACGCTTGCTGCCCCCGCACACACACACACACACACACACTTGCTGCCCCAGCACACACACACACACTTGTTGCCCCAGCACACACACACACACACACACTTGCTGCCCAGCACACACACATACACACACACACACTTGCTGCCCCGCACACGCACACACTTGCTGCCCACAAACACACACAAACACACACACTTCTGCCCCAGCAACACACACACACACACTTGCTGCCCCAGCAAAACCACACACACTTGGTGCCCCAGCACACACACACACACCCCATTTGCTGCCCAGTACACACAAACTCTTTTCTGCCCCGCACACACCACCCCCATTGCTGCCCCCCGTACACACACAACACTTGCTGCCCCAGCACATACCCACACACACACACACACACACACACACCCCACACCACAAAACAAAACACACCACTTGCTGGCCCCGCACACACACACACAATTGCTGCCCCAGCACACACACACACTTGGGTGCCCCAGCACACACACACACACACTTGCTTGCCCAGCATACACACACACACTTGCTTTCCCCAGCATACACACCCCACACACACACTTGCTGCCCCAGCATACACACACACCACACACACTTGCTGCCCCAGCATACACACACACCTGCTGCCCCAGCACACACACACACACACACACACACACACACACACTTGCTGCCCCAGTACACACACACACACACACTCCTTTGCTACCAGTGCTGGATTTAGATAAAGAGAGGCCCTAGGCTGTTTCGCGTGAGGCGCCTCCCACTCCCACACCCTCACCACTAGAGGAAGATGGAAGAGTGTTGCACCTCCCACCCCACAGCCTCACCACTAGAGGAAGATGGAAGAGTGTTGCACCCCCCACTCCCACAGCCTCACCACTAGAGGAAGATGGAAGAGTGTTGCACCTCCCACTCCCACAGCCTCACCACTAGAGGAAGATGGAAGAGTGTTGCACCTCCCACTCCCACAGCCTCACCACTAGAGGAAGATGGAAGAGTGTGCACCTCCACTCCCACAGCCTCACCACTAGAGAAGATGGAAGAGTGTTGCACCTCCCACCACACCCTCACCACTAGAGGAAGATGGAAGAGTGTTGCACCTCCCACTCCCACACCCTCACCGTTAGAGGAAGATGGAATGGGTGGCAGCAAAGCATTAGATAATAACTATAGACCAATAGCTCTAACGTCTAACGTTCTTTCCGGAAGAAGAGCGAAGAGATCCTTTCTTAAACATCAGTCTTCAGGCAGCCACCATCGGTGAATCCCGCTCAGATCACCCAGTCAAATATGAAATTAAAGACAACTTACTGCTCTGCACAGAGACTGGTAAGGTGGTAGTGGGAAGCCAAAAATTAGATAGACTGGTAGTTCCTAAGAAATTTAGGTCACAAATTTTGAACATGTTACACACTTTCTCTTTAGGAGATTATTTGGGAATTACTAAAACTCTGTATAGAATATTGAAAGAGTTTTACTGACCAAAAATAAGGCAAGATGTGAAGAAATACGTCAGGTATTGTAGGGAATGTCAACAAGTAGGTAACCCAGGACACCCTATTAAACCTGTGCCACTTCATCCCATACCTGCAATTTATAACCGTTTGCCGAGCTAATCTTTGTGTGGGGCCATTACCAAAATCAAAAGTCAGGGAACCAATACCTATTCACTATCATGGACAAAGCTACTAGGAATCCGGAAGCAGTCCCAATGCGCAGTATTAATACTAAAGCCATTCATAAAGCCACAACTAAATTTATATCTTATTTTGACATTCCAAAGTCTATCCAGAGTGACCAAGAACTTGAATGATTCGCCGGTACTGTTCTGGTCTGGGTCTTTTATAGGTGGTCACCCGGCGAAAGTGATCAGGCTACTAAGTTTACAGTCAAAACTTTTAGAGAAGCTTTAACTAGGCTAGGTCTAATTTATAAATTGTCCACTGCCTATCATCCTCAGTCCCAAGGTGCCTTGGAAAGATTTCATCAGACGTTAAAAACCATGAGAGCTTTGTGCATGCATTTTCCTATAGACTGGGATGAATCACTTCATCTGCTGTTGTTCTCAATGGGAGAAGTTGTGCAGGAATCAACAGGGTATAATCCATTTGAGCTAATTTTCGGGCACAATGTACGAGGTCCTCTGCGAGTGCTCAAAGAAGGATGCATGGGAGAAGACGCCTCCGTAACACTCTACAACCCTTCTTCAAGGTTGCAGGTGACCCGTCAGTTGGCTAAGATTAGCTTAAAATCTGCTCAAAACATTATGAAACAGAGATATGACAAAAAGGCAAAGTTTCGCTCCATCAGTTCAGGAGACAAGGTGCAGGTGCAGGAACCTGTACCTGGCCACACCTTAACAGTTCTGCTACACCTAGTTTATAGCTTCGAGGGTTATTTTCATTCCCAAGGACCAATGCAAATAATAAGTAAAATTTCTGATGTAAATTATGTGATAGCTCACCTTGATAAACCCACGAAAAGTAAAATTTACCACATAAATCAGATTAAAATATTTAATAGCCCACATAAAGTCCCAGTAATGCCTTTGTCCTCTGCCTCTGTAGACGACCATGATTCCTTGCATGCCATTCCAGAGATCCAAGTTAAACTTTTTAATTCTGTCCTCCACAAGGAGGGGCTCTCTAAAAATCAAATAATAAGCCTAACTGCCCTCTTACAAACTTACCCTGACATATTTTCGGATGTCCCGAAAAAAATGTACCCTGGGATATCATGACTGACGAAATTACGCTATCGCGAATTTTGCTCTTAGTGATATTTATACAACGGCGATTTTGTCCATTTTGACTCCCATTTCAGATTATTATTATTATAATCAAAAAAGAAGCGCTAAGCCACAAGGACTATACAGTCCCATTTCAGAGCAATTACAATATACCAGTCGACCAAATTATTAGCTATTTCACTAGTATTACTTCTATTGTATCGATTGAGCACAAGAAATCTCCCACTCATCTACGTTAACTACGCAATAAAGTGATCGGAAATTGGTATTTTGGCCGATTTCACACAAAGTTCAAGATATTCCAATTTCAAAATAGGGTACAGAATAAACAATGCAGGCATTCCTGGCATTAAAATAACATTTCCTCTGTTCATTAGTTATATTTCCAGGCTTTACAAATGAATTCCATTTTGATTTTTTGTTTACATAATGAATTTTTACTCACACCAAAAAAATGGAAGGGTTACTGTTACGCAATGTTGCAATAATTGTATAAATAATATCAGCGCATTTGCGAACGCAAATTAAACCCACCAGCTGACGTGTATTAGACGCATGACGTCATTTGTTTACTCCAACATGGGCAACAATCAAACACGTCCACTACCTTAACCCTTAAATGGTCCAAACGTATATATACGTTTTTTCAACATCTGAATGTTAAAAAATGTAGATCTTTTTTGTTTTACATTTGAAAACGTGTAAAAAAAACTTTTATCTACATTTTTTTTTGTTATATTTGAAAATATGTAAAAAAAATAGATCTACTTCTGTAGCAATACGAATTTGAACGTCGATCTGTTTGGACCGTTTAAGAGTTTTAAGCTCAGTTTCAAGCCATTTTCAGTGAAAAAAAAATCAAAATCATATCTATTTCTGTTATATATCTTCCATTCTATCAAATAAAATCAAGAGACCGCGAATACAACCGTAAAAAACATACGAATATACACCGCAAACTCGCTGTTTTAATCCATAGACACAGTCGCAGTTTTTTTTCTCATTATGCACTGTGTGGTGCAGGATTTGTTTTATATGGTGCACACTTATTACATAGATGCATTCTCTCATATCTAGGCCCAACTTTACCGCTCACAGATTATCTGAGTGAGCTGAGCTCAAGGCGTACAACTACGGCTGTGACCCAGGCTTCAAAGTTGTAGAACTATGGGATGGGCCCTCAGAGGGTTAAAGGTTACTATCAGGTACCTTTGACAGATAGAGCAAAGGAAATCTGTCTTCATAATTCCAGGAGATCACTATCAATATACAGTGACCCCATTCGGAATGTGGCACTCGCTGGCCACATTTCAGAGGCTGATGCATCAGGCTATTAAAGGACTTGAAGGTACGGCAGCTTATCTAGCCGATATAGTAGTAGTTTCCGATACATGGGACCATCGTGTTTCCCGACTTAAGGCTCTCTTTGAGAAGTTTAAGAGTTTCCAGTTAACTGTTATTTTGTGTAAGTCATCATTTGGCCAGTCAACTATTATTTTTTTGGGCCATGGTGTGGGTAGTGGTAAAGTAGACCCTAAATTTGCTAAAATTCTTGTCATTAAGAATTTCCCGTATCTCATGATAGGAAATACCTCCAGTATTTTTTAGGGATGGTAGGTTTCTACAGACGCTTCTGTAAGAACTTTGTAGATGTTGTAGCCCCCCCCCTAACCTCACTTACCAGTCAGAAAAAAAAAGCAATTTCATTGGACTTCAGAGTGCGAAGAAGCATTTAACAAAGCCAAATGGCTACTTTGCACTTCACCAATTCTCCTGTCTCCTGATTTTTCAAAGCCTTTTGTGTTACAGGTTGATGCATGTGAGTCACAGGTGGGGGGCAGTACTCCTACAGAAATCTGGGGAAATGTGGTTGCAGCCTGTCACTTACTTTTCTGCCAAGTATCTAGCTCACCATAGGGCTTACACCACCATAAAGAAAGAAGCCCTAGCTTGATACTTGCACTGGAACATTTCAAGGTCTGCTTGGGGCAGTAGTCCCATATAGTCACAGTCTACAGGGATCCCAATCCTCTAGTCTATCTTAGCTCCATGAAAAATCACAACACACATCTGGCGAGATGGAGTTTCAGACTGCAGCCCTATAACATTAGAGTCATACACATTGCCGGCAAGGAAAATATGCTGGCGGACACTCTTTCCCGTGTATAGGTTAGGATATGTTAGGGACCATATAGGTAGTTTAGCTCTTTTCTTTCCCCCATTTATAAATGTTTTTTTTTAATGATGTTGGTTTTTTTTTAAGTGAGGGGACATTCTGGTGCCGTCCACAGGTGTCTTGTACCAACGTTAGCTCTACTGTCTGTTGTTTCGCTCTAGGATAGAGTTTGACTTTGAGTCTCGTGAAAAAGTTGAGCCCTATCTAATGAGTTGGATGGCTGAGAGTAAAGACAGTTGGTTCCTTTCTTGTTCAGTGCCTGGCAGCACACCCCCATGTGTTGGGCTTGTGCCCACATTACCATCCGAAAGGTTGCAGTGGGCTTGCATTAACCATTGTTAAATTTAACTTGCACAGTCACACTCCTAATAGGCTGTTCGCTATTAAGCATGTAATGGGTATGGGTTTAAGCCAAGGGGTGTCGCATTATCAGTAATTTCTGTGTATCAGAAGTCCATCCCAACTGAAGCAACATGGTTACTGGGAAACAAGTGGCAAAACTTGACCTGCTGGTAGTGTTCAAGTGTTGATGCAAAACCAGTCTTGCATTGATCCGGAGCTACTTCTGACGTCAACATTCTCCTGGTAATATCCAACAAGGCAAATTATCTAATCTGGTCTCATGGGCTTGTGGCTCCACTTCCGCTGCAGATCCAAATCATAGCCACTATCCTGGTTAATCACAAACTTTTAAACAATCCAACAGTCCCCTTGAAACACACTGAGTGAGTCACTGTGTCGTTATAACACAGCATTAATGGGAGTGGAAGGTAAGATGTGTAAATGGGTACGATTGGACAAATTTAGGAATCTTAATTGTGAAAACGTTCGTTCACAGTGCTGCCCTATCATTCGAACGGAATAGTGAAAACTTGAAGTCTGGAGGTATTAAGTCATCAGCTGAAAAAAATACCGGATATGCGAGAGTGCTTAGTACACTAGACCGTTGGATGGCCTGTATCACATATGGTGGCTAATTGGTCCATGAAGCTGTGGTTTTTGCGCTCTGTCAGTTCATATTCGCCAACTTAATGCGACTTATTTAGGCAATCCATGTTCATCCTGTAGCAGCTGGTGAAAAAAAAAAAAAAAAAAAAAACGGGATTACGGGTAACTTGTTACGCCTGAAGGTAGATTTGATAAATTAGACACGTGTGCGACCTTGGATATCTTAATGTGGAAACGTTTCGCCACAGTGTGCCTCCCTCAGTCCAATACAGAGGAGAATTGTTGAAGATTAGAAGGATTTTGAGGTAATCAGTCCATCAGCCTTGAAAAGAATACAGCATATGCGCGAAGAAATGGCTTATATACTGTAGACAGGTGAGGTGAAGCTTTATCTACATAATGGAGGGTTTTGTTGTTGTTGTTGTTGTTGTTGTTGTTGTTGTTGTTGTTGTTGTTGTTGTTGTTGTTGTTGTTGTTGTTGTTGTTGTTGTTGTTGTTGTTGTTGTTTTTGCGCCACTTAAGCTGCTACTTTATTGTGCACTCCATGTTCATCCTGTCAGCGGCAGTGCAAAAAAAAAAAAAAAAAAAAAAAAAAAAAACGGGATTACAGAGGTAATATTGGGTCTTTATCAGACCCCAGCAGGGGAGGGTTAGCAACCCAGGATAACCCAGGAAAGTCAGTGCGAGGATTGTCTGGCTTATTTCCATTGCAATCCTTCAGTCTTGTCCCCCAAGATGCGACCCACGCCGGTCGACTAACACCCAGGTACCTCGGGACTCAGTTTTGTGAGCTATGACACTCTCCTCACATGTGTTAAGACAACACACACACCTCACAGTGGGTAGGCACACTCTCCCTCACAGCGTGTGAGGCGAGATCATCCCTCAGCAGTGTGTGGGCGAATCACTAATTCCTCAAGTGTGTGAACAAGACACTCCCTCACAGAAGTCTGAGCGAGACACCCCTCACTGATTTGATGGCGAAAACTCCTGACCTCACAGTGTAAGTGTGGAAAACA
The DNA here is from genome assembly GCF_026875155.1 of Cherax quadricarinatus. NCBI lineage: Eukaryota > Metazoa > Arthropoda > Malacostraca > Decapoda > Parastacidae > Cherax > Cherax quadricarinatus. The sequence continues at coordinate 70,966,604 of NC_069401.1, read as the reverse complement.
CTCCCTCACGTGTGTGAGACAGAGACACTCCCTCACATGTGTGAGACAAACATCTCCTCTCACAGTTTGTGAGCAAACTACATCCTCACTGTGTTGAGGCCGAGACACTATCCCCACCTGGTATAGAACAAGAACACATTCCCTCACAGTGTGTGGAGGCAAGACCTCCCCTACAGTGTGTTTGAACAATTAACACGTCCTCACACGTGTGGAGACAATGGAAACTTCCGCTCACAGTGTGTGAGCAAGCCTCCCATCACAGGTGTGAGTAAAAGACATCCCATCAGCTGTGATGAGTCAGACACTCCTCCACAGAATGTGACTTAAACTCTCACAGCGTGTGAGGCGAGACACTCATCTCACAATGGATTGTGAGGGTAGACATTCCCTCAGTGTGTTGTGTTGGGCGAGACAGCTCCTCACGTGTGTGATGCGATGACACTCCTTCATCCGTGTGAGTGCGAGACACAACACTCACAGTGTATGATGGCGAGACAACCCTCACAGTGTGTGAGGCGTAGACAACTCCTCAAGTGTGTGAGGCGAGACACTCCCTCCAGTGTGTTAGGCAGACAACTCCTCACAGTTGTCAGATGGCGAGTACACTACCCGTCCAACAGTGTGTGAGGCGAGACACTCCCTCACAGTGTGTGAGGCGAGACACTCCCTCACAGTGTGTGAGGCGAGACACTCCCTCACAGTGTGTGAGGCGAGACACTCCCTCACAGCGGGTGTAGCTGCACCTCAGGTTAGGGCGGCATCTGGGTCACATTCAACATATACTACGGTGTCACGCTCCTCACGTTGTTTAACAAACTGAACAAGCTTACATCACTGCACATTCTAAGTCCTGCCTGATACCAGACAGTAACACTTAATAGCTACAACTTTGTGCCTAACTTCTAATTAACTCGTTTGCTTTGTAGTGTGTGTCTGGGTGTGCAAGTTGTTTATTCTTCTTTCCGGTTATTTTACTGATACCTTCCATGCTTTGCTCGGGGAAGTTCGCTGACTCAGTACACTAATATATATTTTTTCAATTGTTTTGTCTAAGCTCAGAAGGGTTGTTGAACAGTCGTGGTCCCATAACACTTTCTCTCTGTGTATTCGTCTCTTCCCTGCTGTCCACTGGAGGTATCATGCACTCCAGTCTTTTCAACTTCCCTTTCTCAACTACACCTTCCCTTCTGTTCTTTCCTCCTCTCTTCTTTCCCCTTCTCTTCCATCCTCCCCCTCTTTCATCTTTATCCTGCTGGTCTCTCCCCAACTTCATCGGTCCCATCCCCCCCCTCGGTCTCATCACCCTGACCCACCCTCACAAGTGCCGCTTTCAGCAGTGTTCCACATGAACAAAGACCTAGTAAGGTAGGTCGGACCATCAGGGTCTGCTAGGGGTCACCAGGGACCATCAGGGTCTGCTAGGGTTCACCAGGGATCATCAGGGTCTGCTAGGGTTCACCAGGGACCATCAGGGTCTCCTAGTGTTCACCAGGGATCATCAGGGTCTGCTAGGGTTCACCAGGGACCATCAGGGTCAGCTAAGGGTCACCAGGGACCATCAGGGTCTGCTAGGGTTCACCAGGGACCATCAGGGTCTGCTAGGGTTCACCAGGGACCATCAGGGTCTGCTAGGGTTCACCAGGGACCATCAGTGTCTGCTAGGGTTCACCAGGGACCATCAGTGTCTGCTAGGGTTCACCACGGACCATCAGTGTCTGCTAGGGTTCACCAGGGATCATCAGTGTCTGCTAGGGTTCACTAGGGACCATCAGGGTCTGCTAGGGGTCACCAGGGACCATCAGGGTCTGCTAGAGGTCACCAGGGACCATCAGGGTCTGCTAGGGGTCACCAGGGACCATCAGGGTCTGCTAGAGGTCACCAGGGACCATCAGTGTCTGCTAGGGTTCACCAGGGACCATCAGGGCCTGCTATGGGTCACCAGGGACCATCAAGGTCTGCTAGAGGTCACCAGGGACCATCAGGGTCTGCTAGGGGTCACCAGGGACCATCAGGGTCTGCTAGGGGTCACCAGGGACCATCAAGGTCTGCTATGGGTCACCAGGGACCATCAGGGTCTGCTAGGGATCACCAGAGACCATCAGAGTCTGCTAGAGGTCACCAGTGACCATCAGGGTTTGCTAGGGATCACCAGGGACCATCAGGGTCCGCTAGGGGTCACCAGTGATCATCAGGGTCTGCTAGGGTTCACCAGGGACCATCAGTGTCTGCTAGGGTTCACCAGGGACCATCAGTGTCTGCTAGGGTTCACCACGGACCATCAGTGTCTGCTAGGGTTCACCAGGGACCATCAGTGTCTGCTAGAGGTCACCAGGGACCATCAGGATCTGCTAAGGGTCACCAGGGACCATCAGGGTCTGCTAGGGTCACCAGGGACCATCAGTGTCTGCTAGAGGTCACCAGGGACCATCAGGGTCTGCTAGGGGTCACCAGGGACCATTAAGGTATGCTAAGGGTCACCAGGGACCATCAGGGTCTGCTAGGGTTAACCAGGGACCATCATTGTCTGCTAGAGGGACAGTTATCTGCTAGGGTCACCAGGGACCATCAGGTTCTGCTAGGGTCACCAGGGACCATCAGGTTGCTAGGGGTCACCAGGACCATCAGGGTCTGCTAGGGTCACCAGGGACCATCAGGGTCTGCTAGGGTATCCACCGGGACCATCAGGCTTAGGGTCACCTATCATCAGGTTGCTAGGTTCCAGGACATCAGCGTCTGCTAGGTTGTCACCATGTGACCATCAGATGTCTGCTATGGGATTCACCACGGACACATGTCGCTAGGGTTCACCAGGATCATCTGGTCTGCTGGGTCACTAGGGCTGGGTTAGCTAGGGGTCCGGACCGTGGGTCGCTAGGCCTGGGACTCAGGGTTGCTAGGGTTACCGGGCTACAGGGTTGTAGAGGTCACCAGGGACTGCAGTGTCTGTATAGCCCAGGGACTCAGGGTCTTGCTAGGGTCACCAGGGACCATAGGGTCTGCTAGAGGTCACCAGGGACCATCAGATGGTTGGCTAAGGTCACAGGGACCTCAGTGGCTAGAGGTCCCAGGGACATCAGTGCTAGGGTACCAGGGACCATCAGGGTCTGCTAGGAGTCACAGGACCATCAGTGTCTGCTAAGGTCACGGACAAGATTGCTAAGGGACCAGGGCCTCAGGTGCTAGGGTTAGGCTCAGTGTTGCTAGGGTACAGGTCAGGGTCTGTAAGGTGACAGGGATAGTGTTGCTAGGGTGCAGGGCATAGGGTGCTAGGGTTGACGTGGCATTGCTGCTGAGTGGCCATGGTGTAGTCGTGCAAGTGGTAGGGCATGAGTTGCTAGGTGTTACAGGGATAGTGTGCAGGGTGAAGGGACCAGTAGTGTCTGCTAGAGGTGCATGTGCAGGGTGATGTGCAGGGTTGTAGGTTCACAGGTGAATAGTGTCTGTAGAGGTCACAGGGACCATCAGGATTGCAGGGTCACAGGTGCCAGGGTGATTGCTAGGGTTGCACAGGGACCTCAGTGTTGTAGAGTGTCAGGGATCAAGGTCTGCTAGAGTGTCACGGGACCATAGTGTCTGCTAGGGTCCAGGGACCATCAGTGTCTACTAGGGTCACAGAACATCAAGTGCTGTTAGGAGAATGACACAGGACCTTCAGAATAGCTAGGGTCACCAGGCATTCAGGCTGCTAGGGGTTAAAGCTGCAGTAATCATCAGTTATACAAGGGTCTACCAGAGACAACAGGTCTGCTAGGGTCAGCAAGGGTCTATCACTGTATGGTCAACACAGGCACACAGTCTGCTGAGTCACCAAGACATGGAGTACTACTATGTGTCACCAGACCATCAGGGTCTGCTAGGTCAAAACCCGAGACATCAGAGCTGCTATCAACCAGGCGATCAAGACAGGAGTACATCAGAGCTGCAACACACCAGGGCATCAAGTCCAGGGTCACAGGGCCAATCAAGTCACCTAAGAATTCACCAGAGACTCAGAGTCTTGCTGAGGCACCAGGGACCATCAGGGTCTGCTATGGGTCAGCAGGGTCCATCAGGGTCTGCTAGGGATCACCAGAGACCATGAGAGTCTGCTAGAGGTCACCAGGGACCATCAGGGTTTACTAGGGATCACCAGGGACCATCAGGGTCCGCTAGGGGTCACCAGTGATTATCAGGGTCTGCTAGGGACCACCGGGGACCATCAGGGACCACCACGGTCTTCCAGCACTGACCTGCAGTTGTCCACTTGACCCTCTAAAAATTTTATGAAGAGAAACACACATGTCAGCACGTAGGAGGTGACAGAGATGTGCTGGCCTGCTGTGGGTGGACGTGGGGTGGGTTAGCCTGGGGTGGGTTAGCCTGGGGTGGACGTGGGGTGGGTTAGCCTGGGGTGGGTTAGCCTGGGGTGGACGTGGGGTGGTTAGCCTGGGGTGAGTGAGTGGGGTGGGTTAGCCTGGGTGGATGAGTGGGGTGGTTAGCCTGGGGGGGATGAGTGGGGTGGGTTTGAGTGGGGTGGAGGGAAGTGGGGTGGCCTTGGAATAATTAGAGTAGGCATGCAGTGTCTTTAGGATAAGTATGTGCACGAGGGATGTGCAAGGTGTGGTGTGAGTGTGCAGGGTGAGTGTTCTGTAAGTGTGCAGGGTGAGTGTTCTGTGAGTGTGCAGGGTGAGTGTGCAGGGTGAGTGTGCTGTGGGTGAGTGCTCTGGGTGAGTGTGGAGAGTGAGTGTGCAGGGTGAGTGTGCAGGGTGAGTGTGCAGGGTGAGTGTGTAGGGTGAGTGTGCAGGGTGAGTGTGCAGGGTGAGTGTGCAGGGTAGTGTGAGGTGATGTGCAGGGTGAGTGTGCAGGGTGAGTGTGCAGGGTGAGTGTGTAGGGTGAGTGTGCAGGGTGAATGTGGAGTGTGGTGTGAGTGTGCAGGGTGAGTGTGCAGGGTGAGTGTGCAGGGTGAGTGTGCAGGGTGAGGGGTTCAGAGTAGTGACTTTTGGTCAAATATTAGTGTGTTAGAAGAAATGAAAATTCAAATAGCCGAGGCATTCAGACTGCATAATTTAAAAGCATAAAGCAGTAAATACAGTTATATACAACTCGTCTCCAAACAACAGGCGATCAAGACAGGAGTACTACAGTAGCAACACAACAACAGGCGATCAAGACAGGAGTACTACAGTAGCAACACAACAACAGGCGATCAAGACAGGAGTACTACAGCAGCAACACAACAACAGGCGATCAAGACAGGAGTACTACAGTAGCAACACAACAACAACCATAAAAAATTATAATGCAGTACAGAGTACCATTACTGCCAGCAAAAATAAGAAATGACTAACACTTCAAAACGAATTAAATCGCAAAGTCAACTGAAAGACTGAAAAACTAAACTGCTGAAGACAATGAGACACTCGACGAGCAAATATGTTAAGGAGTCAACCAGAGAGAGAGTCAGAGATGGATAGATAGAGAAGAGAAAGAGAGAGAGAGAGAAAAAGAGAGAGAGAGAGAGAGAGAGAGAGAGAGAGAGAGAGAGAGAGAGAGAGAGAGAGAGAGAGAGAGAGAGAGAGAGAGAGAGAGAGAGAGAGAGAGAGAGAGAGAAAGAGAAAGAGAAAGAGATACAGACAGACAGACAGAGACAGAGGCACAATGATAAGTCAGACTAGCTTTGTATTCTAAGTAAGGGAATTAGACAAAAATGATTACTTACAAAAACTTAGTAACGGCGAGTGACCACTGTCTAAATACTAAGAACTGGGACTACCAAACACAGAGAAATAGACCAGGAGGCTGGAATACGGATGGTCATGAGGGGTAAATGTATTTCTTGCTTGGATTCATTTAATTAGTAAGCTTAATAGCCTGATTTCTTTTATCACTGATTTACATGGTGCACTGCTGGTAACAAGTTTAAATACACAAGTGCTGTGAGGCCACTGAGAGGTTCATCTGGCTCAAAAATAACCAAATGTAAAACACAAAGAGAATATGAGATTCATTCGAAACTGTATAGGAGCCAGAATGAGAAAGAAGATCATGTAAACAATAGAAGGCTCACTAAACCACAGCCAATAAGGATGATAGCAGGGAAACAAATCATGAGTTTAAGTTCAGGTAAACAAAGTGACAGCAAAGGGAAAAGCCGAACCAAAACTTCTCTGCATCAATGTTAGGAAAAAGAAGACAGCAAAAGATCAGGCGATAAATTTGATTAATGAAGGACGAATGCAAGAAGGAGGTCTGTGAAGGACAAAACAAAGGATGTTAGGTTAGCACTGACACAACGAGCAGCAGGGCTCAGGAACCCTGAGAAAGCACATACGACTATATTTATTGGATCTTAAGGAATATCACCTTTTGTACAGAAAAAAACCCGAAGAGATGTGTGTGTCACTCCAAATGATATGAATTTTCTTCGAAACAGAATGAATTCAGTACTGAATTATTGCCAATATGACACTGGTCCTAAGAAAAAAAAATTGTGAAAATTTTAAATATTTCACCAATAACTATTGTTGAAAATGACACAATTGCACATAGGAAATATACTGAGATATCTTCCTTCATATTGGATGAAGGAGCCTGTTGCACAGGCTCCTTCAGCCAATACCCAGGGGTGCACAAACAAATGTACACAAGCATAGTCAGGTGAGTGGCCGTGTCAGTGAGGTACTGTTTCTGTAAAGTGAATTTAGCTGAAGGCTTAGCTAAACTGAAAGCTCATTAATTCTGTTGGATTGTATTTAGTCTATGGATTAGTGCAACTTCCGGACATCTGCGTCGCGTTTTGTCCTTTTACTTTATGGCGAGATGGGCGTCGTTCCAAGACATCAAGTGTTGAAGTCTAATCCTTATGTATCACGCAAGAGTTACTCCTGTTGTAAGTCCGGCAGGATAGCTGGTGATATTTTAACCTCAACTGTAAGCTAGGAGACAGCTCTCTTACGTATTTCTGGTTACATCCGCCATATGGAATGATGCAGACACCTGTATAACGACGCAGATGTTCTAGACTATTGCATACCTGGAGGAGTATGTCCACCTGGCCGCGGCCTGGTTCGTGGCCAGGCCGGTTGTGGACATAATACGTAGGAGATAAAAGGCCGGTAGACTGAACGACTGGAAACAAGTGATGAACGATTGGGTGAACGACCTGGGAAGCTACTGGATAATGAACTCGAGAGAGAGCTTTGGAGAAGCAGTGGAATAAATTTTTGAACGACTGAGAGAGTGAATGCAGGACTGTGGGTGAGAGTGAATGCAGGACTGTGGGCTAGACTGAATGCAGGACTGTGGGTTAGACTGAATGCAGGACTGTGGGTTATACTGAATGCAGGACTGTGGGTTTGACTGAATGCAGGACTGTGGGTGAAACTGAATGCAGGACTGTGGGTGAGACTGAATGCAGGACTGTGGGTGAGACTGAATGCAGGACTGTGGGTGAGACTGAATGCAGGACTGTGGGTGAGACTGAATGCAGGACTGTGAGTGAGACTGAATGCAGGACTGTGAGACTGAATGCAGGACTGTGGGTGAGACTGAATTCAGGACTGTGAGAAGCAGGACTTGAGTGAACTGAATCAGGACTGTGAGGGACTGAATGCAGGACTGTGGGTGAGACTGAATGCAGGACTGTGAGACGAAGAGGACTGAATGGCAGACGGAGACTGTGAGTGGAGTGAGCTGAATGCAGGACTGTGAGACTGAATGCAGGACTGTGGGTGAGACTGAATGCAGGACTGTGGGTGAGACTGAATGCAGGACTGTGAGTGAGACTGAATGCAGGACTGTGAGTGAGACTGAATGCAGGACTGTGGGTGAGACTGAATGCAGGACTGTGGGTGAGACTGAATGCAGGACTGTGGGTGAGACTGAATGCAGGACTGTGAGTGAGACTGAATGCAGGACTGTGAGACTGAATGCAGGACTGTGAGTGAGACTGGGTGAACGTTGAAGTGAAAGATTGGTTAGAATAACTGTGAATGCCTTAGTGATTAGTCCGAAGTGATTGGTGAATTTTATTACATTCAAGAGGGAAGTGCTAAACCCATAGGAGTCATGGAGGGGTTTGGTCCGAGGAAGGGTGGGTTTGAAGGGAGTGGTTCTTGTCACACGGTGATGAGAGTTCAGTGCAACCTTAATGACGCACGTGTATCCGATAGTCTTAAAACCCAGTAAACCAAGACACCAATACCTGACGATCCCATTTATGGTATGGCATTTATGGTATTACAGTAGGATGTAATAAGTTTAATTCTGTCCCAGTAGTTTCAATTACTAAACTTCTGAGGTCCAAATATGATCTGTTGCATTTTCCTAATTCTCCCCTCTTTATCCCCTCATTCTATTTGCATATGTAATAATTCATGAATGTCGAGGAAGGTGTTCCTGGAATGGCAATGTGGGAGAGGAAAGTGACTTTGCTTTAGTGTTAAAAATAAATGGAGTGTCACTGAGGAAATAAAATTAACGCAGGCATGAATTCACACATACACACACATAAATACATAAAACTCTTGGAGCAGGAGGAGAGTAGACCAAGTAGCGATCAGCGAAAAAGCTCGACCAAGAGCTGTGAATCGACCCCTGCAAGTACATATAGGTGAACATATACAAACGGATTCCTATCATAATGCTCAGACTAGTTAGTGTTGCGTCACCCACATTACTTAGCTTGTCTAGTCGTTGTTTACATATTCCAGCTGAGTCTTTTCCTATGGAAGATGACTGATCCAGTCCTCCTACTGCCCCCATATCTACTATCTTAAAAATTCTGGATAAATTTTTCCTACAAAAAATTCTCACCTTAAGAAATTGTAAAACCGTCCAGTGTAACCTCACTACATTCTAATGGAATAAATAACAGCTTTAGCTTTATGTTAATTTTATATCACTATCTTCAAAGCACTATAATCGTCTCTCTAGTACTGTATGGCTTCAGTAAAGACACATCTATCAGCGGCTCTTACCATACATGTTCAACCAGCCTCATACCCAACTGAAAGCTTCCTCTCTGATAGATCCGTCACTGTTGAAGATGGTTCATCATGTGCTGGGAATTCCATCACTTGTATTGTTCATTAACGATGGTCAAAGTACGAGTATGTTCAATGTTACAGGAGCCCAAGTGACAAGGTACCAATAATGTTACAGGAGCCCAAGTGACAAGGAACCAATAATGTTACAGGAGCCCAAGTGACAAGGAACCAACAATGTTACAGGAGCCCAAGTGACAAGGTACCAACAATGTTACAGGAGCCCAAGTGACAAGGAACCAATAATGTTACAGGAGCCAATGGACAAGGAAACCAACAATGTTACAGGAGCCCAAGTGACAAGGTACCAACAATGTTACAGGAGCCCAAGTGACAAGGAACCAATAATGTTACAGGAGCCCAAGTGACAAGGAACCAACAATGTTACAGGAGCCCAAGTGACAAGGACCAACATGTTACAGGAGCTCAAGTGACAAGGAACCAACAATGTTACAGGAGCCCAAGTGACAAGGAACCAACAATGTTACAGGAGCTCAAGTGACAAGGAACCAACAATGTTACAGGAGCCCAAGTGACAAGGAACCAACAATGTTACAGGAGCCCAAGTGACAAGGAACCAACAATGTTACAGGAGCCAAGTGACAAGGAACCAACATGTTACAGGAGCCCAAGTGACAAGGTACCAACAATGTTACAGGAGCCCAAGTGACAAGGAACCAACAATGTTACAGGAGCCCAAGTGACAAGGTACCAATAATGTTACAGGAGCAAAAGTGACAAGGAACCAACAATGTTACAGGAGCCCTAGTGACAAGGAACCAACAATGTTACAGGAGCCCAAGTGACAAGGAACCAACAATGTTACAGGAGCCCTAGTGACACGGAACCAACAATGTTACAGGAGCCCAAGTGACAAGGAACCAACAATGTTACAGGAGCCCTAGTGACAAGGAACCAACAATGTTACAGGAGCCATCCTAGTGACCCAAGGAACCAATAATGTTACAGGAGCCCAAGTGACAAGGAACCAACAATGTTACAGGAGCCCAAGTGACAAGGTACCAATAATGTTACAGGAGCCCAAGTGACAAGGAACCAACAATGTTACAGGAGCCCAAGTGACAAGGAACCAACAATGTTACAGGAGCCCTAGTGACAAGGAACCAACAATGTTACAGGACCCCAAGTGACAAGGTACCAACAATGTTACAGGAGCCCAGTGACAAGGAACCAACAATGTTACAGGAGCCCAAGTGACAAGGAATCAACAATGTTACAGGAGCCCTAGTGACAAGGAACCAACAATGTTACAGGACCCCAAGTGACAAGGTACCAACAATGTTACAGGAGCCCAAGTGACAAGGAACCAACAATGTTACAGGAGCCCAAGTGACAAGGAACCAACAATGTTACAGGAGCCCAAGTGACAAGGAACCAACAATGTTACAGGACCCCAAGTGACAAGGTAACCAACAATGTTACAGGAGCCCAAGTGACAAGGAACCAACAATGTTACAGGAGCCCAAGTGACAAGGAACCAACAATGTTACAGGAGCCCTAGTGACAAGGAACCAACAATGTTACAGGAGCCCAAGTGACAAGGAACCAACAATGTTACAGGAGCCCTAGTGACAAGGAACCAACAATGTTACAGGACCCCAAGTGACAAGGTACCAACAATGTTACAGGAGCCCAAGTGACAAGGAACCAACAATGTTACAGGAGCCCAAGTGACAAGGAACCAACAATGTTACAGGAGCCCTAGTGACAAGGAACCAACAATGTTACAGGAGCCCTAGTGACAAGGTACCAACAATGTTACAGGAGCCCAAGTGACAAGGAACCAACAATGTTACAGGAGCCCAAGTGACAAGGAACCAACAATGTTACAGGATCCCAAGTGACAAGGAACCAACAATGTTACAGGATGAAGATTGAGACACTTATGCAACATATGGGAATCTTTACCGAGGAAACGTTTCGCCACACAGTGGCTTCATCAGTCCAATACAAAGCAGAAAGGTGTAAGGAGAGTAGGAATTTGAGGCAATCAGTCCCTCAGCCTGGAGTCGATGTGTTCAGTCCATCAATCTTGTAGAATGTACAGCATAAGGCCGTAGACATGGCTTATATACTTTAGTCAGGTGAGGTGAAGTAGCAGGAGGCGGGGTCATAGTGGAACCATCCACTAGTCTAAGTAGGTCTTCGTCCAAAGGCTGGACAAGTTTTGAAGAATTCTTTGTATCAAGATCCCATGATGGTGCAGTGTCTGACAGATATGATAAATGGTTGAAAAAACCGACAAGTTGAAGATTGAGACACTTATTCAACATATGGGAATCTTTATTTAGGAAACGTTTCTTCAGTAAAGGTTCCCATAAGTTGCATAAGTGTCTCAATCTTCAGCTTATCACACAAATGTTACAGGAGCCCAATAGACATAGAACCAACAATGCCTTGGCATTACAGGTCAAAAAATAAAAAAATGAAAAAAGCGGGGCCAGTAGTCGTGACTTAACACCTGCAAGCACCACTGAGTATTACTCACGAAATCGTAATGCCACGATTGCAAACAAACCATACCACGGGCGGGATTTGAACCCGCGATCAGAGAGTCTCAAAACTCCAGACCGTCGCGTTAGCCACTGGACCAGCTAGCCACAATAAGATTCATCCAACTAGGTATATTTCTACACCATAGGAAGGTTAGCATAGGTACCACTGTGACCACAAATGCTAGAGTTCGTCACGGCCACGCTAGCTGGAGATTCGTCTGTAAAAACTTGCATTTGTGGTCACAGTGGTACCTATGCTAACCTTCCTATGGTGTAGAAATATACCTAGTTGGATGAATTTTATTGTGGCTAGCTGGTCCAGTGGCTAACGCGACGCTCTGGAGGTTTGAGACTCTCTGACCGCGGGTTCAAATCCCGCCCGTGGAATGTTTTTTTTTTTTTACCACTGAGTACTTTCCCACATTCTCTCTCTCTCTCTCTCCAGCACCCAAATCACCACATCATAAATACGCTTTATCACAGAGAAAAACCAGGTGTTCTAAATGGAGGCTAAAGAGCATTAAGTCAACTCCACACACCACAGTTTAATATAACCATCTGTCGGGTCCTGTGTAATGCGTCTCCCTCCAACCCTCACGCAATTTGCTCATAGCTAATAGGCGACAGTTGTTTGTGAAGTGAGGGGGAGAGAGTGGGAAAGACGCCAGAGGAAATATGGTGAATGGGAGGGGGAGAGAGAGATGAGAGGGAAGGAGGAGGAGCAGAGGGATAAGAGGAGAGGGAGGGAGAGATATGTGGGAGGGGTTGGGTTGTGAAGGGGATTAAATATGGGAATATATAGAAATAGAAAGAGTAGCCACAATGAGTGCTAGAGGGAGAGAGGGAGTGTGGTGAAACTTGTTCCACCTGTTAGACAATGTGTAATTGCTATGCTCTTGTCTCTACGTGATCGAGGCCTTTGTACAACGAGAGAGAGAGAGAGAGAGAGAGAGAGAGAGAGAGAGAGAGAGGAGAGAGAGAGAGAGAGAGAGAGAGAGAAGAGAGAGAGAGAATATGAAAAGGAGCAAATTAGGATTTATTTGATGAGATGAGGGGTGAGGTCATTATTATGGTAAGAGGGTAGAGAGGGAGGCAGGTAGAAAGAGGGATGGAGGGAATGAAGGAGAAAGGGGAAATGTAGTTATTGAAGGAGGGAAGGAAGGGAGGGGAGTGAGGCCGTGAAATTGATGAGTGAGGCTGGCCTGTGTGTGTGTACTCACCTAGTTGAGGTTGCAGGGGTCGAGTCGAAGCTCCTGGCCTTGTGTGTGTGTTAGTTACCATTTGGTCCTAGG